>JABTTQ020003122.1:0-626552 GCA_016081115.2 Rehmannia glutinosa
ACAAAGGAAATGTGCATGAAGATCCTAAAAGTCTTCAGTGAATGGGAATAAAGGTCACGGCATCGAACATGGCTCCATGGACCTATCAAAGACATCCAATCACGAGTTATTCTCGAGACCTGCCTATGATTTGGCTGAGAAGGAAAGACCAGTGAAGAGACGTACATGCACCCAAAACAGTGCTCTGGTTGTCAAAGATGGAAGGAGAAATCGAAGAAAGCAATTGACCCCGGAAAATAGCCACTTATGGTTAAAAAGATTTAACAAGTTCTTTAACAAGAACTACAAGAGAGAAAGGGTGAATCCTCCGGAAGACACTCGGCTCCCTCCAAATCAAGGGATGATAGGCCAACCAAGAGGCCGGATCATCAACAAGTTGAGTATCAAAGGGAGTGACAACTCAAGAATAGAAAAAGAGTTGAGCAAAAGGTCAATATCTATGTTGGAATTGTAGACAACCAGGTCACTATGCCATTATTGCTCATATCCCGTAGTCAACAAGATGTAAACGAAGAAGAAAGAAAAGTCTTGAGAAAGAAGACAAGAAAAGAAAAAGGCAATGATGGTCGCAGAGATCGGCTGAGACAGCCAAGTCAAGAGAGACGGTGACTCGAGAGCGGTGGTCGACTACTCAAGTGACTACGAAGAAAAGCCTCGACCGCTTAATGGCCAAAGAACAAGATCAAGAAGATGAGGTACAATCTAACTCAACAAGCTCGACACTAGTGATAGTGCATTGTGACACACACACTTCATCACCCACCGATCTTTATGATTCATTAGGCAAAATGATGAAAGATTTTGAGCACATTAAAACCTCACACACACTATTGAATGAGGAAAACAGACCTACTCAAAAATCAAAACTCAAAGCCGATTAAGGAGCCTGAGTACTCTAAGTCAAATAGTCGATGAGAATAAAAGTTTAAAGTGTCGAAAATGCTAAATTAATAAGCAGAAATTGCCGCTATAGAAAAGAGGGAGAATGACCTCAAAAATGTTATTGCCTCATTCACTAAGGCATCTAAATCTTTGGATGATCTTATTATGAGTCAAAGAGAATGTGGAGACAAGACAGCTTAGGATTTAATTCCTTTGTGCCATGTCAAACCTCAAGAGTAACTTTGGAAAAAGGATCTTCAAGTCATGAAGAGTCCGAAAATCCAAAACTCTAAATGATGCACACACTTTCAATCCAAAGCACAATGCTAAGCAACTGGCCTTGGTCACAAGGAAAAGGAAAACCGATTGAGAGTCTTGAAAGGACGGTGAGAAGAGATTCACGGAGTCCCTCTGAGACTCAAAAGAAAATACTCTGTAAAGAAGCGGAGAGCTACCAAAAATCCCAGAAAAACTCATAGAAGAAATACATATGATGGGAATGGTAGAAAATATCCAAGCCAAGTTATTTGGAATAATGTGAACTACCGGCTAGACTTATGGAATACAACCCCAAATGGCAAAGGCCTAACTCAACAAAGGCCATTCCAAAAGCATAAGAGCTTCATCAAGACACATATGCACCTAGGCACTACACTCAAAGACACCACAATTACCCAAGAAAGGCAATTGCTAAAACACATATGCAGCATACGGACAAAAGAGATTTGTATGAACCTAGACTCCCAAGCAATTTGCCAGGATTGATTATAATTATGGCACCGATAGATGGCAACCTCTTAGAGTCAAATCATTTGGCTATAGGTTGGTTGGATCATCTTATAATTCTAACCCCTCGGGACCAGGACAAGAATGGGTACCTAAAACTTAATTTCCTTGATTGCGGGTTCAAGGAGCAGTGAGTGCCAAGGAACCTGGTACATGGATAGTGGTCATTCCCGGACACATGACAGAAATAAGAGAAATCATTAAAATTCAAGAAGTCAAAGGAGCAAAAGTCATATTTGGAGGAAATGAAGCTCCTGGTGAAATAAGACCTTTGGATCCATCAAAAGAAATGGTTTAGAAATCACGGATGTTGCATATGTTGAAGGACTAAACTTCAATTTACTAAGCATCACCAACTCGCGACAAGGGCTACAATGTTGGATTCAACATGGGAATATGCCAAATCAAAAATGTTGAATCTAATGAAGTTGTCTTTGCAAGGATGTAACAGAAAAATATGTATGTAGTGGATTGGTCAACTGCAACACCCAAAGACTGTCTACTAGCAAAAGCACACTTTGAATCAAGTTGGCTGCGGGCACAAAAGTGCCGAGTCACCTGAACTTCAAAACAATTAATAAGCTAGCAAGAAGTCATCTTGTAGAAGGACTTCCGGACTCAAGTATACAAGAAGGAAAGTATATGTGATGCATGTCGGAAAGGAAAACAAATCAAGTCGTCATTCAAAGAAAAGACATGCCCATCCTCAACAAGAATATTGCATCTGCTTCATATGGATCTATTTGGACGGTGGAACCAAACAAGCATAAGTTGAAAGAAATACACCTTGGTGGTAGTAGATGACTACTCAAGATATACATGGACAATATTCATGTGCAAGAAAAGAAACTCTACAAAAAGCTACCACGGTGATGAAGAGAATACAAAATGAGAAGAGTCAAACCATTATCAAAATAAGATCGGATAGAGGAACCGAGGTTTGTCAATGGAATAATAACTCAAGATCTTGTATTGAGAATGGTATTGGTCATGAACTATCACCGCAAGGACTCCACAATGACGAATGGAGTTGCGAAAGAAGGAAGCAGAACCCTCAAGGAAGAAAGAAGGACCATGTTAGGTGAAGGGGTTACTAAAAAGATTTTGGGTGAAGCAATCAACACTGACTTGCTACACCCAAAACAGATGTATGATAAATAGGCGGTGACAAAGACTCCCTATGAGATCCGGTGGAAGAAAACCAAATGTTGCATATTTTGGGATATTTGGATGTAAATGCTTCATCCACAATAATGGCAAAGACAACCTAAAGGCTTTTGATGCTAAAGGCGGATTGAGGTATCTTCTTAGGATACTCGGTGAAAGCAAAGCCCTACGAGAATACTCAACAAAAGAACTATGGTTCAGGAAGAATCCATTCATATAGTATTCGATGAGCCAAACATAAATGGAGAAGACATTGAAGAGTCGGTGATAAGCTGAAACATCCAACCTACAGAAGAGTCCCTATCTTTGAAGTGAAGGCAGAATTATTAATTGAGAAGAAGATGAGATAGTGAATCTCAAAAGCGTTGGAAAATCTGCAGTGAGTGATCACGAAAGAGTGACCCACAAAGAACACAGTTGCAAGTCGACTGAATCCAGCTAACTTACTTCAACTTTGACGTAAGATGGTGAGAGACCATCCACCGAGATCTTGTCATTGGAGACATAAGAGAAGGTGTCAAGACAAGATCCAGAACTCAACAAGAAGCAATGTTCACATGCTTCATCTCGCGAATAGAGCCCAAAGATGTGTCACAAGCATTGGATGACACACATTGGATTCAAGCTATGCAAGAAGAGTCTGAATCGAGTTTGAGAGAAATAAAGTATGGGAATTAGTACAAAGACCCATACATCAAAATGTTATTGGAACCAAATGGGTATTCGAAATAAGATGAACGAGGAAGGTTACGTGGTAAGAAACAAAGCAAGATTGGTAGCCAAAGGATATTGCCAAGAAGAAGGAATAGATTTTGATGAAACATTTGCTCCTGTAGCAAGATTGGAAGCTATAAGGATGTTTCTTGCCTATGCAGCTCACAAAAACTTCATTGTATATCAAATGGATGTAAAAAGTGCATTCCTAAATGGATTATTGGAAGAAGAAGTGTATGTTGAACAACCTCCAGGATTTGAGCAGAAGACTCTTGGAGACAAGGTATACAAACTCAAGAAAGCCTTGTATGGATTGAAACAGGCACCCAAAGCATGGTATGATACCTGTCACAATTCCTAAGCGAAAAATGGATTCACTAAAGGAAAAGTAGATAGAACACTCTTGAGAATTCAAGACAAGAAGAGTATCTTTGCTTGTTCAAATATATGTGGATGACATCATTTTTGGATCCACTAACAAAGAGTTTGTGTGAAAAATTCTCAAACCTCATGCAAAGTAAATTTGAAATGAGCATGATGGGAGAGCTGACATTCTTCCTTGGACTTCAAGTGAAATAAATTTGAAGGATGGAACCTTCATAAGCCAAACAAAATACACCAGAGATTTAATGAAGAAATTTGGTATGGAGGAGAAGTCTTCTCAGTAAAAATACCAATGAACACATCGTCAAAATGGACATGGATGAGATGGCAAGCACAGTAGATCAAACAAGATCTGAGCACTTATTGGATCACTGCTATATCTCACGGCTAAAGCGGGCGGACATCACCTTCTTTGTAGGTGTATGTGCAAGATTTCAATCTCGCTCCAAAGGAGAGCCATATGACTGACTAAGAGAATATTGAGATACTTAAAAGGAAACCAAGAAGTAGGGCTATGGTATCCAAGGAAGGTGGATTCAAGCTAATTGGCTATTGGACTCGACTATCTTTGGATGCGAGTGGGACGAGAGGAAAAGTACTTGGCACATGTCAAATGCTTGGAACAGATTAATTTCTGGTTTAGCAAGAAGCAAAACTCAATAGCCACTTTCAACGGTGAGGGGAATACATAGCTGCGGGCAATTTTTGTGCCCAAGTCCATGGATGAGACAAAGATTGAGAGATTATGAAGTTGAAGAAAAAGAAATTCCAATCATGTGTGATAACACAAGTGCAATTGCAATCACTCAAAATCTGTGTTGCACTCAAGAACAAAACATATAGATGTCGATATCATTTCATAAGAGATCATGTTGAAAAGAAGGACATTATCTTGGAATATATCTCAACGGACAAACAACTAGCCGACATCTTCACAAAACCATTATGTGAGTCAAGATTTGAAGAACTCAAACATGAGTTGGGGCTAATTGAGCTAAGCTGGTGAGACACGGAAGAATCAAAGAAACGAAATGGAACAGGAAAGAAGGTGAAAAAGAGTCGAAAAACAAAAATTAGCTCAATAAATCGGTTTGTGATCGGAAAAATCACTTATACCAAGTCGGTGATATTTGAGTCACTAAGAGAAATGTGAGAAGCAGAGTTAAATCGACTAAGAGATAATTTGAATAACTTATGAGCAAATGACAAAAACGCAATCGTTTTGACTAAGCGGGAATGTTTTAAGGAACACGTCAAAGATAATGATGATGTGTACGGACATAAAGCCGCACACCAAGCTTATGATTGGATATAAATGCGCCGCATTAAATACGAGACATGAAGCGCTCAATATGCGTGCGAAATCCAAGCCGTTGATTTCGATCACGATTCAAAACCGTCGCACGTCCTTTCATAAACCATATTTAAACCATTTTTCGTCCGTTTCTCTCTCACACTTCTAAAAAACTGTTCAATCTCTCTCTCAAAAAGCAAAGGCAAAAACTCTCGAAACCCTATCAATCTTCAAATCAAATTTCTGAATTTTTCCTTGAAATTATTTCGAGAAATGGCACCAACATATAACTTTACCAAGTTGGGAAAACAAATCCACACCGGTTACCGTGGATTTCGACGGAATGGTGAAGCAGGGTCCGACGACACCCTGGTGAAGAAAATCGCGGAGAAGCTAGAAACGGCAGGCCAAACCGTTTCTAACATCGGAGTATCCTATGACCTATGTGGAGGAGGTCGCACAATTCTACGTGAATGCCGAGATTCACGATGAAGGAATCAAGTCATCTGTTCATGGGAAGCGGTGACTATCACCGCCAAAGATTTGGCTGAATATTGCTCACTACCAGCAGAGGAGCATCCGAGATCAAAGAGGTTTGATGTAAACTTGGCTGAAGCATGGAAAGAAATAGCCAAGTCCGGCGTTGTTGACAAAATAATATACACAGCAAACAAGAGATCTGCTGAAGGAGGACTATCACAAATTGTTGGATATTGTTGCTAAGTGTATCGACATCAAATTTGGCGACTTTGACCAATCGTCAAAGGCAAAATTGATTGTGATGGCTGCAATAATCGAAGAAAAAGAAGATAAACTGGGCTGAGTTTATCTCACGTGCCAGACTCGCCGAACGTGGGAACAAGTCCTTCAAAGAAGATGGGTCATTTGGAGGATCTCTCGGGATATGGCCTGGTGATTGGCCGGCTATTGGAGGTGAAAGGAGTACCTCTTAGACATGGGAAGGCCTTCCATGTTAACAAGAGGATGTTGAGCTAATCTCTCCGGTGCTCGGAAAGCGTGCGTACGCCAAGAGAGCGACACCAGTGTGGGGAATCCACCGACCCCGAAGACACTGCTCTTCCTCTCCAACCAAGAAGAAAGCTGCCCGCAGCTACCAAAAGTCTGTTGCCCCCAAGCAAAGAAAACCAAACATGCTCCTACCCCTGCAGCAGAGTCACCGCCCCGCGCAGAGTCACTGCCAAGCGGCCGTGTCACCGCCCCTGCGGCGGTCGAGAAGAAGGACTCACAAATTCCTTCTCTCGATCGTCAAAAGGAGGAGATCGACAAGCCTTGGAGACGGCCACGGCCCGCCGAGAAACAAACACAAGCACCGGCCCGGCCGCCCAAGACTCAGAGGACACCGCCTCGAACCGAGAATTCCACGGTACAAACCAGGAGACGAAGAAGACTCGTCAAGCGGCATCGAACAAGAGAAACCGGTGAGTCGGCTACTCGGCTAGCACAGATACCGGAGACTACCGGAGAAGTAGAGTCTCCGGATGTAATTGATGAAACGACCAAGTCTCTATTTGAAGATGATCACAGAGGCAACCAAGACATTGTTGTAGTTCATACAATTTGAAACTCAAGAAGAACCAGCCCAAGCAGATAGTGATGTAATGATCCTATCTCCACCTTACCCGACATCCAAAATCGTCTGCGTGAGTGGAGAAAATGGAAGCCGAGCAGTCAAGGGAACAGTTCCAACGGCCTGAATTCATAGAAGAAAGAAGAAGAACTCGCTAAATTTCCTCGGATTATCTTTGTGCTCCAGCTCTAGATGAAGACAAGCGCATGGATATTCTGCAGATCTACAAGGACAGGGGAGAGAGAAAAGCAAGTGAAGAAGCCGAAGCACGCGAAAAGGCAAGTACCCCCTATCTCCGACCTGAGAACACTTCCATCCTCTCCTTGATGTCTTCTCCGAAAGTGATGAGGAACACGAGAATCTGCCGCCACGAGAAGAATTGCGGATGCAGCAAGCATTGCATGAATCAAGAATCCTTCACGAGCAAAGGCGATGGAGGGACCAGGAGAGTCCTCGAACACGGTGAAATCGACCCAATGGGAGTGGTTGACAAATAGCCATGATGTTCTTCTTTACCACTTCCCCTGGGCCTAACTCGGAAGAAGGCAGCGATAAGGAGATGGCGATGAAACCGGGCTAGTGGGGACCCCGGTCGAGCAACCCCTATTGAAGGTGTGCCACCACACCCCCAACGGGTGAACCATCAATTGCAACAAATAGGGAGTTTGGAGACGAGTAACCCCTCCAAGTCACTCGGTGATGCGCCACCGAGGGGGAAACTCCCTCCACTGCGGCAAGGTCGGAGGATGTCAGAGATGACTCCACACAAAAGAATGTAGGAGGCGAAGCAAAAGATACTCAAACACAAGAAGAACAGCAAGTTGCCACCAACGAAGCTCGAAGTTGAGACTGTGTCTCGGTGAGGTGCCAACTACGAAGGCTAATGACGCGCCGATGCGGCGAGGGAAGAAGGAATGTACGGGAGTTAACACTGGCGATGAAAGCGCAATCCATGGGGTTGAGACTCCAATGGATGCCATTTGTAGAAGACCCTAAGACAGTGACATCGTCGAAAAGGAAGGCCAAGTGCCTCGCAGAAGAGAGACCTTTGGAGGAAAGTAAGGCCCACGGGAGGTTGAGACTTCCTAAAGGGTAACAGGAAGTAGAGAACATCCCTCCCGCAACCATCGATCCATCGAGAAGGAGATCGCACTTCATGATTCCCAGGACAACCACGATGTCACCTTTCCGGGATCGGGAAAGGCGAAGAAGAAGTCGAGTCAACCCCATGACAAATCCAAAAGATTGGTGCGGATGTTCCGGCACGAGCAAGTCGATCCCAAGACTACTCGTCCGGACCTTTAATTTTGATGATGAGCCACCAATGGAAATCTCATCATCGTCCGATGACGCTCGATAAGGCCGAGGACCTGTCTACTCAAAAGGAGAAATGGTGAGACCAACGAAGGTTAAGATATGTTGAGGCTCGGCCAAGCCCATCATCGCACCACAAAACCCGGTGAACCGGCGATCTTGCTCGGCTCCTCAAGCTGGTGGATCGATTCCCAAAAGAACTTCACGCCCACCGCTTATCATCGAACAAATCCCGGATGGCGGTGATGAATCCTTTGTGGAATCTTTCCCTTTCTCACCGGAGATACGAGAACTCCACGAAGAGTCGAAAATGAGCAAGCACGCTATCACGAGCACCAGCTCCTGTTTTTCACTCAGGCACCATTGTTCGGCCGACTTGATTTCGATTTGTATGGCCATCACCGCAATGAAGAATCGGTGAAATACGAGAAGTGTTCAAGGCACTCTTTCTTTGAAGTTGAAAAGATGGAGAGGCATCAGGCCTCCTTGGATATCGACAACAGAGATGCCAACTACGGTGACTTGAGAGGCATCACCGGGGGTAAGGGAATGGTGGCAACAAAGAAGAATCAATGCGTGTGGAAGCGGTGAGATACTTGAGACAATTATTCAAAAAGTCTTTGGTGTGGAGAGCGAAAATGTTGATGCGAAAACAAAGTGCGGGAACACATTGAACATATGCATGAAGCTCACACTCGCCGAGATCAAGTGCTGCGTGAGCGAGAATGCAAATGATATACGCGTTTGGAAGAACACATGACAAGAAAATTCAGCCTTCTCATGGCTGAGATGAAGCTTCGATTTTGTGAGAATCCAACGCTACTCTGTCAATTAAAAGATACAACGCAGCAAGACTTGAAGCAAAATTCAACCATCGGAGACTTCGACTTCATGCTTGCCAAAGATGTTCCTCAGGGTTCCTCTATCCTTTGATGATGCCAAAAAGGGGAAGAGGAATACCTTAAAGCAAAGCAAAATCAAGCCGAGAAGAAAGGAGCGGTGACAAGGAGCGGTGACAAGGGCAGTGAGAAGGAAAATCAGGTGAGAAATTTTGAAATGAAGAAAGGAAAATCTTGAGGGGAAGGATCAAAGAAAATGACCTTGATGATTGCACAAACCCCCAACAGGGTCTGTCTGGTGACATTATAAGCGACAAACTCCCGCGACTCGCCACTCCAACACTTCACCGTATCTATGGCCGAGAAGAGAAAAGAAATTGAAGCGAGGATGAAGGAGGTGGAAGGAAGAATGGATGCCAGGGTGATGAACATTTTGAAAGAACACGGAGGCATTCGGTTGACAGAGACACGTATGCCATTTCGGATGTCGGGACGAGCCAAGATCGGTTGGCGAATTCAAAACGCTCGAACCGAAGGTTATTTTGCAAATTTGTCCTTGGCTCAAGCTTGGGATCATCTTGGGAAAAGGGTCTCACATTATGTGAAGAAGGTTTGACGAGGCAGACAACTGAGACAAATCGACTCTGCTTGTCACTCACTCCGTGGCACTGTTTGGAAAAAGAAGGCCCCGGTCAAGATACGCCCCCGAGGTAGAGGAAGAAGAAGTGGAGGAAGAAGCTTGGACAGGGCTCGCCAAGAATATTGAATACGTAGATCCGGAAAGAAAGGAGGGATCTCACTGGGGCTTGACCATGTGGCGAACTTGCAAGTGGCCAAAACCAACGCCCGAGTATGCACGAAGGATAGGAAGAAGAAAACAAGAGACAAACTCGGCTATGGCGGGAGAGAGAGGGGAAAGAATAAGGAAAGATGAAGCCAGGAAGGCGTATGAGAAGAAAAAGAAGGCGGTGATGACGAGAAGAAGAAGAAGAAAAGAGAAAGAAGATCTTGATCAAGATGAAAGAATGAGACAATGAAGGAGATGAAGTGTTCTTTGCCCAACCCTTCGTGTATTTTATATGTAAATACATACAATGTAAGTCTTCCGTAATAATGCTATAAATTTTTTTGAGACAATTACATACTCGATACACCTTGTAAAAATGATTGTGTTAAGTACAAGAATGATATGATCAATAAAAAGATTGATTATGCGCATACATTCTATGTCAATACACTATCAGATGTATCTTTGTTATTTGCATCTTTGTATGATTTAAGTTTTGGCATCATCAAAAGGGGGAAATTGTTAGGAATTTTATTGTTTAGATTTTGATGAATGCCATGTAAAACTTAGAATAGAAAGTTGGTTCCCCAATTCTTGCTTTGAAATGTATTGTAACAATTAGAGCGCCAAGCCGAGTTAAGTCACTACGCTCCAACTTGCAAGAAGACAATCAAGGCTTGAAGGAAAACTCTGCGTGAGACAGTGAGTACAACAAAGAAGAGCAGACAGAACTCGATGAAGAAGCAAATCGAGATGCACGGAGTGAAACATCAGTCAAGTCAACTCAAGAGAAGCAAGTCTCAAGATGAAGTGACAAGAAGAGTCATCCAATGATTGGAAGGCGACTCTAAGTCACCCGGGGAAAGCGAGGAAATGCGGTCAAGTCGAGATAATCGAAAAGGAACCGTTGCACGTAAATCAAGAGATTTACTTAAACAAGTAATATCTCCATACTACCTTTCTTGGAGTGCTCGATCCCGAAGCGTGCAAAGAAATGAACCAATGGGAAGCACTACACCGTGTCGAACTCGAAAAGGTGATAAAACATTTCATACGAGGAAATGGCAATTCCAAGAAGTGCAAACCAACGATTGCAAAGTGATTTTCAAAAATGAGCCTATCTCTTCAATCGGGCAAATTTTTGAAAGTTCACTATAAAAAGGCCGAGGAGTTTGATTGAGAAAAAAAAGATGATGCGTGGATGACACACACGTGAAATATACAAGCTTATCAATATCGAAACATTCTCAATCCTCAAGCCTACATCTCAAGTACATCAATCCAACACTTACCCTGTGAAGGAAGAGAACTTCAATCAAGTTGAAGAGGAAAATATGAAAACAAGGGGTCTACATTCCAAGAAGGATTGTAGAAAGGTTCAAGGGTGAACCAAGTCTTAAGCGTTTGGAGGGCTTCGTGATCAAATCCAAAGTGCTTGAGCAAGTGAGTTGTAGTAGCAAGGCAACTGCCTGTGAAGAAGCGAGTCGCGACGAGGTTTACCGAGTGATCAAGGCGCTCTCAGATCGAGTCCCAAAGGATCAAGTCATTTGTTGTGATCAAGACTTGTATACGGACTGTTACCACTTTGTAAACCGATCATTACTTAGTGGATTCCTCCAGGAGTTGGAGAAGAGAGGAGTAGAAGAATTACCCCATCTTCGAACCTCTATAAAAACTTTATTGTGTCATTTACATTTCAAACATTTAAATTTCGCACTTTTAATTGCTTATATCTCTTGATAAATTTGCTATCCATTTGATAATCTATAAGTACTAAATCAAGTAAAAACTTACTTAAACAAACTTAAGGGTGTTAAGTCTTCCAATGAAAACAAAACCACGGTGAGTCAAATTATAGCCAACAAGGTGAGTTACTCTACTAATTTCATTTGAGTGCGTTAAGAGATTGACTCTCTTGAGTGACTAATTCGATTGTCCATCAAGGACACAATTTGTGTAGAACTCAGAGATTTAAAAGGCCTAAATCGAAAATTTGGTAAGGTTTATTCAACCCCCTTCTAAACCTTACACTTACACCCCTTGGGACCTACAGTGAAGAAGAAGGAGCCTATGTTGGGAGCCTATGTTGGTAATCTTCTTGAAGGTGTTGTAAGAGGATTGTGGTAATCCTCAAGGTGTTGTATTAATTTTGGAAATTAATAAAATCTTTTTTGCTTTTTGAAATCCATCCCGGAGATACTGGGGTGGTAGAGGATTAGGCCCTAGGTGGGTTGAACCTCTTTAAATCGACGAGTGTTGTTTAATTTATGCACTTACATTCTTGTTATTTATTTGATCATTCGAAAAAGAGGGCGATTTGTGAAAAATCGGCATAATCTATTCAACCCTCTCTAGATTATCGTAGCCAATTGGACTAACAAGTGGTATCAGAGCCAAACTCTTTGGCTAGCTCGTTCCGAGTAAAGAGGAAAGATCCATGGCTACGAATGAAGCTTATCTCACCACCGACGCCTCCACCAACAAGCCACCACTATTCGACGCCAACAACTACGCATTTTGGAAAGACCACATGGAGTGCTTTCTACAAGGGTACGGATTTGATATTTGGAATGTGGTCATTGAAGGAGTTGCTCAACCAACAACAAAATTGGAGGATGGTACCACGACTCCCAAGCCGTTCAAGGAGTATGATGAAAATGACAAAAAGGCTTTCTCTCTAAACGGTAAGGCCTTAAACATTTTACATTGCTCTCTTACTGCCACCGAATATAATTGCATAAGAGGCATACGGTCGGCACATGAAGTTTGGGAAAAATTAGAAACCATCTATGAGGGCACAAAGAAAGTGAAGCAAGCAAGAAAAACAATGCTTGTGAAAGACTTTGAAAATTTCAATATGCATGATGGTGAAAGCATATCAAAAATGGTGGAAAGGCTTGACAACATTGTCAATCCTCTTGTGGCTCTTGGAAAGGTCATCTCCGAAGAAGACAAGGTGACCAAGGTATTGAACGCCCTTTCCGGCTCATGGTCCGAAAATGTGACGGCAATCACGGAACCTCAAAATCTTGAGACACTCAAGTTTGATGAGCTCATTGGGAACCTCCTCATTTATGAAGTATATCTCAAGTAGAGAAAAAATTCTTAACCATCCACCTCTAAACCGGGTACGCAAAATATTATTAAAGGCTTAGCATCTTCTTCTAATAATGTTTATTATGCTAGTGATGAGGATGATGAAGAAACGGCGACTCTTGTTAGAAAATTTGTAAAATTTGTAAACAAAAATAAAGCAAGAAAGCCTAGAGACAATTCTTGTTTCAAATGCGGAAATCCGGGCACTACATAGCCGATTGCCCAAAATTAGCAGAAGAGGAACAAAAAAAGAAAAAGCCTTTTCCGAAAAAGAAGGCGTTAAATGCGGACGTCAAAACTTGGGATGGATTACTTAAAACAACCGACGAGAAAGGAGAATCCGAACATAGTCTTATGGCCGTAGACGATGAAAATACCGAGGTACGCTCTAATGCTTCATCTTCTTCCCTAGTTGATGAATTACAATGTGATTTTGATGAATTGCAAAATGAGTTTCAAAATTTGATTGTTAAATACAAGAATTTGAAAAAGGAGCATAAAGAGCTTAAACTAGAAAAAGATAAATTATTTACCTCCTATGATTCACTTGATAAGGCTCATGCTATTACTCTTACTATGGTCCGTACTCTTGAAACCGAAAAACAAACGCTCACAAATAATATTGAAAATTTGAAAAAGGATGTGCATCGATTCAATTTAAGTACGGATAAAGTCACAAAAATTTTATATGCACAAAGAGGTGAGCATTCTAAATTAGGACTTGGTTACAAACCTTTTCAAAATACTTTTAAGAAAAAAGACCAAGGTCCAACCTTTGTACGTGCTAGTAGTCCTCGTATTATCACTTATTTTTATTGTGGTAAGAATGGACACTATGCTAGCAATTGTAAATTGAAGAATAATTTTAGCTATTATTGGAGACCTAAAGGTCTCAAGGCTAACCCCCATGGACCCCAAAATTATAGGGTACCTAAAAACAATTCCTTTGTAGGTTATAGGGGCTATAACTACAATGGAAGATTCAAAATGGCTCGTGGACAGCGGATGTTCACGCCATATGACCGGAAAGAGAGAACTTTTTACCAACATCAAGCTCCAAGAAGAGGGTATGGTCATGTTCGGCAATGGCAAAGGAAAAATTCTTGGAAATGGAGAAATTGGTAACTCTTCTTTCTCTCTTAGTAATGTTACCAATTCTTTCTCTCTTAGTAATGTTCTTTTAGTAGAAGGGCTTAAGTTCAATTTGATAAGTGTTAGCCAACTTTGTGATTCAAATTATAATGTTGTTTTTAATAAAGAAAAATGCCTTATTTCCAAAAATGATAAAATTATTTGTGAAGCAATTAGAAAAGGCAATCTTTACAAAATTTATACAAGTGATTTGGTTAGTCAAAATATTTCTTGTCTTGTCGCCAATAATGATTTAACTAGTTTATGGCATAGGCGACTTGGACATGTTGGATACAAAAATTTGCAAATTATTTACAAAAACCAACATGTAAAAGGACTACTCAAATTGAATTTTGAAAATCTTAACTTATGTGACACTTGTCAAAAGAACAAATTAGTTAAGAGTAGTTTTAAGCCCAAAAATGAAATTTCTACTACCAAACCCCTACAAATGCTTCATCTTGATTTGTATGGGGATATTGGTACGGCAAGTCTAAGTGAAAA
This sequence comes from Rehmannia glutinosa, assembly GCA_016081115.2. Lineage (NCBI taxonomy): Eukaryota > Viridiplantae > Streptophyta > Magnoliopsida > Lamiales > Orobanchaceae > Rehmannia > Rehmannia glutinosa. The sequence continues at coordinate 14,487 of JABTTQ020003122.1, forward strand.
ACATTACACTTTTGTTATAGTCGATGATTTTTCTAGATATACTTGGGCTCTATTTCTTACTAATAAAAGCGATGCCGTTAATGAGTTTGTTAAGTTGTGTAGACTTATTGAGAATGAAAAGGAAGATACTATTAAGTCTATTCGAAGTGATCGAGGTGGAGAATTTGATGGAGAATTTAGAGTCTTTTGTGAAACCAAGGGATATAGTCACAATTTTTCGGCTCCAAGGACACCTCAACAAAATGGAGTAGCCGAAAGGAAGAATCGGACACTTCAAGAAATGAGTCGGTCCATGCTCAATGAATTTTCACTTCCAAAATATTTTTGGGCCGAAGCCGTAAGTACCGCTTGCTATGTCATTAATCGAGTTTATAATCGTCCTAGAATAAATAAAACTCCATATGAGCTTTGGAAAGGAAGAACTCCAAATATTAGTTATTTCAAAATATTTGGATGTTAATGTTTTATTTTGAATACTAAGGATCAATTAGACAAACTTGATCCTAAGGCCGATGAAGGAATATTTATGGGGTATTCAACCAAGAGCAAAGCATATCGGGTTTACAATAAGACTAGTGGGGTTGTTGAAAAATCCATCCATGTCAAATTCAATGAAGCTTCGGGTGTTGAAAGGATACCCAATGATGAAAGTGATGAAGAGGATATTGTTGAACCCATTGTTCAAGATGATACTCAAAATGATCAATCTTCAAGCTCAAATATTCCTCAAGAAGATAAAGGTGATACTTCAAATCTTCCCGTAGCATTGAAATTTAAGGGAGATCACCCAAAAGATCTTATTATTGGTGATCCCCTTGATAAAGTAATGACTCGAGGAAAATTTACCGAGAAAGCTCTTATATCTCAAAAAGAGCCTAAAAATGCTAAGGAAGCCATTGAAGATGAGGATTGGTTTTTAGAAATGCAAGAGGAGTTGAATCAATTTGAAAGGAATGATGTATGGGAATTAGTACCTTGTCCTCCATCTCAAACCATTATTGGTACAAAATGGGTATTTCGGAACAAACTCGATGACCAAGGCAATATTGTTCGAAACAAAGCAACGTTAGTAGCTCAAGGTTATTGTCAAGAAGAAGGTATTGATTATGATGAAATATTTGCACCCGTAGCACGTTTAGAAGCTATTCGTATTTTACTTGCCTATTCTTGTTTTAAAAATTTTAAGCTTTACCAAATGGATGTAAAATCCGCATTTTTAAATGGTATTATTCAAGAAGAAGTCTATGTAAAACAACCTCCGGGGTTTGAAAATTTTGCTAGGCCTAATGATGTTTTTAGACTTAAAAAGGCCTTGTATGGTTTGAAACAAGCACCCCGTGCATGGTATGATAGACTTAGCTCTTTTCTTTTGCAAAATGGTTTTACAAGAGGTAAAGTTGATACTACTCTATTTGTTTTTGAAAAAGGGCAAGATTGCTTATTAGTGCGAATTTATGTTGATGATATTATTTTTGGTGCTACTAATGAATCCTTGTGCAAGAAATTTTCTAAGTTAATGCAAGGTGAATTTGAAATGAGTATGATGGGGGAGCTCAACTTCTTCCTTGGACTTCAAATTAAGCAATGCCAAGAAGGAATTTATATTTCTCAATCAAAATATACAAAGGAGCTTTTGAAGAAATTTGGCATTGAAGAAGGAAGAACCGTCTCTACCCCAATGACAACAAACGTCAAGATTGACAAAGATGAAAAAGGCAAGTCGGTTGATGAATCCAAATATCGAGGTATGATTGGTAGTTTACTTTATTTAACCGCAAGTAGACCGGATATTCTTCATGCCGTATGCCTATGTGCTCGTTTTCAAAGCAATCCCAAAGAATCTCATATGAGCACCGTTAAAAGGATTTTTAGATATTTGAAAGGCACTATTCAATATGGTTTATTCTATCCAAAGAATGAAAATTTTTTTCTTAAAGATTATAGTGATTCGGATTATGCGGGAAATATTGATGATCGGAAAAGTACTTCCGGATCATGTCAATTTTTAGGCGATTGCCTAGTTTCTTGGTTTTCAAAGAAACAAAATTGTGTTATTCACTTTCAACGGCCGAAGCCGAATATATTTCCGCGGCGTTTTGTTGTACTCAATTGCTTTGGATAAAACAAACTTTAGCAGATTATAAATGTTCTTTTGAAAGTGTTCCTATCTTTTGTGATCCGCTATAAATATTGCTCAAAACCCGGTTCATCATAACCGTACTAAACATATTGAGATTCGACATAATTTTCTAAGGGATTGTGTTTCAAAACAAAAAATTGAGATATCTTTTGTACCATCTCAAGATCAATTAGCGGACATTTTTACAAAACTGCTATCTTCCGAGACTTTTGCGTCAATACGAGCTCGGTTAGGCATAATGCATATTGAATGAGGTCTATGATTGCATTTTGCACGTTTTTAAAACTTAGAGGCAAAAAATCGGATTTTTGGTTAAAAACTCGGATTTTGGAAAAACAGAAAGAACCACTGGGCTGATTGGGGGAAGGCCGACCGGTCGCCCACCCCCCTAACCGGTCGCCCTTAGCTTTTTTTTGGTTAAAATCGCTTCGTCTTCGATTCTGACTATTTTGGCCTTTTATGTTCATTTTTCGTTCCTTGAATTTTTCACACAAATTTCACTTCAAATTTGTTTTATTGCATACATTTTATATTTTGGACTTCATGAGGCTCGATTATCATCATCATTGTTCATCTTTACCGATTAAATGGTAAGAATTTCTCCTTTTAATCTCAATTGGGTTGAACCCTAAAGAATGTGCTTGTATATTGATATCTTGTTGAAATTCTTGTATTAATATGATGTTTATGATGATTGATGATGTATGAATATTGTTGTATTGCAATTGGTGATGAAATTTTTTGGCTTAAACGAATCACAAAGGCGATATATTTCTCTTGTTTTATTCAATGCACGCCAAGTGTTCGACAAAATGTTTCAATGAAAAACTCATCACCTACATGATTCTCTTGATTTGAAAAGTCTTATAAGTTTATAGAGATCATGTTTTATCAATCAAATGAGCCTTTACAAATCAAATGAGCAATATTTCCCTTTTATTCGGAATTTAAGCTTAAATGCTCAATATGCTCGATAAATCTATAAAATTGCGCACTTTGATATAATTGTATGATGTTTTTATCGTGCTAACATTATTTTTGATGATTCCAAAGGGGGAGAAACAAGAAAAACGCTCATAAGCTCAAAAAGCGTAAATAAGCTCGCAAGAAAAGCTATAAGCTAAAGCTATTAAAAGCCAAAAGCTATGGATTATACTTGGTCCATGTGATGTATTATGGACTTTTATACTTGACTAATGATGCTTGTTGATAGGGGGAGCTTGTGCAAAAATGATTTTGAAAAATCTTTGCTCCTATTCTTGTGTGTTTGTACTTATGATAAATCTTGCTTGTAATGGTTTGTTGTTTTAGACAGGAAAATTGGTTTTGTTTTAAAATCGACTTCCTAAAATTATTTTGGTTTGTAATCATCAAAAAGAGGAAGTTTGTTAGATAAATATGTTTATCAAGATTTTGATGATTATGCTTAAATGAGTTTTTATACCAAAACAATGTTGTCCAAATACTCCTAAATGATTTAAAATGTTTTTGCTAATTTTTGGAGTATTTCTTAGAATTTATTTTTCGATAAAAATGGACAACACTTTTGATGGTTTTGTTTGAATTGGTTTTTGCACCAAAACTATGTTTATAAATGTTGTCCAAATACTCCCAAATGATTTAAAATATTTTTGCTAATTTTTGGAGTATTTCTTAGAATTTATTTTTCGATAAAAATGGACAACACTTTTGATGGTTTTGTTTAAATTGGTTTTTGCACCAAAACTATGTTTATAAATGTTGTCCAAATACTTCCAAGTGATTTAAAATGTTTTACTAATTTATTGAAGTATTTCTTGAAGTTTATTTTTGATAAAAATCGGACAACATTTAATATTGGAGGTCGGCCGTGCATCGCCCAAAGCGTCGGCCGTACACAAGCAAAGAGAATTGAGACAGAGCGTTTGAACTCATAAAAGCGAAGAGAGGGGACGGTCAAGCGGGCCGACCGGTCGCACCCTAAAGCGGGGACCGCCGCACTGGTCAGTCGGTCGACCCCCCCTTCGACCTGTCCTGGATCGCACTATCTTTTTTCAAACGTTCGAAATCTTAAACAGGGCAACCGGTCGCCCTATGTAATTTTTGACAACAAAAATTGTGCCGTTTGAAAACATTATCAACAAGATTTACTTTTCATTTTTGTACAATATTTCTACATCTTGTGATCCTATTTTTGTAGACAAAAGTGAAGAAGAAGGAGCCTATGTTGGTGAAGACTTCCCTATAAATAGAGGATGAATTGAAGACACAACATACAACACATACAAGCAAAATACACAACAAGAAATCTGCAAATTGTTCAAGCTTTCATTTTACATTCTTGTTGTAATAGCCTAAATACTTTCACTTGCACATCTTTGAGGTCTAGGCTTTTTAATTCTTGATTACACTTGCACTCAATCTTTGTATTGGTTTCATAGAGTTGTAATCTTGAATTTTGTCCATCATTCAACACAAGACATCCTTGTGAGTATTCTTGTGGTAAGAATACACTTGGGTAATCTAGGTGATAGGTGTTTGGAGAGTGTGGTACTCTTCAAAGGTGGTGAAGGAAGATTGTGGTAATCTTCTTGAAGGTGTTGTAAGAGGATTGTGGTAATCCTCAAGTTGTTGTATTAATTTTGGAAATTAATAAAATCTTTTTTTCTTTTTGAAATCCATCCCGGAGATACTGGGGTGGTAGAGGATTAGGCCCTAGGTGGGTTGAACCTCTTTAATCGACGAGTGTTGTTTAATTTCCGCACTTACATTCTTGTTATTTATTTGATCATTCGAAAAAGAGGGCGGTTTGCAAAAAATCGGCATAATCTATTCACCCCCCTCTAGATTATCGTAGCCACTTGGACTAACAGTTTTTCCCTCCATTTTTTGCTTCATGCTGTTATGCTTGTTAGCTTGGTTTCTTCATGGTATCTAGAGCAAGATCTTAATTGATCATGGCGACGGGACGAAATCAGTGGAATACTCTGCTCCTTGATGATAAGGAGCAACACGGTAATCAACTTGCAAATCAAGTGGCGATTAAAGAAGACGATCCACTTCAACTTCATGGATCTAAGCATCCTGGTATGGTCCTGGTGTCCAATCTCCTAACTGGAAATAACTATTTACCTTGGCGACGATCGATGATAATCACATTAGGAGCGAAAATGAAGCTCGGATTTATTAATGGGAAAATCGAAGTACCAGATGAGTCTTCGCCTCAGTTTGATATGTGGAAGAAGGTTGACTGTATGGTGATTACTTGGATTCTTAATTCTAACACGTGATATAGTAGATGCTTTCATCTATGCAAATTCCGCGAAAGAGCTATGGGAGGATTTGGCACAGAGGTTTGGAGAGTGCAACGATCCTCAGTTGTTTCATTTACAGAAGGAGATTGCAAATATTAGTCAATGTAATTCTTATGTGGTTGTTTACTTCACTAGACTTAAGAACCTATGCGATGAGTATAATTGTTTGGTGCCTTTGCCTGTGTGTAATTGTGGTGCTAGCAAGCTGTTAGTAGAGAATGATATCAATACCAAATTGATACAGTTTCTCATGGGGCTTAATGATACATATGATAATGTGTGTAATCAAATTTTGCTCATGGATCCTTTGTCAAATGTGAACAAAGCATATTATATGGCTTTGCGTGTAGATAAAGAGAGGAGTGTGCATTTGGCTTTTCCTGAGGTTATTTAAGGAGCTGCAGCTGTTACTAATACTTCCAACTTTGGAAGGGGAAATTGTGGCAAGGGATGTGGGATTAATGGACCATGTCACACTAGTTGGCAAGGGGGAAGAGGTAGAGGATTTCCAAGGAAAACTAAGGAGGAGAAGTCCAAATTGATTTGTGATTATTGCAAGGTATCAGGAAATGAGATGCATGAGAGTTTTAAGTTGCACGACTATCCTGAGTGGTACAAGAAATTCAAGGAGCAGGCAAAAGGCACTCAAAGAAGGCATGTGGTCAATATGGCTGAATCTCTATGTTGGACCTCAAGTGCTTTACCGGATTAACGATTGTCCCCACAAACCAACACGAGTCATTTCTAGGGCATTTTGTCCTCACTCACGCGTACCCTAGAAAACTTCCCAGGGGGTCACCCGTCCCATGTCTACTCCAGGCCAAACACGCTTACCATAGAGTTTCTATGTAATGGGCACCAGAAAAGAAGATGCATCTGTTAGTATAGGTAGTCCATATCAAATCCTTTAAGCTCTCCTTTAATTGTGCAATCCAGTGCTCACGAGTTCGAATCGCGGGCCGCACCATGCCTCTTTTAAAGCCCATTTCAGGTAGGATGCTGGACCAAATCCCAACAATCCCCCTCCCAAAGACTGCCCAAAGATCTCGGCTCAATGCTTGGCAACCTCCACGCTGCCAAACTTCCTCAGTTCTAATGCGAACTTCTTTAGTTCAAGCATCGCGTCACACCAGCATCTCAATTTCGGCCACCTAACAACCTACACCTTCAGTTCTAGTCTGTTTACCTCAGTTCTGGCCACCTGGCAACCTACCCTTCAGTTCTAGTTCGTTTACCTCCGCTACATCAGCATCTCAGTTCCACCGCTCCTGGAAACCTCCACTGCAGCGTGCTTCCGAGGGAATTTGAACTCGTGACCTACTCTAATACCAGTTGTTAGACCTCAAGCGCTTTACCAGATTGACGACTGTCCACACAAACCAACATGAGTCATTTCTAGCGCGCTTTGTCCTCACTCACGCGCACCCTGGAAAACTTTCCAGCGGGTCACCCATCCCTTGTCTACTCCAGGCCAAGCACGCTTAACCTCAGAGTTTCTATGTAATGGGCATCAGAAAAGAAGATGCATCTGTTAGTATAGGTAGTCCATATCAAATCCTTTAAGCTCTCCTTTAACTGTACAATCCAGTGCTCATGAGTTCGAATCATGGGCCATACCTCGCGCCTCTTTTAAAGCCCATTGAAGACAGGATGCTGGACCAAATCCCAACACTGTAGTAAGCAATAAACCAACAACTGGTGATCCTAATGTTGATGGAGGTTTGAAGAATATTATACAACAGGAAATTGCTAAGTACTTGGCTACCCAAGGAACACCAGGAGGAGGAAATCAGGATGCTCAAATGAATCTGGCTCACTTTGCAGATTATGCAGGTACAAGTACCAAAGTTCCACCAAATTTTGCTTTGAGCACCTTTGACACAATAGGTGATGGTACTTGGATATTAGACACAGGAGCTAGTAGGCACATATGTGCTGACATTTCTCTTCTCACTATTATTTCCCTAACCACTTCTAAAATCACAGTCTATCTACCTGATGGTTCCTCTAAACTAGTAACACACACTGGCACAGGACAAATCCCTAGCACACTCACTCTCACAGATGTTCTCTTAGTTCATTCTTTCAAATATAATATATTGTCTATTGCTCAACTCACACAATCCTCTCAGTGCAAGTGCATTTTGTTTCCTACTCATTACATTTTGCAGGACCTTCCAACTAATCAAGTGGTGGCTGTTAGAAAGGCATTTGGGCGGCTGTGTATTCTTCATTCAGACAAATCAATATCTACAGCTTCACATTGTACTACTGTGGATGTTCCTTCATTTTTTATTATTTCTTCTAATTCCATTTCCTCTTGTAATAATAAGCTTCTGTTATGGCATACAAGGCTAGGCCATGCATCAACTTAAGTACTTGAACATTTGTCCTTTTTGAAGCCTTTGTATGTCAATAATGGAAAAGGGCATTTTACAAAACTGTGATGTATGTCATGTTTCTAAGAAACATATGCAACCTTTCCCTTTAAGTACTTCATATGCTTCAACTTCTTTTGATCTAATCCATGTGGATGTTTGGGGTCTCTACACTGGGTCAGAGTTTTGCAAGATACCTTATGTTCTTACTCTTGTGGATGACCACACAAGATGTACTTGGACCTATCTTATGGGTCATAAGAGCCATGTCCCTGCTCTACTCTATAACTTCATATATATGATGTCTAATCAATTCCAGAAAACTCCTAAGGTCATTAGAACGACAATGGCACTGAGTTTGTTAATCATACTTGAACCGCTCTTTTTCAATCACTTGGAATCCTTCATCAAAGAAGTTGTGCTTATACTCCCCAATAGAATGGGGAAGTAGAAAGGAAACACAGGCATTTGCTTGATATTGCAAGGGTTTTACTCTTCTAATCTAAAGTTCCTATTCACTTCTGGCCTTTCTCCATTTTTACTGCTACATTTCTCATTAATAGACTTCCCAATTCAGTTTTACATTGGAAAACTCCCTTTGAGTTATTGTTTGGTTATGCCCGTGATTATTCCCACTTGAAGCCTTTTGGTTGCCTGGCTTATGCCACTAATATTTCCCTCGTAAAGATAAATTTTCCCCTAGAGCTCATATATGTGTCTTTCTTGGTTATGAGATGGGAAAGAAAGGTTACGAGTTATATAACCTGGATATAATCATGTCTTAGTGTCCAGGGAAGTCCATTTTGTTGAGTCTTCCTTTCTCTATCACACAGAAACTCCCCCAGATACTACTACTCCTCTCCCTCAGGTTTCTATTGTTGAACCTGTCCTTCCTACTCCTTCCTACTCCCTCTTCAACTCACTCCTTCTACCGCAGACTTTATTCTATTTCCCAGCCTTTGAGAAGAAGTTCCTGAGCTACTGGTAAACCTGCTTGGCTTAATGACTTTATGACCTACAGCTGCACGGACGAGGTGCCCCTTCCAGCAGCCACACTCTCCCAGGTTTCTTCTCCAGGTTTCTCTTATCCTATTTCCACATTTCCCTTTTCTGTGTCACCTCACTTGCATTAGCACTATGTGTTTTTCTGGCTAATGTGTTTGTTTACTTGAACCAACTACCTATGCCCAAGCTAGTAAGGATCCACAGTGGGTGGAAGCTATGAATTAGGAGTTATTGGCTTTGGAGAAGATTCATACCTGGGAACTCACAAACTTGCCACCAGGAAAAAAGGCAATCAGCAATAAATGCGTGTTTAAGATAAAAATGAAGCCAGATGGGACTGTGGATAGGTATAAGGCAAGGTTAGCTGCCAAAGGCTATCATCAAGTGTTCGGGGTTGATTATTTGGATAGCTTCTCCCCTTTGGCAAAACTTATGTCTGTTAGGATACTTATTGCTCTGGCTACACTTAAGGGTTGGGCTTTGCATCAATTCGACATTAACAATGTCTTTCTACATGGTTTCTTGGATGAGTATATCTATATGTTACCTCCTGAATGTTATAACGCAGCTAATTCTGGACATGTTTGTCACCTTAAGAAGAGTCTTTATGGGCTTAAACAGGCCTCAAGACAGTGGAACACAGAGTTTTGTGGCAAACGTCATGACATTGGTTTTATTCGGTCTTCCTATGATCATTGTTTCTTTTGCAAGCAGTCAGACATTCATTTTACTTGTTTACTAATCTATGTTGATGATGTTTTGGTTACTGGTTCAGACCCTGATGACATTGTTGCATTAAAATCTTACTTGGATGGTTTGTTCACCATCAAAGACCTGAGCTTTGCAAGGTATTTCCTTGGTTTGGAGTTGGCAAGGGATGACTGGTACTTATCTTAATCAGAGAAAGTATATCTTAGACATATTGACTGATGTGGGCATGTTGGATTGTAAACCTGCTCCCACTCCCTTTCCCCAAGGATTGAAGCTTGTTGGGAAGGCAGGGGTTCCTCTCATTGATCATGATAGATACATGAGGTTAGTAGGGAGATTGTTCTACTTGAATTTGACAAGGCGACATCACCTTCATTGTTCAACAACTGAGCCAATTTGTTAAATCTCATTACTCCGGTCATTGGGATACAGTTGTCCATGTGTTGAGATATTTGAAGGGTTGTCCTTCCAAGGGGCTTTATTATAGTGCTGGTGGTGATTCCTCTTTAGTTGCTTATTGTGATGCAGACTGGGCCACTTGTCCAGACACTAGAAAATCTGTTACAGGGTATTGCATTTTTTAGGTGGTTCTCTCGTCTCATGGAAGACTAAGTAACAATGCACTGTCTCTAGATCATCAACAGAGGCAGAGTACAGAGAATTGAGTATGACTGTGTGAGCTTCAGTGGATTTCCTACATTGCCTCTGATTTCCAGCTTCCTATACCTACCCCTATTCCTCTTTTTTGTGATAATCAAGCGGCTCTTTATATTGTGGCTAACCAGTATTTCATGAGCGTACGAAGCACTTAGAAATAGATTGTCATCTTGTTCGTAACCAGTTCAAGGCTGGTTTTGTTCTCCCCAAGAAAGTGTCCTCTCATCTCCAGCCGGCCGATATCTTCACTAAGGCGTTGGGTGTTGCTGTTTTTAGCTCTCTTACTTCCAAGTTGGGCATGAGGGATCTTCACCATGACCCAACTTGAGGGGGGATGTTGGTTATATTGACTAATTGGTGTTAGTTAGTTCATTTGCTATTAAATTTGTTACTTGTTATTAGTTGTTAATTTTCATTCACGTTTTTCCTTAGCCTTATAAATTGACTGCATGTACACGTGAACAATAAGTTTTTCCATTCTATTAGCTAAGAAATGAATTGAGTTTTTCCCTCCATTTTTTGCTTCATGCTGTTTATGCTTGTTAGCTTGGTTTCTTCATGGTTTCTTCAAATGAAACCTTATATAACTCATGCACTTTTCTTTCTATACATCATATAAAATTATGTTATTGTTGCATACATGGAATTTTATTTGATTTAAATAAACTAAAAGAAATGGAGTTTTAATTATCATTCCAGCAGGCAAAATTTTGGCAAAATTATCACCCAAAGGGCAGGGCCGAACGGATAGCACTAGGGTTGGGTTGGGGTGGGTTGGCTTCATTTTTAGGGGCCCAAAAAGGACCAAACTTACTGTGGTCTGGCTTGGACAGCCTAATGCCTTTTTGGCCTAACTAAAAATACACATAAATAGTGTTGTTGGGCTAAACTAGGCAACAAGAAATGACTACCTGATGAAATTTCGGGACGATCCAATCGGCCAAATTTATGACTTGGCGATGGGCATTGTTCGTGCCTTGATGCCTAACCCACTTCAAGCTCTAATCATACAACATAACTTCAACAATAATGACTCACAAAATGGGCGTAGGGGTGGTCTATGCTTCATTTTTAGAGGCTCGACGAAAGACCAAATTTGCTTCGGCCTGGTCCAAACATCCCGACAAACCTGATAAAAAATACACTTGTTGAACTGGGTTAGGCCACATGAAATGCGACCCAATGAAATTCTGGGGCGTCCAACCCAGCCTAAATTTATAACTTGCCTTGCTAGACTCAGTTTGGGTCAGCCCAACCCATTGTCAACTCTAAACATTAATAAAAGGGCTTTGGACACAATTGCCTAACTTTCCAAAAAGAAGACACATGTTTACGCTCCTGGGCTTTTTTCTTATGTTTTTACGCTCCCATCTTTTTTTTGACATTTTTACGCTCCGACCAAATTTTTCGGATTTTTTACATTGTTTTTTCTATATTGTTTCAAACATATTTCATACATATTTCATCTAATAAAATTTCAATGAAAAAATAATTTATATCCCATATATCCACATATTGGAAAAAATACATTGAAAATAATATAAAAACAACACATACATACAAAAACAAAAAAAAAAATTAATTTTTGTTCCAATGTATTGAAAACGTCGAAAACAGGTAAACAACTAAGAAACAACATAACAATTTTGAAACTAATATAGAAACAACCCAAAAATAACAGAAACAATAATAAAACACTACATGAACAAAAATAGCTTAAAAATTGGTTAACAACTGCATTGAAACATCAAAAACTACATTGAAACAAGTAAGAAACACCATAACAACATTAAAAACAGTATAGAAAAAACCCAGAAACAATATAAACAATATAGAAAATACAACATCAGTAAAAAAAGATTAAAAAATAGGTAAAAGCTCGCATTGAGATATTGAAAACTACATGAAAACAACAAAGAAACATCTTAACAACATTAAAAACATTATAGAAAACAATCAATAAACAATATATAAAACAACACATGAACAAAAAAGTGCGTAAAAAATAAGTAAATTTTGTATTGAAACATCGAAATAACATAGAAACAACCAAGAAACAAATATAAATAACATCGAAACAACAAAAATAGCATATAAAAGAATAAAGGAAGAAATCAAAAAAATGTAAAATTAACAAAAAAATATGTAGGAACATAAAAAAAAAGAAGTCAATCGAAAGAATATAAAAGTAATGTGGACATAAATAGTAACTTTTTTTCCAAAAGGAGAAGTATTGGAAAGCAATCCAGTGGGCAGTGTCGTTTGTGTGTTTATTTGGCGCACGCGCTATTTATGCCTACTTACATGTTTTCCCCTCGTGCTTTTTCGTGTTAACAATTAGCCCACTACCCTATTTTCCCTAGCTGTCAATATCAAAATCCCAACTGGGAATTCTCCAAAATCCAGAGCCCACAAATTTCCGCACCTCATATATATACCCAAGAAAACTACTTCAACACTACAATCCAGCAATATATATATAAAATCACTCCCCACTATTGTTTCTTCTCATCCTCATTCATTCTCTAATTTCCTCTCTCTGTCCATTTTTTTTCCCTTCCTTATATTCTCTGCAATAAATGGCTTTCATCTTCTTCACTTTCACATTCATTTTCTTCATTTTCTCAGTCTTAATTATCATTCTGAGGCTAAAACCATGGTGTAGCTGCGAAATTTGCCAAAGCTTTCTAACTTCAAGCTGGTCTTCAGAGTACAACAATCTCTGCGATTGGTACTCTCATCTCCTCCGGAAATCCCCGACGGGGACAATCCACGTTCACGTTCTCGGTAACGTGATCACAGCAAACCCGGAAAACGTCGAGTACATCTTGAAAACCCGCTTCGATAATTACCCGAAAGGAAAGCCCTTTTCTGCAATTTTGGGCGATCTTTTGGGTAAAGGGATTTTCAACGTCGACGGCGATTTATGGAAATTTCAGAGAAAAATGTCGTGTTTAGAACTCGGTAGCCTCAGTGTTAGATCTTACGCTTTTGAAATCGTTACTTCGGAAATCCAATCCAGGCTCATTCCTCTATTGTCGTCATTTGCCGATGTTAATGGAAATCGTGTTTCTCAATCTGTCGATTTACAGGACATTTTTCGGCGATTTTCGTTCGATAGTATTTGTAGATTTTCCTTCGGATTAGACCCTGGATGCCTGAGCCTTTCACTCCCTGTTTCTGAATTCGCTTTAGCTTTCGATCTCGCGTCAAAGTTGTCAGCCGAAAGAGCGATTTCTACGTCCCCATTGGTATGGAAAATTAAACGATTTTTCAATTTGGGCTCGGAAAAGAAACTCAAAGAGGCGATCAAATCCGTTCACGAGCTAGCAGAAGGGGTCATAAGACATAAAAGAGAAAACGGCGTCGTATCATCATCTCACGAGGATCTTTTGTCCCGATTCATGGCCACAATAAACGACGACGTTTTCCTCCGTGATATCGTCATAAGCTTTTTATTAGCGGGGCGGGACACTGTCTCCTCGAGCCTAACCAGTTTCTTCTTTCTACTAAGCGAAAACGCGAGAGTCGTCAGACTAATCCGCGAAGAATCGGACCGGGTGATGGGCCGGGAAAATGAAAAACCGGTCGAGTTTTCTCAATTGAGGGAAATGCATTACTTACAGGCGGCGGTTCACGAGAGCATGCGATTATTTCCTCCTGTGCAATTCGATTCGAAGTTTTGCGAGGAAGACGATGTTCTTCCTGATGGTACATTTGTTGCGAGGGGGACACGTGTCACTTACCATCCGTATGCGATGGGGAGAATGGAGAGAATTTGGGGCGAGGATTGTCTCGAATTTAAGCCCGAGAGATGGTTGCAGAATGGGGTTTTTAAGCAGGTGAATCCATTTAAGTATCCGGTTTTTCAGGCCGGGCCTAGGGTTTGTTTGGGGAAGGAAATGGCTGTGGTGGAGATGAAAACTGTGGCTTTGTCTTTGATCAGACGGTTTGATATTCAAGTATCCGGGTCGGGTCAGGGTCCTAAGTTCGCGCCTGGTTTGACTGCTACGGTTAGAGGTGGTCTACCAGTTTTTGTCCGAGAGAGAATGGAATAGAGATATATTTGTATTAATTTAGACACGCACGCGTGTTTCAAATATGTGTGAACGCGCGACAGAAGAGCGTTGTACTTGGCGGTCGAAATGGACATTGTTGTCAAGTACATTCGTTTGGACCAATCAGCTTGCAGCTTATGATGAGGCTACTCATACAGGATCGATTTGGAGACGATGATTATTGATCATTATTCAAGTCGGGGCTAAAAAGTTCCTCGTTGGAACGGATGAGATGGCCATGTTTTAATGAAGGAGCAAGCGAGGCTGAATTAACTGTATATGCAATGCTTTGATGCAACTAGGATGCAAAATTTTCCAATTTTGGCTTTATTTTTATCTTTTTTGGTGCTCAAATTTTGGTTCTTGCCTTATGGATTTACAGAGGAAGAACCTGGAACATCATTAAACAAATGAAATATTGGGATTATGGCAATTACATGTGTGTGGGTTTATGACAATTCACGAAGTGGGGTGTAACTGATGTAAGATGCAATGTACTTGACTCGAATATGATGTCTGTTGACGTGCGTTTTGGTCAACAAGCAAAATATGTAAAAGATTTAACACGTGGAAATATAAGCGTGCGTAACGTGTGTTTATTTATGGCTAATTCTGCCTTTTTTCGCGTAATGCCGAGCCGAATTATTGGGGTCGGTCTTTCTTACAATCTCGCGTTTTTTGGTCTTTTTTCCTCTCCCCCCTTTTTCTCTTAAAATGAGAATTTTTATACCCCTCGAGTAAGTGGGTTTTCAACAGTCATCTTTGCACTAATCAATCACTAATCAGTAAAATAATTAAAGAAGGACACATGTCCCTCTCTAATCGTGCATGTCAGCCAACTCTTGCCACTTGGTGACTCCTCTCTGTAACTTTTTGACATGTGGCAGTTTCTGATACCGATAAAGTACTAAGCATGGGTAAGTATGGGCAAATGGTTATTTTTATGAATCATCGGCGCATGCGTTTCCCGCCGAAATTTGGGCTCGGGGTCGGGGCTCGCGATCATGCGTGGTTGGGCTCGGTAGCGGGCGAGCATAATTCATGACGTGTCACCGACCGCATCGACGCGTCACTGTAGGCCCTCCACTCGGATGTGTGCTAGGGCGATGACGTGGATTAATTTTTTCGGCTCGGCAAGGCGTCATCAAAGGCCCCAAGTTTAATTCGAGAGAAGAATTTTCAAGTCGGAGTTAAACTTTAATGCTAATGATAAACATTTAATGGGGAAACGAAATTCTCAAAGGTTTTGTTCATTCCTGACATCTGTCGTATAGTGATTAATGCCTGTAACGGCGCATTAATTGTGGTGCCATAATAGCCAGACACGTGGCCTCTCGTGGTTGGACCAATTTTGCGCAGGAATCGAAAAGGTACGCCCGATTCAATCGGCCCGGGCATGGGGACGCGACGTTCTCTGACATGTTCGACGGCTTTTGAGTTTGAAAAGGCGCGTCTTTTCGAATAAATGTTTCGTTTATCGAGGGAACTCCATCTATAAATACCCCTTTTTTCCTCCATCATTCACTTTCGCATTCATTACCCTTTGAGCTAGACTGATTGAAACCGAGCAGAAATTTCGGGTCGGCTTCCAAAGTTCAGAGACTTCAAACTTAGGTATTTTTTCGAAATATTCTCCTTTTACCTATAAAATGTCTTCTTTTGAGGATAGTAGGAGTCGTAGTTATAGCGTAGAGGTTGAAATCGAAGATCCCCCCTCTGAACCTTCTGTTTATTTCTCACCAGCACGACAATCTCCGCCTTATAGTCCGAGCATCATTCAGATATCTTCTCCAGATTCTTCTCGAGGTGAAACATCTTTAGAGCGGACGCATACTATTTTTGATCCGACGCTTGATGGATTGTTTTTAGAGAAGCGTGTATCGCCCTACTGGCACAAGAGAGTTCGACGAAGAATCCCCGAGTGCTGATATTAGGCAGTATCAGCAGGAAGAAGAGAATATGGACCCTTCAGAGCCGGAGCGTGATAACGTGGAGCGGGTAGACGAACCCTCCGGAGATTCGAGGCCGGAGAGGCCTTAAGTGCCCATGGGCCATCGTAATGGCGACGGCCGACAAGGAGGAGGCCCTCGCCTTCGTGTCGAGCGTCGGTGGACGCCGTCTAATATAAACGATATCCCTAGCATGCTAATGATCCGGGAGG
This sequence comes from Rehmannia glutinosa, assembly GCA_016081115.2. Taxonomy (NCBI): domain Eukaryota; kingdom Viridiplantae; phylum Streptophyta; class Magnoliopsida; order Lamiales; family Orobanchaceae; genus Rehmannia; species Rehmannia glutinosa. Next base: position 30,890 of record JABTTQ020003122.1, read on the forward strand.
CGGAAGAGCTCCGGCGGAGGTATCGTATTCCGAGTGGCATCAATTTTTGGGTACCGGATGGCACAGAGGTTCCTCAGTACCCACCGACGGGTTGCTTGGCCATATTTACCGCCAGCCTCCTATATGGGTTGCGATTTCCACTGCCTGCTTTCCTCACGCGGTGGTTTTGCAAGTGGGGTATACATCCGACCCAGGTGCACCCTATTTCTTGGGGTAGGATCATCGGCCTCTTGGTGATGTTCCACTTAGAAAAATATCCTCGCCCCAAATTCAAAGAGATGAACGAGCTCTTTATCTGGCGAGCGACTCCTTCATCTCGGGGTCAGCCGTCAGGGTGGTATTACGCATGCACTTTGGGGTATCCGGACGGCCTAGTGGAAGGTCTCCCTTCATCTTTGAAGGAGTGGAAAGATAAGTGGCTCTGGGTGAGCGGCGAGTGGCAAGCTCGCGTGGAGGACAGAGCAAGGGAAACTGTTCTTCATCCTCCATCAATCTTTGTTTTTGGTTACAGTAAGTCTACCTTTTCTCCTTTATCTGCTTTTGCTGTTTATTGTTTCCTTTTGTGATTGACTTTGCTTCTTTTTTCGTCTTTTTACCTTTACAGAGAACCGGGCATCAAAGAGGCCTCTGTCTGCCACCTTTATTCGAAGGCTGGAAAACATCCAGGCCCGGGGCATCAGGGACAGGCGGATTGAGAGATTGGCCACTGAGGCCAATCTGGCCGCAGCCGGCTTGAGGCATGCTCTGCCCGCCGACCCCGAGGCCGAGGGGCAGCTCGGGACGAGGCGGTAGAGCGGGAGGGGGAGGTTAGGGGAGAGCCTCAGCAGAACCCTCCCGGTAATGAAGAAGTATGGCCCCACTCTCCGGGGGAGCAGACGGCTCGAACAGAGCAAGCTGCGCCGTCTCTCGCAACGGCTTGATCCTGTGGGCGGATAAATGCCTGTGCCCGTTGGGCAAACGCAGACTCCAGAGTGGCCGAGTGCGCCGCCGCCGAGGTAAACATAGTATTTCTTACACTCTTCCTTTTGAAATGTTTTTCGTTTTCTTTTGACCTTTTAACGATGGTGTTTTTTTGTAGGGCGTGGCTTGATTTGCGTGCACGCCGCAGCGTGAGGAACACGCCGCGCGTCGAACTCGAGCGGCGACGCAGAATGCACCAAGATGCGGAGGAGGCTCGGAGAGCGAGATATCCGGGCGAACGCGTCCCGGTGACGGGGTGCACGAGGCAAGTAGAACCCCCTCCAAAGGAGAAGAGAGGGAATTGTGACCGAAGAGCTCGGGCAGACCAAAGGGGCTGGTCAGACAGCACCGGTGTATCCCCGACAGGCTCCTGAAGGGGCTGTCCCTCGGACCTTCTCGGACGACCTTGGCCGCGAGGGTCACTTTATCCCTCCGAGCCAAGTGAGGGATGAGTACTGCGAGGGAATGAGTGGGATTCGCCCTCAGTGGTTCATGGAGTTTGTCCGGTGCGCCACGCTGACGGAGGAGCAGTCGAGAGTTTTGCCAGAGGCGGGTCGGGCCGCAATGAGTGTCCCAGCTCATGCATGGACAAAAGGCATCGAGCAATTCTGCTCGGAGACTGGTTTTGAGGAACAAATTCAGTACGCCATGGGAATGTCTGGGCGGATCATTGGGCTCCTATGGCATGCAATTGGGGGAACTCGCGAGCTGGAGAAAAAATACGCCGATCTGGAAATGCGGCATGGCGACCTGCAGGAGGCCTATGCTACCCTTCAAGGGGTACAAGAATCGTTTAAGACCCAGGCAGATGAAGCTACATCTCGGGCCAAGTCTGAGAAAGAAGCTGCTGCGAAGGCTGAGGCAGAGCGAGTTCAGGCCCGCAGGGCTGAAGAGGAGCTTAGGGCTAAGGTTGCCGAGCTGGAACGCGCTGCCACTGCCCGGGTTGAGGAAATGGAGAGGCGTCTAGCCGATGTGCGCAGAGAGGCCGAAGAGGTTGCTCATCGGCAAGTTGAAGAAGCTCGTACACAGGCCGTTGAAGCTTATAAGGACTGCGAGGAGCATGCATTTATGTTAACCTGCGGCCACGCGACCGGCCTCAAAGAAATTCTTGATTTGGTTAAGACAAGGCGGAACGTTGCTCATTTCGAAGAAGATTTGGCCCTTTTGGAGGCTGATCTCGATGCTCTCCGTCCGAACTTTGCCGAGGCCCCCAATGCTCGGGGCTCGCCCTCCTCCGGGACGCGAGGAAGAAGTTGCCTCTAGTGGTCTTTGTTGAAATTCCGCCTCCGTCTTAGTCTCGGTCTTTGTTTGCCCCTTTTTCATTTATAAACTTTTTCATGATTTCGTAGGTAGAGTACTTGGCTTCGTGCCTTGGAATGTAATGGGCTCCGCCCCCCCTTGTGTAAATAATTTTGAAGTAGAAATGAACTTTTCTTTCTCTCACCTGTGTATGTGTTTCAAGCTTTTTGTATATGCTTGGCTCTTCTCCTTTTTGTAAGATTGTTGCCTATCTTCTTTTTCCTTTTATACTCCCAAGTATGGGGCTCGGTTCTCAGTGCTCCTGAATAGGGGACTTTACTCGCTTTAATTGACTCTCGCACTCGGTATATGAACCTGATCTTTATTTTGTATTTGTTACTTGGTGTATAAACCGAGTCTTCATTTTGTGCTCGGTGTGTACACCGAGTCTTTGTTTTGTGCTCGGTGCGTGACCAAGTCTTTGCTTCGTGCTCGGTGCGTAACCAAGTCTTTGTTTTGTGCTCGGTGCGTAACCAAGTCTTTGTTTTGTGCTTGGTGCGTAACCAAGTCTTTGTTTTGTGCTCGGTGTGTACATCGAGTCTTTGTTTTGTGTTCGGTGCGTGACCAAGTCTTTGTTTTGTGCTCGGTGCGTAACCAAGTCTTTGTTTTATGCTCGGTGCGTAACCAAGTCTTTGTTTTATGCTTGGTGCGTAACCAAGTCTTTGTTTTGTGCTCGGTGTGTACATCGAGTCCTTGTTTTGTGTTCGGTGCGTGACCAAGTCTTTGTTTTGTGCTCGGTGCGTAACCAAGTCTTTGTTTTGTGCTTGGTGCGTAACCAAGTCTTTGTTTTGTGCTTGGTGCGTAACCAAGTCTTTGTTTTGAAGGATAGATCCGCCTTGCGGGCGAGTTGCCCTTTATCAGCGTGTAAGGGACGTGCCCGAGACGACTTGTTGGCATTCAACTTCTTCAGTTGAGGCGATTTTTGCTGTCCTCGGCACGTAGCCGAGGTGAGTAAAAATTTCGTCCCCTTTAGAGAGCTCACAGAATATCAGATGAAAGGATAATTCCCTGGAATCCTATCTGGATCATAAATCGAGATCTTTATTGATAGTACCGTTTCAGGTATGCTACATTCCATGGATGCATAAATTTTTCTCCACTCAAATATTCTAGCTGGTATGCCCCACCAGATAAGACGTGGCTGACCCGAAACGGGCCCTCCCAGGTTTGCTTCAATGGGCCGGGTTCAACACTCGTTATCTTTTTCAACACAAGATCGCCGACCTGAAATCTCCTTTCCTTTACTTTCGAATTGTAGTACCTCTCGCTCCTTTGTTTATACACGGCGTTTTTCATCTCGGCACTACACCTTTTTTCTTCGAGCAGATCTAGCTCGGCTCGGAGCGCAGCCTCATTGCCGTCTTCGGAAAAATTTGCAATTCTAAAGGTAGGGGCTCCAATCTCAACAGGAATCACCGCCTCGGTTCCATAAGCCAAAGAAAAAGGTGTTTCTCCAGTGGCCGCTCGATGCGTCGTTCTGTATGACCACAACACACCGGGTAATTCCTCCGGCCAATTACCTTTGGACTCCTCCAATATTGCCTTCAAGGTATACTTGAGTATTTTATTAACGGCCTCAACTTGTCCATTCGACTGAGGATGGTATGAAGTCGAGAAGTGGTTTTTAATGTGGAAACCTTCACAAAATTTTCGAAACCTCCAGTTATCGAATTGTTTTCCATTGTCTGTAACAATCGAATGCGGTATCCCGAATCTACAGATAATGGACTTCCATACAAAACTCACAATCTTTTCCTCATCTATTTTCGCTAGAGGCTCTACCTCGGCCCATTTTGTGAAATAATCCACCGCCACAATGGCATACTTGACGCCCCCTTTGCCAGTGGGGAGTGGTCCGATAAGGTCCATTCCCCATTTGGCAAACGGCCATGGGCTAAATACGGAGGTAAGTTGCTCAGGATGATATCTGACCTGCGGCGCGAATCTTTGGCACCTCTCGCATCTTTTGACGAGATCGGTTGCATCCTTTCTTAGGGATGGCCAGTAGTATCCTTGCCGTATTAATTTATAGGCTAATGTCTGGCCCCCGGCGTGGTTTCCGCATATTCCCTCGTGAACCTCTCGAAGTGCATAATCTGCATCTGTCTCGGAAAGGCACCGCAGGAGTGGGACGGAATATCCTCGTTTGTATAGGACGCTGTCTACTAATGTAAACCGAGCCGCTTGAGTTCGTAGTGTTCGAGGCTTGACATTGTTTTCGAGGTTGAACTCCTTTTTCTAAATCTTGAATGATTGGGGTCATCCAGTGTCCGCTTTCGGCGGTTTGATTGTATATATCTTCTTTGCGCCAAGTGATGGGGCAGACAGTTGTGTGATAGTGACATCCGCGATGGCATCCGTCCCTGGGCTGGAACCGAGCCGAGCTAAGGCATCTGCCTGCATGTTTTCGGCTCGGGGCACATGTAAGATTTTTGCCTTAAAATGTAACAATCTCTTCTTGACCAAGTCCAAATATTGTGCGATTTTTTGCTCTTTCGCTTCATACTTGCCGTTGATTTGATGAACGACTAGCTGAGAATCACTGTGTATCAATAGTTGTTTTAGGCCCATAGAAGCTGCCATATCTAAGCCTGCCAGAAGTGCCTCGTATTCAGCTTCGTTGTTCGTTGCGGGGAACTGAAATCGCACGGTCGAGCAGTAGCATTTTTGATTTGGATCAATTATCACGATTCCGCCCCCTGCTCGGCCTGCGGTGGAGGAGCCGTCAACGAACAATTTCCATTCTTGGTCTTCCATAACTTCCAATAGTATGGAAGGTGTAAATTCGGCCACAAAGTCGGCTAGAGCCTGACCTTTTATTGTTGTGCGAGGTTCATATAGAATATCAAACTGACTGAGCTCGACGGCCCACTTGATCATCCGACGTAAGTATCGGGTCGGTGTAGTACATGCTTGAGTGGGTAGTTCGTCAAGACTATAATCTTGTGCTCTAGAAAATATGGACGGAGTTTCCGCTACGCGCTGATGATTAATGAATAAGCCAACTTTTCCATTGGCGGATATCGAGCTTCGGCGTCATGTAACGCTTGGTGGTGTAATAAACCGGGTGTTGAATAGAACCATCTAGCCTGATTAACACCGAGCTGATGGCGTATTCGGATACCGCCAGGTACAAATACAAGTTTTTCCCTTGGGTAGGTTTTTGCAATATAGGAATTGAAGAGAGGTGTTGTTTGAGGGATTCAAAGGCAACCTATGCTTGCTCGGTCCACTCAAAATTTTTGTTCTTTTTTATAATTTCGAAGAAAGGTTTACACTTGTCTGTGGATCGCGAAACAAAGCGGTTAAGGGCGGCCAATCGGCCTGTTAGGCTTTGTACCCTTTTTACAGAGTTTGGGGGTTCTATATCAATAATGGCTTTTATTTTGTCTGGGTTAGCTTCAATTCCCCTTTGGCTGACCATATACCCCAAAAATTTACCCGAGCCGACCCCAAACGTACACTTTCTCGGGTTTAACATCATCTTGTACTCTCTCAAAACAGCAAACATTTTATTAAGATCGTTTAGATGATCAGATATATACAGTGATTTCACCAACATGTCATCTACATAAACTTCCATAGTACGACCTATCATTTTCTCAAACATCTTATTTACTAACCTTTGGTAGGTCGCGCCAGCATTCTTCAACCCGAAGGGCATCATCTTATAACAGTAAATTCCACGAGCAGAGAAGAATGATGTATTTTCTTCGTCATCTGGATGCATTCGTATTTGGTTGTAACCCGAGTATGCATCCATGAAGCTCATCAGCTCGTGTCCTGCCGTGGCATCTACCATATAGTCAATGTTTGGTAATGGATAACTGTCCTTAGGGCATGCTTTATTCAGGTCGGTAAAATCCACGCATAGGCGCCACTGGCCATTGCTTTTCTTTACCAAAACAGGATTGGCAACCCATCGGGGATAGAGAGCTTCTAGGATAAATTGATTATCTAGCAACTTGTTAACCTCAACCTCGAGTCTTTGCTTTGTCGTCGGGGTGAGTTTGCGCTTTTTCTCGATAATCGGGCGAACGTTAGATCAATATTAAGGCGGTGGCATGCATGTTTAGGGTCAATTCGGGCATGTCGCATGAGTCCATGCGAAGACGTCAAGATTATTTCCCAAAACTCGATCAACTCGGTTCGATATGGTTCTCGGGAGGTCATGACCAATACGTAATTGGCGCCCTCGCTTGGCCTTCCGACATTGATTGTATCAACCTTGTTCTACTAGTTCCGCCCGTTTTCTTTTCTTGCTCGCTCTCTTTGATCTGCAGAGGGCAACTCATCTTGATGGCGGCTCGTTCTTGCGGCTCGGTTCGCCTTGTTCCATCATCGGTTCCTTCCCGGTCGCGACGACTGGATTATCCTTTTGGACAATCACCACTTTTCAGGCTCCTCTTTTGGCTGGAGATCGCCTTGCGTGGTCCCGCTGGTTTCTCCTCGTTCCATCACGTTAATCTCCACCGGTCGGAGTTTGAGAGAGCATTCTCGTGACTCCCTTTGATTCCCCTTATGTATGGCCTCGCCATCAGATGTTGGGAATTTTATACAAAAATGATATATTGAAACGGTTGCTTTTATATGATAAAGCAATGGCCTCCCAATGATAGCATTGTACTCCGAGTCGGCGTTGATTATTTTAAAAGTTGTCATGACGGTCCGCTTATGCAACCCTTGTCCCATTTGGATGGGCAAGTCAACTTCTCCGAGCGGGACTATTCTTCCTCCTCCAAACCCCAGAATGCTGTCGTTGCATGGACGGATATAACTATCGTCCACGTTCAATCTTCGAAAGGCTCGGACGTAAATGACCGATGAGTAGCTGCCAGAGTCGATCAAAATTCTATGAACTGGAATACCCAAAATCGGTGCAGTAATGACCAGGGGGTCAGAATAAGGGTGGACCACCTGGTCGGCATCCACATCCGAGAACACAAAATGGCCTGTGGGTTGACCTTCCTTGATTTCCGCCACCCGGACTTGCCTTTCGGCGTGGGCGGCCTATCTGACATCAGCCTTTCTTTACCTATTGGAGCGGCTATCTTCGGCTGTGTTAGTGTTGATTCGATTCACACTCGACATCATGAGGATCTCCCTACCCTGGTTCTCAGCCGGCGGTGGCGGCAGGAGAGCTGGATTGGCTACGCGCTCCGGATTGACACCTTGAGTCAGTGCCGGTGGGGGCGGTAGTTCATGAACGTATCTTTTGAGACCGCCTTGCCGAACAATATGCATAATTTCTCTGATTAGATCTCGGCACTCATCGGTATCATGACCTATTGATTTATGATAGGCACAATATCGACGTGAATCTAATTTTTTCGGCTCGACCTTCAAAGGCGAGCGGGAGGTAACAAATTTAGACCTGTACTTCATTCCATATGGTGATGGAGTGTGGGTCAAAGTACTCCTCAGCGCGGCAACTTTGGCTCGTGCTTCTTGGCGAGCCTTGAATCCGGTGGTCGGGTTTTCCGAGAATGGTCTAAATCCCGACCCCGACCCAATTGCTGATTCCTTCCTTCCGTCCTTTCTCACGCCCCCTGGCCGGTAGTCGGGGCGGTTACTGGCCATGGCTTCTACCGCGCAAATATGGCGTTCCGCGCGGACCAGAAATATTTGGTATGAGGTCGCCCCCGATTCATGGATAGAGTAGTTAAACCAAGTTTCGGGGGCAAGGCCAGCCATGGCTACAATTAAAATAGCGTCATCCGACACCGGTTCCATCTCTCGAACTTGCTTATTGAACCAAGAGATATAGCTTTTCAGGGGCTCGTCCTTCCCTTGTTTGATGTTCACGAGGGAATCCTTAGGTGCGGCTCGGACTTTGGACGTTACGAAATGCATCGTAAAGGCAGAGGCCAGATCCCCCCATGCCCGAATGGACCCCTGTGGTAGGGTCCTAAACCAACGGTGGGCTCGGTCGCCCAGAGTCAGTGGGAAGGCCCTGCAGAGGATGGCATCACTAGGACTATACAGTTCCATCCATGCTAAGTACTTGTGGATGTGAGTGGTGGTCGGTTTCCCATTGTAGAGACCGACTGGGGATTTTCAACTTTGGCGGTAACGGGTCGCCAGGATACCAGGGGAAAACGGCGACATAACAGCTGGTTGGTTCCTTGCTTGGGGCGGCCTCGAGATCTATTCACCTTCTCGACGGACCGCTTCCCTCAATTCATTCAAACGACGGCGGAAGGCGGATCTCTACATCCGTTCTGCCCATAGCCGGGCCTTGACTGGTTGACCACTAAGCGGCTCCCGATCATCCGGAAATCGGAGTCGGGAACTTATAGATCGAGCCGGGCGTAAAGGATCAACTCCCAGTCGTCCGGCGAACACTGAGTGGGCATGGCGATGGCGCGTTGGCTCTGGTAGTGGCTCCGCTACACGACTTTGCTCTTCATCATCCTCACGCGGCCGTCGTCTATCACGACTGACACACTGTTCATTACCTGAACTAGCCTCTTGGGCTTCATTATGAGGAAGCCCTGGGACTTGAGGATTAATATTAACGTTCAGTTGTGGGTTGAGTGGGTTAGTATTCGCAAGGAGTGGAGGAGGTGCTTGAGAATTGGTGGTGGCGAGTGTTTGTGATATGAGTTGGTTCATTTGCTGTACAAAAGTTGGGTTAGCTATCAGCTGAGCGAGAGGAAAGAAAGTGGTGCTCCCTACTTCTGTCTGGAGCATATTTTGACCATTGGTAGTCTGGCCAGTTTGGTTATTAGGGTGCTGCTCTTCAGTCAAACGAGCATTTCTCGACAGTTGACTCATTTTGTCTTATTACGAAAAGGATAAACGTCGAACTTTACCTGATTTTCACTTAACTTGTTTTTGCTTGGAATTCTGACTGGACCAATACGGGCCCTCCTTCTAGCGCCAATTTGTTGACGTGCGTTTTGGTCAACAAGCAAAATATGTAAAAGATTTAACATGTGGAAATATAAGCGTGCGTAACGTGTGTTTATTTATGGCTAATTCTGCCTTTTTTCGCGTAATGCCGAGCCGAATTATTGGGGTCGGTCTTTCTTACAATCTCTCATTTTTTGGTCTTTTTTCCTCTCCCCCCTTTTTCTCTTAAAATGAGGATTTTTATATCCCTCGAGTAAGTGGGTTTTCAACAGTCATCTTTGCACTAATCAATCACTAATCAGTAAAATAATTAAAGAAGGACACATGTCCTCTCTAATCGTGCATGTCGTCAACTCTTGCCACTTGTGACTGACTCTCTCGTAACTTTTTGACATGTGGCGTTTACGATCCGATAAAGTCTAAGCATGGGTAAGTATGGGCAAATGGTTATTTTTATGAATGATACATCGCGCATGCGTTTCTGCCGAAATTTGGGCTCGGGGTCGGGGCTCGGCGGTCATCTTTGTGGTTGGGCTCGTGCGGGCGAGCATATTCATGACGTGTCACCGCAAGACCGCTATCGCGTCACTGTAGGCCCTCCACTCGGATGTGTGCTAGGGCCGATGGCGTGGATTATTTTTTTTTCGGCTCGGCTCGGGCGTCATCAATGTCTATTGTCTCATTCAATTGGACTTTATTATTGATAAAGAGACTAGATCTCTTATGCATGGATTTCCATATATAAATGTAGGGAGAGGAAGAGCCGTGATAAATATTAAAATTAAGGTGAAATCTTTAATTCTTTCAAATAGTGTGGGGCTAGCATAGAGGCATGAGATTTTTTTATTTCACCTTGTGTATTCTAATTTATATTCCACAATCTTGATTTCTTAAATGTATTTACACGTGTCAACCATGTAATAAGAAGTGGAACAAGCAATGAGATAATAACTATAATCTCTAGCCAGACGGGGTGAATTTGTGAGTATTCTCAGATTATGTATGACATTTAGTTTTGTATGAAGGATTGAATTAACTTGAACTAATAAAGGAATTCATCCATCACTAATACAATCTTGGGGTTTTAACTAGAAAGAGATTTTAGTTAATCAAATTAGAATTAGACGTTGAAATCCTTAAAAAATAGTTAAACTTAATTTAAAAATTCATACGGTGCATGAAGCATAAAATTATGTTTTTCTTTGAAGGAGGAATGGTTGAACTTAAGAGGTTAAGTTAAACTTATTTTATTAAACTCTAAGTGTGTTAATGTCATTATTAACATATATTTAACATATTTTAATAATGCATGTTAGAAGAAATAAATCATAATTTAAAATATAGCTAGGATTACGAATTATCGTTACCTTAATTAGAGAGAAAAGAAGTATTTAAAAGAGTTTGAAAGACCGATGCTTTAATGTAGATTTTCGTTGATCGCTCAATTTTGTTTTCGTTTTTTTTTTTTTTTTTATAAAGCTTTAAGCTTTTATGCTCAAATTTTTTTTTTATACACGTTAAATGATTTTTTTGACCTTATGAACATTGTTTATCTATCTACCTATATATATACACACACACAAACCATGGATAAGGTGGACACCGCCCCACGTTGCTCTTCAATAACTTCCTCATAATATATATAATCTGTCGACATAAATATACATATAAAAATTGACTTAGTGATGTCGACTTTGCATCAAACTTTAATTTAATTTCTCTCTGATTATGTTGGACAAAACAGGAATATTTTTCTAATACTCATGTCCTATTCTTTGTTCATAAATCATAAGTCATCGTGTCCTACTCAATTAACCCACAATCAATTATGGTTGTATATTCTTTAATTTTTCTAGCACGTGATAAAATTATTTCAAATGACACTGATATGATTAATAAACTACTTAAACAAATCTTTTTTTTTTTTTGGCAATAATCTGGAAGCGTCGGGTGGGTGAGAGTGAGATGACTTTTGGACATATTAGATTAGTAGGTGAACATGTTTAAATTTTAGATCACTCTAATAAAATTTAATTAATTAGTCAAGTGGAATATATAATAAATTAATGTTGATTAGTCAACCCAAGAATTTACAACCTTTGTATGGTTATGTTTCCATGGACCATTTCTAGTTTCTAGTGTTGAAAATTGAACTTTGAGAATTTATTGGTTTTCGTGTGAAAATTGAAAATATGTTTGGATGAGTGAATGAAAATGAGTTTTATGTAGGTTTGGAAATGAGATTGTGTTTGGTTGAGTAGTTTTGAAGTATTATTTTATGTACATAATAATTTGAAAAGTTGACAATGGTTGAATATTTTAATTGGATATATAATATTATTTTTGTAAGATTGTAGGGTGGTAGGTCCCATTAGGTAGAAATAATAAAAAAAATAATATTTTAAGTGGATAGAGTTGGTAATGGTGGGTCCCATATGTATAATTGGATGAAAAGATGAGAATAATGATTGATGAGTGATGTAGGATAGTGTATAAGGTTGAGAATTGAAATTATAGGTTTGAGATGTGGTTTTATGTGAAAAATGGAATGTGAAAATGATGATTTCCTTTGAAAAATTTATAAACAAACATGATTCAAATTTTATGAATAGTTGAAAATTGGAAATAGGTTGTTGGAAACATAAACAAACAAGGCCATATAGTTTCAGTAAACTTTGGAAATTTACTGATCCACCGCCGCCGTCCGTTTCGGCTTTCTCTGATAATTAATTATTATATTTGAAGTAAATTGAGCATTATTTAATCGTTTAATTCGTTAATTTAATGATTTTATGAATTAATTATTAGCATATCAAAAGTTCAAGGTCAGATTATCATAATTACTTATTGGGCATAGTCCTAATTAAATATTAGTGAAGTACTTAATTAATAATGCTAAGTGGCTTTTTCCAAACAAAGAGAAAAAAAAATGCTAAGTGGCAGTTATACCCGTCAAAACTTAATCATTAATTATAGTTTAAGAACATGTACTAATGTAACCCGCAAGGGTGGCCAAGTTGGTAGAGTAGGTGAACGTGGGACTGAAAGGTCACATGTTCGATTCCCCCTACCAACACTTTGGTTAAGTTAAGTCACACGAGAACTGCCTAGTATGGTTTACCTAGTTGGTCTAGTTTGCAGGCTAGTACGTCCAGCCCGAGAGTTTATCCAGTTCGAAAAGTAGCGGATGCTGATTCCCCCGTCATAAAAAAAAAAAGAACATGTACTAATGCACATATACAATAACAAGACTAATAAACAACAAAATTCATTTTCCACTTCTCTATCCTAGTTATTTTCACGTTTTTATCCCTTTAGAGGAATAGTTCCTTCACGACCGTAAAAGTAGGCATCTTCCATCCTCACGCGTGGAAGTTTTTTCTCCTATCTCTTGTGGCTTTTTTTTTCCCCATCAGATCTTATGGTTTGTTTGATCGTTTCATTTTCTATGTTTTTGTATAAGCAGCCACCCGATAGTGATTTATATTCCATGAGTTTGATACGAGAATTATGTATTTACTGGATCTGTTATGTTTTTATTTTGTTTTCTTCATCCTTTTCTATTTCGGTAAGAGATGGGGAGCACCCTTCTAGAGCTTGGAGGGAGCACTATTCTGGAGCATTGATATTTATTTTTTTAGCCCAGATGGCTCTTTACTCCTGCCCACCTGTTTAGGGCTTGCTTTAGGCACTTGGATATTTCTTGCTATCTCTTTTTTTCCTGATGTGTTTTTTCGCCCCATGAGTCGGATGATATTCTGTTGCACTCACGCTATATGGATGCTTTTCCTTATGTCTATCTGCTTTCTTTTATCATGCTTTACTCGTAATATTTGTTAGAAAAATAGGAGGTGTATATCGAATGGCTGAAAATTTGAGCAGAGTTTCGAAACGAAAACAAAATGTCGAGGCAAGAGTTGGACTCTTTTTTTTTGAGACGAGATCGCCCCGCTCACGGTGCTTACATAATATGGCAATAGTCTCCCAAGATACAACGACAATTTGCTTGCCATAGTTGCACTACAAATCGCAAGTACAACGAACACAATGATGCTTTTGAACTCTCTTCTACAGAATTTGTGCAAGAATGCTTGGATGCTGAAAACAAGAATAAATTCGAAATTTTCTGATGCAAAATGAAGCTTTGGGGACTACTATTTATAGAGCTTCTGGTGCCTCTTCAGACTAGGTGCAACCCCATGTCCGGATCAATCGTGACCGTTAGATCGCACCCTGTGGTCAACAACTGTGATCTGATGGTCTTGAAGTGCAAAGTGCGCCTCTAAAGTGTCCAATGCGACTATGTGTGATGTTCGCAGGCCCGGGCCCAGCTCCGCACCGTCCTTGATGCTTTTTGAGCTAGCCAAAGATTAGTCAAAATTGACTTGGTCCACTAGGGTGTACCATAAAGAGCTCCACATGATTATTCCTTATTAGTGGTGACTGGTGAAGCTCTTTATAAACTATTCAAACATTTAATATGTTTCCTATGTGGGATATGGCTTTTCATATTCCCATCCTTTTATATTCCATATATAAAAGACATTTTAAGTGGTCAACTTCATGCATTTATTTCTCATTCACCCGACATTGGTTTTGAGAAATTCAAAATGCTAAATTCATCTACCCGCGGCGTAGATTACATTTATCTCATTAATTTCATACAATAAATAAATGAACCCACTTAAATAATTAGTCAAAATCGGATCAACACCCAATTTTCAAATCCAATTTCAATAATCCCCCACATGAATGATAATAAATGCATATGAGTATGCAGACAGTAAAGAGAGTTCAAACGGAAAGCTATTACATCGGGAGAGGTAGCTTGTGGCTTTGAACCTTCCTTAGTGGAATACTATCGGATTTACTAGGCTGTCCAGTGACGCAATGTATTGAACTATTCAACTATTTATGTTAACCAAAACAACAACATCCACACAATATCTTTCCTAACACCATTTGGTTCTCACGGTTGTGTCCATTTTGGCCCTGGACAACATCTTGGATTCATAAGAGTTTCGTTGAAGCGACCCGTCTTCACACTTATATAGGTGATCTCCTACTAAGAGTATCCTGCCATACTCCACTTCTTTAAAGTATAAGAATCATTAAAAGTTCCTAACTTAACCTCACCACATTCAACAGGTTTCTCCACTTGGATATGAATGAGCTGTAACATGTTCCAAGTGTTTATCTGAATATTCATAACTTAGTTGTCCCATTGAACCAAGGTCTTGGGATCTCCAATTCACAAGGTTGGGTTACCGCTATGAACACTCTTACAGTATACTTGATCTCTATTCAAATCTTTAGTTAACGGATCCACTAGGTTTTCTTTCGATTTCACGTAATTGATGGTAATAACCCCATTTGAGACCATCTGCCTAACAGTGTTATGTCTTCGACGTATATGTCGAGACCTACCGTTGTACATATTATTTTGAGCCCTTCCTATAGCCGACTGACTATCACAATGTATCATAATTGTAGCCACCGACTTAGGCCAGCAAGGAATATCCTCTAAAAAGTTGCGAAGCTATTCTACTTCTTCACCAGCTTTATCCAGAGCTATAAACTCTGATTCCATTATGGATCGAGCTATACAAGTTTATTTATAGGATTTCCATGACACCGCTCTACCACCAATGGTAAAAACATAACCACTAGTGGACTTGGAATCTTTTGTGTCAGATATCCAATTAGCATCACTGTATCCTTCTAATACAGCTGGATATCTTGAGTAATGTAATCCATAATTTAAGGTGAGTCTTAGATATCTAAGAACCCTTATAAATGTGTTCCAATGGTCATTTTCAGGATTACTCGTAAATCTACTCAATTTATTAACTGCGTAGGCAATATTCGGCATGTGCAGTTTGTTACATACATTAGACTGCCAATAATCCGAGAATATTCTAGTTGAGATACAAGCTCACCCTGATTTTTAGCTAAATGCAAGCTTAAATCAACATGTGTTTTAGCTGGAGGACTGTCATAAGCATTGAACTTTTGAAGTAATATCTCAATATAATGAGACTGTGATAAAACAAGTCCATAAGATGTTTTAGAGATCTTAATTCCCAGAATAACATATGCTACACCCATATCTTTCATATCAAAATGTTTGGTCAATATTTTCTTAGTATTCACGATTATATCATGATTATTATCCATAATCAACATGTCGTCAAGTAAAGATTGGCAATCACATAAGCATTAGGTGTGTCTTTAATGTAAACGCATTTATCACAATCGTTAATTTTGAAACCATTCGACAACATAGTTCTGTCAAATTTCTCGTGCCATTATTTCGGAGCTTGCTTAAGGCTATACAATGACTTAACGAGTTTGCACAGCTTCTTCTCCTACCCAGGAGCAACAAACCTTTCGGGTTGTTCCATGTAGATTTTCTCTTCTAATTCACCATTTAGAAAAGTCATTTTCACATCCATTTGGTGTATCTCAAGGTTATGCAATGCAACAATAGCAATGAGAACTCTAATAGATGTGATTCTTATCACAGGTGAATACGTATCAAAGAAATCAAGACATTCTCTTTGTTTAAATCCTTTAGCTACTAATCTGGCCTTCTACTTATCAATAGTTCCATCAGCTTTGTATTTCCTTTTAAGGATCCACTAGCATCCTAAAGGCTTATTTCCCGGTGGGAGATCTACCAACTCCCAGGTATGATTTTGTACAATGTAATCTATTTCATTATTAATAGCTTCTTTCCAGAATGGAGCTTCTGGACTGGACAATGCTTCACCAATTGTCCTTGGTTCATTTTCTAACACATAAGTTAGAAAATCTGGACCAAAAGACTTTGTTATTTTGGCCTTTTTACTGCGTCTTGGTTCTTCATCACTTTGATGATCACCATAAGCAGTGTCACGTGTTCTTTTGCCAGAATTAGCTTCTTTTATTTCTTGACAAGGAAACACATCTTCGAAAAATACAATATTCCTTAACTCAATAATTGTACCTTCTTGTACATCTGGAATTGATGATTTGTGCACTAAAAATCGATATGCACTACTGTTATTAGCATATCCAATAAACATGCAATCAATTGTTTTAGTCCCTATCTTGACTTGTTTTGGCTTAGGTATTTCTACTTTAGCCAAACACCCCCACACTTTAAGGTATTTGTAGGAAGGTTTTCGACCTTTCCACAACTCATACGGAGTTTTATCTTTATTTTTTTGTGGTATTTTATTAAGAATGTGGTTAGCCGAGAGAATTGCTTTCCCCCACAAATTCTAAGGTAAACCCGAATTTATCAATAAAACATTCATCATCTCTTTCAGAGTTTGGTTTTTGCATTCAGCAATACCATTTGATTGTGGTGAATAAGGAGCTGTCGTTTGATGAATAATACCAGAATCTGAGCAAAATCCATTAAAAGAAGCTCCATATTCTCCACCTCTATCGCTTCGAATTATCTTAATTGGTTTCCTAAGTTGATTTTCAACCTCATTCTTATAGCTTTTAAAAGCTTCTAAGGCCTCATCTTTACTTCTCAAAAGATATACATAACAATATCTTGTGCAATCATCGATAGAAGTAACAAAATACTTTTTCTCACCTCTAGTTTGCACAAACTTTAAATCACATATATCACTGTGAATTAACTCTAGAGGTGATGTATTTCTTTCCACCGAGTGGAATGGTATTTTGGTCATTTTTTGCTCAACACAGATTTTACACTTGTGATGTGAATCTATTTTAAAATTAGGTAGTAATTCTAAGCTTACTAACCTTTTTCAAAGTGTTAAAATTCACATGTACTAATCTAACATGCCATAAATTTGAACACTCAAGCAAGTGAGAAGAAACATTAATTTTATTGCTTTCAAAGTTTCAAACTACATTCATTACATTCATCTTGAACAATCCATTTTCTAAGTACCCTTTCTCTATGAGCTGTCCATTTTTCATAAGTACAAACTTTTGAGCCTCAAATACTAGTCTAAGCCCTGTCTTGACCAACAATGATCCTGACACTAAATTCTTCCTAATGTCTGGAACATGAAGGACATCAACGAGGGTCAACTCCTTGCCCGAGGTCATCTTCAGCACCACCTTGCCAAGACCGACAATTTCAGAAGTTGCATGATTCCCCATGTATAACTTCCTTCCATTGATAGGAGTATACATTGAGAATATGTCTTTGTCGGAGCATATGTGGCGTGTAGCACCTGTGTCCACCCACCATTCTCTCCGGTTATCTACCATGTAGCACCTGTTGGCTTCAAACACAACATCCGAGAGATTAAGCTCGAACATATCAATTGGTACTGATTTGTCCTCGGTCACATGCACCTGGTTCCGATTGTCTTTCTTAGGAAGATGACAATCTTTAGCCTCGTGATTCGGCTTTCCATAGTTGAAGCACTCCCTTTGAACTTTTTAGCCTTCCCCTATTTCTGACCATTCCCTGTGTGCTTTATCTTCTTGCTTCCATTGGGCTCCACCAAATTTGCGTTTGCCTCCATTGGAAGCTTGCCAGACTTAATTTCAGATTTGCAATTGTCTTCTTCAATTCATAATCTAACAATTAAGTCTTCAAGCCCTATCTCCTTCCGCTTATGCTTCAGGTAATTTTTAAAATCCTTCCACAGAGGCGGTAGCTTCTCGATAATAGCATCTACTTGAAAGGATTCACTCAACACCATTCCTTTTGCAAATTTCTTTGTGCCAACATCTTCCGTTTTATACTTTTTCTCTAAAGAGCTCCACAACTCTTTAGCAATCTTTACTGTAGGTCCCAAGGAGTGTGGTGTAAGGTTTTGAAGGGGGGTTTGAATAAACCTTACCAAATTTTCACTTTTTAGTCTTTTTAAGAATTTCAACAGAGTTGACTAAAATCGGCGGTGTCCTTGGGGGATAGCTAGGTCGGCTATCTTCAGCTAAGTTACCCACTCAACAAACTCGACTGAGCTGTTGATAGTATAACTTGGTTGCATCAGCTAACACTTAACTTTAGTTGATTTGGTTTTTAACCACGGAAGACTTAACACCCTTTGTTTGATTAAAGCTCTAGGTAACAGATCAAGTTACAAAGTAGTTCTCAGTCTAGAGATAGCTTTGATCACACAGCTTGCTTCCCCTGTGACTCAGCTTTTTCACAAGACAACTGTCTTGCTACTTGTAGGTCCCAAGGGGTGTGAGTAAGGTTTAGGGGGGGGATTGAATAAACCTTACCAACTTTTCAATTTTAGTCCTTTTAAAATATTACAGAGTTAACTCAAACAGCTGTGTCCTTGAGGGACAACTAAGTTGGTTAGTCAGCAGAGTTAGTCACTCAACAGACTCGATAGAGCTGTTGATAGAATAACTCAGCCGTTTAACCTGAACCTTAACTTGGCTGTGTTGGTTTTATCAGCGGAAGACTTAACACCCTTTGAATTATTTTCAAACTTGTTTTAACACTTGATTTTAGCACTTGGTTATTGATCAGATGGATAGCAAATAAGTTTAACATCAGATATAATGTAAGTATGCAGAAATGAAAATGTGCTGAAAAATAAATGACACAGTTAATTTTTATAGAGGTTCGAAGATGGGGTAATTCTTCTAATCCTATCTTCTCCAACTCCTGGAGGAATCCACTATGTAAAAGATCTGTTTACAAAGTGGTCAACAGTCTAGAGACATCCTTAGTCAAACAACTGGCTTCTCTTCCGACTCAGCATCTTCACAAGCAGTTGCATTGCTACTTCAACTCACTTTCTTAAGCTCTTGGATTTGATCACGAAGCCCTCCAATAACTTGATACTGGTTCGAACTTGAACCTTCCTACAATCCTCCTTGGAAAGTAGACCCCTTTTGATTCTTCTAAAGTTTCCTCTTCAACAGGTTTGAAGTTGTCTTTCCTTCACTGCTTGTGTTGGATCGATTTCCTTCGAGTTTCAGGCTTGTGGATTTGCTTGAATATATTTGAGAATATTTGCAGGTTTCCAGCTTGAATATTACTTGCTTGTTCGTGGTTCAGGTTACCTTTTCTCAATGAATTTCCTCAGCCTTTTATAGTGAACTTTCGAAAATCTGCCCGTTGAAGAGATAGACTGATTTCAAAAGTCACTTGTCTTCGTTGGCTTGTCTTTTCTTGGTCCTCAATCTTGAGATGTAGACCCTTCCTCGTATTAAATGAATTTGCAGCTTTTCAGGTTCTGACATGAGGTGCAATGCTTTCCATTGGTTTATTCCTCTTGCACGCTTCTGGGATGAGCACTTTATGAGCTGGCAGCATGGAGGTATTACTATATTAAGTAAAGTTCTTTACTTCTGTGCAACGGATTCATCTCAGTTAACTCCTCTTGGCTGCTGCCTTTTCCCCAGGTGACTTGAGTCTGCTCCAATCATTAGATGGCTCATCTGTCTATTTCAACTTGAGACTTGGCTTCTTAAGTTGACTTGACTGACTCTTCACACAGTTGTTCCTCAGCTGATACATCTCCAGTCTAGTTCTTGATCTTCTTTCTTGGCCATACTCAGCTGTTCCACAGCGGAGCCTTCACCGATCTTGATTGACTTGTTGTATTTCCAGCGTGGCGACTTGACTTAGCTTTTCCCTATCTATTACAATGTAAATTAGAAGGAAAATGGGGTGCCAACTTCCTAGTTTAAGTTTTACATTGCATTCATTAAAATCTATAAAATAAATTTCCCAACAATTTCTCCCTTTTTGATGATGCCAAAACTTAAAAATATTCAACAAAATATAAACAACAAAGATACATACAGACAATGCAGTAACAAAGAATGTATGCATAGAATAGATCGTTTTATTGATCATAACATTCTTGTCCTTTACACAGCTGTTTACATTTGGTATCAGAGCATTCTATATCAAAGCAACAATACACATCTATGCTAAGATACTAGAATAAGTACAAAGTGAAAAATTGTAGAAAACTTCACTAAGTATACAGATGACTTACATGAATGTATTTACATAAGTAATATACATGAAGGGTTCGCAGCAAAACTTCTTCGCCTTCGCTGCCTCCTTCTTTCTTCTTCAGCTCTGTCGAAGTCATCAGCTCTCTTCCTTTTTCTTTTTTCTTCCCCAGCTCTATTCTTCTTCTCATAGGATCTCTTCACAGCATCATCCTTTCGCTTCCTCTCGAGCCATAGCTGAGTTTGTCTTTCATTTTTCTCTTCCTGTATTTTCACAAATTTCAAGATTCTTCTTGCCACTTCCATTTGCCACTTCATCATACCCTCCGGTAGATCCTCCCCTTCTTTCCGAGATCTACATATTCGATATTCTTGGGTCTTGGACGAGGTCGAGAACCTCTTCCTCCACTACTTCTTCCTCCTTCTCTGCGGGTGTGTACTTCACGGAGTCTTCGCTTACCAATTTGAATGGCTTGGTAGTCTCGGCCGCTTATCATTTGAATGGATCCGAGCCAAGATCAGTTGAAGAATTCAAAACTAATCTTGGCTCGGATCCATTGTTAGGAGTAGCATCTTGATCCTTCCCTGCTGGAATGCCGCCGTATTGTTTCAACACTTCTTCGATGCGGGCATCCGTCTTCTTGTCGAACTCTACCATCCCTGCTTCAATGATTCACCTTTTCTCCGACATTGGCACAACAGAGTGTTCGATCGGAAGAGTCACTGGAAGTTTGCTGATGATTGAAGCCGTAACATGACCCTGCTGAGGGGTTTCAATTATCATTAACGTCAAATCCTTCTAACGTTCCCCCTCAGCTGTTTTCCCTTCTTCTCAGCTTCAGATTCCTTCAACTTCTCTTCTTTCAACTTCCTTAGGAAGTCCTCTTCCCCCCTTTTTGGCATCATCAAAGGAAAGAGGGACCCCAGGGAACATGTCTGCGAGCATAAAGTCGAGTCTGCTGAGAGTGGAATTCTGTTTGGAGTCTGCTGTGGCATAAGCTGTTCGAATATCTGAGCGAGTGGCCTTGGGCTTGGCTACCACCAACTTCATTTCTGCCATGAGGAGGCTGAATTTATCATTCATAGAGTTCTCAAGGCGCATAATTTCTTTTCTCTGGAATTCTTGCAACAGCTCATTTTTTGTCTTGTGATATGCATGCAACCTTTCGATGTACGCCTGCATCCTTTGTTTGATATCAGCATTGTCAGCCATCCAGACAAGCATTCTGCCATATAGTGCTTTGAAATAATGAACTTGCTCAATTCGCATGGCAGATTGCTGTTGAGACCATTCTCGGATCCGTACCACTATCCCTCTCAAATCTACTGTGAGGGTAGCGTCCCTGTTGTCCAGTCTTAAATCGAGGGAGGCCTGATGCCGTTCAATCTTCTCAATCTCTTCACAAATCTTTTGTCTCACTTGATTCAGCTGCAGGCCACTCTTCAGCAAAGTTGAACTCGGCTGGAACAATGGTATTAGTAGGGATGATTGGATCTTCTCTCATGGTGAATCTTCGTTGCTCAGCAGTGGTCTCTTCTTCCAAATCTGGTAGGATCGGCGTGAAAGGGAATACCTTTGGAAAGGCATCATCACTCATATGGTATGGTTTGTGAGGGTTGTGCCTGTGATGATTCACCTCTTCGTGAGGCACTTGTGATAGCTTCATCGGTAGTGGTCACAGCTGTGGTAGCCTGTGACAGAGCTGGGGTAGTCGTTACGACTACGGTTTGTGGAAGTTTCTTGTGATGGTATCTCTCACCGGGGCGATTGAGATATTTTTCGGTGACCGAGCCTCAATTTGCCTTAACAACGTCTTCGGTCTCAGTGGATTTTTCTAAGTGAATAACCAGTTTCTCTGCTGCATCATCAGCATCATCGGATGATGATGAGATCTGGGGGCTTGGCTTATCATCGAAGTTGAATTTTTGACGAGCAGCTTTATCACTTAGCTGACTCGTAGTTTTGAGAACATCCTTAGCTGGGTCCTTTGGATCTGCAACAGGAGTGGACTCAGCTTCATCTTCAGACCCCAAGAATGATGTGTCTAAGTTCTCCTGGGAGTCATGAAGTGCGCCTATCTTTTTTTCTATTTCAGCGCTTTGAACTGGAGGAATGTTCTGAGTCTCTTAAGCTTTACACAGGGAAGTCTCAACCTCCCTTGAGCCTTCAATACCTCCAGCAGTCTCAACTGCTACGAGGCCTTCAATGTTCCTTCGACGATCGCTTGTTTGTCTTAGGGTCTTGGACCATGACATCCATAGGAGTCTCAATCCCTAGGATTGCACTTTCATTGCCTAGAGTGTTAACTCCCGGGGCATCTCCAGCCAGTGCCTCGACTGTATGAACAGTGTCATCGGCCTTCAAAGCAGCTGACATTTCAGCTGGGATAGACTAAACTGTCCGAGCTTCACAATATCAATCTTCTATGGTTGTTCATCACTTTCCACTTCGCCTCCTTGCTTCAAATTTGAGTCATCCACAACAACCTCCAACCCTATTTGTTGTGGAGTGAGTTTCCCCCCGGCACACCACCGAGTGGGTAATGGTGGGTCACTCTTCTCCGGACTCGCGCTTCTTCGTTGAGTGCTCTCGGCCCACAAGGTGGTAAAACACCTTCTTCGGGGTTGGCTCAACTTGGGTGCCCAAAATCCCAGTTTCATTGCGAGTTCCCTTGGACCCATCCTCCGATTGCATCGGGGGACGTGGTCATAGCGGCGATGTCCGTGGCAATCTGCTGCACCACTCCCAATGGGTCGATTTGTAGGAGAGATTGTGAGGATTCTCCTGGACCTTCAAATAGATGTTGCTCATGCAACTCCCTGGATTCTCTCATAGCTTACTGCATGTCTGACTTCTCTGCTGCAGTAGTGGGATCCTCATCACTCTCTGAGTATATATCTAGATGTGTATGAGTGTCAGATGGAGAGTTTGTGAATTCAAACATCTTGGCTTTTTCTAGGACACGAGCTTCCTCCTCAGCTTTGTCTTTCTCATCTGCTTTAATGATGCGGAGGATATCCATACAGTTGTCTTCGTCAAGGGCCTGTCGAACAGTCGAGACCCCAAGAAATCGAAGCAACTTTTATTCTTCTTCAATGTACTCAGGGTGAGCGAACTGCACCCATGAGTGATCAAGTTTCCATGCCCTACACTCTCGTAGACGTCTCTGGATATCTGGATACAATGGAGAATACATGACAACATCATCATCCTCACCTTCACCCTCTCCTCATGTTTCTTGAATTGGAGGTAGAAGATTCTGCTCCTCCTCACCTTCAACAACGTCAGTAATAGGTGGAGAGACAACTTTTTCAACTGGATGTTCAGTTGTCTCTGCTGCTTTGCTTTTCTATGTCGTTTGACGCCCAGCTGAGTCTTCATCAGGACTCTGCTGATTTCCTTCAGCAGTCTTGGCAGATTCATCTATCACTTCAGGAGACTGCTCTTCCTGAGTTTCAGCAGTCTCGGATGCTTTCTCCAGCTGAGTGGAAGATTCAGATGTCTTCTCCAATTCATAGTTTTTTACCAGTCTTCTTTTTTTGTGATAAACCATAGGAATTTCTGGTTCAGATTAAGTCGCTTCATCCTCGGTGGGGACTTGGGTGTCCTTCTTGGAAGGATTTGCCTTCATAGACTTGGCATTCCTCTTCTTCTGTATGGCTGGAGAAGGCATTTGGGGTTCCTTCTCAGCCTCGGCTGCAGGGGCAGAAGACTCGGCTGCATGGGCAGGTGCATCCTTTTTCTTAGCTGCAGGGGCAGCCTTCTTCTTCTGAGCTGCAGGGGCAACTTTCTTCTTTGGTGGAGGGGTAGCAACTGTGTCCTCAGGTTCAGTTGATTCCCCTTCACTTGTTTCTGCCTTCTTCATATGGGCTCTCTTCTGGGCACCAGAGAGGTTAGCCCGGAACATCTTCTTGTTGACATGGAAGGGTTTTCCATATCGAAGGGGAATACCCTTCACTTCCATCAGGTGGCCAATCACGAGGCCATATCCAAGAGATCCTCCAAAGGATCCATCCTCCTTGAAAGTCTTATTCATCACCTTCTGGCAGAGTGTGCTGTACATGAACTCAACCCAGTTAACCTTCTTGCCCTGCATGATCGCAACCATGATGATCAGCTTAGTCTTTGACAGCTGGTTGAAGCTACCAAACTTCATGTCTACATACTTTGAGATGATATCCATCAACTTATGATAGTCATCCTTCAGCAATTTCTTATCAGTTGTGTAGACCACCTTAGCAGCACACTCCGGTTTGGCTACCTCTTTCCACGCAGCAGCCAAATCAACATAAGCTTCATTAATCTCCTTCATGCCTTCCGATGGCAACAAGCAGTGCTCCGCAAGGTCCTTAGCATTTATTTTTATGTCCTTGCGGTGGACAGAAGACTTGATCCCTTCGTCCTGCACCTCCGCGTTAACATAAAACTAAGCTACCTCCTCGAGATAGGTACGAGAACTCCAAAGTCAGAAAAGCCTTGAGACCTGACTTTTCTAGCATTTCAACGATTTTGTTAACAAGGGTTTCATCGGAACCCTGCTTCACCATTCCTTCAAAGTCCACTGATGAGCCAGTGTGGATCTGCTTCGATAGTTTTGCAAAGTCGTGCTTTTGTGCCATTTCTAGAGAGTTTTACCGAATGAAAAACCAAAAGCTTGCTTGAAAGATTTTAGGGTTTCAGAGAGAAATTGCCTTAGTCTTGGAAGATGTACAGTGCGCGTAAGGTGAGAGAAATGGGAAACTTCCGTATATAAGGGACGTGAAGGTGTTAGTCCAAGTGGCTACGATAATCTAGAGGGGGGTGAATAGATTATCTCGGTTTTTCAGATTTTGCCCTCTTTTTCGAATAATCAAGCAAAGACGAGAATGTAAATACGGAAATTAAACAACACTCGTCGATTTATAGAGGTTCAACCCACCTAGGGCCTAATCCTCTACCACCCCAGTATATCCGGGATGGATTTCAAAAAAAAAAAGATTTTATTAATTACCAAAATTAATACAACAACACCTTGAGGATTACCACAACCCTCTTACAACACCTTCAAGGAGATTACCACAATCTTCCTTCACCACCTTTGAAGAGTACCACACTCTCCAAACACCTATCACCTAGATCACCCAAGTGTATTCTTACCACAAGAATACTCACAAGGATGTCTTGTGTTGAATGATGACCAAAATCAAGATTACAACTCAATAATGAATAATACAATATGAGTAAAAGTGTAATCAAGAATTGAAAGCCTAGACCTCAAAGAAGTGCAAGTGCAAGTGCTTAGGCTAATACAACAAGATTTATGAAAGTGTTTGCTTGTATGCTCTTTTGCTTGTGTAATGTGTTGTGTCTTGTTGCTTGAATGAAGCCTCTATTTATAGGAGAGGTCTTGGCTTGATTTCCAGACATAGGCTCCTCCTTGGGGAGTGATTTGCTGCAAAAGAAACCATTTAAAATAAAGATTATAGGTGTTAGAAATCAATCCCACAAATTAGGGAAAAGCTATCTGAAAAAGCAACGGATAGTTTGCTGATAAAACAGGGGTTCGACCGGTCACGCAGAGATAAGATTGAAATGAGTTTGCTACGATTTTTACACAGGGGGACTGGTCGGAGGGGGGTTCGATCGGTCGCCCTTGATCTTGACCGGTTGGGGGTGTTTAAAAAATGAAACAAAGAAGTCTGCACTTGAGAGGGCATTCCCAGGTACCAGTCGCCCAGGGGTCGATCGGTTAAAGGTCGACCGGTCGCCCTCCCTGATTTCTCCTACGTCCTTTTTTCTGTTTCAAAACTCAACTATAGGGCGACCGGTCGAGTCTGAAACAAAAGTGTTGTCCAATTTTTTATCAAAAATAAACTCCAAGAAATACTCCGAAAAATAGTAAAAACATTTTAAAACGATCGGAAGTATTTAGACAACATTTAGGGAAATTGTTTTGGTTTAAAAACTCATTTGAACAAAATCATCAAAATCATGATAAAAACATTTATCTAACAGAAGGGACACATTTTTGGATTTTGAATTTGTTGATTAAGATCAACGACTGAGATTAGCACGTCAAAAACGCATTAACTTCATCGCATTTAATGTGGCAGCATTTATATCCAATCATATGTTTACTGTGCAGCTTTTTACCGCACCCGTCATTATTACGCTGATGTCATCCTTAAAAACATTCCCACTCATTTAAAACGACTGCATTCTTGTCACTTAGCTCATAAATAACTCATTTTTTATCAAATATGACTTAACTCTGCTTCTCTCTTTTTAGTAAGTGACTCAGTTGTCAGCTAACTCGATGCAACTGACTTTCCGATATGGCTGATTCACTCGACTGATGAGTGAAATTTGCTTTTTACTCAATTTTTCATCTTCTATCTCTTCTGATTGAGTTTTCTGAGTGTCAACTCAGCTCAATTAACCCTAGCTCATTTTTAAGCTCTTCAAATCTTGATTCACATAGAGGCTTGGTGAATATGTCAGCTAACTGCTTATCAGTTGAGATATATTCCAAAGTGATGTCTCTCTTTTCAACATGATCTCTTATAAAATGATACCTAACATCAATGTGCTCTGTTCTTTAATGCAACACAGGATTCTGAGTGATTGCAATAGCACTTGTGTTATCACACATAATTGGAATCTCTTTTTCTTCAATCTCATAATCTCTCAGCTGCTGTCTCATCCATAAGACTTGGGCACAACAGTTGCCCGTAGCTATGTACTCCGATTCAGTTGTGAATGTGGCTATTGAATTTTGCTTTTTACTAAACCAGGAAACCAATCTATTTCCAAGCATTTGACATGTACCAGAGGTACTTTTCCTGTCAACTCTACATCCAACATAGTCAGAGTCTGAATAACCAATAAGCTTGAATCCACCTTCCTTTGGATACCATAAGCCAACTTCCTGGCATCCTTTAAAATACCTTAGGATTCTCTTAGCTGCAGTCATGTGGCTCTCTTTTGGTGCGGATTGAAATCTTGCAGATACACCTACTGCAAAGGTGATGTCTGGCCTGCTGGTTGTTAAGTAGAGCAATGACCCAATGAGAGCTCTATATCTCGTCTGATCTACATCCTTGCCATCTGCATCCATGTCCATCTTGACTGATGTGTTCGTTGGTATTTTCACAGAAGACTCCTCTTCCATACCAAATTTCTTCATTAAATCTCTGGTGTATATTGTTTGACTTATGAAGGTTCCATCCTTCAATTGCTTGACTTGAAGTCCTAGGAAGAAAGTCAGCTCTCCCATCATGCTCATTTCAAATTTGCCTTGCATGAGGTTTGAGAACTTATCACACAACTCTTTATTTGTGGATCCAAAAATGATGTCATCCACATATATTTGAACAAGCAGTATACTTTCTCCATCTTGAATTGTGAAGAGTGTTCTGTCCACTTTGCCTTTGGTGAATCCATTGTCAGTTAGAAATTGAGACAATGTTTCATACCATGCTCTTGGTGCTTGTTTCAATCCATATAATCCTTTCTTGAGCTTTTACACCTTATCCATAATAGTCTTCTGCTCAAAACCTGGAGGTTGTTCAACATAGACTTCTTCCTCTAGTAGTCCATTTAGAAATGCATTTTTCACGTCCATTTGATATACAGTGAAGTTCTTATGTGCAGCATGGGCAAGAAACATCCTTATTGCTTCTAATCTTGCAAGAAGAGCAAATGTTTCATCAAAATCTATTCCCTCTTCTTGGCAATACCCTTTGGCTACCAATCTTGCTTTGTTTCTTACCACTGATCCTTCCTCATTCATCTTGTTCCTGAGAACCCATTTTGTGCCAATAACATTTTGATGGGTTGGTCTCTGCACCAATTCCCATGCCTCATTTTTTTCAAATTGAGTCAACTCTCCTTGCATGGCTTGAATCCAATGTGTGCCATCTAATGCTTGAGACACATCTTTTGGCTCTATTTGGGAAATAAAACAAGTGAACATTGCTTCTTGCTGTGCTCTGGATCTGGTTCTTATACCATCTCTAACATCTCCAATACTAACTCTGGTGGATGGTCTCTCAGCCATCTTACATCAGGTTGGAGCAAGTCAGCTGGATTCAGCTGTCTCACAACTATGTTGTCTTGAACATCTCTTTCATCTTCATTCAGCTGTAGACTTTCCAGCTGTCCTTGAGATTCAGCTATCTCATCTTCATCTGGGTTGATTGCTCTTATTTCGGTTTCAACATAAGGACTCTTCGCATAGTTGGTGATTCAAATTTTGTCGCCTAACTCTTCAATGTCTTCTCCATTCACATTAGGTTCATCAAAAACCACATGGATAGACTCTTCGCGGACATGACCATAGTCCATTGTTCAAGACTCTATAGGCTTTGCTCTCGGTGAGTATCCCAAAAAGATACCTTCATCGCCTTTAAAGATCGAAAGCCTCCAAATTATCTTTGCCATTGTTGTGGATGAAGCATTTAAATCCAAATATCTTGAAATGCCCAACATTTGGCTCTCTCCCCCGTCCGGATCTCATAGGAGTCTTGGTTAATTCTGTTTATTATGCATCTATTTTGAGTATAGCATGTTGTATTGATGGCTTGACCCAAAATCTCTTAATCCAATCCGGCTTGCTAACATGGTCCTTGCGGCTTCCTTAAGAGTTATGTTCCTTCTTTCAGCTACTCCATTCTCATTGTGGAGTTCTTCTTCCGATAACTCACGAGCAATACCATTTTAAACACAATCTTGAGTTATTATCCCATTGACAAACTCGGCCTCTCTATCGATCTTATCTTTATAATGGTTTGGCTCTTTTCATTTTGAACTTTTTCATCACCGAGGTAACTTCTCGCAAAGTTTCCTTCTTTTTGCACATGAAGATTGTCCATGTATATCTTGAATAATCATCTACCAAAGACTAAGGTGTATTTCTTTCCACTTATCTTTGGTGGTTCAACAGACCAAATAGATCCATATGCAACAGATGCAATATCCTTGTTGAAGAAGGACTTGGCTTATCCTTAAATGAAGATTTTATTTGCTTTCCCATCTGGCATGCATCACATACACTTTCTTTCTTGTACATCGAGTCCGCAATCCTTCCACAATATGACTCCTTTCAAGCTTGTTGATTGTCTTGAAATTCAGATGACTCAGATTCTTGTGCCACAACCAACTTGATTCCGATGTACTCTTTGCTGACAGACAAGTGCTTGGTGTGGCAATAGACCAATCTACCACATATATATTCTTCTGTCTTGATCCTTGCAGCACTATTTCATTTGATTCAACATCTTTAATCTGGCACATTCCCATATTGAATCCAACATTGTAGCCCTTGTCACAGAGTTGGCGATGCTTTGGGTTGAAGTTGAGGCCTTCAACTTAAGCAACATCTGGGATTTCCAATCCATTCTTCTTGATAGATCCTGTGCCTCTGATTTCCCCTGGAGCTTTATTTTCTCCAAATATGACTTTTGCACCTCTAATCTCCTTGAATCTTGACAGATTTTTCTTGTTCCCTATCACGTGTGGGAATACCACTATCCATGTGTCGGGTTCCTTCGCTTTTCATTTGTTCCTTGAACCCGCAATCAAGGAAATTAGTTTTTAGGTACCCATACTTGCCTGGGTCCCGAGGGGTTAGTCTTGTAAGATGATCCAACCAACCTATAGCCAAATGACTTGACTCACAAGAGGTTGCCATCTATCGTGCCATAATCATAGTGTACATTAGCAAATTTCTTGGGGCTTTAGGTTCATACAATCGTTGTCTTTTGTCCAGTATGCTTTGTGTGTGTGTTTTAGCAATTGTCTTCTTTGGGTGGTTGTGATATTTCGAGTGTAGTGCCGGGTGTATATGTGTCTTTGATAATAGCTCTTTTGCCTTTGGAATGACCTTTCGAGATTTAGGTCTTTGCCATTTGGCTTGTATTCCATTGGTCTTTGCTGATATTTTACATTGTACCAATCAGCTTGGCTTGGGTAGTTTCTACCATTCCCATCATATGTGTTTCTCTGATGAAACTTCTGGGGTTTTTGGTAGCTATGTTTATTCTTCACAGAGTACTTTCTATTTGGAGTTTGCTGAGGAACTCGGCTGGATTTGTTCTCAGCTGCCCTCTGAGCATACTCAATTGGCTGTTTTCCTTTCCCTTTATATCCAATGCTAGTTTGTTTGTGATTGTGCTTTGGGATAAATGTGGGTGCAACATTTGGTGTTTTAGGTTTTGAGATGCTTCATTGCTTGAAGATCCTTTTTTTTTCCAAAATCACTCTAGGAGTTTGACTGTGCACAAAGAAATTGAATCATATGACTGTCTTCTCTCCACATTCCTTTTGACTCCTGATAAGGTCATCCAATGATTTGGATGCCTTCGTAAATGAGGCAATCACATTTTTAAGATCATTTTCCTTCTTTTCTACAGCAACTATCTTATCTAATAGTTTAGTATTATCAGCCTTCAGCTCTGTGTTCTCAACAACTATGTGACTTAGAGTACTCAGCTCCTTAGTCACTTGTGAGTTTTGGCTTTTGAGTTGGCTGTTTTCCTCATTTAGAAGTGTGTGTGAGGATTTAATGTGCTCAAAGTCTTTCATCATTTTGCCTAATGAATCATAAAGATCAGTGGGTGATGAAGTGTGTGTATCACAATCACTATCACTTGAATCTGAATGTGATGAGTTAGAGTGTACCTCATCTTCTTGGTCTGGTTGATCTTGTTCTTTAGCCATAAGGCAGATCAAGGATTCTTCTTCAGAATCGCTTGAGTAGTCAACTTCACTACTCTCTAAGTCTGCTGCTTCTTTGGACTTAGCTGTCTCAGCAGTTTCAGCAGCCAACATGGCTTTCTTATTTTCCTGTCTTCTTTCTCTGAAGACTTTTCTTTCTTCTTCATTCCTATATTTGTTGACTGGTGGATATGAGCAATCAATTGCAACACAGGTTCTTAGCTCTTTGGCCAACTCTCTCTGTTCTTGGGTTATCAGCTCTATGATATTCAACCCTTTGATTCTCAACTTTCTTGGGTGGCCTATCTTCCCTTGACTTAGAGGGTGCTAAATGTCTTCTGGAGGTTTCACTCTTATTTCTCTTATAGTTCTTGTTGAAGAACTTGTTGAATATTTTAACCATCAGGGCTATTTCCTCCTGGTCTATGGCTTCCTTGGGTTCAACTCTCTTTCCATCCTTGACTATCAATGCAACTATCTTGGGTACAACTGTCTCCTCTTGATCTTTTCTTCTCAGCTCAAACTCATAGGCTTTGAGGTATGAGAATAGCTCATGATTGGATGTTTTTGAGAGGTCCATTGAATGTCTTAGAGCCATAGTCTTCATTTCCCATTCAGCTGGAAGACTCCTCAGAATCTTCATACACATCTCCTTTTGTGTGTATTCCTTCCCAAGAGCTGAAAGTTTGTTTGTGATTTCAGTGAATCTTGCATCTAGCTGATCCATGGATTCACCTGCAAACATTTTGAAGTTTTCAAATTTTTGAACAGCAACAGACAATTTATTTTCTTTAATTTGCTCTAATCCTTCACAAATTAAAGTTAGCTTATTCCAGATTTCTTTTGCTGTTTTGCAGGATTTGACTTTATTGAACATTGCTTTTTCCAAAGTCTTGTAAAGTATATCATTGGCAACGTTGTCCAAGTTGTATCTTTTCCTATCATCATTAGTCCACTCAGTCCTTGGTTTTTCAACCATGGCTGGTCTTTCTTCAGCAGCAACTTCTTCCCCTTCAGCTGCAACTGCTCTCCTTACAGCCATGTTCACTTTTAATATTTGCAGTGGCCCATCCTCTATCACAAGCCACATTTCATCGTGTAGAGCAGATAGATGAGCCTGCATATGAATTTTCCAATCATCAAATTCTTCAACAGTAAACATAGGAATGCGTGTCAAGTTTGCTTCCATGATAATAACTTTTGCTAAGAATGAAAGATTTTGGAAATGCAAGTGTTTAAAACCTTTTGAAATGATAAAGATCTAGTTCAGTAACCAGTGCAGAAGGCTCAATGAACCAACCGCTCTGATACCACCTGTAGGTCCCAAGGGGTGTGAGTAAGGTTTAGGAGGGAGGGTTGAATAAACCTTACCAACTTTTTGATTTTAGTCCTTTTAAAATATAACAGAGTTAACTCAAACAGCTATGTCATTGAGGGACAGCTAAGTTAGTTATTCAACTGAGTTAGCCACTCAACAGACTCGATAGAGCTGTTGATAGAATAACTCAACTGTTTAACCTGAACTTTAACTTGGTTGTGTTGGTTTTATTAGCGGAAGACTTAACACCCTTTGAATTGTTTTTAAACTTATTTTAACACTTGATTTTAACACTTGGTTATTGATCAGATGGATAGCAAATAAGTTTAACAGCAGATATAATGTAAGTATGCAGAAATGAAAATGTGTTGAAAAATAAATGACAGTTAATTTTTTTAGAGGTTCGAAGATGGGGTAATTCTTCTAATCCTATCTTCTCCAACTCCTGGAGGAATCCACTATGTAAAAGATCTGTTTACAAAGTGGTCAACAGTCTAGAGACAACCTTGCTCACACGGTGGCTTCTCTTCCTTGAGCTCTTCTTCTTGAGGCAAATTGCGCTTTTTGCTACTTGACTCACTTTCTCAAGCTCTTGGATTTGATCACGAAGCCCTCCAATAAATTGATATTGGTTCGACCTTGAACCTTCCTACAATCCTCCTTGGAAAGTAGACCCCTTTTGATTCTTCAAAAGTTTTCTCTTCAACAGGTTTGAAGTTGTCTTTCCTTCACTGCTTGTGTTGGATCGATTTCCTTCGAGTTTCAGGCTTGAGGATTTGCTTGAATATATTTGAGAATATTTGCAGGTTTACAGATTGAATATTACTTGCTTGTTCGTGGTTCAGGTTACCTTTTCTCAATAAATTTCCTAAGCCTTTTATAGTGAACTTTCAAAAATCTGCCGTTGAAGAGATAGGCTGATTTCAAAAGTCACTTGTGTTCATTGGCTTGTATTTTCTTGGTCCTCAATCTTGAGATGTAGACCCTTCCTCATATTAAATGAATTTGCATCTTTTCAGGTTCTGACACGAGGTGCAGTGCTTCCCATTGGTTTATTCCTCTTGCACGCTTCTGGGATGAGCACTTTAAGACCTGGCAGCATGGATGTATTACTATATTAAGTAAAGTTCTTTACTTCTGTGCAATGGATTCATCTCAGTTAACTCCTCATGGCTGCTGCCTTTTTTCCCAGGTGACTTGAGTCTGCTCCAATCATTGGATGACTCATCTGTCACTTTCAACTTGAGACTTGGCTTCTTGAGTTGACTTGACTGACTCTTCACATAGCTGTTCCTCAACTGATACATCTCTAGTCAAGCTCTCGATCTTCTTTCTTGGTCATATTCAGTTGTTCCACAACGGAGTCTTCACTTCAGTCTTTAGTTGACTTCTTGTATTTCCAGGCGTAGCTGACTTGACTCAGCTTTTCCAGCCCTATCTATTACAATGTAAATTACAAGAAAAATGGGGTGCCAACTTCCTAGTTTAAGTTTTACATGGCATTCATCAAAATCTATAAAATAAATTTCCCAACACTACTTCAGCCCCCTTCAAATCTTTGGATTTGATCACACAACCCTCCAACAAACTTGAATCTCCTGGTTCGACCTTGAACCTTCCTACAGCTCCTTCAACTTGGATATTAGACTCCTTTTTGTTCTTTAAACGTTTCATCTTCAACTGGTTGAAGTAATCATTCCTTCACAGCGTGTGTTGGATTGAGTTCCTTCGAGTTTTAGGCTCGTGTAATTTCTCTGGATAAACTTGAGAATATTGTAGGTTATACTTGCTTGGTAATTGGTTGATTCGTTCGTGCTAGGTTAAGGTAACCTTTTCTCAAATGCATCATCAGCCTTTTATAGTGCTCATTTGAAAATTTGCCCGTTGAAGAGATGGGCTATTTTCAAATGACACTTCTTGTTCGTTGGCTTGTCTTTTCTTGGTCTGCAACACTTATGATGTTGACCCTTCCTCATATTAAATGGCTCTGCGGACTTTACAGTCGACACATGCTTGATGTTTCCCATTGGCTTATTCCTTTTGCATGTTTTTGGGCCAAACACTTTAAGACAGCGGACTTGGACATATTACTATATTGAGTAATATTCTTGACTTTCTTCCAACGGATCAATGTCAGTTGTCTTGACTTGACTTATTTGCCTTTACCCTTTTGACTTGAGTGCTCTAAACATATGAGAATGACTCAATTGTCACTTCAAGTTGATAGGTGTGCTCCTTTCATCGACTTGGATCGACACTTCCTCATTCTTCACCCGGTGGCTCTCATTCGGTCGAGTCCTTGTCTTCCTTCTTGGCCATACTCGGTGACACACAGCAGAGTCTTCACTCTAGTTTACAGTTGACTTCTTGCATTCTTTGAGTTAGCTGACTTCAGTCAGCTCTTTCAGTCATATCTATTACAACATAGAATTACAAGGAAAATGGGGTGCCAACTTTCTAGTGTAAGTTTTACATGGTATCATTAGAATCTAAAATAAATTTCCTAACAATTTCCCCTTTTTAATGATGCCAAAACTTAAACAAACAAATAAACAGCAAACACAAGCAGTGCAGTAACAAAGAATGTATGCTTTGAGTAATCAATTTTATTGATCATAGCATTCTTGTTCTTTACAAAGCTGTTTACAAAATATAACAAAGATTATACAAGTATAACATTACAACATGTATTAGAGCTAGGTTAGAAAGAAGATATCAGAGCTATATTACAGGGAAAACTTACATCTATGTATTTACAACTAATGTATAGTACATGAATGGGTTGCAACCGTCTTCAACGCCTTGGCTGCTTCATTCTTCTCTCTTCTTCATCAGCTCTTCTTCTGTCTTCATCAGCTCTCCTCTTCTTCATTCGCTTCGCAATAAGATCATCCCTACGTTGCATTTCCTCCCATTCTCGCGCTATTCTTTCATTTTCAGCCTCTTGCCTTTTTATTGCTTCAGCATTCTTGCGTGCAACTTCTAAATTAGCAAGATGATCAAATCCAGCCCAGTATATGAGTCCCTTCTTATGCGGATCCACATACTTATTATCTTCTGGTCTTGGCCGTGGTTGAACACTTCTCCCACTGCCACCATGTCTTTTCCTTCCCAACTCAGATCCCCTTCCTCTAGGAGTGTACTGTACTAGAGCTTTTGATTTTACAGCCAAGTGACTGCTGTAACTTGGCTGCTTATCAGCTGATTTGCATAATTCAAGTCCCTTCTCTCAGTAGAGATCCCAGCTTGTGGTAGAGCCATCTCTTGAAAATATCCTTCTGCTTCTAGAGTTTGGAATTTCTCCAGCGATCTGGGCTCAGATCCAGCATCAGTCATGACAATGTCTCTCGGGGGTTTTATTGCAGGATAATCTTTTCCGGCTGGAGGACCATCATACTATTTTCTGATATTCTGAATGCACGCAGACTGCTTCTCAGCTATTTGTCAAACTCAGCTTCGATTGCTTTTCTCGACTCTTTGTATGCCATCTCAGCTTTTTGTTCTACAGACATCTCCTTTGGCAATTTGCTGAGAATCGACGCTGCGACTTCTCCTTGTCGGGGGGTTCGACAAACATAAGTTTCAAAGGAAGATTTTTTGAACTTCCTTCCCCCTCAGTTGTATCACCCTTCTTCTGCGCCTTATGACTCCCTTCTCCCTTTAGTTCCTTCAAGGCCTCATCTTCCCCCTTTTGGCATCATCACCAAAAGATAGGGTCAGGCCAGGGAACAAACCGCTTAGAATGAAGTCAAGTCGGTTGTTCGTCAAATTTTACTTGTTATCTGCTTTGGAGTAGGCTGTCCGGAATTCTGACTGTGTAGCCTTTGACTTAGCTGCTAGCGACTTTATTTAAATTGAGAAGATGGAATGCCACCATGCATTGTTGGATCTCTAATTGGACAACCGTGATGCAACAATCAGCGCAGATATTCAAGGGGTTGTCTTACGGATCAGGGAGTGGGCTGCAAGGAGACCGCAATGCACTTAGAGCAGGTCCGTTTATTCAAAGCATTGTTTGCAGAGCTGTTGGTTTGGAGTGCGGATAATGTCAAATTTCAGTAGAGGCAGAAGGAATTCATGGTCAGAATTGAAGATTCTCGCAAGTCAGACATGGAGTTGCTCAAGCTGCACCTTCAGAGCAAAATTGCACGCCTGGAGGACAACATGAACAACAAATTCAGTGTTCTTATGGCAGTTTTTTATGTTGAGTCAACAGGTCCTCAGTTGTCTTAAGAGCGTCATCGGAGTGTGATGTGGCCAGAGGGGATGGCTCATCATCAAAACTGAATCTCATCGAAGCTGTTTTATCATTAACATTTTCTCCATGAGTTATGAACATCCTCAGCCTCATCCTACGTAGAATCTCCAAGATGTGTGGACTCGGCTTCATCCTCTGATCCTAGAAAAGTTGTGTCAATATGTTCTTGGGAGTCATGAAGGGTGCTGATCTCCTCTTCTTCACCAGCTCCCTCAATTTGAGGAATGTTCTTCTGTTCTGGTTCTTTACCTAAGGATTTCTCAACCTCCTTTGGGCCTTCATTACCCCCATCAGTCTCAACCGCTGTAGGGCATTCGACATTTATCCCTTCGGCAGACTCAGCTACCTTAGGGTCTTTTGTGGCATCCTTCGGAGTCTCAACTCCTAGGATTGCACTTTCATGGCCAAGAGTCTCAACTCCCGTGGCCTCTTTTCCATCCTTTGCCTTAGCTGCATCAGCAGCTTCATCGGCCTGCACATTAGAGGAAATCTCAGCTGGAATAGTCTCAACCATTCGAGCTTCATTAATTTCACTCTACTTATCAGTTGTTTGCTCTCCTTTGCCTCCTAATTTGTGTAGTTTTGTAGGTCCCAAGGGGTGTAAGTGTAAGGTTTAGAAGGGGGGTTGAATAAACCTTACCAAATTTTCGATTTAGTCCTTTTAAATCTACGAGTTAATTCTACACGGTTTGTGTCCTTGAGGGACGTCGAATTAGTCACTCGGTAGAGTTAATCTTTCATGATTTCGGTGAGCATTGATGGAGTAACTCATTTGTTGGCTACAATTTAACTCATTTGTGGTTTTATTTTTTTGGAAGACTTAACACCCTTAAGTTTGATTAAGCAAGATATTAGAGCTTGATTTAGTACTTGTAAATTATCAAATGGATAGCAAATTTATCGTGAGATATAAGCAATTAAAAGTGCGGGAATTTAAATCTTTGAAATGTAAATGACACTGATAAAGATTTTATAGAGGTTCGAAGATGGGGTAATTCTTCTACTCCTCTCTTCTCCAACTCTGGAGGAATCCACTAAGTAATGATCGGTTTACAAAGTGGTAGCAGTCCGGATACAAGTCTTGATCACAACGGCCGACTTGATCCTTTGGGACTCGATGCACGGAGACGCCTTGATCACTCGGTGGCTTCTCGTTCGACTCGGCTTCTTCACGG
This sequence comes from Rehmannia glutinosa, assembly GCA_016081115.2. Lineage (NCBI taxonomy): Eukaryota > Viridiplantae > Streptophyta > Magnoliopsida > Lamiales > Orobanchaceae > Rehmannia > Rehmannia glutinosa. The sequence goes on from JABTTQ020003122.1 coordinate 68,359, forward strand.
GCATTTGCCTTGCTACTACTGACTCACTTGCTCAAGCTCTTTGGATTTGATCACGAAGCCCTCCAAATGCTTAAGACTTAGTTCAACTTTGAACTTTTCTACAATCCTTCTGGAAAGTAGACCCCTTGTTTTCAAAGGTTTCCTCTTCAATCGGTTTGAAGCTCTCTTTCCTTCACGAGGTAAGTGTTGGATTGATGTACTTCGGAATGTAGGCTTGAGGATTGAGATTGTTTCAGTTTCTCTAATGTGCTTGTATATCTCACGTATGTGTCATTCATGCATACTTTTCTCAAACTAACACCTCGGCCTTTTATAGTGAACTTTCAAAAATTTGCCCGTTGAAGAGATAGGCTTATTTTTTGAAAGTCACTTTGCGTCGTTGGCTTGCGAGTTCTTGGAATTGCCGTTTCCTCGTATGAATTATTCTTTTCACCTTTTGAGTTCGACACGGTGTAGTGCTTCCCATTGGTTCATTCCTTTTGCACGCTTCGGGGTGAGCACTCCAAGAAAGGTTGTATGGAGATATTACTTGTTTAAGTAAATCTCTTGATTTTGTCAACGGTTCTTTTTTGATTATCTCGACTTGATTTGCATTTCCTTGCTTTCCCAGGTGACTTAGAGTCGACTTCCAATCATTGGATGACTCTTCTGTCACTTCAACTTGAGACTTGGCTTTTCTTGAGTTGACTTGGTGATGCTCCACTCAGTGCATCTCATCTGCTTCTTGATAGTGTTCCGTCTACTCTTCTTTGCCATACTCAATTTGTCTCACGTGGGCGAGTCTTCCTTCCCGTCTTGATTGTCTTCTTGCATGTTAGGGCGTATTGTCTTGACTCGGCAGCGACTCTATTCATTACAATGCATTTTACAACAAGAATTGGGGTGCCAACTTTCTATTCTAAGTTTTACATGGCATTCATCAAAATCTAAACAATAAAATTCTAACAATTTCCCCTTTTTGATGATGCCAAAACTTAGATCATACAAATATGTAAATAACAAAGATACATACTGAGATAGTGTATTGACATAGAATGTATCTTGAGAATCAATCTTTTTATTGATCATATCATTCTTGTACTTAACACATGTTGTTTACAAGGTGTATCGAGTATATAAGCTGTCTTCAAAAAAAAATTTATAACTCTATTACGAGATGACTTACATTGTATGTATTTGCATAATAAAATACATGAAGGGTTGGGTGAAAGAACACTTCATCTCCTTTATCTTCTTCTTTCATCTTGATCAAGCATCTTCTTCTCTTCTTCTCTTTTTTCTGCCGTCAATTTGCCTTCTTTTTCTTCTCATATGCCTTCTGGCGGCTTCATCTTTCCTTAGTCTTTCTGTCTCTCTGCCATATTTGAGTTTGTCTTTTGTTTTCTTCTTCTATTCTCTTTGCATACTCGGCGTTAGTTTTAGCCACTCGCAAATTTGCCACTTGGTCAATTGAGTAGATCCCTCCTTTCTTTCCGGGATCTACGTATTCGATATTCTTGGGCGGAGGCCACAGGTGCAAGCTTCTTCCTCCATGCCGCTTCTTACCTCTACTGCGGGCGTATCTTGTCTTTGGGGTCTTCTTCTTCCGGTGATTGACTTTAGCGAGTGAGTCTTAGGAGTCTATTGTCTGTCGACTTCTTCACACAATGTGAGACCCTTTTCCCGATCTGAGTCCAAGCTTGAGCCATGGACATATTTGAAAAATATCCTTGATTCGAGCGTTTTGAATTCGTCAACTAATCTTGGCTCTGTCCGAGCATACGAAATGGCGTACGTGTCTCTGTAACCATTTGGAATGCCTCCATGTTCTTTCAAGATGTTCATCACCCTAGCATCCATTCTTCCTTCCACTTCCTTCATCCTCGCTTCAATTTCTTTTCTCTTCTCGGCCATAGATACGTGAGTCTTGGAGTGGCGAGTCACTGAGGGAGTTTCTTTGCTTATAATGTCGGTGTGAGGACCCTGTTGGGGGTTTGTGCAATCATCAAGGTCATATCTTTTGATCCTTCCCCCTCGTGATTTTCCTTTCTTGATTTCAAATTTTCCTCGGTGATTTTCCCTTCTCACTCGCTCCTTTCTTTTCGACTTGATTTTTTGCTTTAAGGTATTCCTCTTCCCCTTTTTGGCATCATCAAAGGATAGAGGAACCCCAGGAACATCTTTGGCAAGCATGAAGTCGAGTCTTCGATGGTTGAATTTTGCTTCAAGTCTGCTGCGTTGTATGCAGACGAAATTGAGATCTAGTAGCGTTGGATTCTGCTTTGAAATCGGCTTCATCTCGGCCATGAGAAGGCTGAATTTTCTTGTCATGTGTTCTTCCAAACGTTGTATATCATTTGCATTACGCTCACGCAGCGGCTGACTTGATCTCGGCATTGTGAGCTTCATGCATATGCTCAATGTGTTCCCTCGGTTTCGTTTTCGCATCAACATTCTCGACTCTCCACACACTGACTTGTTAAACATGGTTCAAGTATCTCTGTTCCACACGCATTGATTTCTTCTTTGTTGCCACCATTCCCTTATTCGAATGTTATGCCTCTTAAGTCACATGTAAGTGGTGGCATCTCTGTTGTCCGGGCGCATGTCCAAAGAGGTTCGATGCCTCTCCATCTTTTCAACTTGACAAAGAGTGCCTTGAACACTTCTCGAACTTCCGGTGATTCTTCTATTGCGGTGATGGCCATACTGAAGATCGAAATCAAAAATCGGCTGGAACAATGGTGCCTGAGTGAAAACAGGAGGTGTGCGTGATAACGCGTGCTTGCTCGTTTTCGACTCTTCGTGGAGTTCTGGTATCTCCGGTGAGAAAGGAAAGATTCTACAAAAGATTCATCACCGCCGGAGGATGCATTCGATGATGAGCGGTGCGCGTGAAGTTCTTTTGGGGATCGATCGGTAGCTTGAGGAGGCGGGCGATGGTTCTTTGGTTGGTTGGGTTTGGTTGTGAAATAGACCCGAACTTCTTGAGCCTCAATTTGTCTTAACAACCGTTGGTCTCGGTGATTTTTCCTTTCGATTGACTTGTCCTCGGCCTTATCGGCGGCGTCATCGGACGATGATGAGATTTCTAGTGGTGGCTCATCATCAAAGTTAAAAGTTTGTGAGTAGTCTTGGGATCGACTTACTCGTGCTTGGAACACCCCATGTGAGTCTTTTGGATTTGTCATGGGGGTTGACTCATCTTCTTCTTCGTCTTGATCCCGGAAAAGTGACATCGGGGTTGTCTGGGAATCATGAAGTGCGCTGATCTCCTTCTCGGATGGGTCGGCGATTGCGGGAGGGATGTTCTCTACTTGACCTCTTTACCCCGGGAAGTCTCAACCTCCCGTGGGCCTTCATTTCCTCCCGGTCTCTCTCTTACTGCTGCGAGGCTTAGTCCTCCTTTCGACGTGTCATTGTCTTAGGGTCTTCTGATGGCATCCATTGGAGTCTCAACCCCATGGATTGCACTTTCATCGCCCAGTGTTAACTCCCGGGGTACATTCCTTCGTGCCTCGATTTGCATCGGCGGCGTCATTAGCCTTCAGAGAGCGGTTGGCACCTCGGAGACAGTCTCAATATGTCGAGCTTCGTTGATGGCAACTTCTTTGTTCTTCTTGTGATTGTAATTTCTCTTCTTCGCCTCCTTGCTTCTTTGTGGAGTCATCTGCGGCATCCTCCGACCTTGCTGCGGTGGAGAGGAGTTTCCCCTCAGCCGGCGCACCGGTGAGTGACTTGGAGTGGGGTCACTCGTCTCAGGACTCATTTGTTGCAATTGATGGTTCGTAGTTGGGGCGGTGGTAGCACACCTTCAATAGGGGTTGGCTGATTGGGGTCCCCACTAGCCGGTTTCATCGCCATTTCCTTATTGCCTTCTTCCGAGTGAGTGGGAAGTGGTAGCAAAGAACATCGGTGGCTATTTTTGAACCACTCCCATAGGATCGATTTCGGTGTGTTCGGAGGACTCTCCTGGTCCCTCCATTAGTCTTTGCTCGTGAAGAATTCTTGATTCATGCGCTTGCTGCATTTGTAACTCTTTCGTAGGGCGACATTTTTGGATCCTCATCTTTGTCCGAGAAGACATCAAGAAGAGGATGGAAGTGTTACGTGGTGCGGGAGATAGGGCGGATGCTTGCCTTCTCACGTGCTTCGGCTTCTTGACTTGCTTTGCTCTCTCCTGTCCTTGTAGATCTGCAGGATGTCTAAGCGATTGTCCTCATCAAGTCTTTGGGAGCGATGAGTTAGTCAAGGAAATTTAGCGATTCCTCTTCTTCTTCTATAAACTCGGGCCGTTGGAACTGTTCCTTGACTTGCTCAACTTCCATTTTCTCCACTCACGCAGACGATTTTGGATGTGCGGGTAAGGTGGAGATAGGATCATTACATCACTATCTGCTTGGGTACAGTTCTTCTTGTGTTTTTTTGTGTGAGCTACAGTGTGTCTTGAGTTGCCTCTGCTGATCGCCTTGCGAGACTTGGTCATTTCATCAACTACATCCGGAGACTCTACTTCTCCGAGTAGTCTCCGGTATTTGTGCTAGCTGAGTAGCCCGGCTCGGTGGTTTCTCTGTTCGGACCGCTTGACGAGTCTTCTTCGTCTCTGGTTTGTACCGGGGAATTTACAGTTCGAGGCGGTGTCCTCGAGTCTTGGGCGCGGGGCGGTCTTGGTGTTTGTTTCGAGGAGGCGGCCGTCTGGGGCTTGTCGGTTCTCCTCCTTTTGACGATCGGAGAAGGTATTTGTGAGTCCTTCTCGACCTCTGCGGGGGCGGGTGACACTTTCTTGGGGCGGGTGACACTATTTGGGGCGGGAGCATGTTTGGTTTTTTCTTTCTAGGGCGGATCTTCTTAGCACCGCAGGGCGCTTTCTTTCTTAGGTTTGGAGAGGAAGCATTTGTATCTTCGGTCGGTGATTCCCCCTCATCAGTGTCGCTCTCTTGGCATAAGCTCGCTTCCGAGCACCAGAGAGGTTAGCTCGAACATCCTCTTGTTAACATGGAAGGCCTTCCCATGTCTAAGAGGACTCCTTTCACCTCCGTTAGCCGGCCAATCACTAGGCCATATCCGGGGATCCTCCAAATGTGCCATCTTCTTTGAAGGACTTGTTCCCACGTTAAGCAGTCTGCTGTAGATAAACTCAGCCCAATTTATCTTCTTTTCTTCGATGATTGCGCCATCGAGAATCGGCTTTGCCTTTGATAGTTGGTCAAAGTCGTTTTGCCAAATTTGATGTCGATACATTTGGCAACTATGTCCAACAATTTGTGATAATCCTCCTTGTGATCTCTTGTTTCTTTGTGTATATAATTTTATCAGCAAGATCGGACTTGGCTATTTCTTTCCATGCGTCGACCAAGTTTACATCGGCTTCCTTAATCTCGGTTGCTCTTTGCGGGTAGTGAGCAATATTGACCAAATCCTTGGCGGTAATAGTCCGTTGCTTCCGTGAGCGGATGACTTGATTCCTTCGTCGTGAATCTCGGCATTCACATAGAATTGTGCGACCTCCTCCACATAGGTCATAGGATATTCAGCGTTAGAAAGCGGTTTTAGTCCAGGCGTTTCCAACTTTTCAGCAATTTTCTTCACCAGGGTGTCGTCGGACCCCTGCTTCACCATTCCGTTAAATCCACCGTCAACCGGTGTGGATTTGCTTTCCTAACTTAGTAAAGTCGTAAGTTGGTGCCATTTCTCAGAATTATATCAAGAAAAGTCTCGAGAAATTGATTTGAATGTTGATAGGGTTTCGAGAGTAGTTTGCCTTTGCTTTTGAGAGAAAAAGATGAACAGTTTTTAGAAGTGTGAGAGAGAAACGGACGAAAATGGTTTAAATATGGTTTATGAAAGGGCGTGCGGAGACGGTTTTGAATTGTGATCGAAATCAACGGCTTGGATTTCGACGCCTATTGAGCATTTCACGTCTCGTATTTAATGCGGCAAAGACATTTATATCCAATCATAAGCTTAGTGTGCAGCTTTATGTCTGTACACATCATCATTATCGACGTGTTCCTTAAAACATTCCCGCTAAGTTAAAACATTTGCGTTTTTGTCACTTTGCTCATAAGTTATTCAGCTTATCTCTTAGCCGATTTAACTCTACTCCTCGCGAGTTCTCTTGGTGACTCAGCTATCAGTGACTCGGTGTATTGTCTTTCCGATACAACTGATTTACTAAGTTGATTTTTGTTTTCAGCTCTTTTTCATTTCTTTTTCTGTTCTAATACTCTTCTTTGATTTGTCCGAGTGTCATTTCAGCTCAATTAACAACTCATGCTTGAGTTCTTCAAATCTTGACTCACATAATGGTTTTGTGAAGATGTCAGCTAATTGTTTATCAGTTGAGATGTATTCCAAGATAATGTCCTTCTTTTCAACATGATCTCTTATGAAATGATATCTGACATCTATATGTTTTGTTCTTGAGTGCAACACAGGATTTTGAGTGATTGCAATGGCACTTGTGTTATCACACATGATTGGAATTTCTTTTTCTTCAACTTCATAGTCTCTCAGCTGTTGTCTCATCCATAGGACTTGGGGACAACGGTTTGCCCTGCAACTATGTATTATGCCTCAGTTGTAGAGGTGGCTATTGAGTTTTGCTTCTTGCTAAACCAGGAAATTAGTCTGTTTCCTAGCATTTGACAGGTGCCTGAAGTGCTCTTCCTGTCCACTCTGCATCCAGCGTAGTCAGAGTCTGAATAGCCAATTAGCTTGAATCCACCTTCCTTTGGATACCATAGGCCTACTTCTTGGCTTCCTTTCAAGTATCTCAATATTCTCTTAGCTGCTGTCATATGGCTCTCTTTTGGAGCAGATTGAAATCTTGCACATACATCACGGCAAAGGTGATGTCCGGCTGCTTGCTTTGTGAGATAGAGCAATGATCCAATAAGTGCTCTGTATCTTGTTTGATCTACAGGCTTGCCATCCGCATCCATGTCCATTTTGGTGATGTGTTCATTGGTATTTTTACAGAAGACTTTTCTTCCATACCAAATTTCTTCATTAAATCTTTGGTATATTTTGTTTGACTTATGAAGGTTCCATCCTTCAGCTGTTTCACTTGAAGTCCAAGGAAAAATGTCAGTTCTCCCATCATGCTCATTTCAAATTTACTTTGCATGAGGTTTGAGAATTTTTCACACAGCTCTTTGTTAGTGGATCCAAAAATGATGTCATCCACATATATTTGAACAAGCAAGTATACTCTTCTTGTCTTGAATTACGAAAAGTGTTCTATCTACCTTTCCTTTTGTGAATCCATTCTCGGTTAGGAATTGTGTGAGGTATCATACCATGCTCACGGGTACTGTTTCAATCCATACAGGGCTTTCTTGAGTTTGTATACCTTGTCTCCAAGAGTCTTCTCGCTCAAATCCTGGAGGTTGTTCAACATATACTTCTTCTTCCAATAAACCGTTTAGGAATGCACTTTTTACATCCATCGATATACAATGAAATTCTTGTGAGTGCATAGGCAAGAAACATCCTTATTGCTTCCAATCTTGCTACGAGGGCAAATGTTTCATCAAAATCTATCCTTCTTCTTGGCAATATCCTTTGGCTACTAGTCTTGCTTTATTTCTTACCACAGAGCCTTCCTCGTTCATCTTATTTACGAATACCCATTTGGTTCCGATAACATTTTGATGTATGGGTCTTTGCACTAGTTCCCATACTTTATTTCTCTCAAAGCGATTGACTCTTCTTCTTGCATAGCTTGAATCCGGTGTGTGTCGTCCAATGCTTGTGACACATCTTTTGGCTCTATTTGCGAAATGAAGCATGTAAACATAGCTTCTTGTTGAGTTCGGATCTTGTTTTGACACCTTCTCTCATATCTCCAATGACAAGTTCGGTGGATGGTCTCTCGGCCATCTTACATCAGGTTGGAGTAAGTTAGCTGGATTGATCGACTTGCGGTTGTGTTCTTTGGTCACTCTCTCGTAATCACTTAGTAAATTTTCACCGCTTTTGAGATTCAACTATCTCATCTTCTTCGAATTGATAACTCGACTTCAAAGATAGGGACTCTTACGTATGGTTGGATGATTGACTTATCGATTGACTCTTCCATGTCTTCTCCATTTACATTTGGCTCATCGAATACTACATGAATGGATTCTTCGTAACCATAGTTCTTTTATTGAGTATTCTGTAGGCTTTACTTTGTTTGAGTATCCTAAGAAGATACCTTCATCACCTTAGCATCAAAAGCCTTTAGGTTGTCTTTGCCATTGTTGTGGATGAAGCATTTACATCCAAATATTTCAAATATGCAACACTTGGTTTTCTTCCGATCCGGATCTCATAGGGAGTCTTTGTCAAGTTTGTCTATTTATCATACATCTGTTTTGGGTGTAGCAAGTTGTGTTGATTGCTTGACCCAAAATCTTTTTAGTAACCTGCTTGACTAACATGGTCCTTGCTTTGCTTCTTTGAGGGTTCTGCGATTTCTTCTTTCTCGCAACTCCATTCTTTGTGGAGTCTTGCTGCCGATAGTTCATGACCAATACCATTCTCAATACAATCTTTGCGAGTTATTATTCCATTGACAAACTCGGTTCCTCTATCCGATCTTATTTTGATAATGGTTTGACTCTTCTCATTTTGAATTCTCTTCATCAATTTTGTGGTAGTTTTGTAGGGTTTCTTTCTTCTTGCACATGAATATTGTCCATGTATATCTTGAGTAGTCATCTACTACCACCAAGGTGTATTTCTTTCCACTTATCTTTGGAAATTTGGTTCCCTTTGGGCCAAATAGATCCATATGAAGTAGATGCAATATTCTTGTTGAGGATGGGCATGTCTTTTCTTTGAATGACGACTTGATTTGTTTTCCTTCGACATGCATCACATATACTCTCCTTCTTGTATATCGAGTCGGAAGTCCTTCTACAAGATGACTTCTTGCTAGCTTGTTAATTGTTTTGAAATTCGGGTGACTCGGCTTTTTGTGCCACGACCAACTTGATTCAAATTTGTGCTCTTTGCTAGTAGGCAGTCTTTGGGTGTTGCGGTTGACCAATCCACTACATACATATTCTTGTCTCTATTTCCTTGCAAAGACAACTTCATTTGATTCAACATCCTTGATTTGGCATACACCCATGTTGAATCCAACATTGTAGCCCTTGTCACGAGCCGATCGATACTCGAGAGGTTGAAGTTGAGTCCTTCAACATATGCAACATCCGTGATTTCTAATCCATTCCTCTTGATGGATCCAATGCCTCTTATTTCACCGCCAGGGGAGCTTCATTTCTCCAAATATGACTTTGGCTCCTTTGACTTCCTTGAATTTTAATGATTTCTCTTATTTCTGTCATATGTCCGGAATGACCACTATCCATGTACCAGGTTCCTTGGCACTCACTGTTCCTTGAAACGCAATCAAGGAAATTAAGTTTTAGGTACCCATACTTGTATGCGGGTCTGAGGGGTTAGAGTTGTAAGATGATCCAACCAACCTATAGCCAAATGATTTGACTCTAAGGGGTTGCCATCTATCGAGTGCCATAATCATAATTAATCCTGGCAAATTGCTTGGGGATTCTAGGTTCATCTGTTTGTCTCTTTTTGTCAGTATGCTGCATATGTGTTTTAGCAATTGCCTTCCTTGGGTAATTGTGGTGCTTTTGAGTGTAGTGCTTAGGTGCATGTGTGTCTTTGATGGAAGCTCTTATACTTTTGGAATGGCCTTTCTTGAGTTCTAGGCCTTTGCCATCGGGCTTATATTCCATAAGTCTATCTTTGATAGTTCACATTGTTCCAATCAGATTGACTTGGATATTTTCTACCATTCCCATCATATGTATTTCTTTTATGGATTTTCTGGAATTTTTGGTAGCTCTGTTTCTTCTTTACTGAGTATTTTTGTTAGGAGTTTTGAGGACTCATTTGAATCTCTTCTCACTGTCCTTTCAAAGCATACTCAATTTTGTTTTCCTTTTCTTTTGTAACCAAGGCCGTTTGCTTAGTATTGTGCTTTGGAGTGAAAGTGTGTGCAATATTTAGAGTTTTGGATTCTTGGACTCTTCATGACTTGAAGATCCTTTTTCCAAAATTACTCTTGAGGTTTGACATGGTACAAAGGAATTGAATCTAAGCCTGTCTTGTCTCCATATTCTCTTTGACTCATAATAAGATCATCCATTGATTTAGATGCCTTAGTAAATGAGGCAATAACATTTTTGAGGTCATTCTCCTCTTTTCTATAGCAGCAATTTCAGCTACTAATTTAACATTTTCAAATTTTTAAACTTTCATTTTCAACATGACTATTTGACTTAGAGTACTCGGCTCCTTAGTCGACTTTGAGTTTTGACTTTTAAGTAGTTGTTTTCCTCATTCAATATTGTGTGTGAGGATTTAATGTGCTCAAAATCTTTCATCATTTTGCCTAATGAATCATAAAGATCAAGAGGTGATGAAGTCACTATCACTAGTGTACGAGCTTGTTGAATTAGATTGTACCTCATCTTCTTGATCTTGTTCTTTGGCCATTAAGCGGATCAAGGCTTCTTCTTCGAGTCACTCGAGTAGTCACTTCATTTGCTCTCTCGAATCATTTGTCTCTCTTGACTTGGCTGTTTTTGATCTCTGCTGACCATCATTGCCTTTTTCTTTTCTTGTCTTCTTTTCTCGAAGACCTTTCTTTCTTCTTCATTCTGTCTTGTTGACTACAGGATATGAGCGATCAATGGCATAGTGACCTGGTTGTCTACAATTCCAACATAGATATTCAGCCTTTTGATCGGCTCTCTTTCTACTCTTGAGTTGTCGATCCTTTGATACTCAACTTGTTGATAATCTGTTCTCTTGGTTGGCCTATCATCCCTTGATTTGGAGGAGCCGAGTGTCTTCGGAAGATTCACCCTTTCCTCTCTTGTAGTTCTTGTTAAAGAACTTGTTAAATCTTTTAACCATCGGGGCTATTTCTTACGGGTCAATTGCCTCTTTGACCTCAGCTCTCTTCCCATCTTTGACAATTAGAGCAAATTTGTTTTAGGTGCATTGTCTCTTCCTGGTCTTTTTCTTCTCGGCTCAAACTCATAGGCTTTGAGGTCCGAGAATAGTTCATGGTTGGATGTCTTTGATAGGTCCATGGAATGTCTCGGTGCCATGACCTTCATTTCCCATTCATTTGGAAGACTTTTTAGGATCTTCATACACATTTCCTTCGTGTATATTCCTTTCCAAGTGTAGATAGCTCATTTGTGATTTACTCAAACCGAAAGCGTCCAGTTGATCCAGATTCTCTCCCGAGATCATTTTGAAATTTTCAAACTTCGTACAACTACGATAATTTGTTTTCTTTGATTTGCTGAGCCTTCACAAATTAATGTCGGCTTGTCCTGCATTTCTTTAGCCGTTTTACATGATTTGACTTTGTTGAACATGGCTTTGTCAAGGTTTTGTAGAGGATGTCCTTGGCTACATTATCCAGGTTGTATCTTTTTCTGTCATCATTTGTCCACTCGGTTCTTGGTTTTTCAACCATGACTGGTCTAGAGCAACATCTTCTTCTCCTTCACCGCAACTCTTCGATGTTTGTGTTCACTTTTAATATTTGTAGAGGCCCATCTTCTATTACTATCCACATCTCATCATGTAATCCGATAGATGAGCCCGCATACGAATTTTCCAATCATTAAATTCTTCAATAGTGAACATGGGGATGCGTGTTAGATTTGCTTCCATGATAATAACTTTTAATAAAAAGAGTTTTGAAAGTTTAAGTACTAAAAGGACTTTGAAAAGTTTGGAGATCTAGTTCAAGAACCGGTGCGGAGGGTTCAATGAACCAACCGCCGCTCGATACCACTTGTAGGTCCCAAGGGGTGTAAGTGTAAGGTTTAGAAGGGGGGTTGAATAAACCTTACCAAATTTTCGATTTAGTCCTTTTAAATCTACGAGTTAATTCTACACATTTGTGTCCTTGAGGGACAATCGAATTAGTCACAAGAGAGTTAATCTTTCAACAGACTTTCGGAGCCGTTGATGGAGTAACTCATTGTTGGCTACAATTTAACTCGATTGTGGTTTTATTTTTTTGGAAGACTTAACACCCTTAAGTTTGATTAAGCAAGATATTAGAGCTTGATTTGGTACTTGTAAATTATCAAATGGATAGCAAATTTATCACAGATATAAGCAATTAAAAGTGCAGGAATTTAAATTTGAAATGTAAATGACACAAATAAAGTTTTTATAGAGGTTCGAAGATGGGGTAATTCTTCTACTCCTCTCTTCTCCAACTCCTGGAGGAATCCACTAAGTAATGATCGGTTTACAAAGTGGTAAGTCCGGATACAAGTCTTGATCACAATGGCCGACTTGATCCTTTGGGACTCGGTCTGAGACGCCTTGATCACTCGGTGGCTTCTCGTTCGACTAAACCTTCTTCACAGGCATTTGCCTTGCTACTCTGACTCACTTGCTCAAGCTCTTTGGATTTGATCACGAAGCCCTCCAAATGCTTAAGACTTAGTTCAACTTTGAACTTTTCTACAATCCTTCTGGAAAGTAGACCCCTTGTTTTCAAGGTTTCCTCTTCAATGGTTGAAGCTCTCTTTCCTTCACGGAGGTAAGTGTTGGATTGATGTACTTTGAATGTAGGCTTGAGGATTGAGATTGTTTCGGTTTCTCTAATGTGCTTGTATATCTCACGTATGTGTCATTCATGCATACTTTTCTCAAACTAACTCCTCCTTTTATAGTGAACTTTCAAAAATTTGCCCGTTGAAGAGATAAGCTTATTTTTGAAAGTCACTTTGCGATCGTTGGCTTGCGTTCTTGGAATAGCCGTTTCCTCGTATGAATTATTCTTTTCACCTTTTCGAGTTCGACACGGTGTAGTGCTTCCCATTGGTTCATTCCTTTTGCACGCTTCTCGGGATGAGCACTCCAAGAAAGGTTGTATGGAGATATTACTTGTTTAAGTAAATCTCTTGATTTTGCGGCAACGGTTCTTTTTACGATTATCTCGACTTGATTTGTATTTCCTTGCTTTCCCCAGGTGACTTAGAGTCGCCTTCCAATCATTGGATGACTCTTGTCACTTCAACTTGAGACTTGGCTTTTCTTGAGTTGACTTGACCGATGCTCCACTCAGTGCATCTCACCGCTTCTTGATAGTGTTCCGTCTACTCTTCTTTGCCATACTCAATTTGTCTCACAGAGTCTTCCTTCCGATCTTGATTGTCTTCTTGCATGTTAGGGCGTAGGCTGTCTTGACTCGGCTTGGCGACTCTATTCATTACAATGCATTTTACAACAAGAATTGGGGTGCCAACTTTCTATTCTAAGTTTTACATGGCATTCATCAAAATCTAAACAATAAAATTCCTAACAAGTTTTGTCTCCCACAGCGTCCTCTGACCTAGCTGTGATGGAGAGAGCTTCCCCCTCAGCTGGCGCACCAGCTAAGTAAATGGTGGTGGGGTTACTCTGCTCCTGAGACACGGCTGTGTGTCCTGTTGAGTAATCAGCCGTTAGGGTAGGTGTCTCAACACCTTCTTTAGGGGTAGGCTTGGCTAGGGTGCCCGCTTACATCTCCTTCCCTAGCTTCATCGCCATTCCCTTGAGAGCCATCTTGAGATTGCACAGGGGATGTGGTCGCAGCAATACCAATTGCAATCTTCTGCGCCACTCCCAAGGGATTATATCGAGGAGAGATGTGGGAAGTCTCTCCTGGACCTTCCTGAAGATGTTGCTCGTGCATAGCTCGGGATTTTTTAATGGCTTATTGGAACTTGGCCTTTTCAACTGTCGCAGCTGGGTCCATCTCCTCTAGGTCGCTGCTGTCAGTTGATTCCATGACATGTTCATGGCTGCCCGTATACATACACATCTTTATTTTCTCGAGGGCTTTGGCTTTATCCAAGGCTTTCTCCTTCTCATCCTCTTTAATAGCATGGATATCATCCATACAATAATCTTCATTCAGTGCATATTGAACGAAGACGTTTCCTAGGAAGCTTAGGAGCTCCTCCTCTTCATCAATGTACTCAGGGTGAGCGAACTGTTGTCTGGAGTAGTCTAGCTTCCATCTCCTCCATTCCCTTAGCCTCTGCTGGATGTCTGGATAGACTGGAGAATACATTATCACATCGTCGTCATCTTCTACGTCCTCTGGAATTGTAGACAATGGAGCTTGCTCCTCCTCAGGTTCATGTGCATCAGTCTGAGGGGATGAGACAACTTTTTATTCACGTGTCTTGGTTGTCTCAGCTGCATCCATCTCCACAGTGTCTCCGGCTGGTGGGGTTTTCGACATATCTCTTTGATCCGTGACGCGATCTTGGGTATCATCAACCTTTTCTTAAGACTGCTCTTATTGAGCATCATCAGTCTCTTCGGGCTTCTCCAGCTGAGTGTCGAACTCCACTGGTTACTCCAGCTCTGACTTCTTAAACAGTCTTCTTCTTCATTTGGTCTGGACGAGGGGAATCTCTGGCTCTACATTTTGAGGCTCTTCAAGAATGAAGGCCTGTGTTTCAATATCCCTTTTCTTCAACGCAGCTGCCTTACGAGACTTAACAATGCGCTTTTTCGTCACGACTGGAGAAGGAAGTAGGGGTTCCTTCTCAGTCTCGGCTTCAGGGGCAGGGGCTTGTGACTCGGCTGCTTAGGCAGGTGCTTGGGGTTTGGCTACTGGGGTAGGTGCTTTCTTGGTTTTGGCTGCTGGGGCAGGAGCAGGTTTAGCTGTCGCAGCTCTCTTCTTCAAAACAGGCTTAGGGGAGCGAGTTGGAGCGGTCGCAGCTGTATCTTATGTAGGGTCAGCTGATTCCCCGTCACTGGTATCATCTTTCCTAGCATGAGCCTTCTTCTGAGTGCCGGAGGGGCTTTTCTTAAACATCCTCTTGTTTGCATGAAAGGGCTTCCAATGGCGCAGGGCTATCCCCTTTATCTCCATCAAATGGCCAATCACCAGGCCATACCCCAGAGAGCAACCAAAAGTCCTATCCTCCTTGAAGGACTTGTTGATTACATTTTGACAGATTCGACTGAAGATGAACTCAGCCCAGTTTACCTTTTTTTCCTCCATTATAGCAGCCATCACCATCAGCTTAGTCCGTGATAGCTGGTTGAAGCTCCCGAATTTCATGTCTACACACTTGGACACAATATCAATCAGCTTGTGGTAGTCATCCTCAATCAGCTCCTTCTTAGCTGTATAGACAACTTTTGCAGCCAACTCGGGCTTGGCAATCTTCCAAGTTGCAGCCAAGTTCACATCCTTCTCGGCTATGTCCTTCAGTCCTTCAGTCGACAGTTTGCAATGTTCAACAAGGTCCTTCGCAGTGATTTTGATATCCTTGCGTGAATGGATGAGCGAATCTCATCGTCATTCACTTCGGCATTCACGTAGAACATAACGACCTCCTTCAAATATGTGTGGGTGAACTCCATTGAGAGAAAGTCCTTCAGACAAGACTTCTCAAGCTTGTCAGCAATCTTCTTTACTAGGGCCTCATCAGCGCCCTGCTTGATCATTCCTTTGAAGTCCACTGAAGCATCGGAGTGGATCTTCTCTGAAGGCTTGGCGAAATCATGTGTAGTGTCCATTTTCAGAGAGAATAAACGGTGAAAAATGTGAAAATCTTGAACTTTGAAGGTAGGGTTTCAAATAGTTGCAGAGATAAATTCTTTTTGCTTGCTGAAGACGAGAGTATTTTGTGAGGAGAGAGAAAATGTATTTTTACTTTATATGTGACTTGAAAGGACGGTTTTTGGAATTTGAATGAATTGATCAAAATCAACGGTCAAGATTGAGCCTTCAAAATCGCATTAATTTCCCCACATTAAATGTAGCAGCATCTATATCCAATCATATGTTTTACTGTGCAGCTTTTGTACTGACAGTTATATATACGCTGACGTCATCCTTAAAAACATTCTCGCTCGCATAAAACGACTGCGTTTTTGTCACTTAGCTCATAAATGATTCAACTTTCATGCAAATTAACTTAACTCTGCTTCTCTCTTCACATAAGACCACTTAGCTGTCAGCTAACTCGATTCAGTTGATTTCCCGACTAGGCTATTTCATATGACTGAAATGTGAAACTTGCTCATTTTCCATTCTCACTTCTTTTGTCTCTGCTGATTGAGTCTTCTGAGAATCCTAACTCAGCTCAATTAACCCTAGCTCATCCTTGGGCTCTTTAAACCTTGATTCACATAAGGACTTTGTGAATATGTCAGCTAACTGCTTATCAGTTGAGATGTATTCCAAGGTGATGTCTTTCTTTTCAACATGATCTCTTATAAAATCATATCTAACATCAATGTGCTTTGTTCTTGAATGCAACACTGGATTTTGAGTGATTGCAATAGCACTAATGTTATCACACATAATTGGAATTTCTATTTCTTCAATTTCATAGTCTCTCATTCCGCCTCATCCATAAGACTTGGGCACAACAATTTGCCCGCAACTATGTACTGCTTCAATTGCGGATGTAGCTATTGAATTTTGTTTCTTCTTTGAACCAAGAAACTAATGCATTTTCAAGCATTTGACATGTACCTGATGTACTCTTCATGTCAACTCTACATCCAACATAATTTGAGTCTGAGTGTCCTATCAGCTTGAATCCTCCCTTTGGATATCATAAGAAAACTTCTTGGCGTCCCTTCAAATATCTTAGGATTCTCTTAGCTGCAGTCATGTAACTCTCTTTTGGTGTAGATTGAAATCTAGCACATACACCTACTGCAAATGTGCTACCTAGTGTGCTTGCTGTTAGATAGAGCAATGATCCAATGAGGGCTCTATATTTAGTTTGCTCAACAGCTTTGCCATCTGCATCCATGTCCATCTTGACTGATGTATTCGTAGGAATCTTCACTGATGACTTCTCTTCCATACCAAAATTCTTCATTAAATCTCTGGTATACTTGGTTTGGCTTATGAAGGTTCCATCCTTCAATTACTTGACTTGAAGTCCTAAGAAGAAAGTCAATTCTCCCATCATGCTCATCTCAAATTTGCCTTGCATGAAGTTTGAGAACTTGTCACACAACTCTTTGTTTGTGGATCCAAAGATGATATCATCCACATATATTTGAACAAGCAGTATACTCTCTCCATCTTGAATTCTGAAGAGTGTTCTATCAACCTTGCCTTTGGTAAATCCATTGTCAATTAGAAACTGAGACAATGTGTCATACCATGCTCTTGGTGCTTGTTTCAATCTATACAATGCTTTCTTGAGCTTGTAGACTTTATCTCCAATAGTTTTCTGCTCAAAACCTGCGGGTTATTCATCATAGACTTCTTCCTCTAACAGTCCATTTAGAAATACACTCTTCACATCCATTTGATATACAATGAAGTTCTTGTGTGTAGCATAGGTAAGAAACATCCTTATTGCTTCCAATGTGGCAATAGGAGCAAATGTTTCAACAAAATCTATACCTTCTTCGTGGCAATACCCTTTGGCTACCTATCTTCCTTTGTTTCTTATAACAGATCCTTCCTCATTCATCTTGTTTCTGAATACCCACTTAGTACCAATAACATTTTGGTGGGTTGGCCTTTGAACTAATTCCCATACTTTGTTTCTTTCAAATCGATTCAGCTCTTCTTGCATGGGCAAAATCCAATGTGTGTCTTCCAATGCTTGAGACACATCTTTAGGCTCCATTTGGGAAATAAAACAAGTGAATATTGCTTCATGTTATGCTCTAGATCTGGTTCTTACGCCATCTCTAACATCTACAATAATTAACTCAGGTGGATGGTCTCTCAACCATCTCACATCAGGTTGAAGTAAGTCTACTGGATTCAGCCATCTTGCAGCTAAGTTGTCTCGAACAACTTCTTCATCTTCATTCATCTGCAGACCTTCCAGTTGTCTTTGAGATTCAACAATCTCATCATCATCAGGGTTGAGTGCTCTTACTTCTGCTTCAACATAAGAACTCTTTTGCATAGTTGGCTGATTTTGCTTATCAGCTAACTCATCAATGTCTTCTCCATTCACATTTAGCTCATCAAACACCACATGGATAGACTCTTCGGTGACCATAGTCCTCTTGTTTAACACTCTGTAGGCTTTACTTTTAGCTGAGTATTCTAAGAAGATACATTCATCAGCTTTAGCATCTAAACCCTTCAAATTGTCCTTGCCATTGTTGTGGATGAAGCATTTACATCGAAATATCTTGAAATATCCAACATTTGGCTTTCTCCCTGTCCAAATCTCATAGGGAGTCTTGGTTAATTGTCTGTTGATCATGCATCTATTCTGAGTATAACATGTTGTATTTATGGCTTTAGCCCAAAATCTCTTAGGCAATCCAGCTTCAGCTAACATTGTCCTTGTAGCTTCCTTGAGAGTTCTGTTCCTTCTTTCAGATACTCCATTATGATGTGGAGTCCTTGCTGCTGATAACTCATGAGCAATACCATTTTCAACACAATACTGAGTTATAATCCCATTGACAAACTCAGTTCCCCTGTCAGATCTTATTTTTATAATGGTTTGACTCTTCTAATTTTAAATCTTTTTATCAGCCGAGGCAACTTCTACAGTATTTCCTTCTTTTAACACATTAAAATTGTCCATGTATATCTTGAATAGTCATCCACCACCACTAAGGTGTATTTCGTTCCACTAATGCTAGCTGGCTTAACAGGACCAAATAGATCCATATTCAACAGATGCAATATCTTGGTTGAAGAAGGACTTGGTTTTCCCATCTGGCATGCATCTGATATGCTTTCTTTCTTGTACATTGTGTCTGGAAATCCTTCTGCCAGATGACTTCTTGCAAGCTTGTTGATTGTCTTGAAATTCAGGTGACTCAACTTCTTGTGCCACATCTTTTTGAGAGGTCCATTGAATGTCTCAGGGCCATGACCTTCATTTCCCTTTCAGCTGGGAGGGCTCTTAGTATCTTCATGCACATCTCCTTCTGAGTGTACTGTTTCCCAAGAGCTGAAAGCTCATTTGTTATCTCTATGAATCTGGCATCCAACTGATCCAGACTTTCACTTGCAAACATTTTAAAATTTTCAAATTTTGAACAGAAACAATTAATTTATTCCCCTTAATTTGTTCTGATCCTTCACAAATCAGGGTTAGCTTATCCCAGATTTCTTTGGCTAATTTGCACGACTTGACTTTATTAAACATCGCCTTGTCCAACGTCTTGTAGAGATTATCCTTGGCCACATTGTCCAAGTTATATCTCTTCCTATCTTCGTTAGTCCATTCAATGCGAGGTTTTTCAACCATGGTGGGTCAAAGCTCGCAGCTAGACTTCCTCTCATTCGTTTGCAATGCTTCTTCTTCTTACATCAGTATTGACTTTGAGTATTTCCAATGGCCCATCCTCTATCACAAGCCACATTTCATCGTGTAAAGCGGAAAGATGAGACTGCATACGAATCTTCCAGTCATCAAACTCTTCCACAGTGAACATTGGAATACGAGTTAGATTTGCCTCATGATAATAACTTTGCTTTTAAAAATGAAAGATTTTGAAAATACAAGTGTTAAATCTTTTGAAAAAGATTGTGATCTAGTTCAGTAACCAGTGTCGAAGGCTCTATGAACCAGCCGCTCGGATACCACTTGTAGGTCCCAAGGGGTATGGTGTAAGGTTTAGAAGGGGGGAGGGGTTGAATAAACCTTACCAAATTTTTACTTTTTAGTCTTTTTAAGAATTTTAACAGAGTTGACTCAAATCAACTGTGTCCTTGGGGGACAACTAGGTTGGCTATCTTCAGCTAAGTTACCTACTCAACAGACTCGATTGAGCTGTTGATAGTATAACTTGATTGTGTCATCTAACACTTAACTTTAGTTGATTTGGTTTTTAATAGCGGAAGACTTAACACCCTTTGTTTGATTAAAGCTCGTTTTTAACACTTATTTTAGCACTTGTTATTATCAGATTAGATAGCAAAATAACTAAACAACATATATGAAAAATATAAACTAGAAAGTAAATACTGAAAGCAAATGACACAAGGAATTTTATAGTGGTTCGATGATGGGGTAATTCCTCTAATCCACTCTTCTCCAACTCCTGGTGGAATCCACAAGGTAACAGATCAAGTTACAAAATAGTTCCCAGTCTAGAGACAGCCTTGATCACATAGCTGGCTTCTCCTGTGACTCAACTTCTTCACAAGACAACTGCCATGCTACTTCAGCTCCCTTCAAGTCTTTGGATTTGATCAAACAGCCCTCCAACAAACTTGAATCTCCTGGTTCGACCTTGAAACTTCCTACATCTCCTTCAACTTGGACAGTAGACCCCTTTTTGTTCTTTAAATGTTTCCTCTTCAATTGGTGGAAGTAATCTTTCCTTCACAGCGTGTGTTGGATTGAGTTTCTTTGAGTTTTAGGCTCGAGGAATTTTTCTGGATAAGCTTGAGAATATTTTAGGTTATACTTTCTTGATAATTGGTTGATTCGTTCGTGCTAACTTCAGGTAACATTTTCTCAAATTCTTCCTCAACCTTTTATAGTGCTCATTTGAAAATTTGCCCGTTGAGAGATATGCTATTTTAAAATGACACTTCTTGTTCGTTGGCTTGTCTTTTCTTAGTCTGCAACACTTGTGATGTTGACCCTTCCTCGTATTAAATGGCTCTGCAGCTTTACAGGATCTGACACATGCTTCAGTGTTTCCCATTGGCTTATTCCTTTTGCATTTTGGGCCAAACACTTTAAGACCTGGCAGCTTGGACATATTACTATATTGAGTAATATTCTTGACTTCTTCCAACGGATCAATGTCAGTTGTCTTGACTTAACTGCTGCCTTTACCCCTTTGACTTGAGTCTGCTCCAAACATATGGGAATGACTCAGTTGTCACTTAAACTGTTAGATTTGGCTCCTTTCACTGAATTGACTGACACTTCCTCATTCTTCACACAGTTGTTCCTCAGTTGGCTCTCCTTCAGTCGAGTCCTTGTCTTCCTTCTTGGCCATACTCAGCTGACACATAGCTGACTCTTCACTCTAGTCTGCAGTTGACTTCTTGCATTCTTTGACTTAGCTGACTTCACTCAGCTCTTTCATTCCTATCTATTACAAAATAGAATTACAAGGAAAATGGGGTGCCAACTTTCTAGTGTAAGTTTTACATGGTATCATCAAAATCTAACAAATAAATTTTCTAACATTTACCGAAGAATACACATTATACAATGTATTGTCCAGTCCATTGAGAATGTAGTTCCTGCATAGGAAGTCACTTTGACTGCAAGATCGAACGCCATTCTCTTTTCTTTATCAATCTCATATTCTCCCACAGTTGGAGCATCATCCGCCAGGAAACGAGCAAAGTTCAGAATATTAAGATAGAACAACATCTTCTATTGCCATCTTTTGAAATCTAAACCACCAAACTTCTCTAGTTTTTGCCCCAGTGCTGGTGCTGGAATTGATGATGTCGAAGCCATTTGATACACACGAATATCTCGTCTTCAAACTGTTGGAAAAATAGGAGGTGTATATCGAATGGCTGAAATTTGAGCAAAGTTTTGAAATGAAAGCAAATGTTAAGGCAAAATTTGGACTCTTTCTCTTTAAGACGAGATTGCCCCACTCACGGTGCTTACAGAATACGTCAATTGTCTCCCAAGATACAACGACAATCTACTTGCGATAGTTGCACTACAAATCGCAAGTATAACGAACACAATGATGCTTTTGAACTCTCTTTTACTGAATTTTTGCAAGAATGCTTGGATGCTGAAAACAAGAATAAATTCAAAATTTTCTGATGCCAAATGAAGCTCTGGGGACTGCTATTTATAGAGCTTCTGGTGCCTCTTCAGACTGGGTGCAACCCTAAGTCCGCTCCTCACGACGATGCGTACGTGCGAAGTGCAAAGGGCGCCTCTAAAGTGCCCATTACGACTATGTGCGACGTGTGTGGGCCCCGGCCCAGCTCCAGCTCTGGCTCTAGCTCGGATGGTGCTCTGCACCGTACTCAGATCTTTTTGAGCTAGCCAAAGGCTAGTCAAAATTGACTTGGTCCACTAGGGTGTACCATAAGGAGATCCACATGATTACTCCTTATTAGTGGTGAAGCTCTTTATAAACTAGTCAAACATTTAATATGTTTCCTATGTGGGATATGGTTTTCCATATTCCCACCCTTTTATATTCCATATATAAAAGACATTTTAAGTGGCCAATTTCATGTATTTATTTATCATTCACCCGACATTGGTTTTGAGAAATTCAAAATGCTAAACTCATCTACCCGCAATGTAGATTACGTTTATCTCATTTATTTCATACAACAAATAATTGAACCCACTTAAATAATTGGTCAAAATCGGGTCAACACCCAATTTCCAAAACCAATTTCAACATTAGTTGCATGTTAATACGTGCAAAATATACGTGCATTTAAGGGCATAAAATGATATATAATTTATGCATTTATACACATATATTAGAAGGACATGATACTTTGTATTTTTGTAACTTTTTACAGGAAACAGAGCTTAATGGAAAGATATCAATTGAAAGGCCCAGACAAGATCGACGAGTGCAAAGAGAAGATTGAAAAGACGAACAAAATGGACAAAAACAAGTCACATGGTCAGCCCGTGTAGGGTGACACGACTGTGTGGACTTTCGTGTGAAGATCACACGGCCATGTGAAGTGTTCGGAAGAAAACAGAGACAAAGACGTGTTACACGGCCAGACCGTGTGGGACCACATGACCGTATCGCTGACTGTGTGAAAGGACACAGACCGCACGGTTTGATTTGGTCAGATTTTGTTGTCATTTTCCTGTTAGAACTCTACAAGTGATCTCTTACAGCACATATATAAAAGGACCAAGGCCTTGCACGGAAATACAACTTCATATACCACCAAATACACTACAATACACAAAATTATACAAATCAAAGGTCTTCTAAGATAGGAAGGCTAGGTTACGAAGAGCACCACAAGACCTTTCACATCTATAGAAGCACAAGAGTTTCGAAGGCTTGGAGGGAAGATTCATCCTGACAAGAAGGGGTTTTCTTTCTTAATTTAGATCTCTAGTTTGTACTTAAATGATGTCAAACTGTTGATTTCAAGTTTGTCTATGAATTTGTTGTCAATGTTAAACAAATCTTTCGGATCCTAAGGCATAATCAAAACTGTGGATTCATGTTAAATCTTGATTGATTGTTTTCTTAATTGATTAATGTGTTCTATTTTATGAATTCTAGTATTTATTTACTTGCTTATTATCTGATCAATAATTTTCATGTCAGAATTGTTAGTGCGAAATTCGGAAGATGAGGTCTAACAAAGACAAAAATCGAATTCAGACATAAATGGGTGTAACGAGTCGGGAGACCTATAATTGTTTGTGGGGAGTCTTTCCATTCAAAGATCATTTGAGAGTTAATAATAGTTATAACGAATCGGGAGATCTATAATTATTATTAATCTACTGTTTATGCGCCTCCCGTAAGGGGGAATAAACTAATTTAGGAATTGAACCCATAGAAACACATGAATTGGTTTTGATAAACAATGATTGGAGTTAATATTAAAGAAGCATGTTGAGATTATGTGCCTAGGGTTGCTTTCATATTTGTTGAAAAGACTTGTGGAGTTTGATTTATTTCTTTTATTTTATTAATAATTTAGGATTAGATAAAACTTCTTGATTTTTGGTCGCTTCAATAAAATTAGAATATGATGTTATTATAGCCTAAGTGTTTCGTATCTAATCCCTGAGGAATACGACTTTGCTTACCATTATTCTATAAACTACACTATACACTTGTAGGGTCGCGATCAAATTTTAGGCGAACACATGTGACTTCTTGTTGGTGAGAGACTTGTTCATTTTCCACGTTGAGGTGGATATTCCCTTCGGAGGGAAGCCTTAATTTCTTCGGAATAGCCAGAATTACTTGTTCTGTAGCTATCTGAGGTCGCCCTTCCCACTCTCAAGGAACGCCCTTCCGGAGTTCGAAGAGAGCAACCTTTTCGAGCCCGGAGGGGGACATGCTTCTTGAGTTCTTCTTCAGCTCTTACTCTATCGCTTTGATCTCTTTCCTTTCGGTGTTAGAGATTGATTTATGGGGGCTCCCCCGAGAGGGAGCCCCCTCCTCTCTGGGAGTGCGAAACATCACTGGAGAGGTCTCCGAGAGCGCGAAGCATCACTGGAGAGATTGATTCATGGGGATTCTCCCGAGAGGTAGCCCCTCCTCTCTGGGAGCGCAAAGCATTATTGGAGAGCTCTTCGAGAGTGTGAAGCATCACTGGAGATAATTATTTATGGGGACTCCTCCGAGAGGGAGCCCCCTCCTCTTCGGAAGTACGAGGCATCACTGGAGAGGTCTCCGGGAGCGTGAAGCATCACTAGAGAGATTGATTTATGTGGACTCTCCCGAGAGGGAGCCCCTTGTCTCCGAGAGCACGAAGTATCACTAGGGAGGTCTCCGAGAGCGCGAAGCATCACCAGAGAGATTGATTTATAGGGACACCTCTGAGAGGGAGCCCTTCCTCTCCAGGAGAACAAAGCACCATTAGAGAGGTCTCTGGGAGCGCGAACCATCACTGGATAGGTTCATTTATGGGGACTCTTCCGAGAGAGAGCCCCTCCTCTGCGGGAGCACGAAGCATCACTAGAGAGGTTTCCGTGAGCGTGAATCATCACTGGAGAGATTTTTTTATGGGGACTCCCCCGAGAGGGAGCCCCCTCCTCTCCAGGAGCACGAAGCATCAATAGAGAGGTCTCGGGAGCGCGAAGCATCACCAGAGATATTAATTTATGGGGATGCCCCCCGAGAGAGAGCTCCCTCCTCTCCAGGAGAGCGAAGCATCATTGGAGATATATCTGGTAGCTCGAAGCTTCAATGTGGATATTGATTTATGGGGACTCCCCCGAGAGGCATCACTTGAGATGTTTATTTACAAGGATTCCCCCACAGGGGGCTCTTTCCATCTGGGGCTCTTAGCTGGGTGAGGTTTGCTGAGAAGAGCGCCTGAATGATTGTAGATATTTGGAGGAGCTAGCGAGATCTGCGTCTCCTAAAGTAGTGTGGCGCCCTTACTATCTGGTCAGGGAAGCTTGCTCATCTCTAAAGTGGCAACATAACATTCATGGGCGATCCTTTGGACGTCCCCTCTTCTTCTTGAAGCATTCTCGGAGAGTGCTTCCTGACATCTTTTGCTTCTAGTCTTCTGGAGATCATATTTCCAACGACTCCAGCTACGTGGGTATCACATCTCTCATCTCTGTGGGTGTTTGAGCGGCATTGGTCATGTTGAGATTCTTCTTTGTTTGGTCTCGGACCACGGAGAAACTTGCTCTGATCCAATTAGTCCTTGAGGTGGCCCTTCTAATAGGTCGATCCAACTCCTTCTTTAGAACGAAACAACCCTCGGTAGTGTGCCCCCTGTCTCTATGGTATCTGTAGTACAAATTAGAGAGTGCCCATGTAGGGTTGCTCCTTAGTGGTTGCAGTGGATCAATGATCCTCTTCTTCTGAGTGATTATCAGTACCTCCACTACTGGAGCATCGAGGGGTGTGTAGCTTGGCCCATGATCTTTTCTCGAATCCTTCCGAGGTTAATTCTTGTCATCTTCCTGGGACTTGCGCTTGGAACTGGGTTCAGGCTTGGTGGACTCTTCCACTCGAATATGCTCTTCTGCTTGGCTCAATAATACCTCTGTGTTGGAGGGAGGCTTCCAGGCCAGGTATTTCTTTAGACGCCTCTGGCGGAGATTTTGCTGCAATATCCCTGCCAAGGTCTCATGCTGGACGTTGAAAACTTCATTGACAGCTTCCACGAACCATTTCATAAACTCCCGCAGTGTTTCTACTTCTTTTTGCTTCACCTCAAAGAGGTGAGTGATAGTCTTTGGGAATTTTCTATTGATGGAGAACTGTTTGCAGTAGGAGGTATCCGTCATGTCGTAGGGATACACACCTTAGCGTAGAATTTGTCCAAGTGTTCATGTGGATCTCCAGCTCCATCATAATCCAGGAGGTTGAAGGTCTTGATTCCCGAAGGTAGAGGTTTGGGTTAATTCCTTCATGGTTCAGCTTTCTTCACCTATGGAGTCTTCGTCTTCCCCAATGATTTGAGCATTTCTTTCTCCTTTTGCGTTGGGGTGTACCTCTCCAATGAATGGAGTTTTTACGGATCTTCCTCCAGCTGATGATGGTTCATCGATAGGTTATCTCGGGAGTTCTGTCTTTCTGTAAAAGGTTGCTTGTTCCCGAAATAGCTTGACTAGTCTAGATTGCTCTTAGATTCTCAGCCCGAGCACCAAGGGGAGTTTGTGCCTATTCTTTCTGGACTTCTGTTCGCCAAAAATATTTGGATCATACAACTGCAAGTGTACAGTGTAGTTTATAGAATAATGGCAAGCAAGGTTGTATTCCTCAGGGATTGATATGTGAAACACTTAGGCTATAATAAATAACATCGCATTCCAATTTTATTGAAGCGAACTAATATCCAATTTATAATAAAATCAAAAATAACAAGAAAAATAAATAAATTTACGAACCCCACAAGTATTTTCAATAACTACATGAGCAACCTTGGACACATAATCTCAACATGTTTCTTCAATATTAAATCCAATTAAAGTTTTAATAACCAATTCATGCAATTCTATGGGTTCAATTCCTAAAATAGTTTATTCCCCCTCCCGGGTGGCGCATAAATAATAGATTAATAATAATTGAGGTCTCCCGATCCATCACAACTATTATTAACTCCCAAAAGATCTTCAAATTGAAATACTCCCCACAAACAAAAGTAGTCTCCCGATACATTACCATGTTTATATCTGAATTCGATTTTCGTCTCGTTATAGCTCACCTCCAGGATTATGGACAAACAAGTATGACATGCAAATTATTGGTCAAATAATCGACAATTATAAATAAGCGCTCGAATTTATAAAATAGAACTCATGAATCAATTAAGAAAATAATTAATCAAGATTTAACATGAATCCACAGTTTTGATTATGCCCATGAGATCCGAAAGATTAGCCAAACATTGATAATAAATTCATAGACAAACTTGAAATCAACATTATGACATCATTTAAGCATATACAAGAAATCTAGACATAGAAAAAAAACCATTCTTGTCATGATGGATTCCCCACCTAAGCCTTCGAAACTCTTGTGCTCCTGTAGATGCGAAAGTCCTTGTAGTGTTCTTCGCAACCTAGCCCTCGTCTCGTAGAAAACCTTCGATCTTGTGTTCTTGCGTAATTTGATGTGTTTTATGTGGTATGAATGAATGAATTTTCGTGCAAGCCTTGGGTCTCTTTTATAGATGCATAGAGAGATCACTTGTAGAGCACGCCTGTGTCAACCCATACGGTCGGGTCGTGCAATTGGAATTGGCTTCTGGGGTCTTCACGAAAGTTGTAGCTCTTTCTTTTAGCTTTTTATAGCCACTTGAATCACCTCAATATCAATTTGTAGAGAAAGTTATGGCCAAAATACCTAACCCTGCTAGTGTTGGAAACTGTTATCGCGTTTTGAGATTTGTTTTTGAAGGAAATTCCCTTTTGTTCGACCATCCATGCTTCTTTCCTTCATATCTTTGCTCGTACCTTGTATTTTGACATATCATTTGAAACATGTTATCACCTTTTGTCCAATTTAGCTCTATTTTCTACAAAATTCACAAGAGTACGCAGTATCACGCCCAACAAAGGAAACCAAGCAAAATACACTAAATATACATGCAAATGCATCAATTATATATCAAAATAAGCCCTTAAATGCATGTATATTTTACACGTATCAAAATCCCCCAAACTTAAAGAATTGCTCATCCTCGACCAAATTAAGAAAAATAATACTAAGGTGTACAAAGAACACACACGAACACAATGAACATTAAATCTCATTCGACTCCATACTCAAGAAAACCATGTAATTCATAATCAAGAAGCTATTATTCATAAGCTCGTCATAATCAATACTCTCTTGGGTACTTGACATCGCGAGTCACAGGTAGATAGTTTATCACTCGACTCTCAAAAGTTGTATGGATAAAGTTTACGCTCAAATTCAATTCAGTAATAGTAGAACAACCATAGGCTTGCAAATCGTCTAACATCTCGACCACTTTTGTGTGCACAATCTAAGAATCAAAAATAACTTTTCATTTGGTTGTAATGTAGGCTCTTTGGTAAGGGTAGGGAAAATTTGAATTAAGTGACTTGACTTAAGCCAATAAAATTTAAGCGCACAGACTTGCAATTCACCAACCCAATTTCAGCACAATACTCTTTTTCAAAATATATATATATATATATATATATATATATTTTCAACTCAACTCCACCCTTATTTCTCCTTTTCCATTTTTAGGCCTTTTTGTCTCTTTTTTCTTTTTCTTTAGCCTCAAGCTCTCATTTTTTTTTTCATAATTTTCATAATTTTTCTTTCTTTTGCTCGATTTTCATTATACATTTTTCAGATATTTTCTTTTTTTTTCGAGCTTCTTTCATTCACCTAGATACTACTCATCCCTCTTTCTTTTGCCAACTTCCTCTCATTTTTATCATAATTGTTTTCACCACATCTCCCCCAACTTATTCATTTTCTATAGCTCAAGAAATTTCAGGGATAAAATTATTTTTCAATTTTAAAGATCAATGTGGCTAACAATAAAAAGTTTTGGCTCAAAATTGGCTAAATAGGGAATAATGAGTTCATATGTAGGCTTTTTAGGCTAAGTAGGCTAAAACAAAGATGAACTTAAATCATTTTCAAAAAGTGTACACACACATGGCTTCAATGAAGATATCAAAGCAAGTTCTAGAGTTCTATCAATCATGAATGACACACTCAAGAAAAAAATAAGCTACATAATATAAAGCAGTTTAATGCACAAAAGCTCACAGGCTTATTTTTCGCAACATGCTCAAATACCCAGTTTTTTCAACTAACGCTAAGAAAATAAATGATATCTTCACAACAATTCATCACATTATTCCAAAAGTATGTTATCTCATTCAATTAAATGCTCATAGTAAAATCATATGGAAGCTTTGGGCATACTCGAAAAATTGATTAAAAATTACACACAAAAGCAATTAAACGTGTTAAAATAAAAACAAAATAATTCAATTTTTAAAAAAAAAAAAACAAAAATTTTAATGCAAAAATGCTCTACATGCAATCCTAAATGCAAGAAAGTACTAAATTATGCATTCTTGACAACCCCCCAAACCTAAAATATGCTTCGTCCCGAACATATGAGGAAATTATCAAAAGAAAGAGAAATGCGTAAAGAGTACTTACTTGGATCGTTTCGGTGAAGCCGGGAAGCTCGTCGGTGAAATTTAAAATTAGAGAAGCAGATCGCACGGTCGGGTCATGTGCGTCTGTCTTTTTTTTTCATTTCTTTTTCATTTTTTTAACCCCAGAGTTTGTCGCGACATTTCCTGGGTTGCTTCCCACAAAGCGCTAAGTTTTACGTCTTCAGCCAGACTTCAAATTTCTAACATCATTATCATTGAACCGTGTCGGTTGAAATCCTTGAGCCCTTATATTAGGTACCATCCATCAGACGAATGGCGTTTTACTGTTTTCTCAGATTAAGTTCAGTATCGCTTGGGAATTTGCCATTTTGATGTTGGCCTCCCACTGCAGTTGCAATTTGGGCTACTTGTATCTGCAAAGATTCCAGTCTCGCATTCAACAAAAACGATGTTAAAAACGAAGAAGAAAAAAATATAAAATAAAAAAATTGAAAAAAGAAAAAAAATATTTAAAAAAAAAGTACTTCAATTAAGATTGAACAACTTATTACTATATCTAAGTAGAATCTTTCAATCCCCGGCAACGACGACAAAAACTTGTTCGCGAAAAATATTTGGATCATACAACTGTAAGTGTATAGTGTAGTTTATAGAATAATGGCAAACAAGGTCGTATTCCTCAGGGATATATATGTGAAACACTTAGGCTATAATAACATCGCATTTCAATTTTATTAAAGCAGACGAATATCCAATTTATAATAAAATCGAAAATAACAAGAAAAATAAATAAATTTGCGAACCCCACAAGTATTTTCAACAACTACAGGAGCAACCTTGGGCACATAATTTCAACATGTTACTTCAATATTAAATCCAATTAAAGTTTCAATAACCAATTCATGCAATTCTATGGGGTGAATTCCTAAAATAGTTTATTCCCCCTCCCGGGTGGCGCATAAACAGTAGATTAACAATAATTGAGGTCTCCCGATCCATCACAACTATTATTAACTCCCAAAAGATCTTCAAATTGAAATAATCCCCACAAACAGAAGTATTCTCCCGATATATTACCATATTTATATCTGAATTGGATTTTCGTCTCGTTATAGCTCACCTCTTGGATTATGGACTAACAAGTATGACATGCAAATTATTGGCCAAATAATCGACAATTATAAATAAGCACCCGAATTCATAAAATAGAACTCATGAATCAATTAAGAAAATAATTAATCAAGATTTAACATGAATACACAATTTTGATTATGCCCCTGAGATCCGAAAGATTAGCCAAACATTGATAACAAATTCATAAACAAACTTGAAATCAACATTATGACATCATTTAAGCACAGACAAGAGATCTAGGCATAGAAAAAAACCCCTTCTTGTCAGGATGGATTCCCCTCTTAAGCCTTCGAAACTCTTGTGCTCCCGTAGATGCGAAAATCCTTGTAGTGTTCTTCGCGATCTAGCCCTCCTCTCTCAAAAGACCTTCGATCTTGTGTCCTTGCGTAATTTGATGTGTTTTATGTGGTATGAATGAATGAATTTTTGTTCAAGCCTTGGGTCCCTTTTATAGATGCATGGAGAGATCACTTGTAGAGTTCTTGTAGGATTAGGATACCAATTCAGCCCAAAAAACATCGCATGCCCGTGTAAACCCACACGGTTGGGTTGTGCGATCGAAATTGGCTTCTAGGGTCTTCAGGAAAGTTGTAGCCCTTTCTTTTAGTTTTCCATAGCCACTTGAATCACCTCAATATAAATTTTGTAGAGAACGTTACGGCCAAAATACTAAATCCTGTCAATGCTGAAAATTGTTCACGCGTTTTGATGTTTGTTTGAAGGAGATTCCCTTTTGTTCGACCGTCCATGCTTCTTTCGTTCATATCTTTGCCCGTACCTTGTATTTTTACATATCATTTGAAACATGCTATCACCTTTTTTCTAATTTAGCTCTATTTTCTGCAAAATTCACATGAGTACGCAGTATAACGCCCAACAAAGGAAACCAAGTAAAACACACTAAATATACATGCAAATGCATCAATTATATATCAAAATAAGCACTTAAATGCCCGTACATTTAACACGTATCAATTTCAAGGTTTGTTTGTCCTCCATCAATGTGATGGCTTCTTCAGTGTCTAGTTTCTCTCCAGTTTATTTTCCCTCTCCTCCATTCTAGTCGAGTGAGGGTCATTCTTCATGCAGCAGCTGCGGCCTGCAACGGCAGGGTGCCCTTACGAGGGGTCTTTTTGCAGCTCGTGGAGCTCTAGGAGGTCGGGGATGTCCTTGTGCGGCTCCAGGATCATTGATGTCTTAGAGCGTTCCAGGTAGTTTTATTGAGCTTGAGAGCTTCCCTGGTTCAGCAGACTTATATGGTGAGCAGAGCCCTTCAGGAGGAGGAGATTGCAGATGGGCGCCCTTTTGGCCAGGCTATGGCATCCCCTTCAGCTCTTTGAGTTGTTGAATAACGTCTCTCTAAAAGGAGGGGTCTATACTTATGTCTTCTCAACAATCTGCCTTCTTGCTTGGTGTTCCTGGCTTTGGAGCCTGCGGCTTCCTCAAATCACTTCTACTCTTCTTCCGGTTGAAAAAGATGACTTATGGTCTCTAAATACTTCCTTCTGATGGAGAATCGTTGTGTGAAGTCAGTAGTGAGTTTATCTATCTCCGTGATTGACCTAATTGGGAGCTAATCAACCAAGTTAGTGTAGAGATCCATCTTTGCATGGAGTTTGTCTAAGTGCTCCTTGTGGACCTCCGGTTTGATCATACTCCGTGAGGCTGGAGATCTTGATACCCGAGGGCAATGGGTTGACCTAAGTGGCAGGGGCCAATGAACTTTCTCCCTAAAGCGATGGCCCGTGAGTTGGCTTGGTTGATGCTTTACCGCCTACGACTCTTTTGCCTTGTGAACGTGAACTTGGAAGTGTCAGGCTCCATTCATTTCCAGCTTTTCTTCCAGCGAGAGCGTGTTGGTCTCCTTGACCTTTTTCAAGTCCTTCATTTCTTCTATCTTCTTTCCCAAGGTTGGGGTCCTCAACATCTCGCGGAGCTTTGAAGAAGGTCTTACCGCAGCTTCTTCCGCAACATGATTCCTTGAAACAACTCAGTCAGTTTCTTCGAATAGGGCTTAGAGGACTCTTCGCATTAAGCGAACTTCTTCAATTGGAGAAGCCCCCCTGGAAGAGGAGACGATGTCCTTCTTGGTTTTAGGTAGAGGTTGTGCCCTTCCCGGAGGAAGGGGGCTGTCCTCTCACCCTCAATGTGACAATTCTTCTTGTTGATTCTTGGATCTACAGCCAACAACATAGGATTCTTCGGCTAATGGCGGCTCTTCACGATTCTCACCGCATCCTTCTTTTCTTCTTGCTTGAGTTTTTAGGTCAGGTTTTCAATGGTAGGCGGAGCCTGGGGCAGTTTTCCCACGGCTTTGGCTACAGCTTGAATCTTCAAAATATTTCGGGCAGCCATAATTTGCATGGTGTTCGAGTTAGTAGGCAGGCTATGGAAATATCCCATCTCTTTTTTGCCAATGATAGTATCATATTCAGAAGGGCAAATGAGAGGGAAATAAGCATTACTAAGGAGATCATTGAAGCCTATGAGAGGGCATCGGGCCAATGGATTAATTTCAACAAATTTGAATTTTTCTTTAGCAAAGGAATTGAAAGTGTAAGATAAATGTTTTTATCAAGATTTTGATGATTTTGTTTAAATGAGTTTTCACACCAAAACAATATTTTTAAATGTTGCCCAAATACTCCCAATTGATTTAAAATGTTTTTACTAATTTTTTGGAGTATATTTCTTGAAGTTTATTTTTGACAAAAATCGGACAACACTTCAATTTGGAGGTCGACCGGTCGAGCAAATGGTCGACCCGTATCTGAAAGTATGAAAACTGAAATAGAGAAGTCTAGGAATGAAAAATGAGGGAGGGTGACCGGTCGACGATAGATAGGCGGACGGCCGCACTTCCTCTCGACCGGTCGTACCCCTCCATCTGGTACCTGGATCACACCGTGTTATCTTTGACAGCAGAATAATACCATTGGACATCCATATCAGCATGATTTACTTTATCATTTTTGTACAATATTTCTACATCTTGTGATCTTCTTTTTGTAGACAAAAGTGAAGGAGGAGCCTATGTTTGTGAAGACTCTCCTATAAATAGAGGATGATTTGAAAACACAATACAAGAACCATACAAGCAAATACACAACAAGAAAATCTGCAAATTTCTCTAAGCTTTCATAGTCAACATTCTTGTTGTATTTATAGCCTAAGTATTTCACTTTCACATCTTGAGGTCTAGGCTTGATTCTTGATTACACTTGCACTCAAAATTGTATTATTCATTATCGAGTTGTAATCTTGAATTTTGGGTTCGTCATTCAACACAAGATATCCTTGTGAGTGTTCTTGTGGTAAGAACACACTTGGGTGATCTAGGTGTTAGGTGCAAGAAGATTGCGGTAATCTTCTAATTGAAGAGTTTGGTGCTCTTTGAGGTGTTGAAGAATTTGATGTTCTTCAAGGTTGAAGATTGTGATAATCTTCACAAGGTGCCGTAGAAGATTGTGGTAATCTTCAAGGGAGATTGAGGTAATCTCCAAAGAGGTGTTGTAAGGTGATGTTGTATAAATTGTGGTAATTAATAAAATCATTTTTTTCTTTTTGAAATCCATCCCGGAGATACTGGGGTGGTAGAGGACTAGGCCCTAAGTGGGTTGAACCTCTATAAATCGAGGTGTGTTGTTTGATATCCGCACCTTTATTCTTGTCTTTGATTGATCATTCGAAAAAGAGGGCTAATTGCGAAAAATCGGCATAATCTTTTCACCCCCCTCTAGATTATCGTAGCCACTTGGACTAACAAGTGGTATCAAAGTTAAACTCTTTGGCTAGCTCGTTCTGAGTAAAGAGGAAAGATCCATGGCTACGAACGAGAGTTATCTACCAACCGGCGCATCATTCCATAGACCGCCTCTTTTCGACTCCAACAATTATTCTTTTTGGAAAGATAGAATGGAATGCTTCTTACAAGGTTGCGGGTTTGATATTTGGGATACGGTTATAAACGGAGTATCCATCCCAATGAAGAAAAAGGAAGACGACACTCAAATTCCCAAAGCCGTCAAGGATTACGATGATGAAGACAAGAAAATATTCTCCTTAAACGGTAAAGCTCTTAATATTATTCATTGTTCTCTTACCGCTACGAAGTATAATCGAATTAGAGGTATTCGATCTGCTCATGATGTGTGGGAAAAATTAGAAAATATCTATGAAGGCACCAAGAAAGTTAAACAAGCTAGAAAAACAATGCTTGTTAAATATTTTGAAAATTTCACAATGCTCGAGGGTGAAGGGATTTCAAAAATTGTTGAAAGGCTCGATAACATTGTAAATTCTTTGTGGGCACTCGGAAAAGTCATTTTGGAAGAAGACAAAGTTACCAAAGTTTTAAATGTTCTTCCCGGTTATTGGTCCGAAAAGGTGACGACTATCATGGAAGCTCAAAATTTAGAAACTCTAAATTTTGATGAGCTTATTGGAAATCTTATCATATATGAAGCATATAGAAATTAAAGGAGTAATTCAAAAGCATCCACCTCTCAACCGGATTTTATAACAACTTGGGATGAGCTTCTTACAACTTCCGACGATGAAGAAGCTGAGCAATGTCTAATGGGAATCGAAGAAGACAATGAGGTACGCTCTAACCCGTCTACTTCTTTTAGTAATGAATTACATGAATTACAAAATGATTTTGATGAGCTTCAAAATGAATTCCAAAGCTTGCTCGTTAAATACAAAAATTTGAAAAAGGAATTTAACACCATGAAAAATGAAAAGGATAGTTTACATACTTCTTATGAATCTCTTACTATTGCTCATAATGCTACACTTGATAAGGTTAGAATTCTTGAAGAAGAAAATAGTACCTAGTTAAGGATATTGGTTGCATGAAAAATGATATGTTGAAGTTTAACTTGAGTACCGATAAAATGACCAAAATTCTTGATGTTCAACGTTGTGATCATTTGAAACTAGGACTTGGTTGTAAGCCTAATGTTATTAATGTTAAGAAAAAGAACCATGTCCGTATGCATGTTGGTCATTATGCTTCTAGAACTATTACATGTTTCTATTGTGGTAAAATTCGTCACACAACTAAAACTTGTCAGGTTAAAAATAGTTCTAATTATTATTGGAGACCTAAAAGTCTCAATGTTAATCACAAAGGACCCAAACACTTGAGGGTACCACAAGAAAATTTTATGTTAGGTACTCGGCGCAATAAAAATCAAAGGAGTTTTAAATTGTCATATAGACAACAAACGATCGCGCCATATGATCGAACGAGGAGATATTATCAACAAAATTATTTTTCAAGAAGAAGGTATAATCAACAATGGGAAAGATACAACCCTTGGCAATGGCGAAATTGGTAACTCTTATCCTCTTCTTGAAGTATGCATTTCATATTGTCTTTTATAATTATTGCAAAATTCTTTATAAAACTATTTCTTAAAAATGAGGTCTCAATTTCATACTCTCGGATTTTCAAATTTCAAAAGAGACCTTATATGGATTTTTAATAAGCACTTGTTTTATCAAACTTTTGTTGATTCATTAAATAGCATAGTATGGGATACTTGTTCAACTTCTATATTGTGTATGTTATTCGATACTACTATGCTCGTGTGCAAGATATTTTGTCAAGCTTTTGTAGGAAATATTTTGGTATTAAGGAACAAATGATCGTAGACTTATCCATGGCCATCTACGTCATAAAGTGTCAAGATTACGAAAGGCATATTGGTTAACAAATAAATTCGAGGTATGTTTATTAACTTTCATTATTCTTATAGACTCGAAATTCTTCATGCCTTATGCCTATATGCTCGGTTTCAAAACATCCTAACGAATCTCATTAAAGTGTCGTTAAAAGAATTTTTCAAATATTTGAAAGGCACTTCTTCTTATGGCTTGTCTTATCTAAAGTTTTAAAACGTTAAGTATTTTTCGGGATAACAAGTTCGGTGAAAATAGGTTCTCATCAAATGGTTCTTCATAACCAAACAATACATATTGAGATTCAATATTTTTTAAGGGATTGTACTTCTTAAAGGAAAATTGAGACGTGTTTAATTCCGTCTCAAGAATAACTTGCGGTCATTTCATCTCGAGCTT
The DNA here is from genome assembly GCA_016081115.2 of Rehmannia glutinosa. Taxonomy (NCBI): domain Eukaryota; kingdom Viridiplantae; phylum Streptophyta; class Magnoliopsida; order Lamiales; family Orobanchaceae; genus Rehmannia; species Rehmannia glutinosa. The sequence continues at coordinate 104,820 of JABTTQ020003122.1, forward strand.
ATTTAGGCATAATATATATTGAATGAGGTCTATGATTACAATTTGCATGTTTTTAAAACTTAGGGGTGAAAAATCGGATTTTTGGTGCAAAATTCGGACAGAAACAGAACTGGTGTTCAGGCACCGGTCCATGGAGAGGTCGACCGGTCGACATGGCCAGGCACCGGTCGCCCTACACGCGTCGCCGGCCGCATACTAGCCAATTTCGGCAATAAAATTGCATCCTTCATTTCATTATTTTGGTTATTTTCTTCCAAAATCAAACCCCTTCGCATTTTTCACACACAATTCACTCAAAATGATTTTTCTTCTTATAAAATCTATATTTTTTAGTTTATGTAACTTCTATTTCATCCATATCATCCAACTTCTCCGATTAATTGGTAAGAATTTCTCTTTTTAATCTCAATTGGGTTGAACCATTGAGAATGTGCTTGTATCTTGCTATTTTGATGAAATTTCTGTATTAGTATGTTGTATATAATGATTGTTGATGGATGAATGTTGTTATATTGCATTTGGTGATGAATTGTTTTGGCTTAAATGAAATACAAAGGCGTTATATATCTCTTGTTTTATTCGACGCACACCAAGTGTTCGACAAAATGCTTCTATGAAAAATTCATCACTTACATGAGTCTCTTGGTTTGAAAAGTCTTATAAATTTATAGAGATCATGTTTTATCAATCAAATGAGCTTTTGCAAATAATTTGAGCAACTTTTCCCTTTTATTTGGAATTTAAGCTCCAATTTTCATAACACGATTAAATTGCGCACTTTTATATGATTGTATGATGTTTTTATCGTGCTAACATTATTTTTGATGATTCCAAAGGAGGAGAAACAGGAAAAACGCTCATATGCTCAAATAAGCAAAATTAAGCTCGCAAGAAAAGTTATAAGCTAGGGCTCTTAAAAGCCAAAAGATGTGAATGATACTTAGTCCTCTTGATGCATTATGGATTTTTATGCTTGACTAATGTTGTCTTTGTGACAGGGGGAGCTTCTAAGCTCAAATAATTCAAGCTTATTTTGTAAAAGCTAAGCTTTTAGCTTTTAGTTGGTTGCTTCTATACTTGTTCTTGATGTGCATATTGATAGTGGGAGCTTGTGCAAAATGTTTTTGAAATATATTTGCTCCTATCCTCGTGTTTGTACTTTTGATAAATATTGCTTGTAATGGATTGATGTTTTAGACCGGAAAATGTGTTTTGTGTTTAAAATCGATCTCCTAAAATTATTTTGGTTTGTAATCATCAAAAAAGGGGAGATTGTTAGATAAATGTTTTTATCAAGATTTTGATGATTTTGTTTAAATGAGTTTTTACACCAAAATAATATTTTTAAATATTGTCCAAATACTCCCAATTGATTTAAAATGCTTTTACTAATTTTTTGGAGTATTTCTTGAAGTTTATTTTTGACAAAAATTGGACAACACTTCAATTTGGAGGTCGACCGGTCGAGCAAATGGTCGACCTGTATCTGAAAGTATGAAAACTGAAACAGAGATGTCTGGGAATGAAAAATGAGGGAGGGTGACTGGTCCAAGCAGGGGCCGACCGATCGACGCATAGGGCGACCGGTCGCACCCCCCTCCGTCTGGTACCTGGATCGCACTATTTTCTTCTAACGTTCAAAATTTCCTATATAGTGACCAGTCGCGCTGTGTTATCTTTGACAGCAGAATAATATCGTTGGACATCCATATCATCATGATTTACTTTATCATTTTTGTACAATATTTCTACATCTTGTGATCTTCTTTTTGTAGACAAAAATGAAGAAGGAAGAGCCTATGTTTGTGAAGACTCTCCTATAAATAGAGGATGATTTGAAAACACAATACAAGAACCATACAAGCAAATACACAACAAGAAAATCTGCAAATTTCTCTAAGCTTTCATAGTCAACATTCTTGTTGTATTTATAACCTAAGTATTTCACTTTCACATCTTGAGGTCTAGGCTTGATTCTTGATTACACTTGCACTCAAAATTGTATTATTCATTATCGAGTTGTAATCTTGAATTTTTGGGTTCGTCATTCAACACAAGATATCCTTGTGAGTGTTTTTGTGGTAGGAACACACTTGGGTGATCTAGGTGTTAGGTGCAAGATTGTGGTAATCTTCTAATTGAAGAGTTTGATGCTCTTTGAGGTGTTGAAGAATTTGGTGTTCTTCAAGGTTGAAGATTGTGGTAATCTTCACAAGGTGCCGTAGAAGATTGTGGTAATCTTCAAGGGAGATTGAGGTAATATCCAAAGAGGTATTGTAAGGTGATGTTGTATTAATTATGGTAATTAATAAAATCTTTTTTTTTCTTTTCGAAATCCATCCTGGAGATACTGGGGTGGTGGAGGACTAGGCCCTAGGTGGGTTGAACCTCTATAAATCGAGGCGTGTTATTTAATTTCCGCACCTTTATTCTTGTCTTTGATTGATCATTCGAAAAAGAGGGCTAATTGCGAAAAATTGGCATAATCTTTTTACCCCCCCTTTAGATTATCGTAGCCACTTGGACTAACAGAAACTGGCCGACAGGAGCAACTGGCCAACATGGTTGGAGTTTCATTGGTCGATAAACATGCGGTCTATCTTGGTGTTCCACCAGTTGTGGGTAGATCAAAGAAGGAAATCTTTACTCTCGTGGTAGATCGGGTGTGAAAAAAATTAAAGAATTGGAAGAGTCGATCTTTTTCGGCAACCGAAAAAATGGTTCTCATTAAATCTGTGGCCCAATCGATCCCCACTTATTTAATGAGTGTTTTTATTTTTCCTAATGTCGTGCGTAATCAGATTAATTCAATTATTAGTAATTTTTGGTGGGGACAGAAAAGAGACGAAAAGAGGATTCATTGGCAGGCATGGAATACTTTGTGTCGGTTTAAAGAGGAGGGAGGGCTGGGATTTCGGGATATAAACTCTTTCAATGAAGCAATAATTGCTAAACAGGGGTGGCGACTTATTCACTACGAGAGCTCCCTTCTATCCAAAATTCTCAAAGCTAAATACTTCCCGTGAAGTTAGTTTCTTACAGCTACATTTGGCCATAATCCATCATATACTTGGAGAAGCATTGTAGAGGGAAGGAAAGTTATTCGGAGAGGTATGCGATAGCGTATCAGGGATGAGCAAAGTGTTCGAGCATGGTCTGACCCTTGGCTAGTTGAGAATCCCAATTTTTGACCCTTGACTCCACGAACTGAATATGGGGCTGATTTTTATGTGAGTGAGCTTATGAAGGTGAATAATGTTGAATGGGATAAGGATAAGGTTAGGGAGGTTTTCAACAGTGCGGATTCAAAAGCTATTCTTGCTATGCCAATAAGATATCTTCGACAGCCGGATCGGTTGGTTTGGCATTATACAAAGGATGGAAAATATTCGGTTAAGTCGGGCTGTAATTGGCAAAAATGGTTGCGGAATACATAATAGGTTCTTCGTCGTCTTCGGGTTCGAACAAAAAATTGTGGAAATGGATTTGGAGTCTCTCTATACCACCTAAAATTCAATTATTCCTTTGGAAATGTATTCAACGAAATTTTTTTGGGCTACATCTCCGATCCGACTTCGAATTTCAACAGATATGGAAGGATGGTGTGTGGTAGAATGGCTCACATATATGATGGAGAAAGGCCATAAGGACATCCATGCTCTTTTCACTATGTTACTTTGGATGATTTGGGATGCTCGGAATAAGCTAATCTTTAGTAACAAAATCGTGGATCACTCTCGTTGCTTTTAATTAACTGTTTCGAGACTTGAGGAACATGCACGGGCATGTGATAATGGAACCAATAGGACGAGTCAAAGATGGGTTGAAACTAGGGAAGCTCATCCTATGGACTTTGTAAAAATAAATACGGGTGCATCACTAATGGAAGACGATGGCACATGACTGGGGATCATCATTCAAAACCATAAAGGAGAAGTGCTAAAAACAATGGCAAAATTGATTGACCCAGTCGGATCGGTGGAAATAGCGGAGGCACTTGCGTGTAGGGAAGGCCTAAAACTTGCTCGAGAATTGAAACTAGCAAAAGTGTATGTGGAACCCGACAGCATTACCCTCTACTACATAATGAAGCATCGCATGGAGGATCTATCGCATTTTGGGACTATTTTAGACGATATTTTTCATCTTCTTAACTCATTTGATTGTTTTTTACGAGTTTTGTTAGATGTTCGGGTAATGTTTTTTCCACTATTTAGCTAGACATGCTTTTAGTTTTCGTTGTAATGAACGAGTTGTTGGGGATATTCCCGAGCATTTGGTAGACATGATTGTTTCGGAAATAATCTCCTAATACAAGTTTTGAGTTTTCCCCTAAAAAAAAAACAGAAATAAGAAAACTCCAATGAGAATATCAACCTTAAAACCTTAAAAATACTAAAAATATATATAAGAGGAAATGAAACGAACCAACTTACTTGTCGTTTCCAATTATTGTCACTAAACTAAATCCAAACTTAAAATGTTTACATTTTCCTCAACCCTAGAAATGCATAAAACAAGAAGATAAAGTTATATTTAGTATTATTTTCTCTTCTCATTCTTATTCTCAATTATTCTTTCAAAATAAAATTTAAGTATACACACATTAATAGTTTTTAATATATTTTCATTTTAACACACATTTTTTTTATATTCTCTCAAAATGTATCCTCCAATAAGATTAATAGCAAAAAAGACCCAAAAGTTCTTTCATTGTAAAGTGGTAAAGCTTCTCGTTGGCACGTGAGTATGAATGTAATATAATCACACATTTCTATAGTTTTTTAAAAATACTAGTAATAGAAAATGAGAGAGAACTTTTAGATTTAGAGTTGAAAGTTGTGCACTAAATAAAGGCAATAAACTTGCCAAGTGTTGAGATTATGACCATTAAGATTACCCATAAACATGTGATTTCTATAGTAGAATTATCAACTAATTATAATTATATCTCAAGAAAAGATAAGTTTTGGACTTAGGATTGGTTAAATTATTCCACGGATAAAGCCGGCCGCCCCATGTACTCTCTCATGTGCACATGTCCAGAACCATAGATTTCGTAGCCACTCACTAATAGATCATGGAATTGTCGGTGGCGATGTATTAATGTATTAATGTTGATGTCGGCTCATGGAGTTGGCGACTTAAATAGGATTGTCTCATTGAGGCTTTCTTTGCAAACAACTACCATGGCCCATGTGAATTAGCTAGGAGTGGCAAATCGTTCGTGTCGGGTCGGGCCCTTATTGAGTTGGTACGATAATAGTTCGACACGATAAATAAGTTAAAGCTCGAATACGGCATGATAGTCACTACAAGAAAAATGAGAATTTGGGGCGAAATTAAATCGTCACTTAAAGTACAAATATGTATTTAAGACGGAAAAAAATGTCACAAGTGATGTCGCAATATCCCAGTCGCTAAAAGTTACCAGAGACGAAATATGAAAAAGCGTCTCTAAAAGATGGGCTTTTAAGATGAAATGTAAACGTCAATATTAGTGTATGGCTCATGACTTCTACATTTAATGACAAAAATTTCGTCTCTAAAGATCTAATTTAGAGACATTTGTTTATTCGTCTCTAAAAGTGATTTGTATGGTGACATCATGAATCACGTTTAGGGACCTATTTTTCGTCCATAAATATAAGTTTTGCGATATTTTTTAAATTGTCTATAAATATAATTAGAACAAAAATAATTTCGTCTCTAAAAGCCTAACCTTTAGAGACGTTTTTCATATTTCGTCCCTAATGAACTCGTTCTTTTTTCTCCCCACCCACGGCCCATCCCACCCCTCCCCCACCCACGGCCCACCCCACCCCCTACCCCAGTGGTTGCACAGTAAGCTAAAATTCCCTAAGAATAAGACATAAGCATCAATATAATTTCATTCAAAAAATAGCCTCTTTTTTATAGACAAAAATTAACATCTTGCACGTAAATGTAGTTCAAAATAAAATAGCATTATCGCTACAAGGCAAAACAAAATAAGTCAACAAAAAAGAGTCTAACAATGATCATGTTTGGCAAAAACATTTATACTTGCCACCTAAAACAGAACAAAGTAGTCTATTTTTTTTTCCTTCGACTCGATAACAGCGATATTTCCTCAATCATCATCATCGTCCTTATCCAGATCAACATCAACCTCAAGTGTATCATTCGTATCAGTAAAATATTCATCTAGAGTCCCATCGTCATCATGATCATCATCCACTATAAAATCATCTACTTGTTCATGCACCAAAGTTTCCACTAGATCTCCATCAATAATATTGGGATCTTGATCATCTCTATGCAATTGTTCTACATCATGCTCTTCAATATCAGTAGTGGAATCATGTATATCTAATTCCACCTCTTGATATGCCTCCTCATTAAGATCTTGTTCGTCTTGCAACTGTTGAACATAAAAAATGTTCCTCTGATGAAACTTTTGGACGACTCGCCAATTGGTTCCCAATGTTTTGTCATTAAGAAAAAAGACTTGTCTTGCTTGACAAGCTAATATAAAAGGATCATTTTCATACCAAAATTTGCTAACATTAATGCTAGTAATATTTCCATCCTTATGAATGCCCCTTTTTCTATCCCCTAGGTCAAACCATTTACACTTAAAGACAATAACTCTTCTTCCTTCGACGTAATCTAACTCAATAATATCACTAAGAACACCATAAAAGTCCATAATCTCATCTTTATGATTCCCTTCAACAACAATCCCACTATTTTGGCTTTTAAGACGATCATCGCGATTTGTTGTGTGAAATCGCACTCCATTGATAATACATCCCGCGTATTTCTTTGCACATAAGTAAGGTCCACAAGCAAGGGAGTACAATGTCTCTGTTGCTTCTGATTTCTTACGATTGTAATAGTAAATCATCTACAAAATAAAAGGTAAATTCTCAACTTAACTGAATTCTAGTAATTGGAGGCACAAAAAGAGAACAAATTTGCATAAAAAACTTACATACTGCCTAAACCTTGAAGCAAATGAATTCTTATGTTGTTCTTCAATATTAGAGACCCCTTTCATCTTGAGCTCATCCATATGTTTTCTTGAAGAAAATTATGTAACTTTTAGGTAGTGTTGGTAGTTGTAGCGATAACATCAATATTCATGCATACTTACTCAATAAAGGGATCAACTTCTTCACAATTAGTTAAAATGAACCAATGAGCCATATCAAGATCTTCTTTCTATAACTAAACATATTTGGATGCTCCAATTGGTCTAAATCTTTGTGAGAAAATTGGTAATCCACCATCAATGGTCACATCAAAGTTACGCTCCTCTCGATTAAACTGGATTTCAATTCCTTGAAGGTACATCGAACAAAATGTCAAACACTCTTTAGCTATATAAGCCTCTGCGATTGACCCCTCCGAACGAGCTTTATTACTCACAAACTACTTAAGAGAGCCCAAGAACCTATAAAAGATGGCAATATTTCATTTTAATTCAGGGGTGTTCCTGTAACCCACAACTTCTAAAGTAATATTTATAGCAAGGAATGATATTACCTTCAATAGGAAACATCCATCGAAAGTGAACTGGACCACAAAGCTTGGCTTCAGTAGGCAAGTGAATTGCCAAATGCACCATCACGTCAAAGAAAGCAGGAGGAAAAATCATCTCAAGCTTACACAATATCAATACAATGTCTTTTTCCATCTTTTCAATTTCATCTAACCTCAAAGTTTTACAACACAATCATTGGAAGAAATCGCCTAATTTAGCCAATACCATTGAGACATCTTTATGCAAGCATCGACGAACACCGATAGGAAGTAACCATTGCAAAAGGACATGGCAATCGTGGCTTTTCAGTCCATGAATCTTACAATCAGTTACATTAGCACAACGTGAAATGTTTGAGCATAGCCATCTGGAAACTTCACTGCTTCAAAAATTCACAAAAGTCTTGCCTTGCTTTCTTTGACATTGTATAACATACGGACGGTACAATGTAATTTCCATCATCTCTTTTCTTCAAGTGCAATTCCTTTCTTATGTTGAGATCTTCTAGATCTTGTCTGGCCGTTATAGTATCCTTTGTTTTTCCTTCAATATCCATTAAAGTCCCCAATATACTGTCACATATGTTTTTTTCAATATGCATGACATCCAAAATATGTGTCAACAACAAGTGTTTCCGATAAGGCAAGTTGAACAAAATACTTTTGTTGGTCCAATTCAATTCTTCTAATGTTCGCTTCCGTTTCTTGTTATTAGGATGATTTCCAGGTATGACATCTTTAAGATGTGTCAACTGTTGCAACAAATCATCTCCAGATAGATCCATGGGTGGTGGTCTATGCTCTGTTGTACCATTAAGCTTTTTGCTTTTTTGCCATTTATGAATATGAGGCAAGTATCGTCGATGATCCCAGTAGCATATTTTATTTCTCAACTTTAGTGAATTTGTTTGGTAGTTACAAATAGGGCATGCCTTGTAACCTTTGGTACTCCATCCAGACAAATTATCATAAGCTGGAAAATCGTTTATCGTCCATAAAATAGCTGCATGCATCTGAAAATATTCTCCAGAAAAAGCATCATAAGTCTGCACTCCATCTTTCCAAAGTTCATTAAGCTCATTAATTAATGGTTGCAAATACACATCAATGTCTTTTCCAGGGGAGTTAGGCCCAGGAACAAGCAAAGACAACATGAAAATGGCTCTTTCATACACTTCCAAGGTGGTAAGTTGTATGGAATTAGGATCACCGGCCATATGCTATAAGAGTTGCTCATATGACCAAACGGATTAAAACCATCTGTTGCTAAGCCAAGTCTTATATTGCGACAATCTTTAGCAAACCATGGAAATTCACTGTCTGGATGTTTCCATGCTTTAGAATCAGCTGGATGTTGAATTGTGTTGTCATCATTAATCCGTTTCTCTTTATGCCACCTCATATCTAAAATTGTTTTCTTGGAAATAAACAATCTTTGCAACCTAGGTTTTAAAGGAAAGTAGCGCAAAACTTTATGGAAGATCTTCTTACCTTTCCCATCACTAACTTTCCACCTCGACGTACCACAAATATGGCACTGCTCAGAACCTTCAAACTCCTTCCAAAAAAGGGTACAATCATATTTGCAAGCATGAATGGATAGATACCCTAAACCCAACTCTCGCAACATAGACTTCGCCTCGTAATGTGACTTTGGAACTCGGTCACCTTTAGGCAATATAGTTTTCAAAAAGTTTAACAACATGTCAAAAGACTAATTGCTCCACTTACTATATACCTTCATGTGTAGCAAGTTGACAACAGTAGATAATGTTGAGGTTGAACAACCTGGATATAATTCTTGTTGTTCTTCTCTCAACAACTTATCAAAACCCTCTTGGGTAAATTGAAAGACATTGTGAACACCTTTACTGCTCTCATCTTCTTGCAAACTATTCAAACAATTATTCATCTCAACAAGTATATCTTGCACTCCATCATCTTCATCGGTATCGATATCATCATCACCAAAATTCGCATCTTGCAACTCCTCACTAATATTAGTTTTATTAGTGTTGGACTCACGAGGCTCTCCATGATACATCCACCGTGTATAGAACTTATTTATACTAGGGAATAGAAGATGATTGAAAACTACATCTTGGCTAGGGATGCCAACATTTAAGCAGTCCACGCATGGACAACGAATATCGCATTCTGCTCCCATATGATCTCTTACAAACTTCATGAAAGATTGAACTCCCTTTACATGATCATCTGAAAATCTCTTTGTTGTCATCAAAATTTTATCCATTTCCTTCATAGAAAGTATTAAATTGTTGACTATTCACATAGCAAAAACCACACAAGTGAATTAGATAGACCATAATCCACTATCAATATTTTTGACTATACCTAAAATAACAAGAATCTAAATGTCCTAAACAAAAAAATTAAAAGTGAATCATCAAATATTGGCATTAAAAATGTCACAATATGCCAAAGTATCAAATTTTATCTGTGATTAATTCGAGTGAAACTAATTTAAAAGAGAAATGTAGTTGTAGCTAAAAAGGAACTAGTGTTATACTTAAGGGAAAGAAACCATATGAAACACTGTGTAGTTTGAAATTATGATAAACCACAAACATAAAACAACCAAAACTATTTGCAAATTTAACATGTCATTATTGGTTAAGCAAAAAGGATTGCAGTTTATAATAGTCACCTAAAAAGATAAATTCAGATCAAGAATCCACAAGTTCTGCAAAGTATGTCAAATTTGCAATGAAAATGAGTCATCCCAACACAATACATCAAAGTGCAAATTTAGATATTTGCTCAAATAAGATATTACCATTTATGCTTTCCAAATTAGTTTAAACAGTTTCCGTAACACATTAAATTACATTTGACATTGGTATTGATCGGTTCGATAGTTGCATAATAATTTAATCTCTATCATGTAAGTTTTACAAGTTCCTTTCATGTTAATGAGATGTCTACTTATAAATGGACTGATTAAAATATATAAACAAATCTATACCAATTGTAACAGTTAGGCAGATTCAGAAAATCAGAGCTTTCAAATCCAACACATAAGGATTTTGCAAATACATCATGCATCTATGTAGTTCCATGTGAAATCAATCCAATAATTTCATCTTTAGGGGTGGTTTTTGTAATTATTCATTCAAATGGGACTATGAAAGAAAATGCAAGAGTGTGTACTTACTCTGTTTTCAAGAAACTTCCCTAAGCTCAGACCTTGAAGCTTTTTCTGTAAGCAAATTTCAGATTACTATACAATGAAATTTGATAAATTCTTTAATGCTCAAAACCTTGGAAAATCATAATTCTCACGAAACAGAAAAATCATTCACGAACATAGGATTTGTTAGGAATTTTATTGTTTAGATTTTGATGAATGCCATGTAAAACTTAGAATAGAAAGTTGGCACCCCAATTCTTGTTGTAAAATGCATTGTAATAAATAGAGCCGCCAAGCTGAGTTAAGTCGGCCTACGCCCTAACATGCAAGAAGACAATCAAGACATGAAGGAAGACTCATTTGCGAGGCAATTTGAGTATGGCAAAGAAGAGTAGCGGGGAACTCTCTTGAGAAGCGGTGAGATGCGGTGAGTAAAGCATCGATCAAGTCAACTCAAGAAAAGCCAAGTCTCAAGTTGAAGTGCGATGAAGAAGAGTCATCCATGATTGGAAGTCTGACTCTAAGTCACCTGGGAAAGCAAAGAAATGCGGTCAAGTCGAGATAATCAGAAAAGATCCGTTGCACGGAAATCAAGAGAATTACTTAAACAAGTAATATCTCCATACCACCTTTCTTGAAGTGCTCGGTCGAGAAGCGTGCAAATGGAATGAACCAATGGGAAGCACTACACCGTGTCGAGAACTCGAAAAAGGTGAAAGAACAATTCATACGAGGAAATGGCAATTCCAAGGATCGCAACAAGACAAGCCAACGACGCAAGTGACTTTAAAAAATAAGCCTATCTCTTCAACGGGCAAATTTTTGAAAGATCACTATAAAAGGTGAGGAATGACTCGAGAGAAGAAACACGAACCACGAACATTCAAGAAATCATTTAAACTATAACGAGAAATACTCTCAAATAATTGATTAAACCTCAAGCCTACATTACGAAGTACATCAATCCAACACTCACTGTGAAGGAAAAGAGAACTTCAATCAGTTGAAGAGGAAACTTTTGAAGAAAAGGGGTCTACATTCCACGAAGGATTGTAGGAAGGTTCAAGGTCGAACCAAGTCTTAAGCTTTTGGAGGGCTTCGTGATCAAATCCAAAGAGCTTGAGCAAGTGAGTGTAGTAGCAAAGGCACCGCCTGTGAAGAAGGCCGAGTCGTACGAGAAGCCAGTGAGTGATCAAGGCGTCTCGATCGAGTCCCAAAGGATCAAGTCACTGTGTGTGATCAAGACTTGTATCGGACTGTTACCACTTTGTAAACGATCATTACCAAGTGGATTCCTCGGGGAGTTGGAGAAGAGAGGAGTAGAAGAATTACCCCATCTCCGAACCTCTATAAAAATTTTCTTGTGTCATTTACATTTCAAAGCATTTTAATTCTGCATTTTTAATCGCTTATATATCTTTGATAAATTTGCTATCCATTTGATAATACAAGTACTAAACCAAAGACTAAACTCTTACTTAATCAAACTTAAGGGTGTTAAGTCTTCCGCTGAAAACAAAACCACGAGTTGAGTTAATTTAGAATCAACGGCTAAGTTATTCCATCACAAAGCTCGATTGAGTCTGTTGAGAGACTAACTCTCTTGATTGACTAAATCGATTGTCCATCAAGGACACACGGTGTGAAGAATCAACTCGTATATTTAAAAGGACTAAATCGAAAATTTGGTAAGGTTTATTCAACCCCCTTCTAAACCTTACACTTACACCCCTTGGGACCTACAAGTGGTATCGGAGCGGTTGGTTCATTGAACCCTCCGCAGACCAGTTCTTGAACTAGATCTCCAAACTTTTCAAAGTCCGCTTTAGTACTTAAATCTTCAAAACTCTTTTTATTATTAAAAGTTATTATCATGGAAGCAAATTTGACACACATCCCTATGTTCACTATCGAAGAATTTGATGATTGGAAAATACGTATGCGAGGCTCATCTATCGGCATTACATGATGAGATGTGGATAGTGATAGAAGATGGGCCTCTGCAAATCTTAAAGGTGAACAATTTGTCACGAAGAGTTGCGGTGAAGGAAAAGAAGATGTTGCTCCCGGACGTCATGGTTGAAAAACCAAGAACCGAGTGGACAAATGATGTGAGAAAAAAGATATAACCTGGACAATGTAGCCAAGGACATCCTTTACAAAACCTTGGACAAAGCCATGTTCAATAAAGTCAAATCATGCAAAACGGCTAAAGAAATCAGGACAAGTGACATTGATTTGTGAAGGCTCGAGCAAATCAAAGAAAACAAATTATCGGTGGTGTGATGAGAAATTTGAGAACTTCAAAATGATCTCGGGAGAGAACCCGGATCAAATAGATGCTCGGTTCACGTAAATCACAAATGAGTATGCACTTGGAAAGGAATATACACGAGAAGGAAATGTGTATGAAAATCCTAAAAAGTCTTCGGTGAATGGGAAATGAAGGTCATGGCACTTAGACATTCCATGGACATATCAAAGACATCCAACCATGAGTTATTCTCGGACCTCAAAGCCTACGAGTTTGAGTGAGAAGAAAAGACCAAGAAGAGACAGTTTGTACCCAAAAAGCATTTGCTCTAATTGTCAAAGATGGGAAAGAGAGCCGAGGTCAAAGAAGTCATTGACCCGGAAGAAATAGCCCCGATGGTTAAGAGGTTCAACAAGTTCTTCAATAAGAACTACAATAGAGGAAAGGGTGAATCTTCCGGAAGACACTCGGCTCCTCCAAATCAAGGAAGATAGGCCAACCAAGAGAACGGATCATCAAAAAGTTGAGTATCAAAGGTGACAATCCAAGAATGGAAAGAGCCGATCAAAAGGTTGAATATCTATCTTTGAAGCGAATCAGAGACAACCAGGTCACTATGCCATTATTGTCCATATCCTGTAGTCAACAAATACAAGGATGAAGAAGAAAGGAAGGTCTTGAGAGAAAGAAGACAAGAAAAGAAAAAGGCAATGATGGGCAGAGATCTCTGAAAGCTTGACCAAGTGACCACTGAAGAAGAAGCCCCGACCGCTTGATGGCCAAAGAACAAGATCAACCGACCAAGAAGATGAGGTACAATCTAACTCATCAAACTCGGACACCGATGATAGTGAGATCGTGACACACACACTTCGTCACCCACTGATCTTTATGATTCATTAGGCAAAATGATGAAAGATTTTGAACACATTAAATCCTCACACACACTATTGAATGAGGAAAACAGCCTACTCAAAAGTCAAAACTCAAAGCTGACTAAGGAGCTGAGTACTCTAAGTCAAATAGTGATGAGAATGAAAGTTTAAAAGTGAAAATGCTAAATTAGTAGCAGAAATTGCCTTTTGCTATAGAAAAAAGGGAGAATGACCTCAAGAATGTTATTGCCTCATTCACTAAGGCATCTAAATCATTGGATGATCTTATTATGAGTCAAAGAGAATGTGGAGACAAGACAGGATTAGGATTTAATTCCTCTGTGCTATGTCAAACCTCAAAAGTAATTTTGGAAAAAGGATCTTCAAGTCATGAAGAGTCTGAAAAATCCAAAACTCTAAATGTTGCACACACATTCACTCCAAAGCACAATAACAAGCAAACTGGCCTTGGTTACAAAGGAAAAGGAAAAGCGACGATTGATTGAGTGTCTTTGAAAGGGAGTGAGAAGAGATTCACAGAGTCCTCAAAGCAAACTCTAGAGAAAATACTCTGTAAAGAAGAAGCGAGCTACCAAAAATCCCCGAAGAAAATCCATAAAAGAAATACATATGATGGGAATGGTAGAAAATATCCAAGCCAAGCTGATTGGAATAATGTGAACTATCAGCATAGACTTATGGAATATAAGCCCAAATGGCAAAGGCCTAGAACTCAGCAAGGGCCATTCCAAAAGCATAAGAGCTTTCATCAGCACACCTATGCACCTAGGCATCACACTCAAAGACACCACAACTACCCAAGAAAGGCAATTGCTAAAACACATATGCAGGCATACGGACAAAAAGGCAATTTTGTATGAACCTAGAATCCCCAAGCAATTTGCCAGGATTAATTATGATTATGGCACTGATAGATGGCAATCCCTTAGAGTCAAATCATTTGGCTATAGGTTGGTTGGATCATCTTACAACTCTAACCCCTCAGGACCCAGACAAGTATGGGTACCTAAAACTTAATTTCCTTGATTGCAGGTTCAAGGAACAGCTAAGTGCCAAGGAACCTGGTACATGGATAGTGGCTGTTCCAGACATATGACAGGAAATAAGAAAAATCTGTCAAAATTCAAGGAAGTTAAAGGAGCAAAAGTCATATTTGGTGGAAATGAAGCTCCTGGCGAAATAAGAGGCATTGGATCCATCAAGAGGAATGGATTAGAAATCACAGACGTTGCATATGTTGAAGGACTCAACTTCAACCTGCTAAGCATCAGTCAACTCTGTGACAAGGGCTACAACGTTGGATTCAACATGGGAATATGCCAAATCAAAGATATTGAATCAAATGAAGTTGTGCTGCAAGGATGTAGACAGAAAAATATGTATGTAGTGGATTGGTCAACTGCAACACCAAAGACACTGTCTACTAGCAAAAGCACTGTTTGAATCAAGTTGGCTGTGGCACAAAAAAGCTGAGTCATCCGAATTTCAAAGCGATTAACAAGCTTGCAGAAGTAATCTTGTAGAAGGACTTCCAGACTCAGTATACAAGAAGGAGAGTATATGTGACGCATGTCAGAAGGGAAAACAAATCAAGTCGTCATTCAAAGAAAAGACATGCCCATCCTCAACAAGAATATTGCATCTGCTTCATATGGATCTATTTGGCCCAGTGGAACCAGCCAGCATAAGTGGAAAGAAATACACCTTGGTGGTAGTAGATGACTACTCAAGATACACATGGACAATATTCATGTGCAAGAAGAAATAAACTCTACAAAAACTACCACAATTGATGAAGAGGATTCAAAACGAGAAGAGTCAAACCATTATCCAAATAAGATCGGACGGAAGGAACCGAGTTTGTCAATGGAATAATAACTTCGATTGTATTGAAAATGGTATTGGTCATGAACTACGGTGACAAGAACTCCATAGCGAGAATGGAGTTGCGGAAAGAAGGCAGAACCCTCAAAGAAGCGGCAAGGACCATGTTAGTAGGCGGGGTTACCAAAAAGATTTTGGGTCAAGCAATCAACACGACACTTGCTACACCCAAAACGGATGTATGATAAATAGAGCGGTGACAAAGACTCCTATGAGATCCGGGTGGAAGAAAACCAAATGTTGCATATTTGAGAATATTTGGATGTAAATGCTTCATCCACAACAATGGCAAAGACAACCTAAAGGCTTTTGATGCTAAAGCGATGAAGGTATCTTCTTAGGGTACTTCGGTGAAAGCAAGGCCTACAGGATACTCAACAAAAGAACTATGGTTACGAAGAATCCATTCATGTAGTATTCGATGAGCCAAATATAAATGGAGAAGACATTGAAGAGTCGGTGATAAATGAATCACCCAACCATACGGAAGAGTCCTATCTTTGAAGTGAAGCTAGAATCATCAATTCGGAAGAAGATGAGATTTTTGAATCTCAAAAGCATTTGGAGAATTTGCGGCTAAGTGATTACGAGAGAACCGACCCACAAAGAACAACACATTTTGCAAGTCGATGAATCCGGCTAACTTACTCCAACTGATGTAAGATGGTGAGAAATCATCCACGAACTTGTCATTGGAGATATAAGAGAAGGCGTCAAAACAAGATCGAGAACTCAACAAGAAGCCATGTTCACATGCTTCATCTCTCAAATAGAGCCCAAAGACGTGTCACAAGCCTTGGACGACAGACATTAATGGATTCAAGCTATGCAAGAAGAGCTGAATCGGTTTGAAAGAAATAAAGTATGGGAATTAGTGCAAAGACCCATACATCAAAATGTTATTGGCACCAAATGGGTGTTGAAATAAGATGAGCGAGGAAGGTTACGTGGTAAGAAACAAAGCAAGACTAGTAGCCAAAGGATATTGCCAAGAAGAAGGGATAGATTTTGATGAAACATTTGCCCCTGTAGCAAGATTGGAAGCTATAAGGATGTTTCTTGCCTATGCGACTCACAAGAATTTCATTGTATATCGGATGGATGTAAAAAGTGCATTCCTAAATGGTTTATTGGAAGAAGAAGTGTATGTTGAACAACCTCCAGGTTTTGAGCGGAAGACTCTTGGAGATAAGGTATACAAACTCAAGAAAGCCCTGTATGGATTGAAGCAGGCACCCGAGCATGGTATGATACCTTGTCACAATTCCTAAGCGAAAATGGATTCACAAAAGGAAAAGTAGATAGAACACTTTTTAATTCAAGACAAAAAGAGTATCTTGCTTGTTCAAGTATATGTGGATGACATCATTTTTGGATCCACTAACAAAGAGCTGTGTGAAAAATTTTCAAACCTCATGCAAAGTAAATTTGAAATGAGCATGATGGGAGAGCGACATTCTTCCTTGGACTCCAAGTGAAACAGTGAAGGATGGAACCTTCATAAGTCAAACAAAATACACGGACATTTAATGAAGAAGTTTGGTATGGAAGAGAAGTCTTCTCAGTAAAAATACCAATGAACACATCGATTAAAATGGACATGGATGTAGATGGCAAGCCTGTAGATCAAACAAGATACGAGAGCACTTATTGGATCACTGCTCTATCTCACGGCAAGCGGGCGGATATCACCTTTCTTTGTAGGTGTATGTGCAAGATTTCAATCTGCTCCAAAAGAGAGCCATATGACAGCAGCTAAGAGAATATTGAGATACTTGAAAAGAAGTCAAGAAGTAGGCCTTTGGTATCCAAAGGAAGGTGGATTCAAGCTAATTGGCTATTGATTCGACTATCTTGGATGCGAGTTGATAGGAAGAGCACTTCAGGCACATGTCAAATCTTTAGGAAACAGGCTGATTTCTGGTTTAGCAAGAAGTAAAACTCAATAGCCACCTCAAATGGTGAGGCGAGAATACATAGTGCGCGGGCAAATTGTTGTGCCCAAGTCCTATGGATGAGACAAGCGGTGAGAGACTATGAAGTTGAGGAAAAAGAAATTCCAATCATGTGTGATAACACAAGTGCAATTGCAATTACTCAAAATCTGTGTTGCATTCAAGAACAAAGCATATTGATGTCGATATCACTTCATAAGAGATCATGTTGAAAAGAAGGACATCATCCTGGAATATATCTCAAGCGATAAACAACTAGCCGACATCTTCACAAAACCGTTATGTGAGTCAAGATTTGAATAACTCAAGCATGAGTTGGGACTAATTGGAGGTGACACTCGAGACGAATCAAAGAAGAGAAATGGAACAGAAAAGGGGTGAAAAAGAGCCGAAACGTAAATCGCCAAGTAAATGGTATGTATCGGAAAGATAGCTACACCGAGTCAGCTGATAGCTGAGTCACTAAGAGAACTATGAGAAGTAGAGATAAATCAGCTAAGGGATAAGCTGAATAACTTATGAGCAAAGTGACAAAACGCAGTCGTTTTGACTAAGCGGGAATGTTTTAAGGAATACGTCAAAGATAATGATGATGTGTACACGGACATAAAGTCGCACACCAAGCTTATGATTGGATATAAATCTTTGCCGCATTAAATACGAGACATTAAATGCTCAATAGGCGTGCAAAATCCAAGCCGTTGATTTCGATCACATTTCAAAAACCACCCGCACGTCCTTTCATAAACCATATTTAAACCATTTTCATCCGTTTCTCTCTCACACTTCTAAAACTGTTCATCTCTTTCTCTCAAAAGCAAAGGTAAAATACTCTCGAAGCCCTATCTATCTCCCGAGTCAATCTCCAAGTTTTTCCTTGATATAATCCTGAAAAATGGCACCAACTTATGACTTTACCAAGTTAGGAAAGCAAATCCACACCGGCTCTACGGTGGATTTCGACGGAATGGTGAAACAGGGGTCCGACGACACCCTAGTGAAGAAAATCGCTGAAAAGTGGGAAACGACCAGGCTAAAACCGTTTCTAAAGTTAGAATATCCGATGACCTATGTGGAGGAGGTCGCACAATTCTACGTGAATCTTTGAGATTCACGATGAAGGAATCAAGTCATCTGTTCACGGAAAGCGGTGACTATCTCGCCAAGGATTTGGTGACCCTGCTCACTACCAATGAAGGAGCATCGAGATTAACGTTTTGATGTAAACCAGCCGATGCTTGGAAAGAAATAGCCAAGCGACTTTGCTTTGATAAAATAGTGTATCTGACAAACAAGAGACTCTTTGAAGGAGGATTATCACAAGTGTTGGACATAGTTGCCAAATGTATCGACATCAAGTTTGGCGGCTTTGACCAATTGTCAAAGGCAAAGTTGATTGTAATGGATGCAATCATCGAAGAAAAGAAGATAATAAACTGGCTGAGTTTGTCTCGACAAACTCCTTAACGTGGGAACAAATCCTTCAAAGAAGATGGCACATTTGGAGGATCCCTAGGATATGGCCTAGTGATTGGCCGGCTAATGGAGGTGAAAGGAGTCCCTCTTAGACATGGGAAGGCATTCCATGTTAACAAGAGGATGTTCGAGCAAACCTCTGCAGCGCACTGGAAGAGAGCTTACGCCAAGAGAGCGACACCGGTGAGGGGGAAGGGGGGAACCACTGAAGATCTGTGTTTTTCCTCTCCACCCAAGAAGAGAGCGCCTGCCCAGCGGCTACTAAGAAGTTGCCCCTGCAAAGCAAAGAAAACCAAACATGCTCCCCGCCCTGCGTGAGAATCACCGCCCTGCTGCCGTGCCGTGTCTCCGCCCCTGCGGCGGTCGAGAAGGACTCACAAATACCTTCTCCGATTGTCAAAAAGAGGAGAACCGAGAAGCCACGACGGCCCGCTCCTCGAGAAAAAGACACCGGCACGGCCCCGCCGCCCAAGACTCGAGAGGACACCGTCTCAACGAGAAATCCCTCGGTACAAACAAGGAGACGAAGAAGAATCATCAAGCGATCAATGGAGAAACCGGTGAGTCGATTACTCGCCTAGAGCAAATCAGGAGACTACCGGAGAAGTAGAGTCTCCGGATGTAGTTGATGAAAAGCCAAGTCCTTTGAAGGCGATCGCAGAGGCAACCGAAGACACGGTTGTAGTTCACACGGTGAAACAAGAAAGAACTCTGCTAGAGCAGATAGTGATGTAATGATCCTATCCCCACCTTACCCGGACATCCAAAATCGTCTGCGTGAGTGGTGGAAATGGAAGTTGAGTAAGTCAAGGAACAGTTCCAACGGCTTTGAGTTTATAGAAGAAGAAGAGGAGGCTCGCTAAATTTCCTTGGACTAAAAACGGTGCTCCCAAAGACTTGATGAAGACAAGCGCTTAGACATCCTGTGATTTTCAAGGAAAAGGAGAGAGAAAAACAAGCCGAGGAAGCGAGGCACGTGAGAAGGCAAGCATCCGCCCTATCTCCGGCACTACGAACACTCACATCCTCTCCTTGATGTCTTCTCGGCGGTGATGAGGATCCGCAGAATCACGCCCGCGAGGAAGAGTTGCATATCACGGCAAGCATTGCGAGAATCGAGAATCCTTCACGAGCAAAGATTGATGGAGGGACCAGGAGAGTCCTCGAACACGGTACCGAAATCGATCCAATGGGAGTGGTTGACAAATAGCCCCTTTGTTGTTGTTTGCCACCACTTCCCACTCACTCGGAAGAAGGCGATAAGGAGATGGCGATGGCGGGACAATGGGGACCCCGGTCGAGCCAACCCCTATTGAAGGTGTTTTACCACTCCGCCCAACGATCTGAACATTCAATCGAAACAGTAGGGAGTTTGGAGACGAGTGACCCCATTCCAAGTCACTCGGTGGTGCGTGCAGTGCTTGAGGGGAAACTCCCTCCACTGCGGCTAGGTCGGAGGATGTTGTAGATGACTCCACAACGAATCAAGGAGGCGAAGGAGAGAAATTACAAACACAAGAAGAAACAGCAAGTTGCCATCAACGAAGCTCGGGCGATTGAGGCCCCATTTTGGTGAGGTGCCAAGCGCTCGAAGGCTAATGACGCTTCGATGCGGTCGAGGCACATGAAGGAACATACGGGAGTTAACACTCAGGGCGATGAAAGTGCAATACATGGGGTTGAGACTCAATGGATGCCACTTGTAGAAGACCCTAAGACGGTGACATCATCGAAATGGAGGACAAGGCCTCGGCTGCGCAAGAGAGACCGCTGGAGGTAATGAAGGCCACGGGAGGTTGAGACTTCCGGGGTAAAAGAAGCGATGTAGAGAACATCCCTCCCGCTATCATCGACCCATCCGAGAAGGAGATAAGCGCACTTCATGATTCCCAGGATAATCTCGATGTAGCCTTTCCGGGATCGGAAAAGCGATGAAGAAGCTGAGTCATCCCCGTGCAAATCCAAAAGACTCGAGATGCGGATGTTCCAAGCACGAGCAAATCGATCCCAAGACTACTCGTCAAACTTTTAACTTTGATGATGAGCCACCAATGGAAATCTCATCATCGTCGTCATGACGCTCGATAAGGCCGAGGACAGTCTACTCAAATGGAAAAATCGGTGAGAACAACGAAGGCTGTTGAGACACTGTTGAGGCTCGGCAAGCCGGGTCCACTTCACAACAAGACCCGGCTCAACAAGAGACCACTCGCGAGGCTCCTCAAGGCTGCAGGATCGATTCCCAAAAGAACTTCACGCGCACCGCTCATCATCGAACAAATCCGATTGGCGGTGATGAATTTTTTATAGAATCTTTTCCTTTTCCCCTGGAGGTACCCGAACTCCATGAAGAGTCGAGAGAATGAACGCGCACGCTATCACGGCACCAGCTCCCGTTTTTCGTCAGGTACCATTGTTCATTGCTTATGACTTTGATCTTTGATGGCCATCACCGCAATGAAAGAAGAATCGGTGAAGTTCGAGAAGTGTTCAAGGCACTATTTGCCGAGGTTGAACGGATGGAGAGGCATCGAGGCCTCGTTGGACATGCGATTGGACAACAGAGATGCCAACCTACATGAGACTTGAGAGGCATCTTGATCGAGAATAAGGGAATGGTGGCAACAAGAAGAAACAATGCGTGTGGAACAAGTGAGATACTTCAGGACATTGTTCAACAAGTCTGCCGGTATGGAGAGCGAAAATCGATGCAAAAACGAAGGCCGAGAGAACATATTGAGCATATGCATGAAGCTCACACTGCCGAGATAAAGCTGCTGCGTGAGCAAAATACAAATGATCTACGTTTGGAAGAACACATGACTAGAAAATTCAGCCTTCTCATGGGTGAGATGAAGCCGATTTTGAGAATCCAACGCTACTCGATCCAATTCCGTCTTTGCCGCATACAACGCAGTGGACTAAGTAGAACTCGACCATCGAAGACTTGACTTCATGCTTGACATGTTCCCCTGGGTTTCTCTATCCTTTGATGATGCCAAAAAGGGGAAGAGGAATACCTTAAAGCGCTAAAATCAAGCCGAGAAGAAAGGAAGCGGTGAGAAGGGAAAATCGGTGAGGAAGTCTTGAAACAAAAGAAAGGAAAGCTTGTTGAGGGGGAAGGGTCGAGATGTGACTTTGATGATTGCACAAACCCCCCAACAAGGTCACATCACGGTGACATTATCAAACAAACTCCCGTGACTCGCCACTCCAACACTCTTTGTATCTATGGTGAAAAGAGAAAAACAATTGAAGCGGGGATGAAGGAAGTGGAAGGAAGAATGGATGCCCGAGTTATGAACATCTTAAAAGAACACGGAGGCATTCCAAGAGACAGAGACACTTATGCCATCTCGGATGTCGGGACAGAGCCACGATCGAGTTGATGAATTCAAAACGCTCGAATCGAGGGATACTTTGCAAATATGTCTATGGCTCAAGCTTGGGACTTATCTTGGGAAAAGAGTCTCACGTTATGTGAAGAAGGCGCGACAGCAAGAGACCGTGATCACTCTGCTTTGGAAAGAAGAAGACCCGAAGCAAAGATACGCCCAGGTAGAGGAAGAAGCGATAGTGGAGGAAGAAGCTTGGACCCAGGCCTCCGCCCAAGAATATTGAATACGTAGATCCGGAAAGAAAGGAGGGATCTCACTGGGCCGGGCTTGACCAAGTGGCAAATTTGAGTGGCTAAAACTAACGCCGAGTATGCAAAAAGAATAGAAGAAGAAAACAAGAGACAAACTCGGCTATGGGAGGAGAGACATGAAAGAATAAGAAAAGATGAAGTCATCGGGAAGGCATATGAAAAGAAAAAGAAGGCGGTGATGAGAAAAAGAGAAGAAAGAGAAGAAGATCTTGATCAAGATGAAAGAAGGAGAGGCAATGAAGGAGATGAAGTGTTGATGTTCACCCCTTCGTGTATTTTATTATGTAAATACATACAATGTAAGTCTTACGTAATAAAGCTATAAAATCTTTATTTTTTTGTGAAGACAATTATGTGCTCGATACACCTTGTGATTGTGTTAAGGAACAAGAATGATATGATCAATAAAAGAATTGATTACGCACATACATTCTATGTCAATACACTATCTGTATGTATCTTTCTTTGTTTGCATTTTTGAATGGTTTAAGTTTTGGCATCATCAAAAAGGGGAAATTGTTAGGAATTTTATTGTTTAGATTTTGATGAATGCCATGTAAAACTTAGAATAGAAAGTTGGCACCCAATTCTTGTTGTAAAATGCATTGTAATAAATAGAAGTGGCCAAGCCGAGTTAAGTCGCCTACGCCTAACATGCAAGAAGACAATCGAAGACTTGAAGGAAGACTCATTGCGAGGCAATTTGAGTATGGCAAAGAAGAGTAGACGGGGAACTCTCTTTGTAGAAGCGGTGAGATGCAATCGAGTAAAGCATCGTCAAGTCAACTCAAGAAAAGCCAAGTCTCAAGTTGAAGTGAGGAAGAGTCATCCGATGATTGGAAGGTCGACTCTAAGTCACCTGGGGAAAGCAAAGAAATGCGATCAAGTCGAGATAATCGTAAAAGATCCGTTGCACGGAAATCAAGAGAATTACTTAAACAAGTAATATCTCCATACCACCTTTCTTGAAGTGCTCGAGTCCCGGGAAAGCGTGCAAATGGAATGAACCAATGGGAAGCACTACACCGTGTCGAACTACAAAAGGTGAAAGAACAATTCATACGAGGAAATGGCAATTCCAAGGATTGCAACAAGACAAGCCAACGATTGCAAGTGACTTTCAAAAATAAGTCTATCTCTTCAACGGGCAAATTTTTGAAAGATCACTATAAAAGGCGAGGAATGACTCACGAGAGAAGAACACCTGAACCACGAACATTCAAGAAATCATTTAAACTATAACCAGAAATACTCTCAAATAATTGATTAAACCTCCGACTTACATTACGAAGTACATCAATCCAACACTCACTGTGAAGGAAAGAGAACTTCAATCAGTTGAAGAGGAAACTTTTGAAGAAAAGGGGTCTACATTCCACGAAGGATTGTAGGAAGGTTCAAGGTCGAACCAAGTCTTAAGCTTTTGGAGGGCTTCGTGATCAAATCCAAAGAGCTTGAGCAAGTGAGCTGTAGTAGCAAGCTTTGCCCCTGTGAAGAAGTCGAGTCGCACGAGAAGCAATTTGAGTGATCAAGGCGTCTCATCGAGTCCCAAAGGATCAAGTCATTTGTGTGATCAAGACTTGTATACGGGATTACCACTTTGTAAATTGATCATTACCTAGTGGATTCCTCCGGGAGTTGGAGAAGAGAGGAGTAGAAGAATTACCCCATCTTGAACCTCTATAAAAATTTTCTTGTGTCATTTACATTTCAAAGCATTTTAATTCTGCATTTTTAAGCGCTTATATATCTTTGATAAATTTGCTATCCATTTGATAATACAAGTACTAAACCCAACACTAAACTCTTACTTAATCAAACTTAAGGGTGTTAAGTCTTCCAATAAAAACAAAACCACGATTGAGTTAATTTAGAATCAATGACTAAGTTATTTCATCAATGACTCTCGGTTGAGTCTGTTGAGAGACTAACTCTCTTGATTGACTAAATCGATCATCCATCAAGGACATACAGTGTGAAGAATCAACTCAGTATATTTAAAAG
Organism: Rehmannia glutinosa; assembly: GCA_016081115.2. Taxonomy (NCBI): domain Eukaryota; kingdom Viridiplantae; phylum Streptophyta; class Magnoliopsida; order Lamiales; family Orobanchaceae; genus Rehmannia; species Rehmannia glutinosa. The sequence continues at coordinate 129,616 of JABTTQ020003122.1, forward strand.
GACTAAATCGAAAATTTCGTAAGGTTTATTCAACCCCCCCTTCTAAACCTTACACTTACACCCCTTGGGACCTACAGGATTTGATATACTTACCTTGATCCATGTCATTGATAGTTTAGAGATTTGTATAACTAATCTTCTTCCCCTTTGCCTTTTCCTTTCTTTCTTCTTGATGGCTTGAAGATTCTTTTCTCTTAACTCTTTCTGCAGTTCTCAAAAACTTATCAATAAAGATGAGTTATTCTGTACAGTTTTAATAGGCAGAGGAAGGGAGTTATTTTGTAACTCCCGGTTTTAAATTCTTTAACTCCTCTTAACCATCAAAGAGGTTATTTAATATTTAAAACCTACACTTTAATTTATATGGGCCATATTTAATTCATATGGGTCACTTAATGGATAAAAATCCAACATTTCTCCCACTTGGCCCATATGATGGCTTAATAATTTAATAATAACTTTAAGTGCTCATAATATATATTAAATCCACCATAATGTCAAACCGACTTGTCCTTAATTAAGTTGAAACTGATTGGATCATGGCGGTCACATATCATTTATTCGACATGATTCCTTCCATGTATCACAACATCAGTCTAACATAATATTATCCTTAATGAGGTGAATCGTAAGCCTCAACTATACAGTCTTAAACAAAGACCATCTTTTTATTACAACAAAATAATCATACAAGCAGAAACACAACTATAAATGAGCTTAGAGTGTCATAACATAAAGAGCAAATAACTATTACGTATATATACACATTCACTACAATTATGCTAACAAGGACTTGTCTATAATACCCATCCTTTCGGCATGGCGAGAAAATGTCCTAGGTGGTAAACCCTTAGTTAACGGATCCGCTACCATTAGATCGGTGATAATATGCTCAATGGACACTCTATGTTCATGCACTTCTTCTTTAACAGCCAAGTACTTTAACTCCATGTGTTTAGCACCTTTAGAGTACTTGTCATTCTTTGAGAAGAAGACAGGCGCGGAATTATCACAATACATTCTCAGCGGCCTGGCTATACTGTCAACAACCCCAAGTCCCGAGATAAAGTTCCGCAACCACAATCCATGAACAGTGGCCTCAAAGTATGCCACAAATTCAGCTTCGATAGTAGATGCAGCAATGACAGACTGCTTTCCACTCCTCCATGATATTGATCCTCCAGCTAAAATCAACAAATAACCGAATGTTGACTTCCTCGTGTCAACACACCCGACATAATCTGAATCAGAATTACCTATTACATCAAGGTGATTAGACCTCCTGTACGTGAGCATGTGTTCTTTGGTGCCTTGTAAGTACCTAAGAACTTTTTCGCAGCCTTCCAGTGGTCTATACTAGGATTACTTTGATATCGGCCTAACATTCCAACAGCAAAACTGATATCTGGCCGAGTACAAGTTTGAGCATACATCAAACTCCCAACCACTGAAGCATAAGGAATTGAATTCATTTCTTTTCGTTCCAAATCATTCTTGGGACATTGCATTTGACTGAATTTGTCCCCTTTCTATATTGGAACTATTCCCGCAGAACATTTTTCCATTTTGAATCTCTCTAAAATCTTATTGATATAAGCTTTCTGAGACAATCCCAATATTCCATGTGATCTGTCACGGAATATTTCTATTCCTATCACATAGGATGCCTCACCTAAATCTTTCATTTCAAAGCTCTTATAGAGAAACTTCTTTACATCACGTAATAGTCCAACATCATTAGCAACAAGTAAAATGTCATCAACATATAGGACCAATATTATGAACGTGCTCCCACTGACTTTCATGTAGATACACCGATCAACGGTGTTCTCCGTAAAACCATAAGATGTGATAGTATCATTGAACTTAAGATACCATTGTCCGGAGGTTTGTTTTAGTCCATATATTGATTTCTTTAACTTACACGCCAAATTTTCCTTTCCTGTGGTTATAAACCCTTCTGGTTGATCCATATACACTTTCTCCTCCAAATCACCATTTAGAAAAGCAGTTTTAACATCCATTCGGTGAAGCTCTAAATCATTATGAGCCACCAAAGCCATAAAAATTCTTAAAGAGTCCTTCTTTGACACCGGAGAGAAGGTCTCTTCATAGTAATGCCATCTTTCTGGGTAAAACCTTTAGCAACAAGTCTGGCCTTATACCTTTCAATGTTTCCATTCGAGTCATGTTTGGTTTTGAAAACCCATTTACAACCAGCTCGTTTGGAATTTTCAGGCAACTTAACTAAGTCCCAGACTCTATTGTCATCCATTTATTTAAGCTCTTCTTTCATGGCATCGTACCACTTTTCAGAATTGTTACTATTCATTGCTTGTCTGAATGAGATCGAGTCCTCATCAATACTTAAGTCACATTCATGCTCAAGAGTATACACCACATAGTCATCAGAAACAGCAGGTCCTTTCTGCCTTACAGACCGTCTTAAAGTTATTTCCTCTTGTGGTTCATTAATCTCCTACTCAACTGTGATGGGTTCATCTATCACATTTTCATTTGGTGGGTTTTGAATATTGACTTGTTGTTCCGGTATGTTGTGTGACGATGATACCACAACATGAACAATAACTTTAGAAGAAACATCGGGTGAAGGAGTTTCAACACGAATTTCCTGAAGTTCTACCTTTCGTGGTTTCCCACTCCCACTGATTAAACCATTCTCAATGAACCGAAAATTACCTGACTCGACTATTCTCGTACTATGGTTAGGACAATAAAATCTATACCCCTTACACTTTTCAGGATAACCAATGAAATAACCACTGACAATCCTAGCATCAAGCTTCTTTTCATGTGGATTATACACTCTTACTTCTGCTGGGCAACCCCAAACATGAAGATGTCTCAAACTAGGTTTCCAACCTGTCCATAATTCATAAGGAGTCTTATGAACTGCTTTACTGGGAACCCGATTGAGAAGGTATGCAGCAGTCTTTAGCGCATGCATCCACAATGATAGGGGTAAGGAGCAATTACTCAACATACTCCTAACCATATCCATCAATGTACGATTTCGTCTCTCAGCTACACCATTTTGCTGAGGTGTATCGGGCATTGTATACTGTGCACAAATACCGCGACTTTCGAGGAACTTTGTGTTGGGAAATTTATTTTATAGATTTTGATGAATGCCATGTAAAACTTAAAGTAGAAAGTTGGCACCCTATTTTCCTTGTAATTTTCATTGTAATAGATAGGGCTGGAAAAGTTGAGTCAAGTCAGCCATGCCAGGAAATACAAGAAGTCAACTAAAGAATAAAGTGAAGACTCCGTTGTGGAACAGCTGAGTACGGCCAAGAAGGAACATCAAGAACTTGACTGAAGATGTATCAGCTGAGGAACAGCTGTGTGAAGTGTCAGTCAAAGCCATCTCAAGAAGCCAAGTCACATGGTGAAAGTGACAGTTGAGTCTTCAAATGATTGGAGCAAACTCAAGTCACCTGGGGAAATAGGCAGCAGCCAAGAGAACTCAACTGAAAGGAATCCGTTGCACAGAAGTTAAGAACATTACTTAAATAAGTAATACTTCCATGCTGCTAAGTCTTAAAGTGGTCGTCCCATAAGCGTGCAAAAGAAATAAACCAATGGGAAGCACTGCACCTCGTGTCAGAACCTGAAAAGCTGAACATTCATTTAATACGAGGAAAGGTCTACATCTCAAGATTGAAGACCAAGAGAAGACAAGCCAACGAACACTAGTGTCTTTTGAAAATCAGCCTATCTCTTCAACGGGCAGATTTTTGAACGTTCACTATAAAAGGTTGAGGAAACTCATTGAGAAAAGGTTATCTGAACCACGAAAAAGTAAGCATTATTCAAGCTATTAACCTACAAATATTCTCAAAGATATTCAAGCAAATCCTCAAGCCTAAAACTCGAAGGAAATCAATCCAACACAAAGCTGTGAAGGAAAGACAACTTCAAACTGTTGAAGAGAAAACTTTTGAAAAATCAAAAGGGGTCTACTTCCCAAGGAGGATTGTAGGAAGGTTCAAGGTCGAACCAGTATCAAGTTATTGGAGGGCTTCGTGATCAAATCCAAGTAGCTTGAGAAAGTGAGCTGAAGTAGCAAGGCAGCTGCCCTGTGAAGAAGCCGAGTCGGAAGAAAAGCCAGCTGTATGACCAAGGCATCTCTAGACTGAGTCGAAGGAGCAAGTCAGCTGTGTGATCAAGGCTTGTCTCTAGACTGAGAACCACTTTGTGAACTGATCATTACTTAGTGGATTCCTCCAGGAGTTGGAGAAGAGAGGATTAGAAGAATTCAACTGTATCATTTATTTTTCAGCACATTTATATTTCTGCATATCTATTTTATATCTGCTGATAAACTTATTTGCTTTCCAAACTGATTAATAACTAAGTGCTAAAATCCAGTGTTAAAACAAGTTTAAATCAAATCAAATGGTGTTAAGTCTTCCGCTGATAAAACCAACACAGCCAAGTTAAATTTCAGGTTAAACAGCTGAGTTATTCTATCAACAGCTCTATTGAATCTGCTGAGTGGCTAACTCTGCTGAATAACTAATTTAGCTGTCCCTCAAGGACTTAGTTGTTTGTGTTAACTCTGTAATTTCTTTAAAAGGACTAAATCAAAAATTTGGTAAGGTTTATTCAACCCCCCTTCTAAACCTTACTCACACCCCTTGGGACCTACAAGTGGTATCAAAGCGATTGGTTCATTGAGCCTTCCGCACTGGTTACTGAACTAGATCTCTATCTTTTCTAAAAGATTTTTAACACTTGTATTTTCAAAATCTTTCATTCTTAGCAAAAGTTATTATCATGGAAGCAAATCTGACCCGCATTCCTATGTTCACTGTTGAGGAATTTGATGACTGGAAAATTTGTATTTAGGCTCATCTATCTGCTTTACATGATGAAATGTGGCTAGTGATAGAGGATGGGCCACTGTAAATACTTAAGGTGAACACATCTGTAAGAATAGAGTTGTACTAGCAGAAGCTGATAAAGACAGACCAGCCATGGTTGAAAAGCCAAGGACTGAGTGGACTAACGATGACAGAAAGAGATAAAACTTGGACAATGTGGCCAGGGACATACTCTACAAGACATTGGACAAAGCAATGTTCAATAAAGTCAAATCTTGCAAATCTGCAAAAGAAATCTGGGATAAATTAACTTTAATTTGTGAAGAATCTGAGCAAATTAAAGAAAATAAATTGTTTGTTGTTGTACAGAAATTTGAAAATTTTAAAATGCTTGCAGGTGAAACCTTGGATCAACTGGATGCCAGATTCACTGAAATCACAAATGAGCTATCAGCACTTGGGAAAGAATATACACAAAAGGAAATGTGTATCAAGATTCTGAGAAGCCTCCCAGCTGAATGGGAAATGAAGGTCATGGCCCTGAGACATTCAATGAACCTCACAACAACATCCAATCATGAGCTGTTCTAAGATCTCAAAGCTTATGAGTTTGAGCTGAGAAGAAAAGAGCAAGAGGAGATAGTTGTACCTAAGACAGCTGCACTTATAGTCAAGGATGGAAAAAGAGCTGAAGTCAAGGAACCCATAGACCAGGAGGAGATTGCCCTGATGGTTAAAAGATTTAACAAGTTCTTCAATAAGAACTATAAAAGAAACAAGGGTGAATCCTCCAGGAGACATTCAGCTCCCTCTCCCTCCAAGTCAAGGGAAGACAGGCCACCCAAAAGAGCTGAGCATCAAAGGGTTGAGTATTAGAGAGCTGATAACCCAAGGACAGAAAGAGCTGATCAAAGAGCTGAGAACCTGTGTTGGAATTGCAGATAAACAAGACATTTTGCAACTGACTGTTCTTATCCACCAGTCAATAATTACAGGAATGAAGAAGAAAGAAAAGTCTTCAGAGAAAGAAGACAGAAAAAAAGAAGAAAGCCATATTGGGTCGGGCCGAGATCACGAGACAACTAAGTCTAAAGAAAGCAGACTCGAGAGAGTAGTGAAGCCGACTACTTAAGTGATTCGAAGAAGAAGCAATGATCATCGTCTTATGGCTAAAGAACAAGATCAACGGACCAAGAAGATGAGGTACACTCTAATTCATCTCATTGATTCAAGTGATAGTGATTGTGACACACACACTTCATCACCCACTGATCTTTATGATTCATTAGGCAAAATGATGAAAGACTTTGAGCACATAAAATCCTCACACACACCTGTAAATGAGGAAAACAGCCAGCTCAAAAGCCAAAACCCACAGCTGACTAAGGAGTTGAGTACTCTAAGTCACATAGCTGATAAGAACAAAGAGCTGAAAGCTGAGAATGTCAAACTAATAGCAGAGATAGATGCTATAGAAAAGAGAGAAAATGATCTTAAAAATGTAATTACCTCATTCACAAAGGCATCCAAATCATTGGATGACCTTATCCTGAGTCAAAAAAAATGTGGAGATAAGATAGGCATAAGATTCAATTCCTTTGTGCACAGTCAAACTCCTAGAGTGATTTTGGAAAAAGGATCTTCGAGTAATGAAGCATCTCAAAAACCCAAAACACCAAATGTTGCACCCACATTCATTCCAAAGCACAATCACAAACAAACTGGCCTTGGATATAAAGGAAAAGGAAAATGGCCAGTTGAGTACGCTGAGAGGACAACTGAAAAGAAATCCAACAGAGTTCATCAACAAACTCCAAATAGAAAGTACTCTGTAAAAAATAAACAGAGCTACCAAAAACCCCAGAAGTTTTATCAAAGAAACACATATGATGGGAATGATAGACACATATACAAGCTTAGATGGCAAAGACCTAGACCTCAGCAAAGGTCATTCCAAAAGCAAAAGAGCTATTATCAGCACACATATACACCCAGGCACTACACCCAAAAATATCACAACCACCCAAAGAAGGCAATTGCTAAAACAGACATACAGACAAAAGAGACAGATGTATGAACCTAAAGCCCCTAAGCAATTTGCCAAAGTGAATTATGATTATGGCACGAGATAGATGGCAACCTCTTGAGTCAAGTCATTTGGCTATAGGTTGGTTGGATCATCTTACAAAGACTAACCCCTCGGGACCCAGGCAAGTATGGGTACCTAAAAACTAATTTTCTTGATTGCGGGTTCGAGGAACAACGAGTGCCAAGGAACCTGGTACATGGATAGTGGTCATTCCCGGACATATGACAGAAACAAGAAAAATCACAAGATTCAAGGAGATTAGAGGTGCAAAAGTTATATTTGGAGGAAATGATGCTCCAGGAAATCAAAGACACAAGATCTATCAAGAAAAATGGATTGAAATCACAGATGTTGCTTATGTTGAAAGTCTAAACTTCAACCTGTTAAGCATCAGCCAACTCTGTGACAAGGGCTACAATGTTTGATTAAATATGGGACCGTGCCAGATTAAAGATGCTGAATCAAATGATATAGTGCTGCAAGGATCAAGACAGAAGAATATGTATGTGGTTGACTGGTCTACTGCCACACCAAGCACTTGTCTGTTAGCAAAACGCATAGCTGAATCAAGTGTAAGTCCAAGCGGCTACGATAATCTAGAGGGGGGGTTGAATAGCACTACAACATAAATGACATTAGGTAACACAAATTTTGTAGCATTTTTTACATAAGGTACATATGTAACACATGTTTGTAACACTTTTTACATTACAATATTTATGTAATACTTTTGTAGCACTTTATCAATATGTAACACTTATATGTAACACTTTTATATAAGTAACACTTTCTAAGTATCACTTTTTTTTGTTATTTCTTTTATAACACAAATCGGTAACACTTTTATCAATATGTAACGCTTATATGTAACACTTTTATATAAGTAACATTTTTTAAGTATCACTTTGTTTTTGTTATTTCTTTTGTAACGCAAATAGGTATTTAAGAAGCACTCTTGCGAACACTATATTTTATTGATTGTAACAATTTTTAAGCTATATTTTAGTAACACAAAATTATATTACTATCATTAAATCATGTCAAATATTTATTTAATTAATTGATGTCACCAAACCTAAAACTTGTAGACATCATGTACTCTGTTTTTTTAACTAAATTTTTGTTTTCTTTTTACAAAGTATTTTAGTTTTGCTTTTATTTTTTTATTTTTTAAGAAGGCAATTAATTCCGTCTTAATACAGACGAAAAATGCGCATGTATATATTTTATTATTATTATTATTTATTTAATTTTTAATTTTTACTAACGGAGACCAATTTCATCGTTAATATTTTTTTATATGTTTTTTACTTTTTTAAAAACAATTACCAATGAAAATTGATATTGTCGGTAATTACTTAGAATTTTTTCGATCGGTAATTATTTTTTCGTTATTTTCTTTATTATTTATTTTTTTTACTGTTAGAACTTTTTATATGTCGGTAAATTAATTTTATATTTTTATATGTTTTTTATTTTTACCGATTGAATATTTATCAGTCGATAAATTTATTTTATATATTTTTGATATTTTTAATTTGTTGTGTCCTTTAATATATAATATAATATGATTTTCAAACTATATATTATACAATATAAAATTTGGCATATACAGTGTATAATATAATTTAATACATATATTATAAAATATAATCTTTATAATATAAAATATATTGTATATACATATAATATATATATATATGTGTGTGTGTGTGTGTGTGTATGTGTATATATAAAACAAAGCAAAAGTTTTAATAAGAATCAACTTATCTTAGTGGCAAATTGCCACTTGCATACATAACAGGTCGTGGGTTCGAATCTACTTGGTGGCAAAAAATAGTATTTCTACGAAGTGCTACAAAAAAAGTGTTACATAAGATTCATATGTAACACTTTAGAAATATTGCTTCAAAGTGTTACCAATAGAAAACTTAATGTAACACTTAGAAAAAGTGTTACTAAAAGCTAATAAAAGTGATACCTTAGACTATAGGTAGCACGGCAAGTGCAGCGCCATAAAAGTGCTACCTATTGTCTATAGTAACATTTTATGGCCATTAGGTAATATTTTTTGAGTGTTACCTAGTGTCATTTATGTTGTAGTGTAGATTATCTCCATTTTCTCGATTACGCCCTCTTTTTCGAATCAAACAAGCCAAGACAATAATAAAGGTGCGGGAAGTAAACAACACGCATCGATTTATAGAGGTTCAACCCACCTAGGGCCCAATCCTCTACCACCCCAGTATATCCGAGATGGATTTCAAAAAAAAAAGATTCTATTAATTACCACAATTAATACAACAACACCTTACAACACCTCTTTGAGATTACCACAATCTCACTTGAAGATTACCATAATCTCCAATGGCACCTTGTGAAGATTACCACAATCTTCAACCTCGAAGAACACCAAATTCTTCAACACCTCGAAGAGCACCACACTCTTCAATAAGAAGATCACCACAATCTTCTTACACCTATCACCTAGATCATCCAAGTGTGTTCTTACCACAAGAACACTCACAAGGATATCTTGTGTTGAATGATAACCCAAATTCAAGATTACAACTCGATAATGAATAATACAAATTTGAGTGCAAGTGTAATCAAGAAATAAGTCTAGACCTCAAGATGTGAAAGTGAAAGACCTTAGGCTGTTACAACAAAAATAATAACAATGAAGAACAAATATGTTTGCTTGAGTGTATCTTGTTGTGTTGTAGTATTCTCTCTTGTTGTGTTGCTTCAATTCTTCATCTATTTATAGAAGATGTCTTTAACATGCTAGGCTCCTCCTAGGAGATTGAAAGCTGTAAAAAATTGCAAGACAAATGGAGAATATAGCTGTTAGAAATCAATCCCACAAATTAGGGAAAAGATGTCTGCTGCACAACGGCTAGAATTTTGATGTCAAACCATAGGGCGACCGGTCGAGCACAGATAGAAGTTTGGAAAACAATACAGCAAAATTCAACAGGGTGACCGGTCCAGGGGATGCTCGACCGGTCGCCCAGGGGTGCGACCGGTCGGCCCCATGGTGGACCGGTCCCCCTTACCACATTTAAGAGACAGAGTGTTATGTTTGAGAAAATCTTTTCCCAGGCACCGGTCGATGCTTAGGTCGACCTCCCAAAAATTATTTCCGTCTCGTTTTCTGTGTTCAAAACTCAACTCCAGGTACGGGTTGCCCTATAGGGCGACCGATTGACCTCGAAACAAAAGTGTTGTCCAATTTTTTATCAAAAATAAACTTCAAGAAATACTCCAAAAAATTGTAAAAACATTTTAAACCGATTGGGAGTATTAGGACAATATTTAGAAACATTGTTTTGATGTAACAACATATTAACACAAAATCATTGAAAGTGTTGTCCAATTTTTGTCTAAAATAAATTCGAAGAAATACTCCATAAAATTAGTAAAAACAATTTAAATCATTTAGGAGTATTTGGACAACATTTAAAACATGGTTTTGGTATAAAAACAAAATCATCAAAATCATGATAAAACCATTTATCAAACAATCTCCCCCTTTTTGATGATTACAAACCAAAACAATTTACCGAGGTCGATTTTGAAAACGAAACAATTTTACCGGTTAAAAAATGAACTATCCGTTGTGAGCGACAACATTCCACGCAACATAATCACAATAATGGGAGTATAGATTTTCAAAAACATTTTTGGAAAAGCTCCCCCTATCAACATGCACAACAAGAGTAATATAGAAGCAATCAACTAAAAGCTAAAAGCTCAGCTTTTACATTGAGCTTAAGTATCAAGAGCTTATAAGCTCCCCCTGTCAACAAAACATCATTAGACATGAATATGAGTCCATAATACATCAAATGGACTAAGTGTAATCCACAACTTATGACTTATAATAGCCACAACTTATAGCTTCTTTCTCGAGCTTATTTTAGCTTCTTTGAGCTAATAAGCTTATAACTTGTTTCTCCCCCTTTGGAATCATCAAAAAGAATGTTAGCATGATAAAAACATCATAATATCATATCAAAGTACGCAACTTAACCAATTTATCGAGCTATTTGAACATTGAAGCTTATAAACCAAATAGGAGGAAAAAGTCGATCATATGACTTGTAGAAGCTTATGAAAACTCATTTGATTTCAAAACATGATCTCTATAAATATATAAGACTTTTGAAAACAAGAGAATCATGTAGGTGATGGAATTTTCATTGAAACTTTTTATCGAACACTTGGCGGGCATCAAAAATAGAAAAGAATATATATAGCCCTTGTAAATGTAATCAAGCCAAGTTTTTCATCACCAAAAGCAATTTCACAAGTTTAATCCAACAACAATCATCATTCACAACACAATTATATAAGAATTCCATCAATATATCAAGTAGAAACATTTTCTCAAGGGTTCAACCCAATTGAGATAAAAAGGAGTAGAATTCTTACCATTTAATCGGTGAGGATGAGTAACAATGATGATAAACGAGCAATATAATCCCCAAAATATGTCACTTATGCAACAAAACTCATTTGAAGTGAATTGTGTGTGAAATTTGCAAAGGGGACGAAAGTTGAGTGAAATTAGGCAAAATGGCAGAGTATAAGAAGAGAAACGATTTTAACCAAAAATCAGCAGTGGGCGACCGGTCGGCGATGTGGGCGACCGGTCGAGGTGATGTCCGACCGGTTGGCCTCACCCCAGTCAGCCCACTGGTTCTTTTTGTTTTTCCAAAATCCGAAGTTTGAACCAAAAATCCAATTTTTCGCCCCTAAGTTTTAAAAACGTGCAAAATGCAAATGTAAACCTCATTCAATATACATTATGTCATAATCAAGCTCGAAATAAGGTAAAAAACTCGGCGGTAAATGGTTGAAAATAAATGTCCGCGAGTTATCCTTGAGACGGAATTAAACACATCTCAAATTTTCGTTTTTTAGAAACGCAATCCCTTAGAAGAAGATATTGAATCTCAATATGTTTAGTTCGATTATGACGAACCATATTTTGAGAAATTATAATTATCGGACTCGTTATCCCGAAAAATATGAACGTTTTAAAATTTTGGATATACAAGCCATAAGAAGAAGTGCCTTTCAAATATTTGAAAATTTCTTTTAACGGCACTTTAATGAGATTCGTTTGGATTGTTTTTTTTTTTTGACGTCGAGCATATTGACATAAGGCATAAAAATTGTTGAGTCTATGGGAATAAGAAAAGTTAATGAACATACCTCGAATATGTTTGTCAATATGCCTTCCTCAACCTTTGTCAATTTTACATTGGTAGCCATAGAGGTTGAGATGGTTCTTCCTTCTTCAATGCCTAACTTCTTCAAAGGTTTTATTGTATACATTGAATGTGAAATATAACCACCTTCTTGACATTGTTTAACTTGAATTCCAATGAAGAAATATGAGCTCCCTCATTATGCTCATCTCAAGTTCACCTTGCATCAACTTAGAAAAAGTATCTTGCACAAAGATTCATTAGTAGCACCAAATCAACTTAAATTTGTACAAGTAAGCAATATTGCCCTTTTTCGAAACACAAAGAGAATAGATCAACTTTACCTCTTGTAAAATCATTTTGCACAAAAAATAGCTAAGTCTATCATACCATACACGGGGTGCTTGTTTTAAACATACAAGGCCTTTTATAAATATCATTTGGCCTAAAAAATTTTCAAACCCCGGTTGTTTTACATAGACTTCTTGAATAAAACCATTTAGAAAAGTGGATTTAACATCCATTTGGTGAAGCTTGAAATCATCTTAAAAACAAGAATGGGCAAGTAAAATGCGAATAGCTTCAAAAAACATGCTACGGGTGCAAATGTTTCATCAAAATCAATACCTTCTTCTTGACATTACCTTTGAGCTACTAACCTTGCCTTGGTTATCAAGCTTGTTTCGAAATACCAAAGATTCCTGCAAAATCTTAACAAGACATCTTGCACAAGAGCATAGTAATATCGAATAATAGAGACACATTGACAAGTAACACATACTATGCTTTCAAACAAGTCATCAAGAGTTCAATAAGACATGTAAGTTCAAATAGGCTTATAGAAAGCTATATAAGGTCTCTTTTGAAATTTGAAAAAACCGAGATCATATAGTTGAGATCTCATTTAAAAGAAGCATTTGAACAAGAGTTTTGACAAGAATGAATATGAGCAATCAAATGCACACTTTTGAGAGAAGGATGAAATTCAAATGTTTTTATCAAAACAAAATATAATCCTTTACAAGTCTTGGATAAAACAAGCTTTATTGAATAGTACCTTTCAAAAAAATCGAAAAAATCCTTTTAATGGCACTTGTATGAGATACTTTGAAATATCTTGAAAAATAAGCACATAGGCATATGGCAAAAATATATCGAGTCTAAGAGATGAATAACAATGGTGAGCGTACCTCGATAGTTTATGTATCCTTTGAAGAAGATGAGGAAATATATATCCTACACATATCTTAAACAAGTCTAGCACAAAACGAATATGATACAAGTGTAGGCTAAAAGCAATAAGATATATCACAAGTATGCTTATGCCATAAAAATCCATAGATAATAAAATATTTTAGCCTTAGTAAATGCACAAGATTTTATTAAAACATCATGCAAGGTCTCATTTTCAAAAAAATTTAAAAACACAAATATGTAGAAGACCTCTTTAAAAATATTTTGAAAAATCATTTTGATAATTAAAGCACAAATAAGCACATGCATAATAACAAAATAAAATGCATATTTAAACGGGGAGATACGGTTTACCAATTACGCCATTTCCATGGGTTGTGCCGATCCCATTGTTGATGATATCTTCCCCTTTGAAAATTATCTTGTGGATGATAACTCTTCCTATTGCTCCATTTCCAAGGATTGTGTCCTTCCCATTGTTGATAGTGTCTTTCTCTTGGAAATCCATTGTGGTGATGTCTTCTTCTTTGATCAAATGAGTCTGTTGATGTCTTCTAGGCGATATGAATTTTCCTTGATTTTTATTCCGCCGGGTACCTAATGACATTGTTTTGTGGTACCCTCAAGTGTTTGGGTCCTTTAGGATTAGCTTTGAGACCTTTAGGTCTCCAATAATGATTAGAGTTATTTCTAGCCCGACAAGTATTAACCGTGTGACCCTTTTTACCACAATAAAACCAAGTAATAATTCGAGAAGCATAATGACCAACATGCATAGAGACTTGATTCTTTTTCATATGATTGACAATATTAGGCTTATGATCAAGTCCTTTATCACAATTATGAACATAAACAATATTGGTCATTTTATTGGTACTCAAGTTGAATTTTGATAAATCCTTTTTCATGCAATTAATATCCTCAACAAGAGTACTATTTTCTTTTTCAAGGTTTCTAACCTTGTCAAGTGTGGTGGTGTGAGCACATGATAGTGATTCATAAGAAACAAATAGACTATCCTTATCATTTTTCAAAACATTAAATTCCTTTTTCAAATTTTTGTATTTAACAAGTAAGCTTTGGAATTCATTTTGAAGCTCATCAAAATCATTTTTCAAATCACTATAATCATTATATAATTCATTATCATAGGAAGTAGAAGGTTTAGAACTTACCTCATTTTCTTCGAAGCCCATAAGACAACGTTCGTTTTCATCGTCGTCGAAAGTTGTAGTAAGCTCATCCCATGTTATTGGGTTTGATGTTGTACCCATTTGAGAATTAGATGCTTTTGAGTTGCTCCTTTCATTTGCATATACTTCTTCTAACTTTCTCCATACTTCATGTGCCGATTTAATTCCTACAAGATGATCATTCCAAAATGGTAAGTGAACAATAAATAATATTAAGAGCTTTACCATTTAAGGAGATGATTTTCTTCTCTTCATCATTGAGCTCCTTGAGGACTTTGGAAGTGTGTGGTGTATCTTTTATCGGAATAGATTCTCCATTGACGACCGTGTTCCAAATATCGAATCCGCAACCTTGTAGATAGCATTCCATTCTTTCTTTCCAAAATGTATAATTTTTGGACTCAAATAGTGGTGGCTTGGTGGTGGAGGCGCCGGTAAGGTAGACTTCATTCGTAGCCGATGATCATTCCTCTTTACTCGCGATGTGGAACGAGCTTGCCAAAGAGTTTGGCTCTGATACCACTTGTAAGTCCAAGCGGCTACGATAATCTAGAGAGGGGGGTGAATATATGATCTCCATTTTCTCGATTACGCCCTCTTTTTTGAATCAAACAAGCCAAGACAATAATAAAGGTGCTGGAAGTAAACAACACACATCAATTTATAGAGGTTCAACCCACCTAGGGCCTAATCCTCTACCACCCCAGTATCTCCGGGATGGATTTCAAAAAAAAAGGATTTTATTAATTACCACAATTAATACAACAACACCTTACAACACCTCTTTGAGATTACCACAATCTCACTTGAAGATTACCACAATCTCCAGCGGCACCTTGTGGAGATTACCACAATCTTCAACCTTGAAGAACACCAAATTCTTCAACACCTCGAAGAGCACCACACTCTTCAATAAGAAGATCACCACAATCTTCTTACACCTATCACCTAGATCATCCAAGTGTGTTCTTACCACAAGAACACTCACAAGTATATCTTGTGTTGAATGATAACCCAAATTCAAGATTACAACTCGACAATGAATAATACAAATTTGAGTGCAAGTGTAATCAAGAAATAAGCCTAGACCTCAAGATGTGAAAGTGAAAGACCTTAGGCTATTACAACAAGAATAATAACAATGAAGAACAAATATGTTTGCTTGAGTGTATCTTGTTGTGTTGTAGTATTCTCTCTTTTTGTGTTGCTTCAATTCTTCATCTATTTACAAAATATGTCTTGAACATGATAGGCTCCTCCTAGGAGATTGAAATCTGTAAAAAATTGCAAGACAAATGAAGAATATAGCTGTTAGAAATCAATCCCACAAACTAGGGAAAAGTTGTCTGTCAGACAAACAGCTTAGAATTTTGTCATTAAACCATAGTATGCATCGGGTCGCGCACAGATATAAGTTTGGAAAACAATACAGCAAAATTCAACAGGGTGACCGGTCCCGGGGATGCTCGACCGGTCGCCCAGGGGTGCGACCGGTCGGCCACATGGTGGACCGGTCCCCCTTACCACATTTAAGAGACAGAGTGTTTTGTTTGAGAAAACCTTTTCCCAGGCACCGGTCGACGCTTAGGTCGACCTGTCGGCCTCCCAAAAATTATTTCCATCTCATTTTCTGTTTCAAAACTCAACTCCAGGTACGGGTTGCCCTATAGGGTGACCGGTTGACCTCAAACCAAAAGTGTTGTCCAATTTTTTATCAAAAATAAACTTCAAGAAATACTCCGAAAAATAGTAAAAATATTTTAAACCGATCGGGAGTATTATGACAACATTTAGAAACATTGTTTTGATGTAAAAAAATATTACCACAAAATCATTGAAAGTGTTGTCCAATTTTTGTCTAAAATAAATTCGAAGAAATACTCCGAAAAATTAGTAAAAACAATTTAAATTATTTAGGAGTATTTGGACAACATTTAAAATATTGTTTTGGTATAAAAACAAAATCATCAAAATCATGATAAAACCATTTATCAAACATCAAGTTGGCTGTGGCACAAGAAGCTGAGTCAGCTGAACTTCAAGACAATCAACAAGCTTGCAAGGAGTCATCTTGTGGAAGGATTGCCAGATTCAGTGTACAAGTAGGAAAGTGTATGTGATGCATGCCGATGAGAAAGTAGATCAAATCTTCATTTAAGGAGAAGTTTAGTCCTTCTTCAACAAGGATATTGATCCATTGCATATATGGATTTATTTGGTCCAATTGAACCAGCCAAAGATAAGTGGAAATAAATACACCTTAGTGGTGGTGGATGACTATTCAAGATATACATGGACAATCTTCATCGCGAAAGAAGTAAACTTTGCGTAGTTACCACCATTTTGATGAAAAGAGTTCAAAATGAAAAGAGTCAAACCATTATAAAAATAGGGTCGATAGAGGAACCGAGTTTGTCAATGGAATAATAACTCAAGATCGTGTGTTGAAAAGGGTATTGCTCATGAGTTATCTCTGGCAGAAGGACTCCACAAAGAAATGGAGTAGCCGAAAGAAGGAAATGTAACTCTCAAAGAAGTCGCAAGGACCATGTTAGCCGAAGTTCGATCGCTTAAGAGATTTTGGGTCAAGCCATCAACATCGCATGCTATACTCAAAATAGATGTATGATAAACATGCAATTGACCAAAACTCCCTATGAGATATGGACAGGGAGAAAGCCGAATGTTGCATATTTTAGAATATTTGGATGTAAATGTTTCATCCACAACAATGGCAAGGATAATCTAAAGGCATTTGATGCTAAAGCTGATGAAGGTATCTTTTTGGGATACTCAGCGGAGAGCAAAGCCTACAGAGTGCTGAATAAGAGGACTATGGTCACAAAAGAGTCTATTCATGTGGTTTTTGATGAACCTAATGTGAATGGAGAAGACATAGAAGTGTTAGCTGATAAGCTAAATTAGCCAACTATGCAGAAGAGTCCTTATGTTGAAGCTGAAGTAAGAGTAATTAACCAAGATGAAGATGAAATAGCTAAATCTCAAAGACAGCTGGAAAGTCTGCAGCTGAATGATGATGAAAGAGCTGCTCAAACAACGCAGATGCGAGACAGCTGAACCCAGCTGACTTACTTCAACCTGATGTGAGATGGCTAAGAGACCATCCATTAGAGCTAGTCATTGGAGATGTTAGAGATGGTGTAAGAACCAGATTCAAAGCTCAGTAAGAACAAATGTTCACTTGTTTTATTTCCCAAATAGAGCCAAAAGATGTGTCTCAAGCACTGGATGATACACATTGGATTAAAGCCATGAAAAAAGAGTTGAATCAGTTCAAAAGGAACAAAGTATGGGAATTGGTACAGAGACCAACTCATCAGAATGTTATTGGCACAAAATGGGTTTTTAGAAACAAGATGAATGAGGAAGGATCTGTGGTAAGAAACAAAGCAAGAATGGTAGCCAAAAGGTATTGCCAAGAAGAGGGAATAGATTTTGATGAAACCTTTGCTCCTGTTGCAAGATTAGAAGCAATAAGGATGTTTCTTGCCTATGCTGCTCAAAAGAACTTCACTATATATCAAATGGATGTGAAAAGTGCATTCTTAAATGGACTGTTGGAGGAAGAAGTCTATGTTGAACAACCTCCAGGTTTTGAGTAGAAGACCATTGGTGATAAGGTGTACAAGCTCAGAAAGCATTATATGGATTGAAACAGCACCAAGAGCATGGTATGATACATTATCTCAATTTCTAATCGATAATGGATTCAAAGAAAGGCAAAGTGGACAAAACACTCTTCTTTAATTCAAGATGGAGAGAGTATATCGCTTGTTCAAATATATGTGGATGATATCATTTTTGATCCACAAATAAAGAATCGTGTGATAAGTTCTCAAACCTCATGCAAGGAAAATTTGAGATGAGCATGATGGGAGAGCCGACTTTTCTTCATAGGACTTCAAGTTAAGCAATTGAAGGATGGAACTTTCATAAGTCAAACAAAGTACACCGTAGATTTAATGAAGAAATTTGGTATGGAAGAGAAGTCTTCCGTGAAAATACCAATGAACACATCAGCCAAGATGGACATGGATGCAGATGGTAAACCTGTAGATCAAACAAGATACAGAGCACTTATTGTATCACTGCTTTATTTAAAAGCCAGCAGACCTTACATCACCTTTGCAAAGATGTGTATGTGCAAGATTTCAATCGCACAAAGGAAAGCCACATGATCGCAGCCTAAGAGAATCCTAAGATATTTGAAGGATTCCAGGAAGTTGGCTTATGGTATCCAAAGGAAGGTGGATTCAAGCTTATTGGTTACTCAAACTCAGACTATGCTGGATGTAGAGTTGATAGGAAGAGTACTTCAGGTACATGTCAAATGCTTGGAAACAGATTGGTTTCCTGGAATAGTAAGAAGCAAAACTCAATAGCCACATCCACAATCAGAGTAGTACATACCGCGGGCAATGCTGTGCCCAAGTCTTATGGATAAGACAAAGAAATTTAAGAGATTATGAAATTGAAGAAAAAGAGACTTCAATTATGTATGATAACACAAGCGCTATTGCAATCACTCAGAATCATGTGTTGCATTCAAGAACAAAGCACATTGATGTCAGATATTATTTTATAAAAGATCATGTTGAAAAGAAAGACATCACTTTGGAATATATCTCAACCGATAAGCAGTTAGTCATGACATATTCACCAAGTCCTTATGTGAATCAAGATTTGAAGAGCTTAAGCACGAGCTAGAAAGGGTTAATTGAGCTGAGTTAACACTGAAGACTCAATCAAGAGATGGAAGATAGAAAGTGAGAAATGAACAAGTCTTTCACATCACCAAGTGAAAATGTACCATATCGTAAAGTCACCAGATCGAGTTAGCCGACAAATTGAGTCACTTAATGAAAAGAGAAGAAGAGTTAAGTCATTTGTGAGATAAGTGACAAAAACGCAATGTCGTTTTAAATGAGCGGAATATTTTTAAGGATGACGCCTGCAGTAATAATGACGGATACTGAATAAAAGTCCGCACAGAGAAGCATATGATTCGATATAAATGCTTCCGCATTAAATGCGAGGAATTAAATGTGGTTTGACGTGCTAAATCTAAGTCGTTGATATTGATCAAAATTTCAAAAATCAAAGACATGTCCTTTCATAACCCTCATATATTCATTTTTCCAGTTTTCTCTCTCTCACTTAAACTGCTCATCTTCAAGCAAAAGAAAGCAAGCCATTTTTTTCTCGTCTCGAAACCCTAAGCGTCCTCCAACCAGTTCTTCAAGTTTTAATCGGTAAAAATTCCTAAAAATGGCACCGAAGTTTGATTTCATCAAGTTATCGAAGCAAATCCACTCAGGATCGTCCATGGATTTTGAACCCATGGTGAATCAGGGTTTGGAAAAGTCCGGTGTTAAGGCTTTTCTGACTTTAGAGTATTTGCACACCTACTTTGAAGAGGTGGCGCAGTTCTATGTTAATGCAGAAGTGCAGGACGAAGGAATCAAGTCTTCTGTCCACTGCAAGGATATTTTGATAACAGCTAAGGACCTTACGGAGCACTATTTATTGCCGTCTGAAGGCATGAATGAGGTTTATGAAGCAGATGTTGATTTGACTGCTGCATGGAAAGAGCCAGCCAAACCAGAGTGTTAGATAAATGTTTTTATCAAGATTTTGATGATTTTGTTTAAATGAGTTTTTTTTACCAAAACAATGTTTCTAAATGTTGTCCAAATACTCCTAAATGATTTAAAATATTTTTACTAATTTCTTGGAGTATTTCTTAGAGTTTATTACTCGATAAAATTGGACAACACTTTTGATGATTTTGTGTTAATTGGTTTTTACACCAAAACAATGTTGTCCAAATACTCCTAAATGATTTAAAATATTTTTACTTGTTTTTTGGAGTATTTCTTAAAGTTTATTATTCGATAAAAATGGACAACACTTTTGATGGTTTTGTTTAAATGAGTTTACTATATTTCTAAATGTTGTCCAACTACTCCCGATCGATCTAAAATGTTTTTACTAATTTTTTGGAGTATTTCTTGAAGTTTATTTTTTATAAAAATCGGACAACATTTCAATTTGGAGGTCGATCGGTCGAACAAGAGGTTGACCGGTACCTGAAGAGTGCGTAAATGAAAATAGAGAACACTGACCTTGAAAAACTGAGCAGGGGGACCGGTCGCACCCTAGGCGGCACGGTCGCACACCCCCTCGACCGGCCGACCCCCGCAACCCGCACTGAGCGCACTATTTTCTTCCAACGTTCAAAATTTTCTACAGGTCGACCGGTCGCCCTGTGCAATTTTGTGACAGAAAAATTGTACCGTTTGAACTCTTTGATAGCAAGATTTACTTTTCATTTTTGTACAATATTTCTACATCTTGTGATCCTCTTTTTGTAGACAAAAGCAAACAAGAAGGAGCCTATGTTGGAAGCATATGTTGGTGAAGACTCTCCTATAAATAGAGGATGAATTGAAGACACAAGATACAACAACACAAGCAAATACACAACAAGAAATCTGCAAATTTTCAAGCTTTCATATTCAACACTCTTGTTGTATTTATAGCCTAAGTATTTCACTTTCACATTAATTTATTGATTTTAGTGTATTTTTTAAGTAAATTAGTTAAAGAGTGAATACTTCCTCTAATTCTAACAATAAAAAAAAGACTTTTCATAAGTTATTTTTGAGGTCTAGGCTTTATTTGTTGATTACACTTGCACTCAAATTGTAATATTCATTATTGAGTTGTAATCTTGATTGTTGTCATCATTCAACACAAGACATCCTTGTGAGTATTCTTGTGGAAAGAATACACTTGAGTGATCTAGGTGATAGGTGTTTCAAGAGTGTGGTGCTCTTGAGGTGTTTGAAGAATTTGGTATTCTTCAAGATTGAAGATTTTGGTGATCTTCAAAGGTGCCGTTGAAGGAAGATTGTGGTAATCTTCAAAGGGAGATTGTGGTAATCTCCAAAGGTGGTGTTGAAGAAGAGTGTGGTGCTCTTCAAGGTGTTGTAAGTTGAATTTGTATTAATTGTGGTAATTAATAAAATTCTTTTTCTTTTTCGAAACCCATCCCGGATATACTGGGGTGGTAGAGCACGTAGTCCCTAGGTGGGGTGAAGCTCTATAAATCGACGTGTATTGTTCTTTCCGCACCTTTATTCTTGTCTTGGCGTATTTGATTCGAAAAAGAAGGCATAATCGAAAAGATGGAGATAATCTATTCACCCCCCCTCTAGATTATCGTAGTCGCTTGACTTACAAGTGGTATCAAAGCCAAACTCTTTGGCAAGCTGCTCCACATAGCAAGTAAAGAGGAACGATCACCGCTACTTAATGAAGTCTACCTTACGGCGCCTCCACCACCAAGCCACCACTATTCGATTCCAAATATTTTACATTTTGGAAAGAAAGAATGGAATGCTATCCACAAGGTTGCGGGTTTGATATTTGGAACACGGTCGTAAATGAAGAATCCATGCCAATGATGGACACACCACACAAAGGCCTCAAAGAGCTCAATGATGAAGAGAAGAAAATCATATCTTTAAATGGTAAAGTTCTTAATGTTATTTATTGTTCACTTACCATTTTGGAATATGATCATATTGTAGGAATTAAATCGGCACATGAAGTATGGAGAAAATTAGAAGAAGTATATGCAAATGAAAGGAGCCACTCAAAAGCATCTACTTCTCAAATGGATACAAACCCAACATTGGATGAGCTTCCTACAACTTCCGACGTCGATGAAAACGAACGATGTCTTATGGGCTACGAAGAAGAAAACGAGGTAAGTTCAAAACCCTCCACTTCTTATGATAATGAATTACAAAATGATTATAGTGATTTGCAAAATGATTTTGATGAACTTCAAAATGAATTCCAAATCTTACTTGTTAAATACAAAAATTTGAAAAAGGAATTCAATATTTTGAAAATTGATAAGGATAATTTATTTTCCTCTTATGAGTCACTTTCATGTGATCACACCACCACACTTGACAAGGTTAGAAACCTTGAAAAAGAAAATAGTACTCTTGTTGAGGATATTAATTGCATGAAAAATGATTTATCAAAATCCAACTTGAGTACCTATAAAATGACCGATATTATTGATGTTCATAGTTGTGATAAACTGAAACAAGGACTTGATCATAAGCCTAGTGTTGTTAATTATGTGAAAAGAAATCAAGTCCCTATGCATGTTGGTCATTATGCTCCCAAAATTACTACTTGTTTTTATTGTGGTAAAACGGGTCACACGATTAATACTTGTCGGGCTAGAAATAGCTCTAATTATTATTGGAGACCTAAAAGTTTCAAAGCTTATTCCAAAGGACCCAAACACTTGAGGGTACCACAAAATAATGTCATATTAGGTACCCGACGGAATAATAATCAAGGAAAATACATACCGCCAAGAAGACATCAAATGACCATTTCATTTGATCAAAGGAGAAGACAACATCAAAATAAATTTCAAAGAGAAAGACACTATCAACAATGGGAAGAACACAATCCTTGGAAATGGAGCAATTGGAGAAGCTATCATCGACAAGATGATTTTCAAAGGGGAAGATATCATCAACAATGGGAACGACACAACTCATGGAAATGGCGTAATTGGTAAACCGTATCTCCTCATTTAAATATGCATTTTATTTTGTTATGCATGTTTTTATTTGTGCCTTAATTGTAAAATGAGTTTTCAAGTATTTCTTAAAATTAAGGTCTTCAATATATTTGTGTGTTCTTAAATTTTGTTTTTAAAAAAAAAAAGAGGACATTGCATGTTATATTTAAAACTCTTGTGCATTTGTTTAAACTATTGTGTTTTATCATCTCTTATGGATTTTTATGGCATACTTGTGACATATATCATTGCTCTAGCCTACACTATTACAATTTTTCTTGTGTGCAAGACTTGTTCTATGAATTTTGTAGGATTTATATATCTTCTTCATGGTTATCCACTCATTATTTTCTCAAGAGAGAACCATAAGATATCGAGGTACGGTCACCATTGTTATTCATCTCATAGACTCGATATACTTTTGCCATATGCTTATGTGCTTGCTTTTCAAGATATTTCAAAGTATTTCATACAAGTACCATATTTTAGAGGATTTTTCGATTTTTGAAAATCACTATTTGATAAAGCTTGTTTTATCCTAGACTTGTAAAGGATTGTATTTTGATTTGATAAAACATTTGATTTTAATTCTCATCTTAGAATTATGCATTTGATTGTTCATATTCATTCTTGTCTAAACTTTTGTTCAAATACTTCTTTTAAAATGAGGTCTCAACTATATGCTCTTGATTTTCTTTTTTTAATTTCAAAAGAGACCTTATATAGCTTCCTATAAGCTTATTTGAACTTACATGTTTTATGAAACTCTTGATGATTTGTTTGTAAGCATAGTATGTGTTACTTGTTATTATGTCTCTATTTTTCGATATTACTATGCTCTTGTGCAAGATATCTTGATTAAGATTTTGCAGAAATTTTTTTTGAATTTTGGAACAAGCTTGTTGACCAAGGCAAGGTTAGTAGCTCGAAAGTATCGTCAAGGTATTGATTTTGATGTAACATTTGCACCCATAGCACATTTAAAAGCTATTTGTATTTTTCTTGCCCAACCTTGTTTTAAGATAATTTCAAGCCTTACCAAATGGATGTTAAATCCAATTTTCTAAATGGTTTTATTCAAGAAGAAGTCTATATAAAACAACCTCCGGGGTTTTAAATTTTTTTTAGGCCAAATGATTTTTATAAAAGGCCTTGTATGATTTAAAACAAGTACCACGTGTATGGTATGATAAACTTAGCTATTTTTGCAAAATGGTTTTACAATAGGTAAAGTTTATACTACTCTCTTTTTTTTAAAAAAAAAGGGCAAGATTGTTTACTTGTACAAATTTATGATATCATTTATGGTGCTACTAATGAATTATTGTGCAAGTTATTTTCTATGTTGATGCAAGGTGAACTTAAGATGATCATGATGGGGGAGCTAAAATTTCTTCATTGGACTTCAAGTTAAACAATGCCAAGAAAGTGGTTGTAATTCACAATCAAAGTATATAAAAGTACCTTTGAAGAAGTTAAGCATTAAATAAGGAAGAATTATCCCAACCTCTATGGCTACTAATGTAAAGATTGACAAAGGTTGAGGAAGGCATATTGATTGACAAACAAGTTCGTGGTATGTTTTCTTGTATTATTCCTTTAGACTCGACATTTTCTATGCCTTATGTCTATATGCTCGAATTTTAAAACTATCCCAACGAATCTCATTAAAGTGCCGTTAAAAGAAATTTTCAAATATTTGATAGGTACTTCTTCATATGACTTGTATATCCAAAGTTTAAAACGTTCACATTTTTCGGGATAACAAGTCCGGTGATAATAATTTTCAAAATATGGTTCATTATAATCGAACTAAACATATAGAGATTCGATGTATTTTTCTAAGGGATTGCGTTTCTAAAACGAAAAATTGAGATGTGTTTAAATCCGTCTCAAGGATAACTCGCGGATTTTTTAAATCGTTAATCACGAGTCTTTTACCTCATTTCGAGCTTGATTAAGACATAATGCATATGAATGAGGTCTATGATTGCATTTTTGCACGTTTTTAAAACTTAGGGGCGAAAAATCGGATTTTTGGTTCAAACCTCGGATTTAGGAAAAAGAATGAACAACTGGCTGACTAGCAAGGCCGACGGTCCCCATGCCGCCGACGGTCGCTTCTTAGCTATATTTTTGGTTAAAATCGTTTTTTTTTTCGATCACAAACTATTTTGGTCTTTTGTATTCATTCTTCGTCCCCTTCGCATTTTGCACACAAATTTCACTTCAAATTTGTTTTATTGCATACATTTTATATTTTGGACTTCATGAGGCTGGATTATCATCACCATTGCTCATCTTTACCGATTAAATGATAAGAATTTCTCCTTTTTATCTCAATTGGGTTGAACCCTTGAGAATGTGCTTATATCTTGCTACTTTGATGAAATTCTTGTATTAGTATGTTGTATATGATGATTGGTGATGAATGAATATTGTTGTATTGCAATTGGTGAAGAAATTTTTTGGCTTAAACGAATCACAAAGGCGTTATATTTTTCTTGTTTTATTCGATGCACGCCAAGTGTTCGACAAAATGTTTCAATGAAAAATTCATCACCTACATGATTCTCTTGATTTGAAAAGTTTTATAAGTTTATAGAGATCATGTTTTATCAATCAAATGAGCTTTTACAAATCAAATGAGCAATTGTTTCCCTTTTATTCGGAAATTAAGCTTAAATGCTCAATATGCTCGATAAATTGATTCAATTGTGCACTTTGATATAATTATATGATGTTTTTATCGTGCTAACATTATTTTTGATGATTCCAAAGGGGGAGAAACAGGAAAAACGCTCATACGCTCAAAGAAGCGAAAATAAGCTCGCAAGAAAAGTTATAAGCTAGA
This sequence comes from Rehmannia glutinosa, assembly GCA_016081115.2. Taxonomy (NCBI): domain Eukaryota; kingdom Viridiplantae; phylum Streptophyta; class Magnoliopsida; order Lamiales; family Orobanchaceae; genus Rehmannia; species Rehmannia glutinosa. The sequence goes on from JABTTQ020003122.1 coordinate 155,653, forward strand.
GCTCTTAAAAGCCAAAAGCTATAGATAACACTTAGTCCATGTGATGTATTATGGACTTTTATGCTTGACTAATGATGTTTTTGTGACAGGGGGAGCTTTTAAGCTCATGAAATTTAAGCTTTTAGCTTTTAGTTGGTTGCTTTTATACTTGTTCTTGATATGCATATTGATAGGGGGAGCTTGCGCAAAAATAATTTTGAAAATCTTTGCTCTTATCCTTGTGTTTGTACTTATGATGAATCTTGCTTAAAATGAATTGATGTTTTAGACCGGAAAATTTGTTTTGTTTTAAAATCGTCTTCCTAAAATTGTTTTGGTTTGTAATCATCAAAAAGGGGGAGTTTGTTAGATAAATGTTTTTATCAAGATTTTGATGATTTTGTTTAAATGAGTTTTTTTTACCAAAACAATGTTTCTAAATATTGTCCAAATACTCCTAAATGATTTAAAATATTTTTACTAATTTCTTGGGAGTATTTCTTAGAGTTTATTACTCGATAAAATTGGACAACTGTTCGCCTATATTTTTAGCTTCACCGCAAGTGTACGGTGTACGTTATAGAATAGGGTAGCAAGGTCGTATCCACGTAGACTAATAAATTAATATGCTAAGTATTGATCCAAGATAGTCTTAATTTTATTTAGACGATCGAAATTTGATGATTGTTGTATTGAGATTAAGACAATTAAAATCACTAAAACACAAGATTACGATAACACAAATGAAAGAAGTATCAAGATGATGAAATGGATTTCCGAGTTAAGGTTTCGATCAATAACCCTCTTGTTGTCCGGTTTAATCAAGCCACGTTATTAACAATATTCCTATACGACGATCACAAAGCTATTTTATCCTCCCTCTCGAGATGCATATAAAATGTAGATTGAAATACTTATGCTAGCATCTCTACTCAACATGAAGCATTCAACTCCCAAAAGCACAAAAGATAAATTGTCCTCACAAATATTTACAAACCTCTCGATTCATGCAAATATTTGTGTCGAGTATTCAAGATCTAATATTGAAACTCATCTCTCGAATTATGAATCAATATATCAAACAAGTTAAATCATTGATCAAGTGATAAAAAAGAATAAGTTCAAAATACTCAAATAGCTTCAAGATAATAACTTCAACTAAGATTAAAACATCCAACAAGAGTTCATTAATCTACTTCCAAAACCCGTAAATCTCTAGAGTTTAGCTACACATGATTAAACAACTTATAAACAAAGTGTTCAAAGTCATTACAAATGAAAATGAAAGATCGAAACTAAAAGAGAAGCAAGAAAAACTTAGGAACGCCGACAATCTCTCGATATATCTCCGTTCTTCAAGCTCCGATGCAACCCGATTATCTCCTTGATGTCCCCTTCCAAGAGTTGACTCTTGTCTTGTGTTGTAGATCCCAAAAATGCCGAATATCATTGTGTGCCCCAAAAAGCCTTTTTATACCCACCATCAAGTTTAGGGCATAATGTCAGATTATGGGATTCAAACAGACAGACGCACGAGTGGTGCGTCTGAGCACGGGTACCCGCGCGCCACCCCGCTGAAATAACTCAACTCTCTCGTAGGGCGCACGGTGGTGCATCGAGCACGGCCTACCCGTGCGCCACTCCTGAAATACTCCAACCTCTCGTAGGACGCACGGTCATGCGTCGACGCATGGGCTACCCGTGCGCCATGCCGCAGCCTCCGATTACATTTTATACAGGGGTGCACGGGTGGTGTCCGAGGCACGCCCAACCCGTGTGCCCCTTGTCTCTTCCGTAGACGCTCAATTTTCGCTCTTTTTAGGCTTCACTTTTCGTATATCCACTCAATTCTCCGTGTTTCCACTTTGCTTTCCTCGTATTCGCATTCCATTTGCTTCAAATATCGTGAAATTCCTACAAAATAAGCAAAGTGTAATATCTTTTCCACAAAGAGTGAATATGTAACATTTAACACGAGTATGTGCATGTTTACCCATCATTATAGCTCGAAATACGCCTCAAAATACATGCAAAACTCACTCCTATCAAGATCCCCCAAACTTACACCGTTGACCGTCCCGATCAACAATTTTTGAAAACACAATCAAGCACAACAGGGAGATAAGAATAAAAGCGCACACAACGGATCCAAAAAGAAATTCATATTGTTCATCATGAACGTCAAGCAACAAACCAATCAAGCCTCGAATATCTTATCAAAGAACACGCCTCAAGTAAACAAAGTGAAATGCTCTGAATTCCAACTCTCAAAGTTAAGTGTATACTCTCATCTCACGAAGATGTAGGACGTGTTTACGCTCAAATCAATTCGATGTCGCAAAATTACCATAGGCTTGCAACTCGTCTCATATCGCCGCCACTAAAGTGTATGCAATTTGTGAATCAAAAAGGACTTTCTCATTTGGTTGTAATGAAGGCTCTTTGGTTTGGGTAGGAAATTTTGGATAGAGTGACTCAAACTCGAGTATATAGATCGATGAGCATATCAATCATTTTCATTACAATCCCATATGCTACTCCAATCATCCCTCATTTTTATCAACTTCATTTATCTCCATTTCCTTTCTTTCTTTTGAGAATCGCCTCCATTCACAATCCTTCGCCCCCCAAGTTTATCAATTTTTCAATCAATTTTTCATTTGTGCATTTTCAGCGTTTTTTACTCAACTCCTTTCCTTCCTCTTTATGTCCCATTTAACCAAGTGTGCCCATTTACCCTACTTTTCAATTCCCACCCATTCATCCTCATTCATTCCTTTACTCAACGCTATACATTCGAGTATTAGGTGATGGATATATTAAGATCAAGGGTTAATTTTTTTTTTTGGCTATCAAAGAAATAGGCTATAGGCTCAACTTGGCTAACTAGTTGTTTCAATATCATCATTAGGTAAGCAAAAGGCTTGAAGGGCTAACAAAAATGGCCTTAAATCACCTTCACACTTTGCATACAACATGTGGCCTTGACAGAGATACCCAAGGAAGTTCTAGAATTTTAACGACATGAATGATACACTCAAATCACAACAAGACTGCGCAACATACAAGCAGTAAAGGCTCAAAAGCTCACAGGCTTGCAATTATGTAATTCAAAGCATCAAACCAAGTTTTCCATATCAACATGATCAATGTCATCTATTCAAGGCTCAATCAACTCGTAACCAACATCCAATCCTAACAATAAGAATTTTCAATCAACCCACAACAACTTGCAACATGCTTGGTCAACTCACTCTCTAACCACTACGAAAGCAATAGACGTGCTAAAGCTATAAACGTGCTCTAATGCAAATGCAACCTAGAATGCTCTAATGCAACTATATGAAAACACAAAATGCATGAATTTTTTTTTTTCGTATCCACACTTTTCATGTATTAAAATACTATCTCTCCCCCCCAAACTTGAATGAAATTATAGTGTCCTAAGGGGAAAATAGAATTTCAATAACGAACAGTGGGGATATACCTGAATTACTACGGCGGCGGCGGTGGGAAGTGGCCTTGAGAAATATGCCACATTTGTAGCTGTTGGAGCACTTGCCATGATCGCTCGCTGAACTCGAGAAAATCAGCCCTATGTTGCCTCAAATCCTCTCCTTGCCGCCTCAACTCTTCGCCTTGCCGACGCAAGTCCTCCCCAAACGCATATAACATGTCTTGAAAATCAGTGCCGCGTTGGGTTCCTCCACTATGAGAAGTACCGGGATGATCCCCGCTTTGAGAATGTCGGGGGTAATCGCCTCCGTGTGAGGACTCGGGTATATCATACCCAATTTGGGGGTGATGAGGTTCCATCCCCATTTCGCGTCCATGTATCTCATCCTCCTCCACCACCATATCTTCCTCATCCAAGAAACCTTCAACTCTGCGCTTCTTTCTTGCCTCTATAGCCTCGGTAATTCGGTTATGTGCGTCAGAGTTCATTAGGAAGTTGGTGGTGTCCGTTAATGTATCGATGTGGTGTATGGCGGGTTAGGCAACGAAAATGCAAAGACCTTTCTTTTGTAGAAGTACCAATGTGTTGTCTTCGTTTGCTATGAACTTCATGTGGTGCAACGATGCTAAGTTAACCCAGTCTTTGCCGGGATAGGCTCCAAGCCTCAGAAATCGACATTGAAATACCGGGCAATAGGGGTAATGAGGCCCCCTATAGTAATCGTACCCCCTTCCCGCCTAGCTAATTGTTCGATTTGCTCGGCAAAATTGACACGGTGTTGTAGGGGGTGTTTGTGACCATACACCGAGAGGAGATAGAGCTCCTTAGTCGTCATCCCTCCAATATTTTCGGCGAACACGGAGGATGCAACACGCATTGTATATACCGGAAAACCGGATTCCGGATCCAAGAGGCTTTTGCGGTCCGCGCGCATACAACATTGGCCCCGTTTGTGGTGTTTCCACAAGCATTCTCCGTAAGTCGTATTGATCATAATGGGGCATCGGGCGGGTACGAGCGTTTGTTGGGACCTCGAAAATGGTGTTCAATTGGGTCATGCAGCTTGTCTACTTAACGTTCCCCAACTGAAATTTTATCATATACGGTTCAAAGGTCCGCCTTGTTTGAGTACTTCCACGTACTCAAAAACTCCAATGTATACTTTTTAAATGTCGGCCACCTTCGGCTCATGAAGTTCGGTCCATCCAACTTTTGCAAAAAAGACGCCACACGCCCTCATGTATCCCCAAAGTTTGGGTACAATCATCGCGGCATAGCGGGATGGAGCTATTTGGCGACCTATCAAGCGATTCCATCGCTCAAGATCATCGGCATTTGTCAAGTTAACCCCATATGCCTCTGGACTGTTTTGGTCGACCTCCGGCGGTGCCACGTCGCGTTGTGCTGCCCCCACGTGCACGCTCTCCCGCCACCCTGGGGGTTTCTTCGCCGCCATGAAGGATTTGTACCTGAAATACATTCCATTAGCATCCCAATATCATCAATGGCAACAACAAAGTAGGGGATTAAAGCTAACATATTAGGTGAAGCAAATTCACTTGCCCACGTTACTTTGATCGATCAACTACCCCAACCAAGCAAAAATTATGGTCATTCCAGACAAGTATTAGCTTAAACAATCATTGGTCATGCCGTATTCATCAACAATTCATCCTAAATCTCCTCAATTACACAGGCCCACAAGGTGTTTGATAATTTGCCTCAAAGAATAATTCACATTATTCATAGCAAAAATATCAAAATAAGCACCTAGCATGATCCCTAATACATAATTGACAACGAATTCACAAGGAGATACGGTGCTCTTACCGAAATTCTCTAAATTAAACTCGAATTAGATGATTTGAACCCTAGGTGCTTTTGCTCACAATTCTTCAAGCAATATTCGAATTCGATGTAAAGTGAAGTTCAATTGTGATGGGGGAGGGATTAAATGGACGAATTTGAGTAGAATTTACAAGAAATTTCGAAGGCAATGAAGTTGGGGATAGTGGGCGCGCGATTTGGGGAGTTTTGGAGAAGAAGAGGTTTAAAAACTCGTCATATTTAAGCCTCTTCTGTACGGCGCACGGGTGGTGCGTCGAAGCACGGGCTACCCGTGCGCCACCCCGGTGAATTTGCCCAACTCTCTACAGGGCGCACGGGTGGTATGCCGACACACGGGTTACCCGTGCGCACCTGTACATCAATTCAGGTATTTTTTTTTTTTTAGAAAAAAAACACACAAAAAAAATGAAACAAAAACACACAAATCACACTCATTAATAGAAAACACGCATGTCAAATTACTCCAATCACACAAAATTGAAATTAAACACACGAAAAAAATGAAAGTCACATGAAAAATCGTTGGGTTGCCTCCCAACAAGCGTTATATTTAACGTCTTTAGCTTGACGCCTGTTTTGTTAAATTACGGATCGCGCAAGGTGGTGGATGTCACCTCCTCTTGATTCCCTCGGTGGAAATAGTGCTTAATCCGTCGGTCGTTTACCATGAAAGTCTCGCCTTCTTTTGTCAACAATTCTACAATCCCAGGTGGATTCAACACTTTCTTTATCACGAATGGCCCCGACCATTTAGACTTGAGTTTTCCCGGGAAAAATTTAAGGCGTGAATTGTATAGGAGTACCGGTTCTCCCGGTAAAAACTCTCTTTTCTTGATCATCTTATCATGCCACCTCTTGGTTCTTTCCTTGTAAATTCAGGAATTTTCGTAAGCTTCATCCCGAAACTCTTCCATCCGATTCAAATGGAGCAACCTTTCCTCACCCGGCTTTCGAAAATCCGATTTAGTTTCTTGACCGCCCAAAATGCTTTGTGCTCCAATTCTACCGGAAATGGCATGACTTACCAAAGACAAGTTGATATGGAGATGTGCCCAACGGTGTCTTATATGCAATCCGGTATGCCCACAAAGCGTCATCCAATTTTAACGCCCAATCTTTTCGGTTGATGTTCACCGTCTTTTCAAGGATTTGTTTGATCTCTCCGTTAGCCACTCGCTTGTCCGTTGGCTTGTGGATGATATGCCAATGCAACTTTATGTTTGACCCCATATTTTAACAAGTTGTTCATCAATTTGTTTACAAAATGCGACCATCCATCACTAATTAAAGCCCTTGGAGTGCCGAATCTAGTAAAGATGTTTTTCTTAAGGAATCGCATTACAACCTCGAGCATCATTTGTTTTGGAAGGAATTGCCTCTACCCAACGGGATACATATTCCAGCAAGTAGAATATATTGATAACCCGAAGACGATGGAAATGGGCCCATAAAATCAATCCCCCATACATCGAACAACTCCACTTCAATTACATTGGTCATTGGCATCTCGTGCTTCCTTGAAATGTTTCCCATTCACGACACTTTTGTCACATTGTTGCACAAACAAATAATAAATCATTAAATAAAGTGGGCCAATATAGCCCACTTTGCAATACCTTTTGTGGTGCGAGTGGGACCAAAATGTCCGCGATGGTGAAGAGTGACATCTTTGTTGTAGGACTCCTCCCATTCTTCTTGGGGCACGCATCTCCTTATGATTTTGTCCGCGCACCTCTTAAAGAGTAGGGGTCATCCCACATGTAGAACTTTACATCATGTAAGAATTTTTTTCTTTTGATACGGTGATAGATCCGGAGGTAGAACTCCTGGCAGCAGTTGACCAAGTAGTTGACAAAGTCCGCATACCACGGAACTTTGCCTCAAGCATGAGTAGTCGTTCATCGGAAACTCCTCTTTATCAATCCCGCACCTCCTTTTGCTCCCTCTTGATTTTCTAATCGAGACGGATGGTCCGCTACCACGTTCGCATCCTTTCCGGTCCTTGATTTCCACATCAAACTCTTGCAACAATAAGATCCATCGAATCAACCTCGGTTTCGCATCCTTCTTGTCAAAGAGGTATTTGATAGCCGCATGGTCGGTATGCACAATCGTCTTCATCTCGATCGATAAGATCGAATTTATCGAATGCGAAAACAATCGCCAACATCTCTTTCTCGGTTGTGGTATAATTTGCTGAGCACGGCCCAACGCTCGACTTGCATAGTAGATGGATCGAACAATTTCTCCCTCTTTTGACCGAGAATAGCTCCAACCGCAAAGTCGCTTGCATCACACATTAGCTCAAATGGTTGACTCCAATCCGGGGCGACGAGTATAGGTGCGGTTACCAATGTTGTCTTCAACGTTTCGAATGTCTGCAAACATTCATTGGAAAAAATGAAAGCAGCATCTTTTTCTAGCAATTGGCTCAAGGGCTTAGAAATTTTAGAAAAGTCACGGATAAACCTTCTGTAAAATCCGGCATGGCCCAAGAAGCTTCGAATGGCTTTCTCATTTGTAGGAGGTGGTAACTTCTCAATTGCTACAATCTTTGCCCGATCAACTTCCAAACCTGCAGAAGAGACTCGATGACCAAGTACAATGCCATCGCGTACCATAAAATGGCACTTTTCCCAATTTAGTACTAGATTGGTCTCTTCACATCGCTGCAAAACTAGAGAAAGATTGTGAAGACAATTATCAAAAGAATCACCAAATACAGAGAAATCGTCCATAAACACCTCCATAACTTTTTCAATAAGATCGTGAAATATAGCCATCATACAACGTTGGAAAGTGGCAGCGCATTACATAAACCAAATGGCATGCGATTTAAATGCAAATGTGCCATACGGACATGTAAATGTTGTTTTCTCTTGGTCTTCCGGTGCAATCATGATTTGATTGTACTTTAATAACCATCTAAAAAGCAATAATAATCATAACCTGCAAGACGATCCAACATCATATCAATAAAGGGAAGGGGGAAGTGATCTTTTCGAGTGGCATCATTAAGTTTTCTATAATCAATACATATTCGCCACCCGGTAACAATTCTAGTAGCAATTTGTTCCTCATTTTCATTTTTCACCTCTTGTACATTACCCCCTTTTTCTAAGCAACACTTGTACGGACTCACCCATGAACTATCGATATCGCATAAATGATCCCGACATCCAACCATTTCAACACTTCCTTCCTAACCACATCTTGCATAATAGGGTTTAGCCGTCTTTGGTTTTGCACTGATGTTTTATAAACATCTTCCATCCGAATTTTATGCATCACAATGGATGGACTTATGCCTTTTAAATCAGTTATAGACCATCCTAGTGCCGACTTATGTTTTCGTAAAACCCTTAACAGTTTATCAAGTTGGGTAGGATTGAGAAGAGATGAAATGATTACCGGATTTGCATTATTTGCCCCTAGGAATGCATATTTGAGGTGTTCAGGTAATTGCTTGAGTTCCAGAGGTGGTGTTGTCATTTCAGTCTCACGCACGGGCTGCCCATGCGCCGGCGCACGGGCCGTGTGCTCTTCAGATACCTCAAATCTTCCTTCAGCATCACGCACGGGCAACCCGTGCGTGGACACATGGGTGGTGCGTTCTTGTAAGTTCGGCTCCCTTATTTCCGGCTTTGTGTTCTCGCACAAATTAGGTAGTTCCTGCATATGATCTAAGGCACAAACATAGTCGTACAAATCTTGGTTATCAAAATCTAGTACAACACTCGACATTGAGCACGAGTGGGTTAGACCAAATTCCAAATCATCTGTAGACAATGTATGATCAACATAATCCTCAATGCATGAACTAACTATATCCAAAAAATTACAATTCTCTACCGAATCATGAAATTTCATTGCCTTATATATAGAAAATAAAAAATGCTCATCATTAACGCGTAATGTGAGCTCCCTTTTTTGCACATCTATTAAGGCTTTACCCGTTGCTAAGAAAAGACGTCCAAGTATCCGTGGAACGTCTCGATCTTCTTCCATATCCAAAACCAAGAAATCCACGGGGAATATAAATTTATCAACTTTTACCAGTACGTCTTCAATAATTCCCCTTGGATACGTAAGTGATCGGTCTGCAAGTTGCAATATCACCATAGTTGGTTTCACGTCGCCTAATCCAAGTTTCCTGAAAATGGACAAATGCATCAAATTAATACTTGCCCCCAAATCACATAACGCTTTATTAAAGAAATTACCACCAATAGCACAAGGGATAGTGAAACTCCCCGGATCTTTCAGTTTTTGTGGTAGCTTCCTTTGGATAATTGCACTACATTCTTCCGTCAAATTCACCGTTTCAAAGCTTGTCATCTTCCGCTTTTTTGACATAACATCCTTAAGAAATTTCGCATAGTTCAGCATATGTTCTAGTGCATCTGCAAAAGGAATGTTAATGTGCAATTTCTTAAATATATCAAGGAATTTGACAAATTGATCATCAAGCTTTTTCTTTTGAAATCTTTGAGGAAAGGGAAGAGATATAGGCAACTTAGATATATTCGTGTTAGATGATGATTTTAGCCTTTCAGCCCCTGTTTGTTCCGCCTCTTTGTTCTCTTCTTTCCTATTTTCTTCAATATCATTCTTCATCACGGATTCTCTTGCTTCCGGCCTAGATGCTTCATCCGAAAGTTTCGGATTCCCAGATTTTTCTTTAGGCCCTTCATATTTCGTACCGCTTCGTAAACGAATCGCCTTGCATTGTTCTCAGGATTCATTTCCGTATTACTTGGAAATTGACCCCTTTGATGTTGACCACCCACAATTGTAGCCAATTGACCCATTTGAGTCTCCGCATTCTTTATCGAGCTTGTCACTTGTTGTTCTAACTTATCCATCCGAAGGTCTTGCTTAGCAAGGCGCTCCTCGTGTCATTCATGAAAGCATTAGATTGATTTATGAAGGAGGTGAGTGCATCTTCCAACGACGATTTGCCTTCCCATTACCGCCTCCACTTGAAGCATTAAATCCCCGGAGGTTGTAACACATTTTTTTGTATTTGCATAGGAAAAATTTTCATGATTTCTCAACCCTGGATGGTAGTGCGTTGGTTTGAATTGTTCCGGAAATTGTTAAAATTCCGGTTATTCACATAATTTACCTCTTCCATCGGATATAGAAGAGCTTCACTACCCGTGCTCGTACCGCTTCTCGCCCCTTCGTAAATACACTCAATTGAGTTGTCAAAGTCGCTACTTGTGCCGCCAATGTTTTAATTGGAGTCCGAATCCGAGATTTCGCTACTCGTTGTACATTGGATCTTTCGGATGGCCACCGGTAATCGTTCATGGCCATTTTCTCAAGAAGGTTCAAGGCATCTTGTGGAAACCTTGCCAACAATGCACCTCCCGCTGCGGCATCTACAAAGGCCCTCGTTTGTCCCATTAAACTATTGTAGAAGAAGCATAACTGTTGATCCTCTGGAAACCCATGTTGTGGACATCTACGTAACAAATCCGAAACCTTTCCCAAGCCTCATACAAAGGCTCGTAGTCGAACTGTCGGAATTGAGTAATCTCGCTTTTGAGCCGCAAAGTTTTGCTCGGTGGAAAGAATTTAAACAAGAACTTTTGGCCTGGGATTCGTCCCATGTGCTTACACGCTTTGCGTCAAAGTACCCAACCAATTTCTCGCCTTATCCCTTAAAGAGAATGGGAACAGCGCAATCTTATGGCATCATCCGAGACTCCGTTCATTTTCATCGTATTGCATATTTGGATAAAATGCGCAAGGTGAGAGTTAGGATCTTCGATTTGCAAAACCCCAAATCGATCTCTTGCAAACCCCAAATCGATTCTTTGCACCATATTGATAAGTGCGGTTTGAGCACGAAGTTGTTGGCATTTATAGGAATATGGGCAATACCACCGTAATTACGATTCGCTTGTGGTCGAAAGTAATCACGAATGGCTTGTTGTTGAACCAGATCGTAACTCGTTTCCATCATTGTTTGCCGATATTGGTAACTCATTCAAATCCCCATTATCCTGGATTGTGTTGTCTTTCAGCCCGTCTAGTGGTAGCAAGATCGATTCTCCTCGCGAAAGCCTCAACTTCCGGTATGAGCGGTATTAAGTCCCCCCGCCTAGAGCGCGTGTTCATGCACTACCCGGACCAAACTAAAAGAAACAAGTCAAATAATGTGGAATTAAAGTCACACTAAAATAAAAAAAATAAAAAGAATGTCTAAATTAAGAATAATTCTATCTATCGCAATATTAGCACCAAAAATTGTATTAGTCCCCGACAACGGCGCCAAAAACTTGTTCGCCTATATTTTTAGCTTCACCGCAAGTGTACGGTGTACGTTATAGAATAGGGTAGCAAGGTCGTATCCACGGAGACTAATAAATTAATATGCTAAGTATTGATCCAAGATAGTCTTAATTTTATTTAGACGATCGAAATTTGATGATTGTTGTATTGAGATTAAGACAATTAAAATCACTAAAACACAAGATTACGATAACACAAATGAAAGAAGTATCAAGATGATGAAATAGATTTCCGAGTTAAGGTTTCGATTAATAACCTCTTGTTGTCCGGTTTAATCAAGCCACGTTATTATCAATATTCCTATAAGACGATCACAAAGCTATTTTTTATCCTCCCTCTCGAGATGCATATAAAATGTAGATTGAAATACTTATGCTAGCATCTCTACTCAACATGAAGCATTCAACTCCCAAAAGCACAAAAGATCAATTGTCCTCACAAATATTTACAAACCTCTCGATTCATGCAAATATCTGTGAAGAGTATTCAAGATCTAATATTGAAACTCATCTCTCGAATTATGAATCAATATATCAAACAAGTTAAATCATTGATCAAGTGATAAAACAAGAATAAGTTCAAAATACTCAAATAGGCTTCAAGATAATAATTTCAACTAAGATTAAAACATCCAACAAGAGTTCATTAATCTACTTCCAAAACCCGGAAATCTCTAGAGTTTAGCTACACATGATTAAACAACTTATAAACAAAGTGTTCAAAGTCATTACAAATGAAAATGAAAGATTGAAACTAAAAGAGAAGCAAGAACAACTTAGGAACGTCGACAATCTCTCGATATATCTCCGTTCTTCAAGCTCCGATGCAACCCGATTATCTCCTTGATGTCTCCTTCCAAGAGTTGACTCTTGTCTTGTGTTGTAGATCCCAAAAATGCCAGAATATCATTGTGTGCGCCCCCCAAAAAGCCTTTTTATACCCACCATCAAGTTTAGGGCATAATCTGCAGATTATGGGATTCACAGATGATGCACGGGTGGTGCGTCGAGCACGGGTTACCCGCGCCACCCTTTGAAATAACCCAACCTCTCGTAGGGCGCACGGGTGGTGCGTCGGAGCACGGCCTACCCGTGCGCCACTCCGGTGAAATACTCCAACCCCTCGTAGGACGCACGGTCATGCGCGCCGACGCATGGGCTACCCGTGCGCCATGCCGCAGCCTCGATTACATTTATACAGGGTGCACGGGTGGTGTCTGAGGCACGCCCAACCCGTGTGCCCCTTGTCTCTTCCGTAGACGCTCAATTTTCGCTCTTTTAGGCTTCACTTTTCGTATATCCACTCAATTCTCCGTGTTTCCACTTTGCTTTCCTCGTATTCGCATTCCATTTGCTTCAAATATCATGAAATTCCTATAAAATAAGCAAAGTGTAATATCTTTTCCACAAAGAGTGAATATGTAACATTTAACACGAGTATGTGCATGTTTACCCATCATTATAGCTCGAAATACGCCTCAAAATACATGTAAAACTCACTCCTATCAACAACATTTTTGATGATTTTGTGTTAATTGGTTTTTGCACCAAAACAATATTGTCCAAATACTCCTAAATGATTTAAAATGTTTTTACTAATTTTTTGGAGTATTTCTCAAAGTTTATTATTCGATAAAAATGGACAACACTTTTGATGGTTTTGTTTAAATGAGTTTACTATGTTTCTAAATATTGTCCAAATACTCCCGATCGATCTAAAATGTTTTTACTAACTTTTTGGAGTATTTCTTGAAGTTTATTTTTGATAAAAATCGGACAACATTTCAATTTGGAGGTCGAACAAGAGGTCGACCAGTACCTGAAGAGTGCGTAAATGAAAACAGAGAACACTGACCTTGATAAACTGAGCAGGGGGACCGGTCCAGGGCAGGGCCGACCGGTCGCACCCCCCCTTCGACCGGTCAACCCCCCTGCAACCCGTACCTTGATCGCACTATTTTCTTCCAACGTTCAAAATTTTCTATAGGTCGACCGGTCGCCCTGTGCAATTCTGTGACAGAAAAATTGTATCGTTTGAACTCTTTGACAGCAAGATTTACTTTTCATTTTTGTACAATATTTTTACATCTTGTGATCCTCTTTTTGTAGACAAAAGCAAACAAGAAGGAGCCTATGTTGGGAGCCTATGTTGGTGAAGACTCTCCTATAAATAGAGGATGAATTGAAGACACAAGATACAACAACACAAGCAAATACACAAAAAGAAATCTGCAAATTTTCAAGCTTTCATATTCAACACTCTTGTTGTATTTATAGCCTAAATATTTCACTTTCTCATTTTGAGGTCTAGGCTTTATTTCTTGATTACACTTGCACTCAAATTGTAATATTCATTATTGAGTTGTAATCTTGATTTTTGTCATCATTCAACACAAGACATCCTTGTGAGTATTCTTGTGGAAAGAATACACTTGGGTGATCTAGGTGATAGGTGTTTCAAGAGTGTGGTGCTCTTGAGGTGTTTGAAAAATTTAGTATTCTTCAAGATTGAATATTGTGGTGATCTTCAAAGGTGCCGTTGAAGGAAGATTGTGGTAATCTTCAAAGGGAGATTGTGGTAATCTCCAAAGGTGGTGTTGAAGAAGAGTGTGGTGCTCTTCAAGGTGTTGTAAGTTGAATTTGTATTAATTGTGGTAATTAATAAAATTCGTTTTCCTTTTCGAAACCCATCCCGGATATACTGGGGTGGTAGAGTACGTAGTCCCTAGGTGGGGTGAAGCTCTATAAATCGACGTGTGTTGTTTACTTTCCGCACCTTTATTCTTGTCTTGGCATAATTGATTCGAAAAAGAAGGCATAATCGAAAAGATTGAGATAATCTATTCACCCCCCTCTAGATTATCGTAGTCGCTTGGACTTACACAGAGTGTGCTGCTAAGGTGGTCTACACAGCTGAGAAGAAATTGCTGAAGGACGACTATCACAAGTTGATGGATGTCGTCTCTAAGTGTGCAGACATGAAGTTTGGCAGCTTCAACCAGCTGTCAAAGACTAAGTTGATCGTCATGGTTGCGATCATGCAGGGCAAGAAAGTCAACTGGGCGGAGTTCGTGTACAGCAGACTCTGCCAGAACGTTGTAAATAAATCATTCAAGGAAGATGGATCCTTTGGAGGATCTCTTGGTTATGGCCTGGTGGTTGGCCACCTGATGGAAGTGAAGGGCATTCCCCTGCGACATGGCAAACATTTCCATGTCAACAAGAAGATGTTTGGGGCGAATCTCTCAGAGCCTGTAAGAGAGCCCACGCGAAGAGGGCGAATACAAGTGAGGGGGAATCGTTTGAACCCGAGGACACAACATTTTACTGGCCCCCAAAGAAAGTTTTGCCCTGCGTTTGCTAAGCTAAGGTGCCCCCGCAAAGAAAGAAAAAGGATGCACCTACCCTTGCTGAAGCCGCCGCGCTGTCTGCGGCCGTGTCTCCCGCCCATGCGGTAGGCCAGGAGAACGGCCCAAATCCGTTCTCCACCATATGCAAGAGAAAAAGGATCCAAGCCGGGAAGCGCTCGGTCCGAGAAGGATGCCGCCCCCGCCAAGGAATCGAAGAGGAAAAAGAACGTAAATTCCTCTGGTTAGAACCAAAAGAAGAAGGATTGTCAAGGCTTTCAGAGCGTGAAAAGACAATTTGAATCGCCACTCACCGAGAAAGCATCGAGATCGCGACTCTCGGAAGTGCGAGTCTCCGAAGTAATAAATGAAACTACCAAGTCTGGCTGAGGATGATCGCGAGAGGCCCATAGAAGACCCAGCTGTGGAGAGGACAGTTGAGGATAACGAAGCAGATAAGACAACTGAACTTCCAGTTGAAAAAGTTGTCTCTCCACATGCTACGGATGCTGCTGAAGGTGAAGAGCGGCAGAGCATCCTGCCTTCCATCCCAGAAAAGGAAGGACAAGAAGAAGATGAAGATGATGATGTCATCATATATTCTCCTGTATACCCAGATATTCAGCGCCGTCTACGTGAATGGAGGGCGTGGAAGCTAAGCCACTCACGGGTGTAGTTTGAACGCCCTGAGTTTATCGAAGAAGAGGAGAAATTGTTCTAATTTCTCGGAGTCACCAAAGTGCTTCAGGCCCTTGATTAAGATAACTGCCTGAATATTCTACAAATTCATTATAAACTCCAATTCTAGCAACCATCATAAGTTCACTACCAATTAAACATGAAATCCATTAATACTAAAGTCACCAATAGCCAAAATCCAACAAAATGTATTAGTAGCGAAGTTTCCTTTCGATAAATTAAAACAACTATAAATTCATAATCCATTTTCATCAACCAACAAAAAGACTATATAATTCAACTAAAAGTAACAAAATCCATATTATCAACAAAGCTCATGTCATTCATGCTTTAAAAAATGCTCAAGCTTCTCCTACTCAGCCTTTAACCTTTGTTTCTCGTAAATTATGATTTAGCTATTAATGAATCAACTCTTCTCAGCAATCAAAGTAAATTATGCACAAAACATACATACATTTTGTCTAAATTTCTTTATCATATTCAAGATCACTTAAACAGAGCACTAGTGTCTTTCAGAATTTTAATTTTCTTTATCATGGATTGTTTTTTATTGTTAGAGCACAATATGCTAGCCTTATTTAATACCAGACAACCAAATCAATTAGGAGACATCACTAAGGATTTATCATATATATAGTTCACTGCTTCATATGGAGAAAATAAATAACATACTCAGCAGATCTAAAGCATGCATCAACAGACCATCTTTTATTAGCCAAAACTGGGGGAAGGGGAAGGGGGATCAGTGACAAAGGGGAAGGGGGATCAGTGACAAACGCCCCCCATAGAGGATCGCAAGCTTCTGGAACCAATAATGTTGTCTATCATCCGCAAAACAATGTCTTATCTAATTGAAATAAGAATATCTAATCTAATAACACTTAGAATACTACTAAAAGGTGAAAATAATTTGGAAAAGCACTCAATTATTATCCTAATAGTGCAGTTGAGAATAGCCTTAGTCATATTTCAAAGATACCACGTGTTGTGATGGGTCGCTATTTTCAATGTAAATCTACAAAGCTTAGTCATGTTTCAAGACAACACAAAGGTTGTGAAGGGTCGCTATTTTCAATGTAAATGTACAATGAGAAGTTAGGAGTTTCATATATTTGAGTGGATTAGACCAAACATAAGCCATTCTTTTTTGGTAATTAGCCCAAACTTTAGGGGTGTTTTTGAAATTATCCCAAAGATTTATAATAGTGACACTAACACAACATTTGACCAATTGCATAAACCCATGGCTTTCCAAAATGTATCACGATAAATTTTGAAACTAGTATTTCAAACAAAGCAAACCTTAAGCTTTATTGGATGCAAAGAGGAAAATAAAACAAAAACAAAGCTAAAGAACCAAAAGATAGTGGCTTTAATAAAAATTGCCCATCAAACAAAAATTGCTGCAAGGAACATCAACCTCATGGTATACAACCATGCAAAAGATAACGAGTAACTATGCAAAAACCATATATGTACAAAATCAAACTCGGAAACACTTATATGTTCTCCAAGATTCATTTACTACACAGTTGCAACATCTTCAAGCGCATAAACATAGCAAAATAACAAAACTTATCTACATTTTGCAAAGGCAAACCCTTGTAAAAATGCTTTCTAGTGAAAAGGAGAATATCCAAATTGGCAAAAATTGTCACATTCAAAATTAATTTGAGTTGATACTTACACAGTCAAAGAACATTAGAATCACTATCACTGAGGAAAACTCGGCTTGAATTCTTTCAAAAGACATCTAAATGAGTAGGTAATCGTTAAGAAGCAAAATGCATAAAGTATAATGTCATCCAAAAAGGGAAAAAAGGTATTTACTTGTCTTCTTCAGCCAGATCATGGTTTTTTTTTTTTGTTTCTTTAGGGGTGGGGTGGGATACAATAGCAACTTGGACTTAAGTAGGAGGCAATCGGAACCTTAGCCTTTGCCACAAGTCGGAGATCATATTAAAATTTATCAAACACATATCAAATAGACACTCGTATCAACCAAGACGTGGCAACAAGAAGTATACGACATAACATACCTTTTTGGCTTTCTCACCGCCTCCTTGCTTTTATCATACGATGCAAGTTTAATTAATGTTTGAAATACAACGAGCGGCAAAGATATCGACTTGTGAAGATAGACAACTAGAAAAGTTCTAGTTCAAGAGAGACAATAATGTGGTTAAAAGAATCAAGAGTACCTTTTCCCGTGGCTCGCTTTCTTCCTTTTCATTTGCAGGAGAGCCCCTTGTTGGCATCACCAACATCATCTTGTCCTCGATTCCTTTCGTAATTGACATTCTTAACTTCATTAGTGGGTTTCTCTATATTTGGTACAAAAACATGCACTCAGGGAATGTATATATTAACAACAAACTGGATAACCAAATTGACAAATCATCTCAAAATCCTCCACTAGATAACCATTAACTCATCAAATAAAAAACACACACAAAGATTTCAAAAACCACACAAGCTAATTATCCTTCTCAAAGACACAAACTTAGTAGCTTACCTGGGAGAGCCAAAGATTGCAGCAGAGGCGATCGGCTTGGGTGATTTCTCGACCTCGACAAGGCACATGCGGCAGTTTCCGGTGATGGAGAGGCGGCTATGATAGCAAAACCCGGGATATCAACGCCGCGATCTTGCAGATTGAAGCACCGTCATCCCCGTTGAGATTTTGACCGGTACCCATCAACGAACACCTCAATAACATATCGGGCTGACTGAAACCATAATGTAACAAATTAAGCTTCTAGTCTATTTTTGCCAATTGTTTTATCAGAATTCACAAGTATCAATAGTATACCGCCAACCGCCTTCAATGCGCTTAAGATCTTCACCAAAAGAACCACCTAAAACCCAAATCGAGACAAGTTGAACTCATTAGGCCGTTGTATTTTAGGTTCCCAAACATGATTGATATATAACATAGTGGACCAAAAAGAGAAGAACACTTTAGAGAATGAGAATCAATCCATGGAAAAAGGATAAAGAAAACGTAAGAGATTTACTTTTGTTTTTCTTGGTGATGGTATTCCCTACATGTTTGCTCTTCATCTTCATCATCACCCAGAAAATCAACAATATTCTTGACACGAAAAACATATCTAAATTTTTGTGTCAATAAAACTTGACAGAACTTACGTTTCCACTCCGATGAATATAAACAGAGACAATCTTCCAGTTGATGATCACCTACATCGTTTAAGTTATGCATCAAAACATATATATTTCCGCGTTAATTGCAAAAGGTACCCTAAAATTTAGCCTAATTACAAAATATCCAGCTTATCTTTCAAAATTTAGCCTAACGTAAGGAAATATTTGAAATTGTGAAAGACTATCAAGGTTTTGGTAATCGGACTAAAATATCGATGTAATTTTTGTAATTATGCCTATATTCATGGTGAAACCCTTGCCAATCGAATTATCGAGAAACGGGAATACCGTCCGAGTTCTTTTGAGAAGTTCACTACCTCGAGCAAGCATTTCTTGATTACAAGCAAGAAAAATTCTCCTTAGGAACTAATTCTTCGACATAGCCGCTTAACTATTGTTGTCGCTTGTTATTTCCGATCCCTAAACTTAGCCCTTTTCGATCCGATCGCCAATGCAACATTCCACACTTCTTAGCGCTCTCGCTTTCAACGTCGCCACGCCGCAAAGCTTAATTATAAAAATACACGAAACGAAATTTTAAATTTCAGTTTCTATAATCGGATCGATCGAATTCAATTTTTTTGTTTTGCTAGATCTCGAGATCTATTTTTCACCGTGGCGCGGCGGAGTGAGAGTCGATATATCACCATGAGATTTGACGCCGGGAAAAGATACGAGCGGAAGGAGCAATGTTTTGGTGGACAACGTGCGGTTGGCGCGACGGGAGGGGAGAGAAGTGACGGGCGGAGGCGACTTGACAAAAGTGCGCGCAGAGGAGGTGAGAGAGGCGGATGGGAGAGAGGCGCAGCAAACTTGTTTTTCTTTCCGTAATGATAATTAACCTAATTACTTAGGGCCTAATGACACCGATTGTAGAATCGGTGTCCATAAATCTAGTGTTAAAAAATAAAGACACCGGTTTTGTAATCGGTGTCGAAAGATCTGGTGTCGAAAGATCTGGTGTCTAATCTAAAATAATTTATATAAATAGACACCGGTTTCAATATTCGATGCCAAAACCAGTGTCTATTTGGGACGTATTTTTATAATAGACACCGATTCTATAAAACCGGTGTTGTTTATCAAACGACAGCACTAATTAGTCACCGGTTTCTAACAAAACCGGTGTTAAAAAGGAATAAACACCAGTAAAGTCATAAAACTGGTGTCTTTTTGGTGGTGTCTATCAGCAGCTTTTCTTGTAGTGGAAGGCTATTTTAAGATGTCCGTAGCCAAGCCGGGATCCAGATCTTTGGGAGAAGGGTCTCAAGTTGTGCGAAGAAGGCCGATAGGCAAAGCAGACTATCGCCACCATTCACCGGGTAAGCGTAAAAACTCTTGTACAGTATACACCCAGAGGAAGAGGAAGAAGTGGTGGAGGAAGAGGTTTTCGACCTAGACCACTACCCAAAAATATCGAATATGTAGATCCTGGAAAAAAGGGAAGGATCTACGGGTTGGGTGTGACGAAGTAGCTAATCCGGGAAGTTGCTAGGAAGAATGTTGAATACGTGAAAAGACTAGAAGAGGAAAATGTAAGACAAGACCCGGACTATGGCAAGAGAGGAAACGAAAAGACGATCTTTGCGAAAAGAGCTTATGAAAAGAAGAAGCGGTGAAGAAGAAAGAAAAAAAAAGAGAGCTGATGATGACAGAGCTGAAGAGGAAAGAAGGAGGCAGCGAAGGCGATAAAGTGTTGCTGCGAACCCTTCATGTATTTTACTCTTGTAAATACATTTTTGTGTAAGTCATCTGTATATTCAGTAAAGTGTTTTGTGATTTCTCTCTTTGTATTTGTATCCTAGCATAGATGTTTGTAATTTGCTTAGATTTGAGTATGTTCTGATACACTTTGTAAACAGTTGTGTAAAGGACAAGAATGCTATGATCAACAAAATGATTGATTCTACGCATACATTCTTTGTTACTGCATTGTCTGTATGTATCTTTGTTGTTTACATATTGTTTAATGTTTTTAAGTTTTGGCATCATCAAAAAGGGGGAAATTGTTGGGAAATTTATTTTATAGCTTTTGATGAATGCCATGTAAAACTTAAAGTAGAAAGTTGGCACCCCATTTTCCTTGTAATTTTCATTGTAATAGATAGGACTGGAAAAACTGAGTCAAGTCAGCTATGCCAAGACATACAAGAAGTCAACTAAAGACTGAAGTGAAGACTCCGCTGTGGAACAGCTGAGTACGACCAAGAAGGAAGATCAAGAACTTGACTGAAGATGTATCAGCTGAGGAATAACTGTGTGAAGTGTCAGTCAAAGCATCTCAAGAAGCCAAGTCACAAGTTGAAAGTGACAGTTGAGTCTTCAAATGATTGGAGCAGCACTCAAGTCACTGGGAAATAGGCAGTGACCAAGAGAACTCAATCGAAAGGAACGTTGTACGTAAGTCAAGAACATTACTTAAATAAGTAATACTTCCATGCCGCCAATGGGAAGCACTGCACCTCGTGTCAGAACCTGAAAAGCTGAACATTCATTTAATACGAGGAAAGGTCTACATCTCAAGATTGAAGACCAAGAGAAGACAAGCCAACGAACACTAGTGTCTTTTGAAAATCAGCCTATCTCTTCAACGGGCAGATTTTTGAAAGTTCACTATAAAAGTGTAGGTCCCAAGGGGTGTGAGTGTAAGGTTTAGAAGGGGGGGTTAAATAAACCTTTCCAACTTTTCGATTTAGTCCTTTTTAAAATAGTTCAGAGTTAATTCTTCACAGCTAAGTCCTAGATGGACAGCTAAGTTGGTTAACCGGCAGAGTTAGCCACTCAATAGACTCGACTGAGCTGTTGATGAATAACTCAGCTGCTTAGTCTATAGCTTAACTCAACTGTGATATGTTTTCAGCGGAAGACTTAACACCCTTGAATTTGGTTTAAATTTGTTTTAACACTTGGTTTTAGCACTTTGTTAAAAGTCAATTGATAGCAAATTTATCGCCAGATATAAAATAATATGCGTATGAAGTGAAGTCTTTGAAATGTAAATGACACAATAAATTTTATAGAGGTTCGAGGTTGGGATAATCCTCCTAATCCTCTCTTCTCCAACTCCTGGAGGAATCCACTAAGTATTGATTAGAGTACAAAGTGGTTATCAGTCCAGATGCAAGTCTTGATCACACAGCTGACTTGATCCTTTGGGACTCAGTCTGGAGATGCTTTGGTCACAGGGCAGCTGCCTTGCTACTACAGCTTACTTTCTCAAGTTTCTTGGATTTGATCACGAAGCCCTCCAATAGCTTGAGACTGGTTCGACCTTGAACCTTTCTACAATCCTCTGTGGAATGTAGACCCCTTTGATTCATCAAATGTTTCCTCTTCAACTGATTAAAGTCGTCTTTCCTCCACAGGTAAGTGTTGGATTGATTTCCTTCGAAGTTTTGGCTTGAGGATTAAGCTTGAATGATTTGAGAATTTTTTGTAGGTTACAGCTCAAATGATAGCTTGAATGTTCGTGGTTCAGATAGTCAAGGTAACCTTTTCTCAAATTGATTCCTCAGCCTTTTATAGTGTTCTTTTGAAAATCTGCCCGTTGAAGAGATAGGCTAATTTTCAAAAGACACTTGTGGTCGTTGGCTTGTCTTGTTGCAGTCTTTGAAATTGACATTTTCTCGTATTAAATGATCCTTCAGCTTTTTAGAGTTCTGACACAGGTGCAGTGCTTCCCATTGATTTATTCCTTTTGCACGCTTCTGGGACTGAGCACTTTAGAATATTGCAGCATGGAAGTATTACTTATTTAAGTAACTTTCTTGACTTCTGTGCAACGGATCCTTTTCAGTTGCCTTGACTTGACTGCAGTTCCTTAACTTCCCCAGATGACTTCGAGTCAGCTCCCAATCATTGGATGACTCATCTGTCACTTCAACTTGAGACTTGGCTATCTTGGGTTGACTTGACTGACACTTCACACAGCTGCATCTCAGCTGATACTTCTCCAGTCGAGTTCTTGTCTTCTCTTCCTTGCCATACTCAGCTGCCTCACAGCGGAGTCTTCATTCTAGTTTCCAGTTGACTTCTTGCATATTTAGGCATAGCTGACTTAACTCAGCTCGAACAGCCTTATCTATTACACTGCAAATTACAAAGAAAATAGGGTGCCAACTTTCTAGTCTAAGTTTTACATGGCATTCATCAAAATCTAAACAGTGAATTTCCCAACAAAAAGGCTGAGGAAACTCATTGAGAAAAGGTTACCTGAACCACGAACAAGCAAGCATTATTCAAGCTATTAACCTGCAAATATTCTCAAAGATATTCAAGCAAATTCTCAAGCCTGAAACTCGAAGGAAATTAATCCAACACAAAGCTATGAAGGAAAGACAACTTCAAACTGTTGAAGAGGAAACTTTTGAAAAATCAAAAGGGGTCTACTTTCCAAGGAGGATTGTAGGAGGGTTCAAGGTCGAACCAGTATCAAGTTATTGGAGGGCTTCGTGATCAAATCCAAGAAGCTTGAGAAAGTAAGCTGAAGTAGCAAGGCAGCTGCCCTGTGAAGAAGCTGAGTCGGAAGAGAAGCCAGCTGTGTGGCCAAGGCATCTCTAGACTAAGTCGAAGGAGCAAGTCAGCTGTGTGATCAAGACTTGTCTCTAGACTGAGAACCACTTTGTGAACTGATCATTACTTAGTGGATTCCTCCAGGAGTTGGAGAAGAGAGGATTAGAAGAATTACCCCATCTTCGAACCTCTATAAAAATCAACTGTGTCATTTATTTTTCAGCACATTTACATTTCTGCATATCTATTTTATATCTACTGATAAACTTATTTGCTATCCAGACTGATTAATAACTAAGTGATAAAATCAAGTGTTAAAACAAGTTTAAATCAATCAAAGGGTGTTAAGTCTTCCGCTGATAAAACCAACACATCCAAGTTAAATTTCAGGTTAAACAGCTGAGTTATTCTATCAACAGCTCTATCGAGTCTGTTGAGTGGCTAACTCTGCTGAATAACTAATTTAGTTGTCCCTCAAGGACTTAGTTGTTTGTGTTAACTCTGTAATTTCTTTAAAAGGACAAAATCTAAAATTTGGTAAGATTTATTCAACCCCCCCCTTCTAAACCTTACTCACACCCCTTGGGACCTACACTTTGCAAATAGACTTGGACATTGTCCACTTTCATTGAATTTTCCATAATACTCACCACCTCGGTCTGATCTCACTACTTTTACTGTCTTATCTAACTGCATTTCCACCTCATTGATGAACACCTCGAGGATGTTCACCGATTGAGACTTTTCATGCAATAGATAAATATAACCGTATCGTGAGTAATCATCTATAAAGGTGATAAAGTACTTTCCACCGCCCCAATTAGGGATGTCAAATGGACCACATATATCAGTGTGTATCAGCTCAAGAAGCTGAGTGCTTCTTGTGGCAGATTTTGGTCTACTTTCCTTTAATGCAATCCACACACACATCCCAGTCACTAAAATCCAATTGAGGAAGGATTTCATTTTTCACCAACCTCAATAACCTTTCTTTGGAAATGTGACCCAATCTTTGATGCCACAAGAAAGCTGAACTTTCATTTGGTGCACTACGTTTAATTCCTACACTACTTTCAACATGATACAGGGATTCAGCAAATTTACTATCAAGATTAAAACGGGATTCAAACAAAATACCTGAACCATAAAAGTATTTGTTCTTAAACAACGAAAAAGTACCATTAGCAATCTTAAAATGAAAACCTAAAATATCCAGTCTTCCTACAGAAATAAGATTTCTAGCACAATCAGGAACACAGAGACATCTTTCAAGATCTATGTGACATCCAGTGTCCATGATCAGCTTGTAAGTCCCAATTCCTTCTATATGTGCTTTCATCCTATTCCCCATAAACAAATATTGTTCAGTTCCGTTTATGGGCTGGATCGTACGGAATCCTTGTATAACATGAGACACATGAGTAGTGGCACCAGAATCTAACCACCAAGTATTATTAGGCACTTCTATAAGGTTCGATTCAAAACATACAGAAACATAATGTATACCTTTCTTCTCGAACCATGCCTTCCTTTTCGGACATTCTTTCTTTAAGTGTCCTGGCTTATTGCAGAAGTAACACTTAATAACCTTTTTATGGATTTGACCCTCTCGAACCTTCATCGGGGCCTTATCCTTTTTCTTATCCTTCTTACCCGGTTTAGCCTTGCTGCTACTAGCACCATCATAGACTATAAGGTGAACGGATTGATCTTTTATTTTTTTAATCTCCCTTCCTTCTGCACTAACATGGCCTTAAGTTCTTTGAAGTTTCATTTATCCTTAATGGTGTCGTAGTTCACATGGAACTGACCAAATTCAACAGGGAGGGAGTTCATGATGAACTTGTTTGATAAATGTTTTTATCATGATTTTGATGATTTTGTTTTTACACCAAAACAATGTTTTTAGATGTTGTCCAAATACTCCTAAATGATTTAAATTGTTTCTACTAATTTTCCGGAGTATTTCTTCAAGTTTATTTTCGACATTAAATTGGACAACACTTTTTATGATTTTGAGTTAATGTGTTTTTACATCAAACAATGTTTTTAATTGTTGTCCAAAGACTCCTAAAAGATTTAAAATGGTTTTAATATTTTCCGGAGTATTTCTTCAAGTTTTATTTTAGATAAAATTAGACAACACTATTAATGATTTTATGTTTATTAGTTTTTACTTCAAAACAAGGTTCCTAAATGTTGTCTAAATACTCCCGATTGGTTTAAAATATTTTTACTAAATTTTTGGAGTATTTCTTGAGTTTTATTTTCGACAAAAATTGGACAACATTTCTGTCTCGAGGTCAACCGGTCGCCGTAGAGGGCAACCCGCACCAAGATGAATTTTGAAACAGAAAATGAGACGGAGGAGAAAATGACGGTCGGCCTGGCCGACTGGTGTCGTCGGCCGACACCCATGTCGACGGTACCTAGGCATAAAAATTGAAACAGAACTTTGCTCCTTGAAAATTCATTGAGGGGGACTGTCAGGAAGTCAAGGTCGGCCTCGACGGTCGAAGTCCTCCGACGGCCGCTCTATATTTTGACAAAGAAAATTCTAACCGTTGTGCAACAGACAGTTTTTCCCTAAATTGTGGAATTGATTTCTAACATCTATAATCTTGATTTTAATTGCAATTTTTTTGTAGATATCAGATTCCAAGAGGAGCCTATCAAGTATCAATCATCTCCTATAAATAGAGGAATATTTGAAGTACAACAACAAGAGAGAACAATACAACACAACAAGAAATACTCAAGCAAACACTTGGTCTTGTATTGTCATTATTCTTGTTGTAATTTGCCTAGCTTATCACTTTCACATTCTTGAGGTCTAGGCTATTCTTGATTACACTTGCACTCAATTGTATAATTGTTTATCGAGTTGTAATCTTGAATTTTTGGGTTATCATTCAACACAAGATATCCTTGTGAGTGTTCTTGTGGTAAGAACACACTTGGGTGATCTAGGTGTTAGGTGTAAGAAGATTGTGGTAATCTTCTTGTTGAAGTGTTGAAGAATTTGATATTCTTCAAGGTTGAAGATTGTGGTAATCTTCACAAGGTGCCGTTGGAGATTGTGGTAATCTTCAAGGGAGATTGTGGTAATCTCAAAGGTGGTGTTGAAGAAGAGTGTGGTGCTCTTCAAGGTGTTGTTGTAAGTTGGTGTTGTATTAACTTTGGTAATTAATAAAATCTTTTTTCTTTTTGAAATCCATCCCGGATATACTGGGGTGGTAGAGGATTAGGCCCTAGGTGGGTTGAGCCTCTATAAATCGACGTGTGTTGTTTACATTCCGCACCTTTATTATTGTCTTTGAGCATTCGGTTTGAAAAAGAGGGCAAAATCGAAAAGATGGAGATAGTCTATTCACCCCCTCTAGATTATCGTAGCCGCTTGACTTACAAGTGGTATCGTGAGCAAACTCTTTGGCAAGCTCGCTTTCCCATCGCGAGTGAAGAGAAACGATCGTCGGCTACAAATGAAGCTCATCTTTCCGGCACCTCCACCACCAAGCCACCACTATTTGATTCCAAAAATTATACATTTTGGAAAGAAAGAATGGAATGTTATTTACAAGGTTGCGGGTTCGATATTTGGAACATCGTCATCAATGGAGAATCCATTCCAATGAAAGACACACCATACACCTCCAAAGCTCTCAAGGAGTTCAATGATGAAGAAAAGAAAACCATCTCCTTAAATGGTAAAGCTCTCAATATTTTGTATTGTTCACTTACTAATTTGGAATATGAACATATTGTAGGAATTCGATCGGCACATAAAGTATGGCAAAAATTAGAAGCCATCTATGGAGTATTTGCAAATGAAAGGAGTCAAACAAAAGCATCTACTTCTCAAAGGGATACAATGTCAAGTGCTCACACCACCACACTTGACAAGGTTAGAAACCTTGAAAAACAAAATAGTACTCTTGTTGTGGATATGAATTGCATGAAAAATGATTTATCAAACTCAAACTTGAGTACCAATAAATTTCCCAATATTGTGAATGCTAATGGTTGTGATAATTTGAATAGTGAACTTGATCATGAGCCTAATATTGTCAAGCATATGAAAAAGAATCGAGTTCCTATGTATGTTAGTAATATTACTTGCTTTTATTGCGGTAAGAAGGGACACGCCGTAAATACTTGTCGGGCTAGAAATAGCTCAAATTATTGTTGGAGACCTAAAAGTCTCAAGGCTAATCCCAAAGGACCCAAGCACTTGAGGGTACCACAAAACAATGTTATATTAGGTACCCGGCGAAATAAAAATCGAAGAAAATTCATACCGCCAAGAAGACATCAAATGACCATTTCATTTGATCAAAGGAGAAAACACCTTCAACAAAGTCATTTTCCAAGAAGAGGAAATAATCAAAAATGGGATGAACAAAATCTTTGAAATGGCAAAGACATCATCAACAAGATGATTTTCCAAGAGAAAGACACTTTCGAAAATGGGAAGGCCACAATGCTTGGAAATGGAGCAATTGGAGAAACCACCATCAACATGAAGATTTTCAAACGGGAAGATATCATCAACAATGGGAACGACACAACCCATGGAAATGGCGAAATTGGTAAACCGTATATCCCTATTTAAATATGCATTTTATTTTTGCATGTTTTTATTTGTGTTTAAATTGCAAAATGAGTTTTAAAATTTATAAGGTCTTCTATATATATTTATGTGTTTTTAAAATACTTTGAAAAATGAGACCTTACATGTTGTGGACTTACTTAGACTTATATGTTTTTATCTCTTATGGATTTTTATAGCATTAGCATTGTTGTGATATCTCTCGTTGCTTAGCCTACACATGTATTATTATGTTTGTGCCAAATTTGGTTTAAGAATTGTGTAGAATTTACATATCTCTTCCAATGGCTATCTACTTGTAATATATCAAGAGAAATATGAACTATCGAGTTACGCTCATTATTGTTATTCATTATCATAGACTCGATACATGTTGTGCCATATGCCTATGTGCTTATTAAGAGGATGTTTTGATTTTTGAAAAGGCATTATTTGACATAGCTTGCTTTATCCAAGTTCTGTAAAGGGCTATATTTTATTTTGATAAAACAATTGATTCACTAAGTTATGCATTTTATTGCACATATAAATGCCATTATTCTTGGATGCTTATGTCAAAGCTCTTGTTCATATGATTCTTGTAAATGAAGTCTCAACTATGTGCTCTCGCATTTTCATATTTCAAAAGAGACCTTATATAGCTTTGTATAAGCTTATTTGAACTTGCATGTTGTATTATACTCTTGATGATTATCTTTAAGCATAGTATATGTTACTTGCTCTAGTGTCTCTATCATTCGATATTACTATGCTCGTGTGCAAAATATCTTGTTAAGATTTTGCAGAAATTTTTGATATTTCGGAACAAGTTTGATGAACAAGGCAATGTTAGTAGCCTAAGGGTATTGTCAAGAAGAAGGTAATGATTTTGATGTAACATTTGCACTCATAGCACATTTAGAAGCTATTTGTACTTTACTTTCCCATTCTTGTTTTGAGAAAATTTCAAGCTTTACCATATGGATGTTAAATCCAATTTTCTAAATGGTTTTATTCAAATAGAAGTCTATCGGAGATTAAAATTTTTAGGCCAAATGATTTGTATAAAAAGGCCTTGTACGGTTGTTACAAGTACCCCGTATATAGTTTGATAGACTTAGCTATTTTTGCAAAATAATTTTACAAAAGGTAAAGTTGATACTACACTTCTTGGTTTGAAAAAGGGCAAGGTTGTTTACTTGTGCAAATTTATGTTGATAATATTTTTGGTGCTACTAATGAATATTTGTGCAAGATATTTTTCCAAGTCAATGCAAGGTGAACCTAAGATGATCATGATGAGGGAAGCTCAAATTTGATCATTGAAATTCAAGTTCAACAATGCCAAGAAGGTGATTATATTCCACACTCAAAAGAAGAAGTGAGGCATTGAAGAAGAAAGAACCATTTCAGCCTATATGGCCACAAATGTGAAAATTGACAAAGGTTGAGGTAGGCATGTTGATTGACAAACGAATTCGAGGTATGTTTATTCGTTTATTACTCCTTATACTCTACATTCTATATGCCTTACGTCTATATGCTCGACTTCAAAAACTATCCCAACGAATCTCATTAAAGTGTCGTTAAAAGAAATTTTCCAATATTTGAAAGGCACTTTTCCTTATGACTTATTGTATCCAAAGTCTTAAAACGTTCTTATTTTCGGGATAACAAGTCCGGAGATAATAATTTTTCAAAATATAGTTCGTCATAATCGAACTAAACATATTGAGATTCGATATTTTTTAAGGGATTGCATGTTTAACAAAAACTTGAGATGTGTTTAATTTCGTCTCAAGGATAACTCGCGGAATTTTTAATCGTCACCGCTGAGTCTTTTACCTCATTTCGAGCTTGATTATGACATAACTTATATTGAATGATGTCTACGTTTGCATTTTGCACGTTTTTAAAACTTAGAGGCGAAAAATCAGATTTTTGGATCAAAATTCAGAATTTCAAAACAGAACAGAACCAGTGGGCTGCCAGGGCAGGGGCCGACCGGTCTCCCTATGCCCTGATCGGTCGCCCACTGCTTAAATTTGGTTAAAACCGTCTCTGTTCTTGTATTTTGGCAGTTTAAGGTTTTTTCCTCTCTATTTCGTCCCCTTTGCAAATTTCACACACATTTCACTCCAAATGTATTTGGGTGCATAAAATTCATATTTTGGGGATTATCTAGCTCGATTATCATTAACATTGCCCATCTTTACTGACTAAATGGTAAGAATTCTACTTCATTTGCTCAATTGGGTTGAACCCTTGAGATTGTGACTTATTTGTTATATTTTTTTATGGAAGTTTCATATGAATGTGATGAACTTGTCATTTATGATGTATTGTATTGTATTGTGTTTGAACTGATTTGGTGATGAAAAACTTGGCATGATTACATTTTCAAGGGCTACATATATCTTCATTTATTTTTAACGCCCGCCAAGTGTTCGATAAAACGTTTCAATGAAAAAGTCATCACCTATATGATTCTCTTGTTTTCAAATGTCCTATATATTTATAGAGATCATGTTTTGCAAATCAAATGAGTTTTCATAAGCTTCTACAAGTCCTATAATCAACTTTTCCCTCCTATTTGGTCTATAAGCTTCAATGTTCAAATAGCTCGATACATCGGTTTAGTTGCGCACTTTGATATGAATATATGATGTTTTTATCGTGCTAACATTTTTTTGGATGATTCCAAAGGGGGAGAAATAGGTTATAAGCTCATTAGCTCATAGAAGCTAATATAACTCGAGAAAGAAACTATAAGTTGTGGCTATTAAAAGCCATAAGTTGTGGATTATACTTAGTCTATTTGTTGTAGTATGGACTCATATTCATGTCTAATGATGTTTTGTTGACAGGGGGAGCTTATAAGCTCTTGATACTTAAGCTCAAGTTGTAAAAGCGGAGCTTTTAGCTTTTGGTTGATTGCTTCTACATTATTCTTGTTGTGCATGTTGATAGGGGGAGCTTTTGCAAAAATATTTTTTGAAAATCTTTACTCCCATCCTTGTGTTTATGTTGCGTGGAATGTTGTCGCTCACAACGGATAGTTCTTTTTTAACCGGTAAAATTGTTTTGTTTTCAAAATTGACTTTGGTAAATTGTTTTGGTTTGTAATCATCAAAAAGGGGGAGATTGTTTGATAAATGTTTTTATCATGATTTTGATGATTTTGTTTTTACACCAAAACAATGTTTTTAGATGTTGTCCAAATACTCCTAAATGATTTAAATTGTTTCTACTAATTTTCCGGAGTATTTCTTCAAGTTTATTTTCGACATTAAATTGGACAACACTTTTTATGATTTTGAGTTAATGTGTTTTTACATCAAACAATGTTTTTAATTGTTGTCCAAACACTCCTAAATGATTTAAAATGGTTTTAATATTTTCCGGAGTATTTCTTCAAGTTTTATTTTAGATAAAATTGGACAACACTTTTAATGATTTTATGTTTATTAGTTTTTACTTCAAAACAAGGTTCCTAAATGTTGTCTAAATACTCCTGATTGGTTTAAAATATTTTTACTAAATTTTTGGAATATTTCTTGAGTTTTATTTTTGACAAAAATTGGACAATATTTCTGTCTCGAGGTCAACCGGTCGCCGTAGAGGGCAATCCGTACCTGAAGATGAATTTTAAAACAGAAAATGAGACGAAGGAGAAAATGACCAGGTCGGCCAGTCGACCAGGGTGTCGACCGGTCGACACCCATGTCGACCGGTACCTGGGCATAAAAATTGAAACAGAACTTTGCTCCTTGAAAATTCATTGAGGGGGGGACCGTGGTCAAGGTCGACCGGCCAAGTCCCCCGACGGCCGCCTGTTGTTTTTTTCGTGTGTTCTTCAAACGTCTATTTCGTGCGATCGTCGCCCTATGTTTTGACAAAGAAAATTTAATCTGTTGTGCAGACAACTTTTCCCTAAAATGTGGGATTTATTTCTAACAGCTATAATCTTGATTTTAATTGCAATTTTTTTGTAGATATCAGATTCCAAGAGGAGCCTATCAATTATCAATCATCTCCTATAAATAGAGGAATATTTGAAGTACAACAACAAGAGAGAACAATACAACACAACAAGAAATACTCAAGCAAACACTTGGTCTTATATTGTCATTATTCTTGTTGTAATTTGCCTAGCTTATCACTTTCACATTCTTGAGGTCTAGGCTATTCTTGATTACACTTGCACTCAATTGTATAATTGTTTATCGAGTTGTAATCTTGAATTTTTGGGTTATCATTCAACACAAGATATCCTTGTGAGTGTTCTTGTGGTAAGAACACACTTGGGTGATCTAGGTGTTAGGTGTAAGAAGATTGTGGTAATCTTCTTGTTGAAGTGTTGAAGAATTTGGTATTCTTCAAGGTTGAAGATTGCGGTAATCTTCACAAGGTGCCGTTGGAGATTGTGGTAATCTTCAAGAGAGATTGTGGTAATCTCAAAGGTGGTGTTGAAGAAGAGTGTGGTGCTCTTCAAGGTGTTGTTGTAAGTTGGTGTTGTATTAATTTTGGTAATTAATAAAATCTTTTTCTTTTTGAAATCCATCCCTGGATATTTGGGGTGGTAGAGGATTAGGCCCTAGGTGGGTTGAACCTCTATAAATCGACGTGTGTTGTTTACATTCCGCACCTTTATTATTGTCTTTGAGCATTCGGTTTGAAAAAGAGGGCAAAATCAAAAAGATGGAGATAATCTATTCGCCCCCCCTCTAGATTATCGTAGCCGCTTGAACTTACAGAACTGCACAAGGAACGTCTCACTCACATCCATCCCCATAGTTTTAAGTTTTGCTGTTAGATTGGACATTTCTGTTATATGATCATGAATTGGCTTGGACCAATCAAACTTCTTCGTAGTCACCACTCATAAGGTCGCTACAATAGATTTGTCACCAAGTCCGATCGGGAATATTCTTTGACTTTCAAAGATGAATTCCTTGCATTGTTGGTCTTTGGCATCGAAGGCTTAATGTTTTCAGCCATGGTTATTCTCATAAGGTTCAAACTCAGCCTGTTAGACCGCTCCCAAGCCTCGTATATAAACTTGTCAGCTTCCGATCTAGTCTCCGTAATGGTTGCGGGCCTTTCATCAGTCAATGTAGCCAAGTCCAAATCCATGGCACCTAGAGTAAACTAGATATGCGCGGACCAGTCAGCATAGTTCAGCCTATTGAACTTCACAACCGTGTTTCCCGATGCGAAGAGGTTCATAGAAACTGCAAACATTTATACAATATCACCTATTAGCACTTTGAGTTAACTTTAATTGATTCAGAAACTTTTATATAAAGACTTTAACCGTGCATTTAAGTTTACCTTTGGGCATGACTTAATTACACAAATAACATAATTGATGCCAAAGAAATATGCTTTCACAGATAATCAGAACATACATTAGCCAAAAAAGCATGTTATCTTTGGATATACATACTATCTAACTAAAATATGAAGATTGATCCCTTTAATTTTCTAGACTATATGCAATGGTCCACCTTTAGGTGACCTCCTAGCAAAATAATATATAATCACAACTGTTCAATATAGCAATCATGTCATTCTTTAACGATATCTCTATAGTCATGAACAATTGGACAACACTCAAATAAATAAGTGTCTAATTTTCCGTTCAACTTGGTCACTTTAGTGACTAACAAGCTATCTATAACATGAATGTGAAATTCATACATTAATACTTGAATAACTTTAATCAAGTTATAACATTATATACACCAAAATCTCATTTAACTACCGACCTTTCAGAGTAGCATCAAAGATTCTCAATCATACGGTAAGACAACAAAAATATAAAATCATTTAATGTATGTACACAAGTGCCATCCGAATTTCTTTACATACGAATAATCATACTTGGGCACATGACCACTTTGACCATACACAAAAGTAAATCTTATGAGCCTTGATCCATATTCAATGAAAATATATATATATATATATATATATATATATATATATATATATATATATATATATATAGGGATTGGTTCAAATGAGACCACTCCCTTTAGGTTAGTCCATAAGAATATTTATGGACTCTTGATTTAAAATTTTGGATGGTGTAGATCATTTTAGTTAATTTAGGCATATAAGGGTATAATTGTACTTTTATATTTAATTAGTTATGTTAATTGGAGGGTTATTAGCTATTTTTAAGGAAATATAATCTTACCTTTTCAGTTACCCGATTTTTAGGGAGGAAAAATCATCAACTTCAAGCGTTTTTTTCAAAATTGATACTTCTTTCCGCCATATTTGTGAATAGTCGTTTTATTGTATACTTAGTTCTGTGGACTTGTATACATAGTCATGTTTTATTGTATATTTAGTTCAGTGGATTTGTACACTTGGTTCAGTGGAATCATATTCTTAGTTATATAAGTAGTTTAGTAAGTAGTTTAGTGAATTTGTATACTTAGTTCTGTGGATTTGTATACTTAGTTCAATGGAATTGTATACTTAGTTATATAAGTAATTCAGTGTAATTGTATACTTAGTTAAATGTTTCTGTATACTTAGTATTATTTTAATGGATAGTTAGTTCAATGTAATTGTATACTTAGTTAAATGTTTCTGTATACTTAGTAAAGTTTTAATGTACAGGTAGTTTAGTGTAATTGTATACTTAGTTAATTGTTTATGTATACTTAGTAATGTTTTAATGTATAGTTAGTTTAGTGTAATTGTATACTTTTCATTAATTGTTGCACGATTTTGTTGCCATATTTGAATAATTTGCAGGTTCGAATGGGAAGAGAGAGAGAAAGGAAAGATGAATCGCTTGATTATGGGGACGTGATCAATACAAAATCACGTCCCTAATTTTTAGGAAGCGGTTACTATATTTAATTTCATGGATTCTTATTTTATCCCTTCTGTTGTATACTTACTTATGAAATGTTGTATATATTGTAATATATATTGGCCATTGATTTACTATTTGGATGGTGTAGATTTAGTCTTATGGACTAACCTAAGAGGGTGGTCTCACAGGATCCCCTCCCTATATATATATATATATATATATATATATACACACTTCTGTCATCATATGCAAACATTGTTAATCAAGTGGGTTTTTTATTGATATGATTGCATCTATACAATATTCATATATACATATGACCAGTGGCATTACACCCATAAAATAAAATCTGATTGTGTCAACAAAATGTTGCCTTCATTAGTGCTCATTCAATCCTTAAAAAAAAAAAATGGTCCATGATGATGACGTCAAAAAACATATAATATCACATGGAATTATGGATACATGAAACTGTTATTGATCCAAATTTCAATCAAAGAATTTTAGCAAGTAATAGATTGAAACCCAAGTCACGCCTGTGAAACATACAGTAGTCATATGCACATGAATTGCAGCGGAAATTGACCGTAAATTACTCTTTCGAATTCATCAGACAACTTTAATCAGAAAATTACGAATCTCAAACCAGGGCTCTGATACCACATGTAAGCAAATTTCAGATTGCTATACAATGAAATTTGATAAATTCTTTAATGCCCAAAACCTTGGAAAATCATAATTCTCACGAAACAGAAAAATCATTCATGAACATGGGATTTGATATAATTACCTTGATCCATGTCTTTGATAGTTTAGAGATTTGTATAACTAATTTTCTTCCCCTTTGCCTTTTCCTTTCTTTTGATGGCTTGAAGATTCTTTTCTCTCAACTCTTTCTGCCGTTCTCAAAAACTTATCAGTATAGAGGAGTTATTATGTACAGTTTTAATAGGCAGAGGAAGGGAGTTATTTTGTAACTCCCGGTTTTAAATTCTTTAACTCCTCTTAACCATCAAAGAGGTTATTTAATATTTAAAACCTACACTTTAATTAATATGGGTCATATTTAATTCATATGGGCCACTTAATGGATAAAAATCCAACATTTTCTTCTTCCAAAAGATGCAGCAATACCGTACAACTGCTGCTAGTAATACCAAAACTACTGATTCAATTAAGAGGAACAATATTATTGTCCTCTCATTACCTGTAGTAAAAAGAAAATGTCAGACTTCAACTTTTTGTGACATGAAACAATACAAGAACTTGGTGCAACTTAGAGAGATTGCTGCAAAAGTATTGAATTCATTTATATGGTAGAATGCATGTGCATCATTAAAACATGTACAATGAAAGATGAAATATATCACCAATCCCCAATTTGTAGCCCATGGTCATGGCAGCTTTCTTACCATTTCTAACAGCCACTGTCATTCCCTAACTAAAGACTATTAAATTTCTGTTTCAAGCAACGAAAAAGAAATCAAGTTGACCAAATTTTTACTCCAATAAAATTTCACCAAAAATGAATTCCACTTTATTAAACTCTAACAAAGTTCATAATCCAGGTTTTATACAGAAAACAGAGTTTCATTGCTAATTTATACAAACTAAGTTTAAGAACATGATATACTTCAAAATAGATTGGTGTATAAAATCTAGAAAAGAAACGCAGACATGTTGTTTTCCCTTATCCATCTTCAAGTTTTTGTTCTACCTGCAATATTCACAGAGCTCATGGTTTAGCTTCAGGTTGGAACAAAGCCATAAAAAATGGTTTCAAGCTAGTAAAAGAGCCAAGAATCATTTAAGTAAATATAAATAGGATCCCAAATTTGGAAACCCGTCAAAAAAGAAAATATAGACAAAAACTACACAACTTCTCATAGGGTGCCACCTGCAAAGGAAGTGCCAGGATGAACAATAGAACAATGCATCTTAGCCCAATATTGGTGTTACCACAAAATTAAACTACAACACTATCCATAAAGCATAATACAGTGTCTCAAACTGAAAAACATGAATGATGATAATATGTTGTAACATCCCGTTTTCATAATAAAATACGACTTATAAAGTAATAGTGCGATTTATAATAAACAATAATTTTCCAAAGATCATTAACCATTTAAAACGATAATATAAAAACTGTTAGATAAAAATTTCAAGAACCATTCCATAGATAAATTTTAAATACTAAACATTAGAAATATCCATCAAAAAAAATAAAAAAATTAAGTTTATTGTTCTAATTTTTATTATTCGGCCATCGCTTCCACGTGTCCCACCAACTCCATCATTCATCTGAAATAGAAATATATTTGGGGTGAGCATTCAACGGCTCAGTAGGGACGAATTTGTCCAAGCTAAATACACAATACACATTACAAAATAACATGCTTAACATTGAAAATGTAACTGTAGCTATGGCATTGGAATATGGCTCGCACTGCAAGGGTTTCACCGGAGGGAACTTTTATGCCCCGGACCTTTATATGGTCCCACACGACTATAGACATTTAAAATATAGTTCGCACTGCCGGGAATTCACCGGAGGGAACTTTTATGCCCCGGACCTCTGTATGGTCCCACACGACTATAGACATTTAGCACGTAGAAGCATAAATTATCAAGCAATATATAAAGGCATTTAACAAGGACAAATAAAGCGGAAAAACACATACCTCGAAAAAGTAGCGTAGAATAGAATGTGTCGAAGATGAAAATTTCTATGCCCGAAAATTCTTGTTGCCTACAATTAAATTTAAAACTTGTATTAATATTTTGTAAGTTTTATATAAAAAAATATATATATATATATAATAGAAATTAAATTTAAAGGCTAGGATTTAATTGGGTAAAATTTTTGGATTTGGATCAATTTCCAAAACTCAAGGTTGACCCACATTTCTCTCCCTATCCTCTCACCCCAACCCCAGTCCCCCACCCCCAGCCCGCCCCCCCATCCCACCTCCCCCCTTCTTTCCTCTTTCTTTTCCTGCAACTTTCCTTCACCCATTTCTTCTTTCACTGTAAAATCTCTTTCTCCAAATCCCCCTCCATCTCTCTCTCTCTCCTACCTTTTTCCTCATTTCTTTTATTTTCTCTCTCTCCCTCATTTTTCTTTTCCTTTCTGTTTTTCCTTATCTCTCACTCTTCTCCCTCACCAAACCCAAATACCACCCCATTTTTGCTATCTTCCCCTGTATACACCATCCCCCCTTTTTTTCACACACCACATACACACGGTGGTGACCGGCGGCGACGAGCGGCCCGACGGGCGAGCAGTTAAAGGGAAAACCGAGCATAAATCTGTCTGGGTTACCTTTCTTTGTTTTTCTTTTCTCTTTCCTTTTTCTTTTGGGTTTGTGTTGTTTGGCTGGAATTTTGGACTGGGAATGATTTTTCCGTCGAGTGGTGATAGTAGTTCGTGGTGGTGGAAGGGAAGTGAAAATAGCAGTAGAACTTTGGAGCCTTTGGAAGAAAACGAGAAACAAAATTTGATTTTCTTACCTCTGATTTCTTTGAAATTTTGCTGTGTGATAGGATAATGAGAGTTGGGTTAATTATACTATCATTAGAGTTGTAAATTTTTGGTAATGAGAGTGCTTTCAGAAAATTGATGTATGCATAATTTTATCTTAATTTTGGCTGAAGATTTGATTAGAAATTTAGGGCTGAATTTGCTCAATGAATCTAGACTAATTTTTGGCCTGAATTTGTTAGCTAGAATATTTGTTGAGATAATAACTTGATTTTATAACCAATTAGTAATTAAATTCGAAATTAATCAATTAGCTGAAATAAGGTAAAAATAAAAACTGAAATTTTTGACTTTTATATTTTTTTTTGTTAAGTGAAGATTTTATAATAATTGGTCTTACCTTATTTGGATAAATGATATAGGTTTGGGTTTGGGCTTGGTGATGGGTTTAAGATTCCTAGTGGGCTAATAAAGTCTTAAAATAATCTATTAGGCCCAATTATAATAAGATTTTTCAGATTTCCCCCAAAATTTTTAAATCCCTAATTGTTAAACAATCAAGCTCTAATTTCTATTTTCCCCCAATTTCTTGGGTATTACAACTTAATCCCCTAAAAATTAATTTCGCCCTCGAAATTCGAATACTTACCAAAATTAAGGAAATTCAGATACTTAGCTCGAACATCATCTTCTCGTTCCCATGTGGCTTCATTCTTATCGTGTCATTTCCATTGGACTTTGAATAGGGCCACATCTTTATTTCTTAATTTGTGTATTTTTCGTTCTAAGATAACCTCAGGTGCTTCTTCGTAAGTCAAATCATCCCTGATTTCTAATTCTGAATAATTGACAATATGACTTGGGTCATAAACGTACTTCCTGAGCATTGATACATGAAATACATTGTGAATGGATGACAACTTTGGCGGTAGTGCCCATTGATATGCTAGTTCACCGATTCGTCGTAGAATTTCGAACGGGCCAATGTATCGTGGCTTTAATTTTCCCTTTTCACCGAAACGAAAAACACCCCTCATAGGTGCCACCTTCAAGAATACCTTTTCCCCAACATCAAACTGTAAATCC
This sequence comes from Rehmannia glutinosa, assembly GCA_016081115.2. Lineage (NCBI taxonomy): Eukaryota > Viridiplantae > Streptophyta > Magnoliopsida > Lamiales > Orobanchaceae > Rehmannia > Rehmannia glutinosa. The sequence goes on from JABTTQ020003122.1 coordinate 194,958, forward strand.
TTGCTCCTTCGGTCTGCGTAAGATTTTTCTGTCTGCTTTGTGCTACCTTCATTCGGTCCCGAACCTTTTCAATTTTCTAAACTGTTTGCTCAACTAATTCCGGTCCCAAAATTTTCTTCTCACCCACTTCGCTCCAATACAAGGGTGATCTACACTTTTTCCGTATAATGCCTCAAACGGAGCCATTTTAATGGTCGCTTGGTAACTATTATTGTAAGTTTAACTCCACCAAAGGTAGTATTGACTCCAGTTTTCACGGAATCGAGCACACACGCCCTCAAAGATGTCTTCTAATGTTTGTATTGTTTTTTTCCGATCGTCCATCCATCTGTGGGTGATAAGTTGTACTAAAGTTTAACCGTTCCCGTTGTTTGTAGACTTTTCCAAAATTTTGAAGTGAAACGTGGGTCTCTATCTGACACTATCGTCACAGGGACCCCGTGCAGCCTTACAACTTCTCTCTAATATATATCCTTGCATATTGGTCCATTTTTAACGTCATTTTCATCGCGTAAAATGCTGACGATTTGGTTACTTCGGTCAACTATAACCCACACCGCATTATTTTTCTTGACCAATAGAGGCAACCCGACTACGAAATCCGTGGTTATATGTTCCCATTTCCATTCTGGGATCTCAAGGGGTTTTAGTAAACCTGATGGTCTTTGATGTTCAGCTTTGACTTGCTGACACGTCAAACATCTCGATACAAATGATCCGATGTCTCTTTTCATGCTCCTCCACCAGAAGACCTCTTTCAAGCCACGGTACATCTTCGTACCACCAGGGTGAGCCGTATATTGCGTACTATGAGCTTCCTCAAGAATTTCTCTTTTAAGTTCTTCATTCTTAGGCACACATAATCTCCCTTCGTATGTCAATACGCCATCAGCCGTCATCTCAAAACCCTTAATACCTCCTTCTTGAATTCATTTCTTCATTTTATTCAGAATTATATCCCGTGGTTGAGTCTCTTTGATCCTATCTCACAACGTGGGTCGCACTACCAGTGTTGCTAACATCGCCTCTGTACTTATCGGTGGAGTCACGATCTCAATTTTCATCTTGGCGAACTCTTTTGCCAATCCATCTTGATCTGTTAGCAAACATGATAATTCGCTCTTAGTTTTTCGGCTTAGAGCATCCGCTACCACGCTAGCTTTACCCGGATGATAATTGTGCAATCATAGTCTTTCACTAACTCCAACTACCTTCTTTGCCTCATATTAAGCTCTTTTTGTGTGAAGAGATACTTTAGACTTTTATGGTCCGTGTCTTACTTCCATATAAGTAGTGTCGCCAGATCTTTAGTGCGTGTACTACTGCGGCCAGCTCCAAGTCATGGGTAGGGTAATTCAGCTCATGTGGCTTCAATTGTCTCGAGGCATAAGCAACTACCTTGCCATGTTGCATCAAAACACACCCAAGACCTAGTTTTGACGCATCGGTGTAAATAATAAATCCCTCTCGTAAGGTCCGTATTGTCAATACAGTGCGAGAGGTTAGTCTTTGTTTCAATTCTGAAAAATTTCCTCGCATTTCTCACTCCAAATGAATTTTTCCCCTTTTCTCGTCAATTGGGTCATGGGTCCAGCTATTTTAGAAAATCCTCAATGAATCTTGAATAGCTTTGTCAAACCAAGAAAACTACGAACTTCACTCGCATTCGTGGGTGCTTTCCATTCATTGACACTTTGACCTTACCGGGTCAACCTCGATTCCATGCTTGATTACCACATGTCCGAGGAATATCACTCGGTCTATCCAGAAATTGCACTTACTGAACTTCGTATACATCTTCTCTTTGCGAAGTACTTCGAGTGCTATTCTCAAATGCTCTTCGTGTTCATTCTCATTTTTCGAGTATATAAGTATGTCGTCAATAAAGACAATGATGAATTTATCCAAGTACGGGTGAAACACCCTATTCATCAAGTCCATGAACACTGCTGGTGCATTGCTTAACCCAAAAGGCATCACTACAAACTCGTAGTGTCCATAACGAGTTCTAAATGTTGTTTTGGGGATATCACTCTCCTTAATCTTCAACTGGTGATATCTGGATCTAAGATCGATCTTAGAAAATGTGCATGCACCCTTTACTTGATCGAATAAATCTTCGATCTGAGGTAATGGGTACTTATTCTTTATCGTGAGTCGATTCAGCTCCCTGTAATCGATACACATTCTTAAAGTCCCATCCTTCTTCTTCACGAATAGTACTGGAGCTCCCCAAGGCGATACACTTGGTCAGATGAACTTTAAATCCAATAACTCTTGTATTTGCATTTTCAGTTCCTGTAATTCCTTCGGCGCCATTCTGTAAGGTGCCTTGGAGATTGGTGTTGCCCCGGGTTCCAAGTCTATTGTAAACTCCACTTGACGATCTGGTGGAATTCCAGGTAAATCCTCTGGAAATACATCCAGAAATTCTCTTACGATCGGCACATCTGCTGGTGTTAATTCAGATGTCGGTATTCCGACTATGTTTACCAAATACCCTTAACAATTATCCTTCTTCAACAATTTCATTGCCTTCATCACTGATATTGTCCGAGGTATATTTCTAGTACTTGCCCCGTAGTAATTTTATTTCCCATCCTGGTAACTTGAGAGTTATCTCTCTCTCTTTACACTTAATGCTTGCCTCGATGCCGGCTAAGCCATCCATACCCAAAATTACATCAAGTCCTTCATGTCCAAGTATATACAAATCAAAGACTAAAATCCATTCCTCTTATGTTCACGCCTACATTCTTGACATTTTGTCCAGAAATCAGAATCGTCGTCTTTCCAGCACGGTAAGCTAATCTCAAGAGGTTCATCTATATGTTCTTTTATTTTTCCAATCATAGTATGAAATTTAGCAGACATAAAAGAGTGTGTGGCATCAGTGTCAAACAGAGCAAAAGTGGGTACATTACATACTGACAGCATACCAGACATCGTACCTGCTTCATTCTCAGCCTCGCGTTGGGTCATAGCATACATCCTCGCATTTCCCCCAGTTGCCTTCTGACTCGATCCTGCACCGTTGTGCTTCGTGTAGTCTTTTGCGGCGTGCCCTGGTGTCTTACACCGGTAGCAAACTCCCTTCCCATAGAGGCACTCTCCATAGTGGCTCTTACCACAAACTGGGCATTGGGGTTTCTCTTGTGGTGGTGGTTGAGAAGGACCTCCTCCAGCCCTAGCCATCTTATTTTTATTCTCTCCACTATTGTGAGTTGGTCCATCCCACTTTCTCTTGGGTGCCTCATTTGCCTTGCGCGGGTTTTCTTCTAGGTTCACGTTTACCGCAACCATTCGAGCTCGATCTACTGCTTGTGCATATGTAACATCACCAAGGACACTAACTATCCACTTAACTCCGGGCGCAGTCCTTCCACAAACCTCTCGGCCTTCATTTGATTAGTGCTGACCAAGTGCGTTGCGTAACGGGACAACTGGTTAAATTTTTGCTCATAGTCAAGAACCGACATATTCCCTTGTACGAGGCTCATGAAATCTCTCGCCTTCTTGTTTTTATGAGCTTGTGGGAAAAATTGGCGTGCAACCAGCTCTTTGAAATCCTTCCATGTTAGTGCATTTCTTTCTTCATCAGTGATTGTGCGCCGGTGTAAGTCCCACCAATGTTTTGCATCCTGCTTCAATTGGAAGATTGCACACGAAACCCTGTGTGCTTCTGAGCAAGCTATCAAGTCAATCACTGACTCTATTTCACCAATCCATTCTTCCCAATGACCCATCGGATCTTCACGTCCGTAAGCTGGCGCTTCTGTAGCGCCGAAACGCTCCACCACTTGTGAGGTAGTGTCTATAGGAGCATGATGGTTTTGGCCATTCTGAGTATTAGCCACGTTGTGCTGAGTCAAGCCTTGAACTACAGTGACAAGGTTGACTACTATGGTTGCCAGATCTCCCGTATTGCCTTGAACTGGGGCATTTCAAGAGAGTGTCTCGTCACAGTTGTGGCCTGGTTGCGGTTCCGGTTAATACGTTGTGGTGCCATCTAAAATCATGAAATAAATCATCTTAGTAATTTCATAAAGGATTTGAGTTTTAATATCTAAGGCGTGTAACCCATAAGTTTAATCGGAAGTTATCTAATTCACCAAGATTATAAGGTAAAAAAATAACCCATAAGTTTGCATTGATTCCATCTTATTATTTGGTTCTCTATAATATATGGTTTAAACTTATTTGTCATATTCTTAACTGAATTATCAAAGCACTAAAGTAAAACAATCATACACTATAACTATAAACACCAATGTAATATTAATGTAATATTTTTATTAATTTATCATGCATTCTTTATTTAATAAGTTAGGGAATACATGAGGTTTTTATTTAAATCTATGCCACATCGTGGAAATCATCCTTAGATAGAACTTCCAACCTCCTCCTCAACGGGCTCTTCTTCAGGTTCATCATCAGACTCTTCTTCGGACTCGTCCATGGGTGCCCTCACAGGTTCCCCCACAGGCGCCACCACAGGCTGCAGAGCCTCTAGGGCCACGTGGGTAACCCACTTGCTGAACATCAAGGCTGTGAATCCACCATAATCAAGTATGGCCTCCTGACGATTTTCGTCATATGTTATCAGTTGTGCCAACACTCGTTCACCCTTAACCTTCCACAAGTCGGGCAACTTATCAATCGCCCTACGAGCCGCACCATAACCATTCGGTGCTCCCGGGAGGTCTTTGATTTGAAGCCATTCCTAGTGCATTGTTACAATGAAAGTCCCCATGTTGTTGGCATCGTTCTTTCTATAGTGAAAATATCGGTCCAGTCTAAAAGCCGGGTGGTCATATGGCCAATTAATAACAGATTTCCTAGTTGTGCTTCTGTATGTTTTAGCCATCTACAATTTTAATGATACAAGTCATATATGTTCATTTATAAAATTACAAAAGATACATTATATTTGTAATATAAGAGACAATACTTGTATTCAGCATATTTAAAAGGCTAAATAATTTCAACATTAAAAAAAAGCGTCCGTATAGCGAAATTGACAACATAGTGAAAGAATGTATTGGTTGGAACTTTTTACTACTGTAACTTACATTTTCTCAGGCTAATACAAGATCTATGAGTGTACAGGAAAAAAAAAAGTTACCCACTTATTGTGATCGCTTATTTGCCTGTCTTAAGCTCTCATTGTTTCTTTTACTTTAGCAATTACATTTCATTTTATTCTCAAGTCCTCTTAGATTCTGGTTTCAATTAACAGGTGTATTGGCATTGGTTGGTTGCAAGAGATTTTTGCTTTAAAGCAAATGATCTTTCAAACCCCAGTTTACTGATTACTTTCTTCTTAAATATTTGTAATTATGTTAAATGTACCAATGGTCATTTAAGTATTATATACATATCTGGGCTTCTATTATGTTCTTAATTGCTAATATTCAGGGATGTGGTTATATTTTCGTGATTTTGTGCTCTATCTATATTGTTGCGATTAATGTTAACTTAATATTTTATTTGACAAAGAGAAGAAAAAAAAATTATTTTGTTTGACAAAAAGGAAGCTACTGAATTAACAGAAAAAGCAACGAGAAGGACAAAGTAATTGACAATCTTTTTCCTTAATCCTTTTTATTATTATTATTATTATTATTATTATTATTATTATTATTATTATTTTAGCCAATTAATCAATAATTATTGTAATAATAATAAATATGAGAACTACAGATTGTGATTCATGCTTTGAATTGATAATTCATTATGTAACTATTGCTATGAAAAATAAATGTGTACCTTGATCGGAGTCGGCATAACATGTGGAGTAGGCAACCCATTTTTTCTTATATATATATTATATATATATATTTCTAATTTTAAAGAAGATAATTGTTTTTTAAGAGTCTACAGAAACATCGACCCGCTCTGATACCACTTATGTAACATCCCGTTTTCATAATAAAATACGACTTATAAAGTAATAGTGCGATTTATAATAAACGCGAATTTTCCAAAGATCATTAACCATTTAAAACGATAATATAAAAACTGTTAGATAAAAATTTCAAGAACCATTCCATAGATAAATTTTAAATACTAAACATTAGAAATATCCATCAAAGAAAATAAAAAAATTAAGTTTATTGTTCTAATTTTTATTATTCGGGCCACCGCCTCCACGTGTCCCGCCAACTCCATCATTCATCTGAAATAGAAATATATTTGGGGTGAGCATTCAACGGCTCAGTATGGGCGAATTTGTCCAAGCTAAATACACAATACACATTACAAAATAACATGCTTAACATTGAAAATGTAACTGTAGCTATGGCATTGAAACATGGCTCGCATCACGGGGTTTCAGGAGGGAACTTTATGCCTCACTCTGTATGGTCCCACACGACTATAGACATTTAAAATATGGCTCGCAGACCGCGGAATTCACTGGAGGAAACTTTTATGCGCCTGACTCTGTATGGTCCCACACGACTATAGACATTTAAAGACGTAGAAGCATAAATTATCAAGAATATATAAAGGCATTTAACAAGGACAAATAAAGCGGAAAAACCCCTACCTCGAAGAAGTAGCGTAGAATAGAATGTGTCGAAGATGGAAATTTCTATGCCCGAAAATTCTTGTTGCCTACAATTAAATTTAAAACTTGTATTAATATTTTGTAACTTTTATATAAATATATATATATATATAATAGAAATTAAATTTAAAGGCTAGGATGTAATTGGGCAAAATTTTTAGATTTGGATCAATTTCCTAAACTCAAGGTTGACCCATATTTCTCTCCCTATACTCTCACCCCAACCCCAGCATCCCCACCCCCAACCCACCTCCCCCCCTTGTTTCCTCTTTCTTTTCCTGCAACTTTCCTTCACCCATTTCTTCTTTCACTGTAAAATCTCTTTCTCCAAATCCCACCTCCATCTCTCTCTCTCCCCTACCTTTTTCCTCATTTCTTTTATTTTCTCTCTCTCTCCCTCATTTTTCTTTTCCTTTCTGTTTTTCCTTATCTCTCACTCTTCTCCCTCACCAAACCCAAATACCACCCCATTCTTGCTATCTTCCTCTGTATACACCATCCCCCCCTTTTTTTCACACACCACATACACACGGTGGTGAACGGTGGCGATCGGCGGCGACGAGCGGCCCGGCAGCGACCAACGGTTAAAGGGAAAACCAAGCATAAATCTGTCCGGGTAATCTTTCTCTGTTTTTCTTTTCTCTTTTTTTTTCTTTTGGGTTTGTATTGTTTGGCTGGAATTTTGGACTGGGAATAATTTTTCCGGCGAGTGGTGATAGTAGTTCGTGGTGGTGGAAGGGAAGTGAAAATGGCAGTAGAACTTTGGAGCCTTTGGAAGAAAACGAGAAACAAAATTTGATTTTCTTACCTCTGATTTCTTTGAAATTTTGCTGTGTGATAGGATAATGAGAGTTAGGTTAATTATACTATCATTAGAGTTGTAAATTTTTGGTAATGAGAGTGATTTCAGAAAATTGATGTATGCCTAATTTTGTCTTACTTTTGGCTGGAAATTTGATTAGAAATTTAGGGTTGAATTTGCTCAATGAATCTAGACTGATTTTTTGCCTGAATTTGTTAGCTAGAATATTTGTTGTGATAATAACTTGATTTTATAATCAATTAGTAATTAAATTCGAAATTAATCAATTAGCTGAAATAAGGTAAAAATAAAAACTGAAATTTTTGAATTTTATATATTTTTTTTGTTAATTGAAGATTTTATAATAATTGGTCTTACCTTATTTGGATAAATGATATAGGTTTGGGTTTGGGCTTGGTGATGGATTTAAGATTCCTAGTGGGCTAATAAAGTCTAAAAATAATCTATTAGGCCCAATTATAATAAGATTTTTCAGATTTCCCCCAAAATTTTTAAATCCCTAATTGTTAAACAATCAAGCCCTAATTTTTATTTTCCCCCAATTTCTTGGGTATTACATATGTTCATATCTTTGAAAAAGAAATAATAGTCTCAAGATGAAAGGCAACATTAAGGTTTAACAAGTAAATGAAAATGAGCCATGTCACGTAACCATTGTTTCACAAATCTACTCTCTACCCAAATGCCACATTACTTTTCAATTTGTTTACTTCAATAATTTTGTTTTTCTGAAGTTATTTGCCACAACAGTAATCTCTTTGGGAATTGAAAACCAAAGAAAATACTTAGAAATTTCTCCATACAAAAGTTGGGGAAAATAAAATTATTTACCGAACACAAAGGATAAACAGTACATTGAACCAGCTAAATAAAATCACACTACTAGAGTTTCTTGCACTCAATTAGGCTCCAAAAACAGAATTAAACACACCAATTCATATTACATCTCCAAATTCCAGTCGATGCACGCAATTAATAGTTTAAGTATTTAACCCAAACTCCACAGACAAAAACCCAATCAGTAATCGCAGAACCATTATCAACAAATATATGCACGAAACAATTAACTAATGCATTAAATTTACATATAAATATAATATACATATATATATATATGTTTCGAGAGAGAGAGAGATAGTTACAAGCTCTTCAGAGATTACACAAAGTTCACCATGAGAAACGCCTCGTTTAACAAATTCATGGGCGGCGTAGCCAATATCATTTAATCCAAATAACAAACATCACAAAGACACAAATCATTTAGGAGCCCAAAGTTTAACTTCATTTGAGAAGAGAAGAAAATAAATACAAAACACTGAAGAAATGGGTCATTTAAGCCATTGAAAGGTCCACGAAACAACATTACCATATTTCTCATATCAAAACATATTAAAATTTCCTTTACCCAAATCACAGAAATAGCACTATAGAATCTAGAATTACAAAAGCAAATTTGTGCATCTTCCTCTTTTCTTAGTCACAGCAACTAGAAAAAAATAGAGTATAAATTCACCCAAATTCGAAGGCCGAGAGAGAGAGAGTGAATGAGAGACCTTAGAAACTGAATTAAGCCTTTACCCCAAACAAATACGAAGGCCGAGAGAGAATTCTTCAACCTGTTCCATGAGAGAGAGAGAGAGAGAGAGAGAGAGAGAATTGTTCAGACTGAAAAAAATCGTGTTAAGAAGAGAGAGAGTGAAAAAGACGGAGATGGCGCGAGTGGAAACAAAATTCCGGGAAAAAAATAATGGCGTGCAAAAACGTCTAAAATTGAAATTTTATTTAGATTGTTTTATTTATGCTTTTATTTATGCCACAAATGATTTTAATTTTATTTTGTTAAATTTTTTCAGCATTTTTTTATGAATAAGTCTGCAATGTTTAAAAGTACTTATTTGTGTACTAAAAAAAGTACTTATCTATTAAAAAAATATTCAATATAAAGAAGAAAAACATTGTAAGATTTTATAAAAGAAATGTAACTTTTATTTCATTTCTTAATATTATAAGAAAATCAAATACTAAGTTCTTTTGCAACATATATAAAAAAAATCAGAAGTAGCATTATTTAGGCATTCCTAGACGATTTTGATATGTCTGTAATTGGTAAATTTTGTAGGCATAAAAAATCGTTATTAATCATCACTTTTTTGTCACTAAAAAAAATAGTTGGAAGGAGGTGTGAGGTTTGAGAATATTGTACTTAAATAGAGACGATATACAAAAAAGGTTACTAAAAGAAGCTAACTAAGACGATCTTAGATGCGTCTCAAAAACAAACGTCTCAAATTCCATAATTTGTTGTAGTGAGTTTTATCGGACCTAAAATTTAAATCAAAATATGATACACTTAAAAACTCAAAAAGCACGACACTTCACGATAGACACGATAAAATAAATCGTTAAATTATTTAATCAGACCATTAAACCCGTTAGGTCATTAATTAATAGAACATATGATATTTTTTTCTTATATTTGATACTTAGAACACATATTCTAATAAATTATCAATACAACCAAGTCAAGTACGAATAGCCAATTACCAATACAAATAGTCAATTACCAATATTTAAAAAATTATTGGGCCTTACCGAGTTTACCGGATTAGTCCAGTAACAATCGTACTTTTAACGTGTCTGTCCGGTAACGGCCCGAACCCAATAAACTCCAGCCCAAACCATATAATTTTGTGGCGTGTTCATACTGGTTAATCATGTCGTGCCTCAAATTGCCACTTCTAGAAATAGTCATACCCAGAGTTATACTTACAATTGTTTTTGGAATTTTTAAAATAACTCGAATAAATATGCATAGTTTTATGATTCATTGAGATCTTATGTAATTATTACATAAATAATAATGTAAAAAATTTCTCGATTTTTATTCATATTTTAAATAAAATTATATTATACTAATTTACTTTTCCATTTTTCGATGCATATATAATCTTACTAGATAATGCAATTTTTATTGACAATCTTTACATAGAAATGTATTATGTTTATAAAAACAAAATCTTTTATATTATAATATTCCGAATTAATCATGAATTTTGAAGACCAAATATTTTTAGTAATGCAGTCAAATCATTCATGAACCAGTAGTATCTCTAGCATTACTACGAAGTTCAGTCCAAATCCTATTTTATATGGCCAATCATTCATGAACCATGAAATAGGCCCTTATGGGCCTTAATGCTAATATAAATATTTGGGCTATTTTCAATCAATCCTTATATTCCAAACCCAAACTATTCATTATCAAATTTGGATATTATCCCAATTTTGGCCATTTGGGTAAGTTCAAAGATGTCATATAATAACAAACTTATTTTTAAAAAATATTTTTCCCGCATAATACATTTTGATAAAAATAATAAAATCTATTTAAAGTTTATATCATTATTTTCATCAAGATTAGTGATACAAATTTGGTAAAGATTGGTATATAATTAATGTTTATCTTTTAAATTTACAGATTGAATATAATTTTGGCAATTTCTTTTTTTACAATAAATATTGTTTCTATATTTTGGAAAAGTTAATAACAAATCAAGATTTATCCTATTTTTCAACCCACAAATCCGGTTTCGAAAAATTTGGTAAGATTTGAATAATTTAGTCTTATGTTTTTTATTCCAACCCATAGATTTTGTTATTAAATTACGACTTTTTTTCTATAATTCAAATTATATGTTATTTTAATATTTTGGAAAATCTCTATATATATATGGGAGAGGATTTTGTGAGACTATAACCCCAGGTGATAATCATAGGGACACATCTACACCATCTAAAAAAATAATGGAAGGCCAAGATCTAGCAAATTTTTATAGCATTAAAAAATAGGGGAAAAAGCGCCCAGGGGTATAATAGGCAGTGCATAATTAGTCCAAAAATAACTGCCATGATATTTAATGCTAATTGTAAGGGATGAAATCTGTTTTTGATCATGTATCCTAAAATCACGCATACAACACCTCATTCTCCTCCCTCACGCCAATAACTTGCAGAACTAGAGAAACCATCGATATCTATTGAAATCTTCAATTCTACCAGCAAAATCATCACATATTGAAGCGCATACATATCGAAAGCATGACTTTTATATATATGTATACATATGCAACATCTGTATACTAAATACACAAAATATGATACTAAGTATGCATGACTTTTACATATATGTTAAAAAAAACACAAAAATCAACTGCACATAACAAAAAGGCCTACATATGCAATAAATACATATAAAATATGCAACATATGTACAGTAAATATACAAAATATGAGAAAGTATCCATAATCGTGTACATATGCAATAAATATATAGTAAATATGCAACATTTGTATACTAAATATACACAATATGATTCTACGTATGCATGACTTTTACGTATATGTAAAAAAAACCACAGAAATCAATTGCACATAAAAAGGGGCCTACATATGTAATAAATATATAGAAAATATGCAACATGTATATAATAAATATACAGAATATGAGAAACTATGTATAATCGTGTAAGTAACTATGCATTGTTAGAAGCTATATATGCAATGTACAAAAACTAAATATGCAGTACATTATACCCAATTATGCAAAATGTCATAAACTATGCAGCAAAAATCAACTAACTATGCATTATTTAAAAGTTATTTATTCAGTGTGTAAAAACTAAATATGCAGTACATTATACCCAGTTATGCAATAAGTGTCATAAAAACAATGCAACAAAAAAAACTAATTATGCGTTATCTAATAGCTATTTAAGTAGCAAAATAACACTACCTATATTAGATCCCCAAAAAACTAATATTGGAAAAAATAACTGCCCCTAAAATCACGCTATTAAATAAGGTTGTTACGCCCCAAATGGGATGCGACGACGATCCACAACTTAAATACAAATAAACCAACAGTCTAGACGAATATCAACGAAAACCCAATGAAACAGAGTCAAATAGCAGCGGAATAAAGAACAAGTTACAACTTACAGTCCACAATATCCATAATCCAAATTACATCCCCGATATGATCTAAAGATAACAACTTAAAAGTCAAAGGGTCCTACGCCGATTCTTACAAACCGGAATGAAAAGAAATACAAGAGTCCAACAACAAACACAAGAAAAGAGTCCAACAACAAATAATAGTAACAAGTCCAAATGACATCAACAACAAAAGATAGTAAATCCAACAAGCGGAGTACAAGGGCTCAATCCGTGGTCGGTTCAAAGATCTTCAACGAAGTCCTCATCTAAGGTTAGAAAACGGTGGGGATGAGACGAGAAATCTCGGTGGATGGGGTGATCGTGTGCAAGTGTGGCGATATATATAGTTAATGCGAAACAGATTATATGAAAACGCGTGAGTATGATGCATGAATTCACACACGATCCACAAGCGTCGTGATAAATATATTTAAGTAATATACTTATACGATTCAAGAAAAATTCATGGTCACACAGCACTATGTGATTGATCAAGACAAGTAGATTGCGTGCGGAAATGTAATGCCAATCCCATGCAAGACAAATAATGGTTGCGTCACGGTTTTGTAGCGCCAACCAATGCAAAACAAGTAAGCGGTTGCGTCACGGATTTGCAGCGCCAACCAAATGGGTCCGATAACTCAGGAATCGTGTGGATCGGGCAATGATTCTTTCGTTCTTCCTTGTAACTCCCGTGCAAGATGGTCAAGACCTATCACCTTATCGCTCCGAAGCAAAGATAAAATCCACAAGTGGAGCTTGTAAGGCTCGGATTTGTCATAATCATGATTATACCTCAAGTACTATGACCGCTTCCCTTGGACACTCCGTTCCTCGGTTGTGGGATTAGGGCGATGGGGGAAAAGAGTGCAATTGTCGATTCCATCCCCGACGTATCATTCCGATTTTGTGAGCTCGACACACCAAGTTGATTTCGAGCGGGAAAGTAAATACAAGTACAGCGATCAACTGTGATCAATGAGTATGATTGATTCAGGGAAGCAGTTCAGGAAATTTTTTGAAAATTCACGAGTAGCAATATGGCGCTGGTGGAGTTATTTGGATGAAGATGATTATCGGAAAGATAAGCAATCTTCGATATCTTGAAAGTTTAGGTGGAACATAAGTCCCGTTATAGATTCAAAACCAAAACACGAGAAAGTCGCCCCGCGATTGGGTGTTAATCGGTTGAATCGGTCCGATAAGTCAAGGATTTTGAGAAAATAAAATACCTTAATTAAATCTCCAAGTCAAAGGATCCAGGGCTATTTTAGTAAAAGGGAAAATAATTTGAGTTAGGTCCTTTATAAAAGAAAATTTATAATTTAGCCCCATTTTGTAAAAACCAAAACTTTTGGGGTTAAAAATTGAATAAATAAATATCCCGACCTTGAAAATTATGAGGTCAGTTCCTAAATTCTCACATTGGCCCCAAATTTGTAAAAATTGCCAATTCGGACCTTAAGTTTAAAATAATCGGAACTCACAAACCGGAAGGGCTTTTAATGTGATTCCAGTTGGAAAATGTCACTAAGGTTATTAGGATATTGGGACAAAAGGAGTTTTTAAAAGAAATAAGTGTAGGTCCTTTAACTTTTGAAAATATCATTTTTGTCCCATTTTGAAATAATTGTCTTTAAGGCTTTTAGGGGTCCAATTTTTATGAAATTTGAACCTTGGGTCCAAAATATAATTAAGTTATAGTTAAGTTAGTATTTCCAGGTGCATGGGCTGCATAAATCCTGGAAATTTCATTTGGTTCCTCAAGTTTAGTATTTTACACTTAGTCCCTCAATTTTAGTAAAATTACTTTCCAAGCCCTAAACACTTGGATTTTGGGAATACATTTAAAATATGTCATTTCCAGTACCTTAAGAGTAAAAATTTCAAATTTTAAAGTTAAGGTCTGGTACAGTTTCAAAATTTGCAAAGTAGCCCTTAAACTTTCAAAATTTTACAATTTAGTCCTTGGGCTTTTAAAGGTTGATTTTATTTATCTTAAAACTCTTAAAACTTTATTAAAATGTCCAAAAGTCATTTTTGAACCTGAGTACAGTCCCAAAATTCGAAATTTGCAGAGGGGTCCTTTAACTTTTATTTTCTTGCAATTTAGTCCACCAACTTTCCATTTTTACATTTTTAAGTCCAAAATTGAAATTTAATCAATTATGCTCGACTTTTCCAGGTTATAAGTCATCCAAAACATATATTTCAAAGATCATACACATGCATGTCCAATTTATACAAGAATTCATCACATAGAACATTAAATTGTACATGCATGCACCTAAAGTTCAATAAATAGCAATTTTGAGCAACACTTGAGAAATTTCATGACTTGATACATAAAATTGACATGCAATACATAGATTATATATCTCAAGGGCTCATGATCAAAATTCTACATGCATTTTAAATAAAACACCTAGAAGTTGGAAGGTATTTTTCCACCCACCTTGTTTGTTTGGATGATTGGTGTAAAAGTGATTTATCACTAAACCTTGAGGATTTAAATCTTCATTTAAGGCAACCCCTAAGTCAATATTACAAGAAATTTGGAGTTAGAAAATGGAGAATTGAAATAAGGAGGGAAAAAAAAGAATAGGCCAAAGGTACCACACTTACCTTGTGTAGTTGAAAGTTTGTAGTCAAGAGGAAAAAAAAAGAATAGGCCAAAGGTACCAACCACACTTACCTTGTGTAGTTGAAAGTTTGTAGTCAAAATTTGGAGGGTCTCTAAAGAACTTGATCACTTCTTAACCAAGGCTCCAAGGTCAGCCCCTAATCACCTCAAAATGAGATTTTTGGGTGTCAAAATTCGAAAATAAAGGAGAAGTGAAGAAGGTGCTCAAAGCCTCAAATCTTATCTTGATATCTCATCAATACACCATCTCAAGCCAAGTTTCTTTTCCTTCTTCTCCTCATGAGGTCTTGAAATCTATGGTTCTAAACTCCAAAGGGCAGCCACTACCAAGATCCATACAACATGGCCAACAATTAATCCAAAATGGGGAGGAAAACTTAAGAAAATTCCACTATTCTTACCTTTTTAAAGACTAAGGTTTGGAGTGTTCTTCTTGCAATTTCACCATCAAAATGAGCACTTTCTTTGCTCGTCAAGCAAGCTCACGGCCCTAAGACAAAATAAGAGGTTTGTGTGTTCAAGTTTACAAGATGAGGAATAATAGGTAGTGTTCAAAAGATAGAAAAGTTGAAGACAAATCTTACCTATGTGCTTTAAATTTGGTACTTAGCTTCAAGGAAGAAGGATATTTTTGCTTCTTGTTTTGAGAGAGGATGAACTTGAGTGGTAAGGTGTGGAATGAGGTAAAATTATTAAGTGTAAGACAAAATAGAAAACACTTCCTCACCTCACTCTTGTGTTGGACGAATTTTACATTCATGCACACCATTTGCACCTTTTTTTTTGTCTTGTTGCTTGGTGGGGTATGTGTCACAAGACACTTGTGTGGTAATTGAAGAAGTCTTGTGTTGGTATAAGTGTGGTCTAACATGCTTAAGTTGAATGTGGATAAAAAAAGAAGTAGTGGAGGATTGATGAAGTGGAGTGTAATATAAAATGTGTGAGTGGAAAGGGAATGTTTGAATGGGATATTTGAACATTACAAAAGTCCTCCCTTAATTCCTCATGTTGGACGTCCAAGACAAGTCTCATGTGCTCATATTTTTCCTTTTTTTTTGTCCAAGTTGGGGATAATTAGTGTAGATTATCAAGTCCAAAATCCAATTATCAATCCCACAATCACTTATAAGTCCCATAATCACTTATGTAATAAGTCATCTAATTTATAAGGTGTCCATTAATTCCCAAGTAGTATCATTACTTATCATTTACTAAATAAAATTAAAATCAATAGTACAAGTCAAAAATATCAATCAACCAATTAATTAAATTATACAATTATTTTGAAATATATAAATTTTAATTTCTAATTTTAAAATAAAATAAATATATTATACTAAAAGAGTTTTATTAGCTAGTCGCTGAAGAACAAGTTGAACCGGTTAAAAGCCTGCGTTAAAAGTCGAAAGAAATCGACAATGGTTAAAGAAGTGAAAATAAGTGTCATTAACAAAACACCATAAAATAAAAATGATTCCAAGTATAAATTAGTTAAATCAAGTAATAAGTAAGTTGACAAAATCAAGTATGAGACACTTGTTATTTCAATATAAAAGTTGGATTTTTATATAAAGTAAACCTCAAGTACTATTGTTTCAAAAATAGAATGTTTACTAAATGATCTTTCAAGACAAAGGTATTGTATTTTTAAAATACTAATTTAGTAGTAGATAGTTTTCAAAGATCATTAAGATTAAATAGATAACCGATGCGAAATCCATTAACATAATACGAATCGCAAAATAAATAGTAAATATAAGAATAAATTATCGGGAAAAAGTCCGCGATCGTGTCGTCTACGGTTGAAATATTCGGGGCCTCACAAAGGTAGTTAAAATTGCATCCCATAGGTCCCAGGATGATAAAGTAAAGTCTAGACGGGAGGGGGGTTGAATAAATTTTACCAACTTTTCGATTTAGTCTTTTTTAAATTCAGAGTAGTCTCAAGTCAGTTGGGACCTTTGTGGACAACTTAGTTTACTTACACAATAGAGTTAGCACTCAACAGACTCGATTGAGCTGTTGATAGAATAACTCAGCTGATTCAGTCAACTCTTTAAATATTCAGAAGACTTGGTTTTTATAGCGGAAGACTTTCACTCTTGTTTGAAATATATTTTTCAACACTTTTTTTAAGCTTAGTTATTATCAGTTGACTTAGCAAATTAAACACAACAATATAGATATGCAGGAATTAAAGTGTGCTGAATGTAAATGACACAAACAATTTTATAGTGGTTCGAGGATGGGGTAATTCATCTAATCCATTCTTCTCCAACCCCTGGAGGAATCCACTAATGTAACTATAACTTTGTTACAAAATGGGGACATTTTAAGTTAGGCCTTGATCACACAGCTGACTTTGCTTTTGGGACTCAGCTTCTTCACAAAACAGATGTCTTGCTACTTCAACTCCTTCAAACTCTTGGATTTGTTCACATAGCCCTCCAACGAGTCCAAAGCTTCTAGTTCGAACTGAAACCTCACTACACCTCCTTCAACCTTGGAGTGTAGACCCCTTGTTCTTTTTCCTTCAATGATTGTGTTGGATCGATTTTCTTCGAGTTTAGGCTTGAGGATTTGAATAGAATGGTTGAGAGAGTTATGCTTTGATTGCTTGATTTCTCTTGTGTGTCCCAGATTGCGTAAGTGTTTTCTCTCTTGTATTCCTCAACCTTTTTATAGTGCTTGTTTGAAAAATATATCCATTAAAGAGATAGATGTATTTTTCGAACTATACTTTGAGGTCGTTGGCTTTTCTTGTCTTGCAGCTTGGATGTAGACTGATCCTAAAATTTAATGCTTTGCAGTCTTTCCTTAAGCTCTGCAGGTTTTCAGGGACATCCTATTGGTTTCTTGCTTTTTGCACTCTTTCAGCAAAACAACTTTAAGTATGGCAATCTGATACATACCTACTTTCAGCAAACAATTGACGTTGCTTTGACAACGGATCTCTTCAGCTTTCTTTGGTCCTTTCTGCTGCATAACCCCTTTGATAGTCAACTCCACTTATCTGGGAGTGACTCAGCTCTTAATCTACTGACTGAGATAATTTTTCTGTCACTTGTCTGAGACTTGCCTTCACTTCACTCAGCTTCCACACAGCTGATTCTTCATCTTGGTCTTCAGCCGAGTCCTACAATCTTCAACTTGGCTGCTTCCACTCAGCTTATAGAACCCTATCTATTACAAGTTGATTAATAGTAGAATTGGGGTGCCGACTTCCTAATATGAGTTTTACATGGTATCATCAAAATTTATTACATAAATTTCCCAACACATTCCATCAAATGCGGTTACAAAAAGTCAAACGATTCAACAAAAAAAATGTCATTTAAGACAATTACTACTATACCCTTAATTTAATTAAATAAAGGAAAAATTACTTAAAATACTGAAACAATCCTAGCCATCCAAAAAATTAAATCAACAGTATATATATATATATATATATATATATATATATAAAGAGGAATAACCTAAAAAATTTCCTGCATAAATAACATTAGCAAAAATAATATTAAAAATATGTGGAAAATTTTGGCATTCAACGAATATTGTGTGAGGTGTAATTGTACTTTCTTTATAATATAAGAAATAAAATTATAAAAATTAGCTTTCCAAATCTATGTATGTAATGCATTTTATAATTGTATTTTTCTTTTTCTTTTATAATGTAATAACATTTTTTGTTTTTTTATCCCTTTTTGGCGGATGATATAGCAAATTAATCATTTTTTTACGATCTTCAGTTTGACACTCATATTATATATATAAAATAAAAAATAAATATAATAAATAAAAAATTATAAGATATATTTAGTCAAAAGTTTATTTTGTATTGGGTTTTAAAAAGTATGCGTTCGAGCCATTAGAAATTACTTTGTATATTTATATATTTTATTATTTATGATATATGTATAATTGTTGTTTGGGCTTAGCCCATTACTTCATAATCATATCGAATATTATTTTAGTTGATTAAGTTCAATTAAGAAAATACTTATTTTATTGAAGATAATATCTCAAAATATGTATCCAAATAATATAATCTATATTGAATATAACGATATATAGAATTATATATTTATATAAAAAGCAATTAATATTTTATCTAATATGAAAATATATTCATAATAATTTTTTGATATATAATATTTTTTATATTTATTAACATACTTTTCATGTTAATAGAAATTATTTTTATACTTATTAATATATTTTGATATTCAACTTTCAGAGTTGTACATTTAGACTATTATATATGAATTTGTCTATTTGATATGTTTTCTGATATATGCGTACATATAGAAGTAAAATAGTTTTTGTTTTTAAAAGGATTCATTTTCTCCTAAAATTATATTGCTAAATGTGAAACATGACTTTTATTTAATTAACAATTATTTAGTTTATTAAACCCTAAAAACTATGACAATTATTTTACTATTGAAGTAAAATAGTTTTTGTTTTTCTTTACTAATTATGACAATTATTTAGTTTATTAAACCCTAAAAACTATTAGAATTTGAAATGATTTTACATTTACTATAAATAAACATGTCCTATAATTACAATTCAGATTGTGAAGCCCCCGATTTTTCCGAGCGTGTAATTAATCCTTTTATCGTCTATGTATTTTATCGACTATTTTACCGCGTCACTTTGACGGGTAAACATTAATAATAAATATATTTTTCATTTAATTTTATTTTTATTTATTACTTGTGATCATAATCATTTATTAATTCTATTTCACATTAATGATCACTTGATTGATCATTATTACTATTTGTGTATTTATTAGTCACCTTAGAATTTTAAGAGACTATTTATTTTAGAGACTTATACCTTATAGAATTAAGAATTTGATTTAGAATAAGTGATCATGAGACTTATAAGTGATCAAGGAAATCACTAATTATTTTGGAGATTGATATTATTCATCTATTATCATCAAATTTAGGACAAAACAAATATGGAAATACCATAAGTACCCCTTAAGTGGACGGCAATGATGATCATTTTGGTGTAGAAATATTTTCCAACTCTTGTACATATATACCTTATGTTATTCATCTTGTGTATAATTACACCATTAATTCAAACATTATACACATTATCTTATACACAAATTCTTTAATATTATTTTCCCCAACTTATTCCCACTCACCCAACATTCCTTCCTTACCCATCCTTTGCCCATACCTTTGACTCTCCTTTTGTCTCCATGCAAGAGACAAATTACAAGACATGAAAATTGAACAAAAAAAATCCTCTCCTCTCCCTCTCAAAGTGGACGGCCAAAATGGCCTTGGTGAACAAATTTTTTGTTCATTTCATCAACACCCAACTCTAATTTGCCAACTTCTCCTCATTCTCTCTACAATTCCTTCACATCTTTAAATCTTCAAGAACAATTCCTTCATATCTTCAAATATTCAAGAACAATTCCTTCATATCTTCAAATCTTCAAAGAACACATCCTTCACATATTCAAACATTCTTCATATCTTCAAGAACACACCATTCACATCTTCAAACATTCCTTCTTATCTTCAAGAACACCATCTTCATATCATCAAACACTTCCTCTTTCTTCAAACACTTAACAAAAAACACAAGAATTTCCCTATTTCTTCATAAAATTCGAACCCTCCTCTCACAAAGATAGGAAGTTCTATTCTTCAATTCAACTTGATATCCTATAACTCATCACCTTCTCTTAACTTAAGTTCAATTTTGACTTTTGGAGGTACACATAGAAGATTACATAAGGACATGCAAGCATTGTGGTCACCTTAGAAGACCTTGAAGAGAAATTGTTGGAGAATTTGGACTATAAGGTAAGATCTGGACACTAGTGCCCTTTTCTCTTCTTCTTCCTATTTTCTTCAAATTTTAACACCCTTTTTTCATTTTTGGGTAATAGAGGCTGACCTTAAGTGGTTTTGAGGGTGAGCCAAAAATTCCAACCTTGAAATTTCTACAAGTTCCATTTCATCTACTACACAAGGTAAAGTGTAGTATTTCCAATTTTCTCACCTTCTTCTTTTTCTCCTTAATTTTTCACTCATTTTTCTAACTCTTAATTTTTGGTATTTCTTGACTTAGGGGCTGACCTAAGTGACTTCATAATCAAGTTGTGAAATTTATCCTTTTATTTCACAACTATCCAATTTTAAGGAGGGTGGAAAAATCTTTCCAACTTCTAGGTGTTTTTCTTAAATGCATGTAGTGTTTTGTTATTGAGCACTTGATATATATATATATATATATATATATATATTATGTATTGCATGTTAATTTCTTGTATCAAGTTGTGAAAATTTTCAAGTATTGCTCAAAAATGCTATTTATTGAAATTTAGGTGCATGCATTTACACTTTATTGTTGTATTTGATGAATTCTTGTATGAAATGGACATGCATGTGTATGACCCTTGAAATTCATATTTTGTATGACTTATAACCTGGAAAAGTCGAGCATAATTGATTAAATTTCAATTTTTGGACTTAAAATGCAAAAATGGAAAGTTGGTGGACTTAATTGCAAGAAAATAAAACTTAAGGGATCCCTCTATAATTTTCGATTTTTAGGACTGTACTCAGGTTCAAAAATGATGTTTGGACATTTTAATAAAGTTTTCAGAGTTTTTAGATAAATAAAATCAACCTTTAAAAGCCCAAGGACTAGATTATAAAATTTTAGAAGTTTAAGGGCTACATTGTAAATTTCAGAACTGTACCAGACCCTATTTTTAAAATTTGAAATTTTAATTATTAAGGGACTGGAAATAACATATTTTAAGTGTATTCCAAAAATCCAAGTGTTTAGAGCTTGGAAAGTAATTTTATAAAAAATTGAGGGACCAAATTGTAAAAGATTAAACTTGAGGACCCAAATGAAATTTCCAGGACTTATACAGTCCATGTACCTGGAAATACTAATTTAACTATAACGTAATTATATTTTGGACCCAAGGTTCAAATTTCATAACAATTGGACCCCTAAAAGCCTTAAAGACAATTATTTTAAAATGAGACAAAAATGAGATTTTCAAAGGTTAAGGGACCTATACTTATTTCTTTTTAAAACTGCTTTTGTCCCAATATTCCACTAACCTTAGTGATATTTTCCAACTGGAATCACATTAAAAGCCCTTCCGGTTTGTGAGTTCCAATTATTTTAAACTTAGGGCCCGAAATTACAATTTTAATAAATTTTGGGCCAATGTGAGAATTTTATAAAACCTGGACCTCAAAACTTTAAAAAAATGAATCTATGAACAATTTAGAGAATTTAGGAACTGACCTCATAATATTTCAAGGTCGGGACATTTATTTATTCAATTTTTAACCCCAAAAGTATTGGTTTTTACAAAACGGGGCTCATTGTAAATTTTCTTTTTAACAAGGACCTAACTCAAATTATTTTTTTCTTTTAAAGAAACAGCCCTGGACCCTCTGACTTTAATAATTAATTAAAATATTTTATTTTCTCAAAAATCCCTTGACTTATCGGATCGTCTTGACCGATTATTACACGATCGCGGGGCGACTTCCTTGTCTTGCGATTTCGAATCTATAATGGGACTCATGTTCCACCTAATCTTTCAAGATATCGAAGATTGCTTATCCTCTCGATAATCATCTTCATCCAAATAACTCCACCAACGCCATAATTGCCACTCGCAATTTTCGAAAATTTTCCCGAATCGCTTGAATCAATCAATAATACTCGATTGCCTCGTTGACTACCCGAACTTGTATTTACTTTCCGCCGAGTCAACTTGGTGTGTCGAGCTCACGATCGGAATGGATACGTCGGGGGATAGAACCGGCAGCTCGGCCGCTATTCCACTCTCCGCCCATCGCCCTAATCCCGCAATCGAGGACGGAGTTTGTCCAAGGGAAGCGGGTCGTAGTAATTTGAGGTATAATCATGATTATGACAATCCGCCCAGCTAGCTAGCTCTTCATCGTGGATTTGTCTTTGCCTATGGAGCAATAAAGTGACAGTCTTGACCATCTTGCTCGGGAGTTACAAGGAAGAACGAAGGAATCGCTATCTGATCCACACGATTTTGGAGTTAATCGGACTCGTTTGGTTGGCGCTACAAATCTGTACGCAACCGGTACTTGTATTGCATTGGTTGGCGCTACAAACCGTATGCAACCATTACTTGTCTTGCATAGGATTGGCGCTACAAACCGCACGCAATCCTACTGTCTTGCTCGAATCACATAGTGCTGTGTGACCACGAATCATTTCTTAAATCGTATAAATATATTACTTAACTATATTTATCACGACGCTTGTGGACTGTGTGTGAAATCATGCATCATATCTCACGCGTTTTCATACAACTGTTTTTCTCGCATTAACTATATATATATCGCCACACTTGCACACGATCACCCCATCCACTGAGATTTCTGTCTCATCCCCTCCTATTTTCTAACCTCTAGATGGGGACTATGTTAAAGATGTCGAACCGGCCACAGACTGATTACCCTCGCCCCACCTGTCGAACTTGCACCTTTTTTCTGATGATTGTACCTATTTCATGTACTTCTACTGATGTTGGACTCCCATTTATCCTGCTACTCTTTTCTCTCTTTGACTGTAATTTAAGGGCGTAGGACCCTTTGACATTTAAGATTTGGATATTGTGTACTTTACATTTTAGTTTGGCATGTAAACTTATTCAGGTAATTATGTCGGATGTATTTGGATGTTGTTGGACCTTAAGATGTAATTCATACTTATGTTTATTTTATTTTCATTTGCTTTGACACTGCTTCACTTGGGATTGTTGTATCATTTGTCTAGACTGTTGGGTTTATTTATGTTTAAGTGGTTGATCGTCGTCGCGTCCCGTCTGGGGCGTGACACAGATTCACAAAATTTGTTATCAACCAAATATTTTGTATTTAAAGAGATTTTTTCAAAATTTATAATAATTTATTTTTTATTGAAAACTATTGTAAAATATAGTTGTGCATCGCATTGTCTGGAAAATACCAAATTTGAAAACCTGAATATTTAGAATAATAAAAAATTCCAAATAATACAATATAAATCCCCATAATAAATTATCAAAAAAATTAAAAATTGACTTAACAACGTGAATAAATAAAATACATGACAAAACTTGCAAAACATAAAAAATATTCAAAAATAAATCTCATAAAATAAATAATATAATGTTACGAAAACTATGTTTGTTGAATCCTATTTCCTTAATTACTCTATTTAGTTCTCCTATATATGTGTGTTAATTTATTATTTATTGTTACACGATCAGCTTCTGCAAAACTTTCCGCTCCAATGTACACATACAGACACATTTCGAATATAAAATTACATCTGAATTTACTTCTAAAACCTTAAAACAAGTATGACACCAATCTTCACACATATTAAGAATTTAAACATGCATGATTAAAATGCAATGGTCGATGAAGTTGCGACCTTATGCGATTTTATATAAAATCAATTTTTGAAGATGGAACACGAATAGATAGGCTTGAATATATTTTTCATTATTCTGATGTGTGCTATTTTTTCTTATCTGACATCAATAAAAATAATTAAATAGTATTTCCCTTCTATTGTCTAATGTTATTTTAGAATTATTACAATGCAATGAGATAGATTTCATATAACTATTAGAAAAATACACATCATAGTATAATATGAAGACATCACAAATATACAGCTCGTACATAACACATGATTATATTATATATATATATATATATATATATATATATATAGAGAGAGAGAGAGAGAGAGAGAGAGAGAGAGACTTGTACATAATAATCATTAGTTCTTCCACCCAAAACACTTTGCTAAAAAAAAGTAATGAAAATTTAAATAATCTGACACAGTAAAAAACTAGTAGTTGATAATTTGTAATTTTATTACATCTCAAAGTTGATTCCAATTGATTTTGCAAAAATATAATATTTTCTCATTTTATATTATTAAATTTAGATGTTACTACTATAATATCTCCAATGGGCGTTCTCAAGGTGTTAAAAAGCATGAAAGAACACACAAGATTATTATTACTATTAATTAAGTTTAATATCTTATGTCATTGCATACTTGTATATTTTAAGATATTAAATAAAACTATAAATTATGAATATATTTTATATTTAAAATATCAATAAAGATGAGTGAACTAATAGAGAGACTCATAGTTGTGTTAAAAAAATGTAGTATTGCAAAGATGTGTATTTAATAGAGACGTGTTTTTAAAAAGGGTAATGTGACAATTGGGTCTCAGAAAAAGTATGTTAATAAACACATGGTATTTGGGATGCCCTTACTACATTAAAGATGCAATTGGCCAATAAAATCAACATTTCTTTTTTTATTTTTATTTTATTTTTCATCAATATTTCAATTGACATGTAATGTTGTAATTTTTCTTATAGATTTTTTATGTTCTATATAAGTATGTATTCGCGTGCAATGTTTGTGGCTTTTTTTAAGGGATACAAATGGGCGTGAAACTCACGCACTCTTATGAAATCCTCCTCAAGTTTCCTGAAAACAGATGCTTCAAACCCGCTAAAGCACAAGGTTTTACCTATATAAATAAAATTAAAGTGAAAAATCAATTTTTTTTTGACTAAGGACTAGGAGTAAAACTCATTGTGTGGTCCATGCAAACTTTCATTTTTCCGAGGTAAAACAACAAATTAAGAAACACGATGGCCACTATTTATACTGGGGTCTCTTAATTTCAAAATTTCTCCGAGTTAACGACCAAGTTTCTGAGCTACAAAAACTACATGCACCATATATTAACCTCAATGCTAATCCTACAAGAAATTTGAAGAAAAACAAGTAATTCTTACCGAAATTCCCGAAAATTTGCAAAGGGGGCGAATTGAAACCTTAGGTGCTTGTTCTCAACCAAACTTCACCCTAATCCAAGAATTGTGCAAGATTATCGTGCGTAGGATGAGAGTGTTGGATTATATGTGTCAATTGAGTGCAACTTTCAAGATTTTAGCAATTCTAGGAGAGAGGGGTGAGTTTCTTGCTTGAGGGCGAGAGGAGGTGTTTAAATTTGTGAGAAACTAAGCCTGGGCGCAGCCTACTTATGCCTTAGCGGACGGATGCACGGGTCGTGCATCGACGTATGACGTGCCCGTGCGTCATGCCATGAGCACCTCCCAAACTCCGCAATTGCGCACGGGCTGCCCGTGCGTCAATACAAAGTGATTTTTTTCAGCTTTTTTTCTTATAAAGAAAAATAAATAAATCCTATCTAATTAAGGGAAAAATGAAAATTAAAATAACAAACCATTGGGTTTCCTCCCAATAAGCGCTAAATTTAACGTCTATAGCATGACACCTGTATTTCTCGATCACGGATCCCGCAAGGTGAGGTATACCTCCTCCTTTTGATCTCTATGAAATAGTGCTTAATCCTCTGGCCATTCACCATAAATGTCTCATCATCCCGGGTCAACAATTCCACTATTCCTGGAGGATTTAACACTTTCTTAATTACAAACGGCCCCGACCACCGAGACTTGAGTTTTCTGGGAAAAAGTTTAAGACGTGAGTTGTACAAGAGAAATTATTCACCCGGTAAAAACTCTATTTTCTTAATCATCCGATCATGCCATCTCTTTGTCCGCTCCTTATAGATTCGGGAATTCTCGTAGGATTCATCTCTGAACTCTTCCATCTCATTTAAATGTAATAGCCTTTCTTCACCCGCTGTTTTGAAGTCACAATTTAACATCTTTACCACCCAGAATGCCTTATGCTCTAACTCCACGGGTAAGTGACACGATTTCCCGAATACCAACTGATATGGAGATGTCCCAAAGGTATCTTAAATGCAGTCCAGTATGCCCATAACGCATCATCTAACTTCCTAGCCCAATCCTTGCGATTTATGCTCACTGTTTTTTCTAGGATTTGTTTGATCTCGCGATTGGCTACTTCTGCTTTCGCATTTGCTTGCAGATGGTATGCTAATGTCACTTTGTGCTTAACCCCATACTTTGCAAGTAGATTGCTCATCAATTTATTCACAAAATGTGACCCCCCATCGCTAATTAACGCTCTCGGGGTTCCAAACCGAGTGAATATATTTTTCTGTAAGAACTGCATTACTACATGTGCATCATTTGTCGGTGAAGAAATTGCCTCTACCCATCGAGATACATACTCCACTGCAAGTAGAATATATTGATAACCCGAAGAAGATGGAAAGGGACCCATGAAGTCAATCCCCCACACATCAAAAAAGCTCGACTTCCATCACATTGGTCATTGACATCTCATGTCATCTAGAGATGTTCCCCATACGCTGGCACCTATCACACTGCTGCACATACAAATAAAAATTATTATAAAAGTATGCCAGTAAACCCACTCTGTAATACCTTTGCCGCAGTGCGTGTCGGATCGAAGCGTCCCCCAGAAGGTGAAGAATGACACTATTATCGAACTCCCTCCCACTCTTCTTGAGGCACACATCTTCTCATGATCATGTATGTGCACCTCTTAAAGAGCAAGCGGTTGTCCCACATATAGAACTTGACGTCATGGAGGAACTTCTTCTTTTGATAAAAGGATAAATCCAGAGGCAAGACTCCCGCTACCAAATAATTCACAAAATCCGCGTACCATGGGAATTTAGCCTATACTAGCAAAAGTTGCTCATCGGGAACTCTTCTTTGATTAAATCTGTACCCTCTTTCTTATCCTTTTATATTCCAGTCTGGACAAGTGGTCTGCTACCACATTCTTACAACCCTTCTTACCTGTAATTTCCACATCGAATTCTTGCAACAAGAGAATCCACCGAATCAGTGTCGGTTTGGCATCCTTATTTTCGAACAATTATTTGATCGCTGCATTGTCTGTGTGGACTATCGTCTTCGTTCCAATCAAGTAAGATCGGAATGCAAAAACAATTGCCAACATTTCCTTCTCAATGGTAGTGTAATTCTGCTGGGCACTGTTTAATGTTCTACTCGCGTAATAGATGGCTCTGAACAACTTATCCTTTTTCCGACCCAGAACAACCCCTACTGCGAAATCACTAGCATTACACATTAGCTCAAAGGGCTGACTCCAATCCGGAACTACGAGAATTGGTGCTGTCACCAACGCATTCTTCAAAATCTCGAATGCCTGCAAACAATCATCGAAAAAATTGAAAGCATTATCTTTTTCTAATAATTGACTCAAAGGTTTAGAGATTTTGGAAAAGTCACGAATGAACCTTCTATAGTATCCGGCGTGCCCCAAAAAACTTCTGATCGTTTTTTAATTTATCGGAGGCATGAGTTTCTCAATTGCCACAATCTTCGCTCTGTCCACTTCTAAACCTGTAGAAGAAACTCAGTGACCTAGTACATTGCCATCACATACTATAAAATGGCACTTCTCTCAATTCAAAACAAGGTTAGTTTCTTCGCATCTTTGTAAAACTAGAGAAAGATTGTGAAGACAATGATCAAAAGAATCTCCAAAGAAAGAAAAATCATCCATGAAAACCTCCATTATTTTCTCAATAAGATCATGAAATATAGCCATCATATAGCCCTGAGAAGTCGCGGGTGCATTACATAGTCCGAATGGCATTCTGCGGAATGCAAACGTACCATAGGGACATGTAATATCATTTTCTCTCGGTCTTCCAGTGCAATCATGATCTAGTTATACCCAAAATAACCATCCAGAAAACAGTAATAATCAAACCCCGCCAAACGATCTAACATCATATCAATAAAAAGGAGGGAAAAATGATCTTTACGAGTGGCATAATTCAATTTTCTATAATCAATGCAAATACGCCACCCTGTAACTATCCTAGTCGCAATAAATTCATCATTCTCATTTCTTACCATAGTCATCCCTTATTTCTTTGGTACCACTTGTACCAGACTCGCCCAAGAACTATTAGATATAGCATATACAATTCCAACATCTAACCATTTTAAAACTTCCTTCCTAACAACATCTTGCATTATAGGGTTTAATCGTCTTTGGTTCTGCACTGAAGGTTTATAAACATCTTCCATTCAAATTTTATGCATGACAATCGAAGGACTTATACCTTTTAAATCAGATATCGACCAACCTAGCGCAAACTTATGTTTTCTCAACACCCTAAGCAATTTATCAAGCTGAGCTGAAGTTAAAAAGGATGATACGATATCGGATTCATGTTGTTTGCCCCAAGGAATGCGTATTTGAGGTGCTCGGGTAATGACTTGAGTTCTGGGATTGAATGAGGTGCTTTAGTGTCACGCACGGGCTGCCTGTGCTCAGACGCACGGGCCGTGCATTCCTTGCCATGTATCTATTCTTTTTCGGCATCATGCACGACCTGGTCGTGCTCAGATGCACGAGTCGTGCGTGTTTTACCCGGTTTAGTATTTTCTATGGCACCATACATGGGCTGCTCATGCGTGGACGTACGGGCCGTGCGTGGTTGCGAACTGGAATCCCTTAAGTCTTTCTTCGTGTTCCCACCTCTCGTGCTTTTCAGTAGTTCCTGCATTTTATCTAGAGCACAAACATAGTCATACAAGTCTTGATTATCGAAATCAAGCATTACACTGGACGTCGAACATGAATGTGTTAAACCAAACTCTAAATCATCCTGAGACAATGTATGATCTACGTAATCATCAATGCAAGACTCATCAATGCAAGACTCAACTACGTCTATGAAATTACAGTTCTCGACACTATTATGAAATTTGCATTACCTTATAGATAGAAAATAACACATGCTCATCATTATCCCGTAATGTGAGTTCTCCCTTTTGCACATCTATCAAGGCTTTCCCGGTGGCTAGGAATGGATGCCCGAGTATCAGAGGGACATCGCGGTCTTCCTCTATGTCCAACACTAAGAAATCCACAGGTAATATGAATTTGTTGACTTTGGCAATTCCACCATAGTTGTGATTTGTTTGTTGGCGAAAGTAATCACGAATCGCTTGTTGTTAGACTGCCGGAACTTCTGGTCTTGGTAACTCATTAATGATCCTATTGATCCCATTGTTACCTCCGTTGTTGGCTCCGTTATTACCCCCGTTGTTCTCTTCCAGATCCCCCATATTATGATCTTGCTGTCTTTCTGCACGTTTAGTAGATGCACTCAGTCGTCTTGCAAAAGTTTCAACCTCCGGTATGAACGGTGCTAATTCTCTTTACTTCGAGCGAGTGTTCATGCACTACCTGAACCAACTAAAAGAAACAAGTCACACAATATAGGAGTGGAATTAAACATAAATAAAAAGACAAAATGTCTAAATTAAAAATAATTCTATTTATCGCAATATTAGTACTAAAAATTTAATTAGTCCCGATAATGGCGCCAAAAACTTGTTCGCCTTATTTTTAGCTTCACCGCAAGTGAATGGTGTAGTTAATAAATAGGGTTAGCAAGATCGATCCCACAGAGACTAATCAATTTATGTATTAAGTATTGAGATTGGAATATTATTATTTTTATTTAGACGATCGAAAGTTGATTGTTGGTTTGTAAACTAAAATAAGATTTTATCATAAAAAGACAATGTAAAGAGTTTGATCGAAAGATCAAGGAGACGAATGGATTCCAGGGTTATGGTTTCAGTTAATATCCCTCTTGTTATCCGATTAATCAAAACCAAAGTTACTATTATTCTTCCCTATAAGACAATCACAAAAGTATTTTACCCTCTCTCTCGAGACACAATAAAAACGTTGATTGGATTATCTATGCTAGCATCTCTACTCAACATAAGATAACCAATTCCCAAAAGCATAAAAGATTATTTATCCTCACAAATATTCACAGACTTCTCAATCATGCAAAATATTCATGTCACGTACTCAAAATCTAGTATTGAAAATCATCTCTCGAATTACGAATCAATACATCAAACAAGTTAAACCAATGGCCATTTGATAAAACAAGAAATAAAACAGAGTAATCGAATAGGATTTGAAATAATAACTTCAATTTCAATTAAACATCAAACAAAAGTATCCATTAACCTAATCCCAAACCTCAGAATCACAAGGTGTTTAGCCAGACATGGGAAATAAACAATTCGTAGACAAACTGTTCATGTTCATATCTACTAGATGAAAGTAAAAGATACAATGGAATAAGCAAAATCAGGGATGTTGATGATCTCTCGATCAATATTCAATCCTCAAGCATGTGGTTGCAACCTCGATCAATCTCTCGAATCCTTCAGTAGAAGGTTGCTCTCTTCTCTACTTTCTAGGGCAAAAATCAGTGTGTCCTTGTTTGGGGCCGCCTCGTCTCTATTTATAATCCCGTTGGGCCGAAACCTAAGTCAAAATTGCCAAAATATGACTTTCCCGCATAGACACACGGGTCATGTGCTTACGGACGAACAACCCGTGCATTAGGCCGTATGAAAATTCTCTTCTGAATTGGCCTTACGGGCGTGCGTCAGGCATGACCAGCCCGGTGCGTTCTGTGAAGGCCGAGTCTGTTTGTGCTACTCATGCACAAAGTCGTGGTGCCTATGAGCACGGGCTGCCCGTGCGTGGCCGTATTTCATCCGGTTCGTCAAATATTTTCCCAGTCTAGCTCCAAACTTCGTGTATTCTTGACGGTTCTTTACCGCAATTCTCAGATTTGTCACCAAAGTGCTATAAATATCGTTCAATTCCTACAAAACGAGCAAAGCGTAATATCTTTTCCACTTAATAAGAATATGACCCATTTTACTCAGTTAATGCATGCATATCAGGGACCCACACGGGCGTGTGAGGTTGGACTGGATAAAACCCACACGACTGTGTGAGGCTACACGGCCGGGCCGTGTGGTACACTGTCATGCATTTTTTGGTGTCCTTTTCTCGCTCCAACTCTACAAGTGATCTCTCTATGTCAGAATAAACTGAAGCATACGGTTAGAGTTGGAGGAAAATTCTCAAGCATAAATAGCTCATTTTCCAGCTGAAACATGTATCTTCTTCAACATTGTTTTACCGATGATAAAATTTAAAGTACGTGCATATTTGGAAATGGAGCATCTATAAAAGGGATCCAAGGCTTGCACAAAAAAGAATCCATCCATACAATATATAACACACCAAATTTCACAGGAACAAAAGATCAAAGGTCTTCTGAGAGAGGAGGGCTAGGTCGCGAAGAACACCACAAGGTCTTTCGCATCTACGGGAGTACAAGAGCTTCGAAGGCTTGGAAGGGAAATCCATCCTGACAAGAAGGAGTTTTCTTTCTATGTCTAGATCTCTTGTCTGTGAGCTTAAACGATGTAATAATGTTTATTTTGAATTTGTCTATGAATTTGTTATCAATGTTTGACTAATCTTTCGGATCTTAGGGGCATAATAAAAACTGTGGATTCATGTTAAGTCTTGATTAATTGTTTTCTTAATTGATTCATGTGTTCTATTTTATGAATTCGAGTGCTTATTCTTAATTGTTTTTTATTTGGCCAATAATTAGCATGCCATATTTGTTAGTGGGAGATTCGGGAGATGAGTTCAAATAAAGACGGAAATTGAATTCAAACATAAACGGTGTAACGAGTCGGGAGACCTACAAATGATTGTGGGGAGTCATTCAATTCACAGATCTTTTGGGGGTTAATAATAGTTGTAACATATCGGGAGATCTACAATTGTTATTAATCAACTATTTATGCACTGCCCGGGAGGGGGAATAGTCTAACTTAGAAATTGAATCCATATAATTGCATGAATTGGTTTTGTTAAACATTAATTGGATTTAATATTGAAAAAACATGTTGAGATTATGTGCATAAGGTTGCTTCCGTAGTTGTTGAAAATACTTGTGGGGTTCGCAAATTTATATATTTTTCCTTTTATTTTTTGATTTTTCATATAACTTGAGATTCGGTCGCTTCAATAAAATTGGAATGCGATGTTATTATAGCCTAAGTGTTTCGTAGTCAATCCCTGAAGAATATGACCTTGCTTGCCATTATCCTATAAACTACACTGTACACTTGCAGTTGTAAGATCAAAATATTTTTGGCGAACAAGTTTTTGGCGCCGTTGCCGAGGATTGAAAGATTCTACTTAGATATAGTTATAAGTAGTTCAATCTTAATTGAAGCATTTTTTTTCTATTTTTTCTATTTTTTTTCGAATTTTTTTTCGAAAATTATTTTTTATTTTTTTCGGTTCTAACATTATTTTTGTTAAGTGCAGATAGTGCATGATCACACGTTCTAGATCTACCCAACCAATACCCATTAATTTGGAAATCGAGAAGACAACGAAGTAACTAAGTAAAAGATCTAAAGCAATGGCGGAGGGGAACAACCAGAATGTCGTGACTAATAGAATCAATGAGGAGCGCCCACCTGGGGCAGACGCCCAGGATCGAATAGTGGAAAGGCCCACGAGAAGTGCAGTTAGGGATTACTTCCATCCGGAGGTAAGTCAGACTTATGAGGGCGTGGCCCGTCTGCCGATCAATGCAAAAAACTTTGAACTAAAACTGGCATTGATCCAGATGGTATCAGAGAATGAGTTTGGAGGCAGAGCCATTGAGAATCCAAACGCGCATCTGTAGCAATTTTAAGAAATTTGCGATACGGTTAAGATAAATGGTATTATTGAGGATATCATTCGATGCCGCCTCTTTGCATTCTCTCTACGCGATAAGGCTGAGGGATGGTTATGCTCTCTAGCCAAATACTTTCCCCCCCAGTAAAACACTGCAATTGAAATCTGAAATCGCCCCAGTTTAGGCAGTTAGATTCTGAGCCACTATATGAAACATGGGATAGATTCCGGGAATTGCTAAGGAAGTACCCTCAACATGGATATCCCGACTACTAACATGTCTGATACTTCTATAATGGTTTGAGTGGAAACACGAGAACAATGATAGATGTTGTATATGGGGGTGCACTGCTAGGGAAATATCCTGAGGAGGCACTAGAGTTGTTAGAAGAGATGGCGAACAACAGTTACCAATGGCCATCCAAGAGATCTATTGTCTGACGTGTGACAGAAGTTCAGGATGAGAAAGTCGCCATGCTCACAAAACAAGTATCCGTGCTGATTATGAAACTGGACGCGATGCAGCAAGTGGCTCCAAGAGATCCTGCCGTTGTTGAAGAAGTAGCAAACTTTGTGGGCCAACAAAGGAACTTCAATAACAATTATATAAATAATCAGACACCCAATTACTATCATTCGGGGTTGCAAAACCATGAAAATTTCTCTTATGGTAACAATAAAAATGTTTTGCAGCCATCTCCGGTATATAATGTGGGTAATCAAGGTAGAGCGGAGTCAAACGAAAAGAAAGCATCTGGTTAAGAGATTCTATCCTCGTTTGTTGCAGAGACCAGGGTAAGACTAAACAAGGATAAAGCAAAGATAGACAGGATAGAAGAGCATGTCATTGAGTTTAACACGAACGTAAATGCAAGATTGAAATCTCTAGAAACACAAGTAGCCCAGATCACAACTGCAGTGGGAGGCCAACATCAAAAGGGCAAATTCCCAAGTGATACCAAACTCAATCCGAAAGAGCAATGCAATGTCATTCGTCTGATGGATGGTACTGACTTTGAGGACTCACATATTTCAACCGACACAGTTCAACGAAAGTGATTAGAAATC
This sequence comes from Rehmannia glutinosa, assembly GCA_016081115.2. NCBI lineage: Eukaryota > Viridiplantae > Streptophyta > Magnoliopsida > Lamiales > Orobanchaceae > Rehmannia > Rehmannia glutinosa. The sequence goes on from JABTTQ020003122.1 coordinate 229,644, forward strand.
TGAAGTCTGGTTAAAAACGTAAAACTTAGCGCTTTATGGGAGGCAATCCAATTTATTTCCTATTTTTGTTCATTTTTAATAGCCTTCAATTTTAGTTTTAATTTTATTTTTATTAACTTAAATTTTAGTTTTGTTTATTTTTGTTAGTTGTTGTGTAGGAGGCGTCACAACAAACTCCTGCTTATGAAAAAAAAAGTACAAAAATTATCTTACACAAGCGTGTGAGGCCACACGACCAGGCCGTGCGAGAGGACGAGGTGCCCAACACCACACGGCCAGGCCGTGTGGCCATCATATGACCGTGTGGTCTACGGCTACAAGACGGACGGACATACATGAGTAGGGTGCAGTGTCTCACAGGCCATGTGGCTCATCAGAAAATCAGGCAGAAATAGATTTAACCCCAAATTTCACTTTCTTTGATAGACCGGTCCGGCGCTCTGCGTGGTTATATTCATATATGTTCCGTGGAGCTACAACTTAGACTATCGTAGAATAAAAGGGGTCGTCTTAGGAAATGACTGGGCATTGTTGCACCGTGGACATGGGGCCTACCACAATCTTTGTCTGAGTGTGCGTAAAAAAGCTTCTATCGTTGGGATATTACCTGGAGTCGGCTATTCATGATTCAGCAAAGGAAGGTTTTCTCCGCGCCGCAGTAAGAGTATCAACAGAAGACTCGCCCCTATCTCTAAAGGGTCTTATGCACTCCACTTGCTGTCTACTAAACGACCCAAAACTCATTTTTTTCCTCACTTTCTCCTACCCAAACCATAACATACGAAAATTCTCTCCCAAAAATCTCAAACTGCTCTCCAAATCTCTCCAAATCCACTATAAATCTCACCCAAAAACACTAATCCTTCATCTTCTCAAGAAACCCACCACCTAAAGCCTTCAAATTTTCAACTTCTCCAAATCCTACACCAAGTTTGGGGGTTTTCAAAAACTTCAAATTTTAGATTTTTCTTACCTCATAATCTTGGTCTTCATTGCTTATAGGGGTGAAAGAGGAACAAGGAAAAATACGAGAAGAAGAAGGAAACCAACTCCAGAGCCCGAACCCAAGCCACAAACGATATTTTCTTTCTATGTCTAGATCTCTTGTCTGTGCTTAATGATGTTATAATGTTGATCTCGAATTTGTCTATGAATTTGTTATCAATGTTTGACTAATTTTTCGGATCTTAGGGGCATAATCAAAATTGTGGATTCATGTTAAATCTAGATTAATTATTTTTTTAATTGATTCATGTGTTCTATTTTATGAATTCGAGTGCTTATTCTTAATTGCTTTTTATTTTGCCAATAATTAACATGTCATAATTGTTAGTGCGAATTTGGGAGATGAGTTCTAGCAAAGACGGAAATCAAATTCAGACAGATTTTTTGGGAGTTAATAATAGTTGTAACATATCGAGAGATCTACAATTATTATTAGTCTACTGTTTATGCGCCGCCCGGGAGGGGGAATAGACTAACTTAGGAATTGAACCCATAGAATTGCATGAATTGGTTTTGTTAAACATTAATTGGATTTAATATTGAAGAAACATGTTGAGATTATGTGCCTAAGGTTGCTTCCGTAGTTGTTGAAAATACTTGTGGGGTTCGCAAATTTATTTATTTTTCTTTTATTTTCTGATTTTTGATATAACTTGAGATTCAGTCGCTTTAATAAAACTGGAATGCGATGTTATTATAGCCTAAGCATTTCGTAGTCAATCCCTGAGGAATACAAACTTGCTTGCCATTATCCTATAAACTACACTGTACACTTACAGTTGTAAGATCCAAATATTTTTGGCAAACACGAAGCATGAAGGTAAACTGTGGATCATACGTCGTTATTCGCACCATCATATCATACTGGAGTGCATCGAAAAATCTATTTACACAAATGACAAATCTAATGTAAGATATAATTACGCCTAAAACTTGAAAGATAATGTGGAATTGTTTAAAATTTTTCCTTTACTTTCCGTATTCTGATTAAACTTCGTATAATATTAGGGATACATATGTCGTAGATTATTATGACATCATGGCTTTCTCTCATGACTTGCTTAAAAGAAATGATAGATAGTACACTAGTTCATCAATTGTAATGTCGTCGAATATTTATCCGTGGACGATATCATAACACGATATGCTTTTCAGTAGCACCTACGACTAACAAGGTATAAGAATCTAAGTAGATATCGAATTATAGAACAAAATGCTAGATAGTGCTTAAAGTGAGCTAAATTGCACAATGTTTACGTCTTTGTGCAATAATAAAAATAAAATGGCATTTGCAAATTCAATATTAAATCCTAGTGTAATCTTGTCTTCTTGACGTTAAGAAAATACTTTAATGAAGAGTTGTGCCTCAAAGGTCTTTCCGGAGTGTGTGTAATCCACTCTGCAAAATCTCATATACATTTTTTGGATAAGTATTTTAAAGCAATCCCTGTTTTCTGTGAAGTTTTATTCTCCAATGCAAATGGATTTTTACACTCGCTTGTGGTCTCGAGATCAATTAAATGAAACGGAAGAGTGAAAGCCAATTAAAAATATAAGGTTCACAGAGACATTTGTATAAAGAACCTTTATATTTTCTTCAGGGACTTATTAACAACGAGTTTCTCCAATTGCGAAGCATGAAGGTAAACTATGGATCAGACGTTGTTATTCACAACATCATATCATACTAGTAGGCATAAAAAAATCTATTTACACAAATGACAAATCTAATGTAAGATATAATTAAGCCTAAAAGTTGAAAGATAATGTGGAATTGTTTGAAAGTTTTTCTTTACTTTCCATATTCTGATTAAATATCGTATATTTTTAGGGATACAAATATCGTAGATTATTATGACATCATGGCTTGCACTCAGGACTTGCTTAAAAGAAACGACAGACAGTACACTAGTTCATCAATTGTAATGTCGTCGAATATTTCTCCATGGACAATATCATAACATGATATGCTTTTCAGTAGCACATGTGACTAACAAGGTATACGAATCTAAGTAGGTATCGGATTGTAGAACAGAATGTTAGATAACACTTTAATTGCGCTAAATTGCACAATGTTTACGTCTTTGTGAAATAATAAAGATAAAATCCAAGTGCAATCCTGTATTCATGATGTTTAAGAAAATACTTTAATGAAGAGTTGTGCCTTAAATGTCTTTCCTGATTGTGTGTAATCCACTCTGGAAAATCTGATATTCATCTTTTGGATAAGTATGAAGGTAATCTCAAGTTCATACTTTAATGAAGAGTTGTGCCTTAAGAGTTGTGACTAATCTCAAGTCTCTCTGAAGTTACAATCTCCAATGAAAATGGCTTTTCACACTGACTTGTGGTCTCAAGATTTATTAAATGAAACATAAGTGTGAAATAAGCCAATTCAAAATATAGGCTTCGCATAGGTATTTGTATAAATGGTGTTAGTGTTACTGAAGTTGGCAAATTTGGTTCGTTGAGCACAGTGCATGTTCTAGTGTTGTAACTAGGTAATGCAACACTGGCTCACAGAATCTGGGCTGAGTTTATGCCAGATTGTGTGGTGTGTTTTTTGCAAGATGTCTATATTGTGAATGTTGCTGATATTATTCGATAAAGTTTATCTTAATAGATTCAGCCACTTTTTAATTGCCAATTATTACTTTTAAATCACTTTCCTTGTGTAATTGATTCTTACCTACAAGAAATGATTTTTCTTTATGATTTCCTTCCTTTAGCAAGAAATCGTCCACTTGAAATCAGGGTGTGCCTTAAATGTCTTTATTAAGTGTGTGTAATGTACTCTGCAAACTCTCATATACATCTTTTTGGAAAAGTATTTAAAACTAATCTCAGTTCTTTGTGAAGTTATAATCTCCAATGCAAATGGCTTTTCACTCTCGCTTGTGGTCTCGAGAAAATTTAAATGAAACAGACGAGTGAAATAAGACAATTAAAAATATAAGGTTCACATAGACATTTGTATAAATGGGATAAGTACCTTTATATTTTCTTTATGGACTTATTAACAACGAGTTTCTCCAATTGCGAAGCATGAAGGTAAACTGTGGATCAGTCGTCGTTATTCGCACCATCATATCATACTGGAGTGCATCGAAAAATCTATTTACACAAGTGACAAATCTAATGTAAGATATAATTATGCCTAAAACTTGAAAGATAATGTAGATTTGTTTGAAGTTTTAACTTTACTTTCCATATTCTGATTAAATTTCGTATATTTTTAGGGATGTAGATGTCGTAGATTGTTATGACATCAGTTGTAATGTCGTCGAATTTTTCTCCGTGGACACTATCATAACACGATATGCTGTTCAGTAGCACCTTCGACTAACAAGGTATATGAAGCTAAGTAGATATTGAATTGCAGAACAGAATGCTAGATAGCAAAGTGCGCCAAATTGCACAATGTTTACGTCTTTGTGCAATAATAAAAATAAAATGGCATTTGTAAATTTAATATTAAATCCTTGTGCAATCATGTCTTCAGGACGTTAAGAAAACACTTTAATGAAGAGTTGGGCCTTAAATGTCTTTCCTGAGTGTGTGTAATCCGCTCTGCAAAATCGCATATTCATTTTTGGATAAGTATTTAAAATTTATCTCAATTCTCTGTGAAGTTATAATCTCCAATGAAAATGGCTTCTAACATTGGCTTGTGGTCTCGAGATCAACTCAATAACACAGAAGAGTGAAATAAGCCAATTAAAATTATAAGGTTCACATAGACATTCGTATAAATGGGATAAGAACCTTTATATTTACTCCAGGGACTTATTAACAACGAGTTTCTCCAATTGCGAAGCATGCATGTAATATGTGGATCAGATGTCGTTATTCGCAACATCATGTCATACAGGAGTGCATCGAAAAGTCTATTTACACAAATGACAAATCTAAGGTAAGATATAATTACGCCTAAAATTTGAAAGATAATATGGAATTGTTTGAAGTTTTTGCTTTACTTTCCCTTTTCTGATTCAATTTCGTATATTATTAGGGATACATATGCCGTAGAATATTATGACATCATGGCTTGCGCTCATGACTTGCTTAAAAGAAATGACAGATAGTACACTAGTTTATCAGTTGTAATGTCGTCGAATATTTATCCGTGGACGATATCATAACACGATATGATTTTCAGTAGCTCCTACGACTAACAAGGTATACGAATCTAAGTAGATATCGAATTGTAGAATAAAATGCTAAATAGCGCCTAAAGTGCGCTAAATTGCACAGTGTTTACGTCTTTGTGCAATAATAAAATCAACATGGCATATGTAAATTGACTACTAAATCCAATGTGCAATCATGTCTTCATGGCGTTAAGAAAACACTTTAATGAAGAGTTGTGCCTTACATGTCTTTTCTTAGTATGTGTAATCCACTCTGCAAAATATAATATACATCTTTTGGATAAGTATTTAAAACTAATCTTAGTACTTTGTGAAGTTATAATCTCCAATGCAAATGGCTTTTCACACTTGCTTGTGGTCTTGAGATCAATTAAATTAAACAAACGAGTGAAATAAGGCAATTAAAAATATTAGGTTCGCATAGACATTTAAATAAATGGGATAAGAACCTTTATATTTACTTCAGGGACTTATTGGCAACGAGTTTCTCCAATTCCGAAGCAAGAATGTAAATTGTGGATCAGACGTCGTTATTCGCAACATCATATCATACTGGAGTGCATCGAAAAATTGATTTACACAAATGACAAATCTAATGTAAGATTTAATTACGCCTATAACTTGAAAGATAATGTGGAATTGTTTTAAGTTTTTGCTTTACTTTCCGTATTCTGATTAAATTTTGTATATTATTGGGGATACATATGTCGTAGATTATTATGACATCATGGCTTGCGCTCATGACTTGCTTAAAAGAAATGATCGATAGTACACTAGTTCATCAGTTGTAATGTCGTCGAATATTTATCCGTGGACGATATCATAACACGATATGCTTTTCAGTAGCACCTATGACTAACAAGGTATACGAATCTAAGTAGATATCGAATTATAGAACAGAATGCTAGGTAGCGCTTATAGTGCGCTAAATTGGACAGTTTTTACGTCTTTGTGCAATAATAAAAATAAAATGGCATTTGCAAATTCAATATTAAATCCAAGTGCCATCATGTCTTCTTGACGTTAAGTAAATACTTTAATGAAGACTTGTGCCTCAAAGGTTTTTCCGGAGTGTGTGAAATCCACTCTGCAAAATCTCATATACATATTTTGGATAAGTATTTAAAAACAATCCCAGTTTTCTGTGAAGTTATAATCTCCAATGCAAATGGATTTTTACACTCATTTGTGGTCTCGAGTTCAATTAAATGAAATAGAAGAGTGAAATAAGCCAATTAAAAATATAAGGTTCGCAGAGACATTTGTATAAAGAACCTTTATATTTTCTTCAGGGACTTATTAACAACAACTTCTCCAATTGCGAAGCATGAAGGTAAACTGTGGATCCGACGTTGTTATCCGCAACATCATATCATACTAGAGTGCATAAAAAAATCTATTTACACAAATGACAAATCTAATGTAAGATATAATTACGCCTAAAACTTGAAAGATAATGTGGAATTATTTAAAGGTTTTTCTTTACTTTCCATATTTTGATTAAATTTCGTATATTTTTTAGGGATACCGATGTCGTAGATTATTATGACATCATGGTTTGCGCTCATGACTTTCTTAAAAGAAACGACAGACAGTACACTAGTTCATCAGTTGTAATGTCGTCGAACAATTCTCCATGGACGATATCATAACATGATATGCTTTTCAGTAGCACATGTGACTAACAAGGTTTACGAATCTAAGTAGCTTTCGGATTGTAGAACATAATGTTAGATAGAACTTAAGTTGCGCTAAATTGCATAGTGTTTACGTCTTTGTGAAATAATAAACATTAAATCCAAGTGCAATCTTGTCCTCATGATGTTAAGAAAATACTTTAATGAATAGTTGTGCCTTAAATATCTTTCCTGATTGTGTGTAATCCACTCTGCAAAATATCATATTCATCTTTAGGATAAGTTTTTGAAACTAATCTCAGGTCTCTCTGAAGTTATAATCTCCAATGAAAATGGCTTTTCACACTGACTTGTGGTCTCGAGATCAATTAAATGAAACATAAAGGTGAAATAAGCCAACTAAAAATATAGGCTTCACATAGGTATTTTTATAAATGGTATAAGAATCTTTATATTTTCTTCAAGGAATTATTAACAACAAGTTTTTCCAATTGGGAAGCATGAAGGTAAACTCCGGATCAGTCGTCGTTATTCAGATCATCATATCATACTGGAGTGCATCAAAAAATCTTTTTTCAAATATGACAAATCTAATGTAAGATACAATTACCCTAAAACTCGAAATATAATTTGGAATTGTTTGAATTTTTTTCTTTACTTTCCGTATTCTGATTAAATTTCGTATATTATTAGGGATACAAATATCGTAGATTATTATGACATCATGGCTTGCGCTCATGACTTGCTTAAAAGAAACTACAAATAGTACACTTGTTCATCAGTTGTAATGTCGTCGAATATTTCTCCAGAGACGATATCATAACACGATATGATTTTCAGTAGCACCTACGACTAACAAAGTATACGAATCTAAGTAGATATTGGATTTTACAACAGAATGCTAGATAGCGCCTAAAGTGCACTAAATTGCACAGTGTTTATGTCTTTGTGCAATAATAAAAATAAAATAGCATATGCAAATTTAATATTAAATCTAAGTGCAATCATGTCTTCTTGACGTTAAGAAAATACTTTAATGAAGAGTTGTGCCTTAAATGTCTTTACTAAGTGTGTGTAATGTACTCTACCAACTCTCGTATACATCTTTTGGAAAAGTATTCAAAACTAATCCCAGTTCTCTGTGAAGTTATAATCTCCAATTTAAATGGCTTTTCACACTCGCTTATGTTCTCGAGATCAATTAAATGAAACAGACGAGTGAAATAAGCCAATTAAAAATATAAAGTTCGCATAGACATTTGTATAAGTGGGATAAGTACCTTTATATTTTCTTTAGGGACTTATTAACAACGAGTTTCTCCAATTGCAAAGCATTAAGGTAAACTGTGGATCAGTCATCATTATTCGCACCATCATATCATACTGGATTGCATCGAAAAATCTATTTACACAAATAACAAATCTAATGTAAGATATAATTACGCCTAAAACTTGAAAGATACTGTCGATTTGTTTGAAGTTTTAACTTTACTTTCCATATTCTTATTAAATTTCGTATATTTTTAGGGATACAGATGTCGTAGATTGTTATGACATCATTGCTTGCACTCATGACTTGCTTAAAAGAAACGACAAATAGTACACTAGTCACTACAAGAAATCCGGTCAAAGACATCGCTTAAAAGACATCGTTTTCATGAATTTCATGATGTCTTACACTATACAACATCATGTTTTAAGTGAAGCGATGTGTATGAGCGGATTTTTCGCTTATTACACATCGTCTTTAGGAGTGATGTCTTTGACCACCCCTTTTTTGGTTTATAACATCATGTTTAAGATCGGTTATTCCAACGGATGTCTTTGACCACCTTATATTTGTTTATAACATCACTATTAACATCATTTAGTTAAATTAGATGTTAAAACTCAATTATTATTACTCTAAAATAAAGGGTTAATTACAAAAAGTACCCTTGAGGTTTGACCTAATTACAAAATAACTTGACTATTTTTGAAATTACAAAAATACTCTAAGGTTTTATTTTATCTAAAGTTTAACTCCTTGATAAGCAAAATAATTTCAAAAACCCCCTTCATATTTATAAAATCATTGCAAGTATACTAGAGTGAGTCGGTTTAAAGCGCAGGTCGCGTGGTGCCAAAACCCGCCACTTGGGCGGGCGGGCCAAGAAAACCACGACCCAACCCAACCCGCCTTGGGGTCGTGGGTTGGCAGACGCCCGCCAAAAAATTTAAAAAAATAAAAAAATGAAAAAATATTTTTCTATTTATATTATTAATTTTAATGAATTAAATATACTAATGGATAACAAATACATATTTTATAAAAATATTATATACACTTTTATAAGAGATAAAAATATAAAATATCGATTATACTATTTTTTTTTATCTATTTTTTCTATTTTTTCTTTTTTTCTATTTTTTTTTTAATTTCTAGCGGGCTAGCCCGCCGTCCCGCTGCCCCGCCCCGCCCCGCCAAGCCCGTGGCCCACGGCGGGCTAGCCCATTTAGGCCCACCCTTTGGCGGGCTACTAAATACTCAACCCACCCCCTACCTTAGGGGGGGTGGGGCGGGGCGGCCCAACATGCCTGACCCATTTTGACAGCTCTAGTATACCCCTTAATTTTAACACTGAATCAAACCGCATGGGTATTTTTTATAATTTTGAAATTTAGATAGGTTTTTAGTAATTAGGTCAAACCTTAGGGGTACTTTTTGTAATTATTCCTAAAATAAAATTAAAATTGAAATTACCCAAAACTAAGAAAATCCTACCAGGCCCATTCCACTTGAAAAAAAAAGAATAATACCCAATATAATTGTTTTTTTAATTAAAATGTCAAATGAGAAAGCAAAAATGTGACTTAATGCTTCAGTGTTTTGCCTTCAGTTCAAACTATATGTCTTCATTTCTTTTTGGCAATTTGGGAAAATAAAAACCCTACCAATTTCCTCCAAGCCTCCACCGCCGCACGCCCCATCTTGTTCACTCTCGTCGGTCGTCGGTAGCTGGTTCGTGAAACAATACCCAAAACAGAACAAAACGTTCGAAATCGACGCGGTCGAAGCTAATAAAGCATTTCACAAACAGTACCAATCGAGAAAAGGCGTGACGCTTTTGCCCTACGCGGCGTGGATTCGAAACGAATCTGTTGTTTTCGGCAGCAAGCCGATTATCGTGAAGGACAAAGTGTGGAGAATTAGGCCTTTTGGCAGAATCGAAGGGAAGAAAGAAGAAGACGATAAGCTATCGGCTGTTACTAGAGTTGAGGCGTTTGATTTTGTGGATTGGCTGAAGAGGACGGTTAAGGAAACTGATTTTGTGGTATTTTCGCATTAATTGCACTATTAGATTAAAAATTGGTAATTCACATTTTGGACCATTCCATTTTGTACTTCACTATGCTTTGAGTATAAATAATATAATATTCATGAATTATAGAAATTCTGAATTTAATTCTACTGTTGTGGTTTATGTATTCCATATTTCCATAGACATTAAGTGAAGAATTCTACTTAGTTCAAGCATTTGCATTATAGAATAATACAAGTTCATTGAGATGAAACATGTTCACTGTTAAAATAATATTGTGTAATTGGAGGAAAATGAAAGTAGTTTATGTTTGTTTAACTTGCTCCTTTTTTTTAAATGTGCTAAATATTATAATTTTTTTTCCTTCAATAAATCAAAACTAGGGCCAATTTGGCCCAGAGCCCGATGGCCCGTGGTGGGTGGGCTCACAAATTTCGTGAAAGTAAATTCTTCAATTGTCCGCTTCTTTTTGTTGCATATTTGTCACCTTTGTCATTTGAATAAATTGCGGATAAGAAGGACTATGTTGTCAAGGTCAGTGGGCTAGAGATAAACCCTTATCCAATTTCTAGAGGCAAACTTACCACGTTTGAAATTGTTGCATCTACAAGTAAGTGTTCTGCCCATATTCTTTTACTATATCATGATGCTCTTTATATTCTGATTCACATTGTTAGTTACTTCTGGTGCTGAACCTTTTGCTAGCATTGGCTTTTTGCTGTTAATTAATATGCTTGTGCATCAAACTGCATTACCATTAGCTTCCCTACATCTTATTTTATTTTCTCCTCTACTAGCTAATTAGTGGTGTTTAAATGGATGTATGCAATGTTTTGTTATTTTCCTTAAACAACATTTATCCCAGAATATTCTTGTTTGCTAAGCTAGAACAGAGAGTAGTCTTTGTGTACTTTCCTAACTTTGAAACTCGTGGGGCGCACTTATCTATTTCAGGTTAATAATTTTAACATTGAAAATATAGAAGCATAAAGCAGTAGCAATTAAGAAATGGACAAATCATGGATGTCAAAGGGTAGGTGACACGTGAGTTTGCAGTTGGGCTACGATCATAAACTGCGGTTCATGAGAGACATAATATTTCAGAAAATTACAACCATTGACAAGTCTTCGCTACGATCATTGTTAATAGAAACCTCACTTTCGTATTGCATGTTTCATATAGCTTTAGATGATCTATCACTTTGTTTTTATTGACAATATCCTGTTGTTTTGTTCATCGCAATCAAAGGGTGAGTACTCACTTGAAGAAATCGATGAAGTGCGTAATGAGTGGGCGGAATGCTTGCTAGGATTATGTTTTGGTCAGTATTTCCTCTAATATTATTGAATACTTAAAATTGTTAGATAGATTTATTTTGAGTATTTTATTATGCATGTCTTTAAAATTTGAATTACTTTTTGCTTTTGAGTTATAATCTTTTAATTGTATTGTGCAGGTGATCAGAAGTAATAGTTGTTAGTTGTACATTTTGTACTCCTGGATGATTCAGCTCATCTAGTTTTTGCATGAAGGCGGAGAAGTTAGCGAATTTGGAGTCTTTTGATGCCTTTTAAAATCTTGGGAACCGGATATTATTATACCATTTTGAATTTGTTATATATATGTGTGTAGTGTATGTATTGATCATGTGCTTATTAGGACTTGATGTTAATGGTATATTGACACTTTTGAAGTTGTGTAGTTTAGTATGCGTTGTTTGGACTTGTTGATACTAGTGTTATCCTTTTGGAAATTATTTTGATGTGATTGGATGAATTAGCATTATATCAAGATATGTTGTTTCTTGCTTTCATGTTTGATGGTTGTTTCTCCCGTTGTGAGGGAGATGATTGTTGATGCAAAACCATTTCAATAAAATGGTGGGCAATTGTTTTTAAATTAAAAAATAATTCTTGTTTAGCTATTCAACATCGGTTTATGGCGATTTCTAAAGGTTTAACACATCGGTTTATGGCGATTTCTAAAAGATTTAACACATCGATCAGAATCGATGTTGTTCTACCAAAATTGATGTTGAACCCAATAAAATAACATCATTTTTGAAAGAACAAAATCGATTCTGCATCGATGTTAAATCATTTATAACATCGGTTCTCCACCGATCTCAAAGAAGTCAACAACATCGGTCAAAACCTGATGACACTTCATAAAAAGCTAGCAAATCGCAAGTTAACAACATCGGTTAAAAAACGAGTTTCTTCAATTGCGAAGCATGAATGTAAACTGTGGATCAGACGTCATTATTCGTAACATCATATCATACTGGAGTGCATCGAAAAATATATTTACACAAATGACAAATCTAATATAAGATATAATTACGACTAAAACTTGAAAGATAATGTGGAATTGTTTGAAGTTTTTGCTTTACATTCCGTATTCTGATTAAATTTCGTATATTATTAGGGATACATATGTCGTAGATTATTATGACATCATGGCTTGCGCTCATGACTTGCTTAAAAGAAATTACAGATAGTACACTAGTTCATCAGTTGTAATGTTGTCGAATATTCATACGTGGACGATATCATAACACGATATGCTTTTCAGTAGCACCTACGACAAACAAGGTATACGAATCTAAGTAGATATCGAATTGTAGAATAGAATGCTAGATAGCGCCTAAAGTGCGCTAAAATGCACAGTGTTTACGTTTTCGTGCAATAATAAAAACTACATGGCATTTGTAAATTGACTATTAAATCCAAGTGCAATCATGTCTTCATGATGTTAAGAAAACACTTTAATGAAGATTTATGCCTTACATGTCTTTCCTGAGTACGTGTGATGCACTCTGCAAAATATAATATACATCTTTTGGATAATTATTTAAAACTAATCTCAGTTCTTTGTGAAGTTATAATCTCCAATGCAAATGGCTTTTCACACTTTCTTGTGGTCTCGAGATCAATTAAATGAAATAAATGAGTGAAATAAGCCAATTAAAAATATAAGGTTCGCATAGACATTTGTATAAATGGGATAAGTACCTTTATATTTTCTTAAGGGACTTATCAACAATGAGTTTCTCCAATTGCGAAGCATGAAGGTAAAATATGGATCTGACGTCGTTATTCGCACCATCATATCATACTGGGGTGCATCGAAAAATCTATTTACACAAATGACAAATCTAATGTAAGATATAATTACGCCTAAAACTTGAAAGATAATGTGGAATTGTTTGAAGTTTCTGATTTACTTTCCATATTCTGATTAAATTTCATATATTTTTTGGGATACAGATGTCGTAGATTATTGTGACATCATGGCTTGCACTCATGATTTGCATAAAACAAATAACAGATGGTACACTAGTTCATCAGTTGTAATGTCGTGGAATATTTATCCGTGGACGATATCATAACACGATATGCTTTTCAGTATCACCTACGACTAACAAGGTATACGAATCTAAGTAGATATCGAATTGTAGAATAGAATGCTAGATAGCGCCTAAAGTGCCCAAAATTGCATAGTGTTTACGACTTCGTGCAATTATAAAAACTACATGGAATTTGTAAATTGACTATTATATCCAAGTGCAATCATGTCTTCATGACGTTAAAAAAACACTTTAATGAAGAGTTGTGCCTTACATGTCTTTCCTGAGTATGTGTGATGCACTCTGCAAAATATAATATACATCTTTCAGATAATTATTTAAAACTAATCTCAGTTCTTTGTGAAGTTATAATCTCCAATGCAAATGGCTTTTCACACTTGCTTTTGGTCTCGAGATCAATTAAATGAAACAAACGAGTGAAATAAGCCAATTAATATAAAGTTTGCATAGACATTTGTATAAATGGGATAAGTACCTTTATATTTTCTTTAGGGACTTATTAACAATGTGTTTCTTCAATTGCGAAGCATGAAAATAAACTATGGATCAGACGTCGTTATTCTCACCATCATATCATACTGGGGTGCATCAAAAAATCTATTTACACAAATGACAAATCTAATGTAGGATATATTTACGCCTAAAAATTGAAAGATAATGTGTAATTGTTTGAAGTTTTTGATTTACTTTCCATATTATGATTAACTTTCGTATATTTTTTGGGATACAGATGTCGTAGATTATTATGACATCATGGCTTGCACTCATGATTTCCTTAAAACAAATAACAGATAGTACACTAGTTCATCAGTTGTAATGTCGTTGAATATTTCTCTGTGGATGATATCATAAAACAATATGCTTTTCAGTAGCACCTGTGACTAACAAGGTATACGAATCTAAATAGATATCGAATTGTAGAACAAAATGCTAGATAGCGCTTAAAGTGCGCTAAATTGCACAGTGTTTACGTCTTTGTGAAATAATAAAAACAACATGGCATATGTAAATTGACTATTAAATCCAAGTGCGATCATGTCTTCATGACTTTAAGAAAATAATTTAATGTAGAGATGTGCCTAAATGTCTTTCCTGGGTGTTTGTAATCCACTCTGCAAAATCTCATATTCAGCGTTTGTATAAGTATTCAAAACTAATCTCAATTCTCTCTGAAGTTATAATCTCCAATGAAAATAACTTCTCACACTGGGTTGTGGTCTCGAGATCAACTAAATGAAACATAAGAGTTAAATAAGCCAATTAAAAGTATAAGGTCAGCATAGACATTTGTATAAAGGGGATAAGAACCTTTATATTTTCTTTAGGGACTTATTAACAACGAGTTTCTCCAATTGCGAAGCATGAAAGTAAACTATGGATCATACATCGTTATTCGCAACATCATATCATGCTGGGGTGCATCGAAAAGTCTATTTACACAAATGACCAATCTAATGTAAGATATAATTATGCCTAAAACTTGAAAGATAATGTGGAATTGTTTGAAGTTTTTGATTTACTTTCCATATTCTGATTAAATTTCGTATATTTTTGGGATACATATGCCGTAGATTATTATGACATCATGGCTTGAACTCATGATTTGCTTAAAAAAAATAACAGATAGAACACTAGTTCATCAGTTGTAATGTCATCAAATATTTCTCTGTGGACAATATCATAACACAATATGCTTTTCAGTAGCATCTGTGACTAACAAGGTATACGAATCTAAGTAGATATCGAATTGTAGAACAAAATGTTAGATAGCGCTTAAAGTGCGCTAAATTGCATAATGTTTACATCTTTGTGCAATAATAAAAACAGCATGGCATATGTAAAATGACTACTAAATCCAAGTGCAATCATGTCTTCATGACGTTATGAAAACACTTTAATGAAGAGTTGTGCCTTACATGTCTTTGCTGAGTATGTGTAATGCACTCTGCAAAACATAATATACATCTTTTGGATAAGTATTTAAAACTAATCTCAGTTCCTTGTGAAGTTATAATCTCCAATGCAAATGGCTTTTCACACTTGCTTGTGGTCTCGAGATCAATAAAATGAAACAAACGAGTGAAGTAAGCCAATAAAAAATATAAGGTTCGGATAGACATTTGTATGAGTGGGATAACAACCTTTATATTTTCTTTAGGGACTTATTAACAACGAGTTTCTCCAATTGCGAAGCATGAAAGTAAACTATGGATCAGACATCGTTATTCGCAACATCATATCATGCTGGGGTGCATCGAAAAGTCTATTTACACAAATGACCAATCTAATGTAAGATTTAATTACGCCTAAAACTTGAAAGATAATGTGGAATTGTTTGAAGTTTTTGATTTACTTTCCATATTCTGATTAAATTTCGTATATTTTTGGCATACATATGCCTTAGATTATTATGACATCATGGCTTGAACTCATGATTTGCTTAAAAAAAATAACAGATAGTACACTAGTTCATCAGTTGTAATGTCATCAAATATTTCTCTGTGGACAATATCATAACACAATATGTTTTTCAGTAGCACTTGTGACTAACAAGGTATACGAATCTAAGTAGATATCGAATTGTAGAACAAAATGTTAGATAGCGCTTAAAGTGCGCTAAATTGCATAATGTTTACATCTTTGTGCAATAATAAAAACAGCATGGCATATGTAAAATGACTACTAAATCCAAGTGCAATCATGTCTTCATGACGTTATGAAAACACTTTAATGAAGAGTTGTGCCTTACATGTCTTTGCTGAGTATGTGTAATGCACTCTGCAAAACATAATATACATCTTTTGGATAAGTATTTAAAACTAATCTCAGTTCCTTGTGAAGTTATAATCTCCAATGCAAATGGCTTTTCACACTTGCTTGTGGTCTCGAGATCAATAAAATGAAACAAACGAGTGAAGTAAGCCAAAAAAAAATAAGGTTCGGATAGACATTTGTATGAGTGGGATAACAACCTTTATATTTTCTTTAGGGACTTATTAACAATGACTTTCTCCAATTGCAAAGCATAAAGGTAAACTGTGGATCAGACGTCGTTATTCGCACCATCATATCATACTGGGGTGCATCGAAAAATCTATTTACAAAAATGACAAATCTAATGTAAGATATAATTACGCCTAAAACTTGAAAGATAATGTGGAATTGTTTGAAGTTTTTGATTTACTTTCCATATTATGATAAATTTTGTATATTTTTTGGGATACAGATGTCGTAGATTATTATGACATCATGGCTTGCACTCATGATTTGCTTAAAACAAATAACAAATAGTACACTAGTTCATCAATTGTAATGTCTTCAAATATTTCTCTGTGGATGATATCATAACACAATATGCTTTTCAAAGAGCTTTTTGTGACTAACAAGGTATACGAATCAAAGTAGATATCGAATTGTAGACAAAATGCTAGATAGCGCTTAAAGTGCGCTAAATTGCACAGTGTTTACGTCTTTGTGCAATAATAAAATCAACATGGCATATGTAAATTGAATATTAAATCCAAGTGCGATAATGTCTTCATGACTTTAAGAAAATAATTTAATGAAGAGATGTGCCTTAAATGTCTTTCCCGAGTGTTTGTAATGCACTATGAAAATCTCATATACATCTTTTGGATAAGTATTCAAAACTAATCTCGTTCTTTGTGAAGTTATAATCTCCAATGCAAATGGCTTTTCACACTCGCTTGTGGTCTCGAGATCAATTAAATGAAACAAACGAGTGAAATAAGCCAATTAAAAATATAAGGTCAAAGATAGACATTTGTATAAAGGGATAAGAACCTTTATATTTTCTTTAGGGACTTATTAACAACGAGTTTCTCCAATTGCGAAGCATGAAAGTAAACTATGGATCAGACATCGTTATTTGCAACATCATATCATGCTGGGGTGCATCGAAAAGTCTATTTACACAAATGACCAATCTAATGTAAGATATAATTACGCCTAAAACTTGAAAGATAATGTGGAATTGTTTGAAGTTTTTGATTTACTTTCCATATTCTGATTAAATTTCGTATATTTTTGGGATACATATGCCGTAGATTATTATGACATCATGGCTTGAACTCATGATTTGCTTAAAAAATAAAGATAGTACACTAGTTCATCAGTTGTAATGTCATCAAATATTTCTCTGTGGACAATATCATAACACAATATGCTTTTCAGTAGCATCTGTGACTAACAAGGTATACGAATCTAAGTAGATATCGAATTGTAGAACAAAATGTTAGATAGCGCTTAAAGTGCGCTAAATTGCACAATGTTTACATCTTTGTGCAATAATAAAAACAAAGATGGCATATGTAAAATGACTACTAAATCCAAGTGCAATCATGTCTTCATGACGTTATGAAAACACTTTAATGAAGAGTTGTGCCTTACATGTCTTTGCTGAGTATGTGTAATGCACTCTGCAAAACATAATATACATCTTTTGGATAAGTATTTAAAACTAATCTTAGTTCCTTGTGAAGTTATAATCTCCAATGCAAATGGCTTTTCACACTTGCTTGTGGTCTCGAGATCAATAAAATGAAACAAACGAGTGAAGTAAGCCAATAAAAAAAAATAAGGTTCGGATAGACATTTGTATGAGTGGGATAACAACCTTTATATTTTCTTTAGGGACTTATTAACAATGAGTTTCTCCAATTGCAAAGCATAAAGGTAAACTGTGGATCAGACGTCGTTATTCGCACCATCATATCATACTGGGGTGCATCGAAAAATCTATTTACAAAAATGGCAAATCTAATGTAAGATATAATTACGCCTAAAACTTGAAAGATAATGTGGAATTGTTTGAAGTTTTTGATTTACTTTCCATATTATGATAAATTTTGTATATTTTTTGGGATACAGATGTCGTAGATTATTATGACATCATGGCTTGCACTCATGATTTGCTTAAAACAAATAACAAATAGTACACTAGTTCATCAATTGTAATGTCTTCAAATATTTCTCTGTGGATGATATCATAACACAATATGCTTTTCAGTAGCACCTGTGACTAACAAGGTATACGAATCAAAGTAGATATCGAATTGTAGACAAAATGCTAGATAGCGCTTAAAGTGCGCTAAATTGCACAGTGTTTACGTCTTTGTGCAATAATAAAATCAACATGGCATATGTAAATTGAATATTAAATCCAAGTGCGATAATGTCTTCATGACTTTAAGAAAATAATTTAATGAAGAGATGTGCCTTAAATGTCTTTCCCGAGTGTTTGTAATGCACTATGAAAAATCTCATATACATCTTTTGGATAAGTATTCAAAACTAATCTCAGTTCTTTGTGAAGTTATAATCTCCAATGCAAATGGCTTTTCACACTCGCTTGTGGTCTCGAGATCAATTAAATGAAACAAACGAGTGAAATAAGCCAATTAAAAATATAAGGTCAGCATAGACATTTGTATAAAGGGGATAAGAACCTTTATATTTTCTTTAGGGACTTATTAACAACGAGTTTCTCCAATTGCGAAGCATGAAAGTAAACTATGGATCAGACATCGTTATTCGCAACATCATATCATGCTGGGGTGCATCGAAAAGTCTATTTACACAAATGACCAATCTAATGTAAGATATAATTACGCCTAAAACTTGAAAGATAATGTGGAATTGTTTGAAGTTTTTGATTTACTTTCCATATTCTGATTAAATTTCGTATATTTTTGGGATACATATGCCGTAGATTATTATGACATCATGGCTTGAACTCATGATTTGCTTAAAAAAAATAACAGATAGTACACTAGTTCATCAGTTGTAATGTCATCAAATATTTCTCTGTGGACAATATCATAACACAATATGCTTTTCAGTAGCATCTGTGACTAACAAGGTATACGAATCTAAGTAGATATCGAATTGTAGAACAAAATGTTAGATAGCGCTTAAAGTGCGCTAAATTGCACAATGTTTACATCTTTGTGCAATAATAAAAACAGCATGGCATATGTAAAATGACTACTAAATCCAAGTGCAATCATGTCTTCATGACGTTATGAAAACACTTTAATGAAGAGTTGTGCCTTACATGTCTTTGCTGAGTATGTGTAATGCACTCTGCAAAACATAATATACATCTTTTGGATAAGTATTTAAAACTAATCTCAGTTCCTTGTGAAGTTATAATCTCCAATGCAAATGGCTTTTCACACTTGCTTGTGGTCTCCAGATCAATAAAATGAAACAAACGAGTGAAATAAGCCAATAAAAAATATAAGGTTCGCATAGACATTTGTATGAGTGGGATAAGTACTTTTATATTTTCTTTAGGGACTTATTAACAATGAAGTTTCTCCAATTGCAAAGCATAAAGGTAAAGTGTGGATCAGACGTCGTTATTCGCACCATCATATCATACTGGGGTGCATCGAAAAATCTATTTACACAAATGACAAATCTAATGTAAGATATAATTACGCCTAAAACTTGAAAGATAATGTGGAATTGTTTGAAGTTTTTGATTTACTTTCCATATTATGATAAATTTTGTATATTTTTTGGGATACAGATGTCGTAGATTATTATGACATCATGGCTTGCACTCAAGATTTGCTTAAAACAAATAACAAATAGTACACTAGTTCATCAATTGTAATGTCTTCAAATATTTCTCTGTGGATGATATCATAACACAATATGCTTTTCAGTAGCACCTGTGACTAACAAGGTATACGAATCTAAGTAGATATCGAATTGTAGACAAAATGCTAGATAGCGCTTAAAGTGCGCTAAATTGCACAGTGTTTACATCTTTGTGCAATAATAAAATCAACATGGCATATGTAAATTGAATATTAAATCCAAGTGCAATCATGTCTTCATGACGTTATGAAAACACTTTAATGAAGAGTTGTGCCTTACATGTCTTTGTTGAGTATGTGTAATGCACTCTGCAAAACATAATATACATCTTTTGGATAAGTATTTAAAACTAATCTCAGTTCCTTGTGAAGTTATAATCTCCAATGCAAATGGCTTTTCACACTTGCTTGTGGTCTCCGGATCAATAAAATGAAACAAACGAGTGAAATAAGCCAATAAAAATATAAGGTTCGCATAGACATTTGTATGAGTGGGATAAGTACTTTTATATTTTCTTTAGGGACTTATTAACAATGAGTTTCTCCAATTGCAAAGCATAAAGGTAAGCGTGGATCGACGTCGTTATTCGCACCATCATATCATACTTGGGGTGCATCGAAAAATCTATTTACACAAATGACAAATCTAATGTAAGATATAATTACGCCTAAAACTTGAAAGATAATGTGGAATTGTTTGAAGTTTTTGATTTACTTTCCATATTATGATAAATTTTGTATATTTTTGGGATACGAGATGTCGTAGATTATTATGACATCACGGCTTGCACTCAAGATTTGCTTAAAACAAATAACAAATAGTACACTAGTTCATCAATTGTAATATCTTCAAATATTTCTCTGTGGATGATATCATAACACAATATGCTTTTCATTGCTTTTTGTGACTAACAAGGTATACGAATCTAAGTAGATATCGAATTGTAGACAAAATGCTAGATAGCGCTTAAAGTGCGCTAAATTGCACGATGTTTACGTCTTTGTGCAATAATAAAATCAACATGGCATATGTAAATTGAATATTAAATCCAAGTGCGATAATGTCTTCATGACTTTAAGAAAATAATTTAATGAAGAGATGTGCCTTAAATGTCTTTCCGAGTGTTTGTAATGTACTATGAAAAATCTCATATACATCTTTTGGATAAGTATTCAAAACTAATCTCGCTTTCTTTGTGAAGTTATAATCTCCAATGCAAATGGCTTTTCACACTCGCTTGTGGTCTCGAGATCAATTAAATGAAACAAACGAGTGAAATAAGCCAATTAAAAATATAAGGTCAAAGATAGACATTTGTATAAAGGGGATAAGAACCTTTATATTTTCTTTAGGGACTTATTAACAACGAAGTTTCTCCAATTGCGAAGCATGAAAGTAAACTATGGATCGACATCGTTATTTGCAACATCATATCATCTTTGGTGCATCGAAAAGTCTATTTACACAAATGACCAATCTAATGTAAGATATAATTACGCCTAAAACTTGAAAGATAATGTGGAATTGTTTGAAGTTTTGATTTACTTTCCATATTCGATAAATTTCGTATATTTTTGGGATACGAGATGTCGTAGATTATTATGACATCATGGCTTGCACTCAAGATTTGCTTAAAAAAATAATGGATAGTACACTAGTTCATCGGTTGTAATGTCTTGAATATTTCTCTGTGGATGATATCATAACACAATATGCTTTTCAAAAGCTTTTTGTGACTAACAAGGTATACGAATCTAAGTAGATATCGAATTGTAGACAAAATGCTAGATAGCGCTTAAAGTGCGCTAAATTGCACAGTGTTTACGTCTTTGTGCAATAATAAAATCAACATGGCATATGTAAATTGAATATTAAATCCAAGTGCGATAATGTCTTCATGACTTTAAGAAAATAATTTAATGAAGAGATGTGCCTTAAATGTCTTTCCTGAGTGTTTGTAATGCACTATGAAAAATCTCATATACATCTTTTGGATAAGTATTCAAAACTAATCTCAGTTCTTTGTGAAGTTATAATCTCCAATGCAAATGGCTTTTCACACTCGCTTGTGGTCTCGAGATCAATTAAATGAAACAAACGAGTGAAATAAGCCAATTAAAAATATAAGGTCAGCATAGACATTTGTATAAAGGGGATAAGAACCTTTATATTTTCTTTAGGGACTTATTAACAACGAGTTTCTCCAATTGCAAAGCATGAAAGTAAACTATGGATCAGACATCGTTATTTGCAACATCATATCATGCTGGGGTGCATCGAAAAGTCTATTTACACAAATGACCAATCTAATGTAAGATATAATTACGCCTAAAACTTGAAAGATAATGTGGAATTGTTTGAAGTTTTTGATTTACTTTCCATATTCTGATAAATTTCGTATATTTTTTGGGATACAGATGTCGTAGATTATTATGACATCATGGCTTGCACTCAAGATTTGCTTAAAAAAAATAACAGATAGTACACTAGTTCATCAGTTGTAATGTCTTCAAATATTTCTCTCGTGGATGATATCATAACACAATATGCTTTTCAAAAGAGCTTTGTGACTAACAAGGTATACGAATCTAAGTAGATATCGAATTGTAGACAAAATGCTAGATAGCGCTTAAAGTGCGCTAAATTGCACGTGATGTTTACGTCTTTGTGCAATAATAAAATCAACATGGCATATGTAAATTGAATATTAAATCCAAGTGCGATAATGTCTTCATGACTTTAAGAAAATAATTTAATGAAGAGATGTGCCTTAAATGTCTTTCCGAGTGTTTGTAATGCACTATGAAAATCTCATATACATCTTTTGGATAAGTATTCAAAACTAATCTCGATTCTTTGTGAAGTTATAATCTCCAATGCAAATGGCTTTTCACACTCGCTTGTGGTCTCGAGATCAATTAAATGAAACAAACGAGTGAAATAAGCCAATTAAAAATATAAGGTCAAAGATAGACATTTGTATAAAGGGGATAAGAACCTTTTATATTTTCTTTAGGGACTTATTAACAACGAAGTTTCTCCAATTGCAAAGCATGAAAGTAAACTATGGACAGGACATCGTTATTTGCAACATCATATCATGCTGGGGTGCATCGAAAAGTCTATTTACACAAATGACCAATCTAATGTAAGATATAATTACGCCTAAAACTTGAAAGATAATGTGGAATTGTTTGAAGTTTTTGATTTACTTTCCATATTCTGATAAATTTCGTATATTTTTTGGGATACAGATGTCGTAGATTATTATGACATCATGGCTTGCACTCAAGATTTGCTTAAAAAAAATAACAGATAGTACACTAGTTCATCAGTTGTAATGTCTTCAAATATTTCTCTGTGGATGATATCATAACACAATATGCTTTTCAGTAGCACCTGTGACTAACAAGGTATACGAATCTAAGTAGATATCGAATTGTAGACAAAATGCTAGATAGCGCTTAAAGTGCGCTAAATTGCACAGTGTTTACGTCTTTGTGCAATAATAAAATCAACATGGCATATGTAAATTGAATATTAAATCCAAGTGCGATAATGTCTTCATGACTTTAAGAAAATAATTTAATGAAGAGATGTGCCTTAAATGTCTTTCCTGAGTGTTTGTAATGCACTATGAAAAATCTCATATACATCTTTTGGATAAGTATTCAAAACTAATCTCAGTTCTTTGTGAAGTTATAATCTCCAATGCAAATGTCTTTTCACACTCGCTTGTGGTCTCGAGATCAATTAAATGAAACAAACGAGTGAAATAAGCCAATTAAAAATATAAGGTCAGCATAGACATTTGTATAAAGGGGATAAGAACCTTTATATTTTCTTTAGGGACTTATTAACAATGAGTTTCTCCAATTGCAAAGCATGAAAGTAAACTATGGACCAGACATCGTTATTTGCAACATCATATCATGCTGGGGTGCATCGAAAAGTCTATTTACACAAATGACCAATCTAATGTAAGATATAATTACGCGCCTAAAACTTGAAAGATAATGTGGAATTGTTTGAAGTTTTTGATTTACTTTCCATATTCGATTAAATTTCGTATATTTTTTGGGATACATATGCATGATTATTATGACATCATGGTTTGAACTCATGATTTGCTTAAAAAAATAATGGATAGTACACTAGTTCATCGGTTGTAATGTCATCAAATATTTCTCTCGTGGACAATATCATAACACAATATGCTTTTCAAAAGAGCATCCGTGACTAACAAGGTATAGGAATCTAAGTAGATATCGAATTGTAGAACAAAATGTTAGATAGCGCTTAAAGTGCGCTAAATTGCACAATGTTTACATCTTTGTGCAATAATAAAAACAGCATGGCATATGTAAAATGACTACTAAATCCAAGTGCAATCATGTCTTCATGACGTTATGAAAACACTTTAATGAAGAGTTGTGCCTTACATGTCTTTGCTGAGTATGTGTAATGCACTCTGCAAAACATAATATACATCTTTTGGATAAGTATTTAAAACTAATCTCAATTCTTTGTGAAGTTATAATCTCCAATGCAAATGGCTTTTCACACTTGCTTGTGGTCTCCAGATCAATAAAATGAAACAAACGAGTGAAATAAGCCAATCAAAAATATAAGGTTCGCATAGACATTTGTATGAGTGGGATAAGTACTTTTATATTTTCTTTAGGGACTTATTAACAATGAGTTTCTCCAATTGCAAAGCATAAAGGTAAACTGTGGATCAGACGTCGTTATTCGCACCATCATATCATACTGGGGTGCATCGAAAAATCTATTTACACAAATGACAAATCTAATGTAAGATATAATTACGCCTAAAACTTGAAAGATAATGTGTAATTGTTTGAAGTTTTTGATTTACTTTCCATATTCTGATTAAATTTCGTATATTTTTGGGATACATATGCCGTAGATTATTATGACATCATGGCTTGAACTCATGATTTGCTTAAAAAAAATAACAGATAGTACACTAGTTTATCAGTTGTAATGTCATCAAATATTTCTCTGTGGACAATATCATAACACAATATGCTTTTCAGTAGCATCTGTGACTAACAAGGTATAAGAATCTAAGTAGATATCGAATTGTAGAACAAAATGTTAGATAGCGCTTAAAGTGCGCTAAATTGCACAATGTTTACATCTTTGTGCAATAATAAAAACAAACATGGCATATGTAAAATGACTACTAAATCCAAGTGCAATCATGTCTTCATGACGTTATGAAAACACTTTAATGAAGAGTTGTGCCTTACATGTCTTTCTTTGAGTATGTGTAATGCGATCGCAAAACATAATATACATCTTTTGGATAAGTATTTAAAACTAATCTCAGTTCCTTGTGAAGTTATAATCTCCAATGCAAATGGCTTTTCACACTTGCTTGTGGTCTCCTGATCAATAAAATGAAACAAACAAGTGAAATAAGCCAATCAAAAATATAAGGTTCGCATAGACATTTGTATGAGTGGGATAAGTACTTTTATATTTTCTTTAGGGACTTATTAACAATGAGTTTCTCCAATTGCAAAGCATAAAGGTAAAGCGTGGATCGGGACGTCGTTATTCGCACCATCATATCATACCTTTGGGGTGCATCGAAAAATCTATTTACACAAATGACAAATCTAATGTAAGATATAATTACGCCTAAAACTTGAAAGATAATGTGGAATTGTTTGAAGTTTTTGATTTACTTTCCATATTATGATAAATTTTGTATATTTTTTGGGATACAGATGTCGTAGATTATTATGACATCATGGCTTGCACTCAAGATTTGCTTAAAACAAATAACAAATAGTACACTAGTTCATCAATTGTAATGTCTTCAAATATTTCTCTGTGGATGATATCATAACACAATATGCTTTTCAGTAGCACCTGTGACTAACAAGGTATACGAATCTAAGTAGATATCGAATTGTAGACAAAATGCTAGATAGCGCTTAAAGTGCGCTAAATTGCACAGTGTTTACGTCTTTGTGCAATAATAAAATCAACATGGCATATGTAAATTGAATATTAAATCCAAGTGCGATAATGTCTTCATGACTTTAAGAAAATAAGTTAATGAAGAGATGTGCCTTAAATGTCTTTCCTGAGTGTTTGTAATGCACTATGAAAAATCTCATATACATCTTTTGGATAAGTATTCAAAACTAATCTCAGTTCTTTGTGAAGTTATAATCTCCAATGCAAATGGCTTTTCACACTCGCTTGTGGTCTCGAGATCAATTAAATGAAACAAACGAGTGAAATAAGCCAATTAAAAATATAAGGTCAGCATAGACATTTGTATAAAGGGGATAAGAACCTTTATATTTTCTTTAGGGACTTATTAACAACGAGTTTCTCCAATTGCGAAGCATGAAAGTAAACTATGGATCAGACATCGTTATTTGCAACATCATATCATGCTGGGGTGCATCGAAAAGTCTATTTACACAAATGACCAATCTAATGTAAGATATAATTACGCCTAAAACTTGAAAGATAATGTGGAATTGTTTGAAGTTTTTGATTTACTTTCCATATTCTGATAAATTTCGTATATTTTTTGGGATACAGATGTCGTAGATTATTATGACATCATGGCTTGCACTCAAGATTTGCTTAAAAAAAATAACAGATAGTACACTAGTTCATCAGTTGTAATGTCTTCAAATATTTCTCTGTGGATGATATCATAACACAATATGCTTTTCAGTAGCACCTGTGACTAACAAGGTATACGAATCTAAGTAGATATCGAATTGTAGACAAAATGCTAGATAGCGCTTAAAGTGCGCTAAATTGCACAGTGTTTACGTCTTTGTGCAATAATAAAATCAACATGGCATATGTAAATTGACTATTAAATCCAAGTGCGATCATGTCTTCATGACTTTAAGAAAATAATTTAATGTAGAGATGTGCCTAAATGTCTTTCATGGGTGTTTGTAATCCACTCTGCAAAATCTCATATTCAGCGTTTGGATAAGTATTCAAAACTAATCTCAATTCTCTCTGAAGTTATAATCTCCAATGAAAATGGCTTCTCACACTGGCTTGTGGTCTCGAGATCAACTAAATGAAACATAAGAGTGAAATAAGCCAACTAAAAGTATAAGGTCAGCATAGACATTTGTATAAAGGGGATAAGAACCTTTATATTTTCTTTAGGGACTTATTAACAACGAGTTTCTCCAATTGCGAAGCATGAAAGTAAACTGTGGATCAGACATAGTTATTCGCACCATCATTTCATGTTGGGGTGCATCGAAAAATCTATTTACACAAATGACCAATCTAATGTAAGATATAATTACGCCTAAAACTTGAAAGATAATGTGGAATTGTTTGAAGTTTTTGATTTACTTTCCATATTCTGATTAAATTTTGTATATTTTTGGGATACATATGCCGTAGATTATTATGACATCATGGCTTGAACTCATGATTTGCTTAAAAACAATAACAGATAGTACACTAGTTCATCAGTTGTAATGTCATCAAATATTTCTCTGTGGACAATATCATAACACAATATATGCTTTTCAGTAGCATCTGTGACTAACAAGGTATACAAATCTAAGTAGATATCGAATTGTAGAACAAAATGTTAGATAACGCTTAAAGTGCGCTAAATTGCACAATGTTTACGTCTTTGTGCAATAATAAAAACAGCATGGCATATGTAAATTGACTACTAAATCCAAGTGCAATCATGTATTCATGACATTATGAAAACAATTTAATGAAGAGTTGTGCCTTACATGTCTTTGCTGAGTATGTGTAATGCACTCTGCAAAACATAATATACATCTTTTGGATAAGTATTTAAAACTAATCTCAGTTCCTTGTGAAGTTATAATCTCCAATGCAAATGGCTTTTCACACTTTCTTGTGGTCTCGAGATCAATAAAATGAAACAAACGAGTGAAATAAGCCAATAAAAAATATAAGGTTCGCATAGACATTTGTATGAGTGGGATAAGTACCTTTATATTTTCTTTTGGGACTTATTAACAATGAGTTTCTCCAATTGCAAAGCATAAAGGTAAACTGTGGATCAGACGTCGTTATTCGCACCATCATATCATACTGGGGTGCATCGAAAAATCTATTTACACAAATGACAAATCTAATGTAAGATATAATTACGCCTAAAACTTGAAAGATAATGTGGAATTGTTTGAAGTTTTTGATTTACTTTCCATATTATGATAAATTTTGTATATTTTTTGGGATACAGATGTCGTAGATTATTATGACATCATGGCTTGCACTCATGATTTGCTTAAAACAAATAACAAATAGTACACTAGTTCATCAATTGTAATGTCTTCAAATATTTCTCTGTGGATGATATCATAACACAATATGCTTTTCAGTAGCACCTGTGATTAACAAGGTATACGAATCTAAGTAGATATCGAATTGTAGACAAAATGCTAGATAGCGCTTAAAGTGCGCTAAATTGCACAGTGTTTACGTCTTTGTGCAATAATAAAATCAACATGGCATATGTAAATTGAATATTAAATCCAAGTGCGATAATGTCTTCATGACTTTAAGAAAATAATTTAATGAAGAGATGTGCCTTAAATGTCTTTCCTGAGTGTTTGTAATCCACTCTGCAAAATCTCATATTCGGCTTTTAGATAAGTATTCAAAACTAATCTCAATTCTCTTTGAAGTTATAATCTCCAATGAAAATAGCTTCTCACACTGGCTTGTGGTCTCGAGATCAACTAAATGAAACATAAGAGTGAAATAAGCCAATTAAAAGTATAAGGTCTGCATAGACATTTGTATAAAGGGGATATGAACCTTTATATTTTCTTCAGGGACTTATTAACAACGAGTTTCTCCAATTACGAAGCATGAAGGTAAACTGTGGATTAGACATCGTTATTGGCACCATCATATCATACTGGGGTGCATCGAAAAATCTATTTACACAAATGAAAAATCTAATGTAAGATATAACTACGCCTAAAAGTTGAAAGATAATGTGGAATTGTTTGAAGTTTTTGATTTACTTTCCATATTCTCGATTAAATTTCGTATATTTTGGGATCTTCGATGTTGTAGATTATTATGACATCATGGCTTGCACTCATGATTTGCTTAAAACAAATAACAAATAGTACACTAGTTCATCAGTTGTAATGTCGTCGAATATTTCTCTATGGATGATATCATAACACAATATGCTTTTCAGTAGCACCTGTGACTAACAAGGTATACGAATCTAAATAGATATCGAATTGTAGAACAAAATGCTAGATAGCGCTTAAAGTGCGCTAAATTGCTGATGTTTACGTCTTTGTGAAATAATAAAAACAACATGGCATATGTAAATTGACTATTAAATCCAAGTGCGATCATGTCTTCATGACTTTAAGAAAATAATTTAATGTAGAGATGTGCCTAAATGTCTTTCCTGGGTGTTTGTAATCCACTCTGCAAAATCTCATATTCAGCGTTTGGATAAGTATTCAAAACTAATCTCAATTCTCTCTGATGTTATAATCTCCAATGAAAATGGCTTCTCACACTGGCTTGTGGTCTCGAGATCAACTAAATGAAACATAAGAGTGAACTAAGCCAACTAAAAGTATAAGGTCAGCATAGACATTTGTATAAAGGGGATAAGAACCTTTATATTTTCTTTAGGGACTTATTAACAACGAGTTTCTCCAATTGCGAAGCATGAAAGTAAACTGTGGATCAGACATAGTTATTCGCACCATCATATCATGCTGGGGTGCATCGAAAAATCTATTTACACAAATGACCAATCTAATGTAAGATATAATTACGCCTAAAACTTGAAAGATAATGTGATTGTTTGAAGTTTTTGATTTACTTTCCATATTATGATAAATTTTGTATATTTTTTGGGATACGATGTCGTAGATTATTATGACATCATGGCTTGCACTCATGATTTGCTTAAAACAAATAACAAATAGTACACTAGTTCATCAATTGTAATGTCTTCAAATATTTCTCTGTGGATGATATCATAACACAATATGCTTTTCAAGAGCTTTTTGTGACTAACAAGGTATACGAATCTAAGTAGATATCGAATTGTAGACAAAATGCTAGATAGCGCTTAAAGTGCGCTAAATTGCACAGTGTTTACGTCTTTGTGCAATAATAAAATCAACATGGAATATGTAAATTGAATATTAAATCCAAGTGCGATAATGTCTTCATGACTTTAAGAAAATAATTTAATGAAGAGATGTGCCTTAAATGTCTTTCCTGAGTGTTTGTAATCCACTCTGCAAAATCTCATATTCGTCTTTTAGATAAGTATTCAAAACTAATCTCAATTCTCTTTGAAGTTATAATCTCCAATGAAAATAGCTTCTCACACTGGCTTGTGGTCTCGAGATCAACTAAATGAAACATAAGAGTGAAATAAGCCAATTAAAAGTATAAGGTCCGCATAGACATTTGTATAAAGGGGATAAGAACCTTTATATTTTCTTCAGGGACTTATTAACAACGAGTTTCTCCAATTGCGAAGCATGAAGGTAAACTGTGGATCATACATCGTTATTGGCACCATCATATCATACTGGGGTGCATCGAAAAATCTATTTACACAATTGAAAAATCTAATGTAAGATATAACTACGCCTAAAACTTGAAAGATAATGTGGAATTGTTTGAAGTTTTTGATTTACTTTCCATATTCTGATTAAATTTCGTATATTTTTGGGATACTGATGTTGTAGATTATTATGACATCATGGCTTGCACTCATGATTTGCTTAAAACAAATAACAAATAGTACACTAGTTCATCAGTTGTAATGTCGTCGAATATTTCTCTACGGATGATATCATAACACAATATGCTTTTCAGTAGCACCTGTGACTAACAAGGTATATGAATCTAAGTAGATATCGAATTGTAGAACAAAATGCTAGATAGCGCTTAAAGTGCGCTAAATTGCACTGTGTTTACGTCTTTGTGAAATAATAAAAACAACATGGCATATGTAAATTGACTATTAAATCCAAGTGCGATCATGTCTTCATGACTTTAAGAAAATAATTTAATGTAGAGATGTGCCTAAATGTCTTTCCTGGGTGTTTGTAATCCACTCTGCAAAATCTCATATTCAGCGTTTGGATAAGTATTCAAAACTAATCTCAATTCTCTCTGAAGTTATAATCTCCAATGAAAATGGCCTCTCACACTGGCTTGTGGTCTCGAGATCAACTAAATGAAACATAAGAGTGAAATAAGCCAACTAAAAGTATAAGGTCAGCATAGACATTTGTATAAAGGGGATAAGAACCTTTATATTTTCTTTAGGGACTTATTAACAACGAGTTTCTCCAATTGCGAAGCATGAAAGTAAACTGTGGATCAGACATAGTTATTCGCACCATCATATCATGCTGGGGTGCATCGAAAAATCTATTTACACAAATGACCAATCTAATGTAAGATATAATTACGCCTAAAACTTGAAAGATAATGTGATTGTTTGAAGTTTTTGATTTACTTTCCATATTATGATAAATTTTGTATATTTTTTGAGATACAGATGTCGTAGATTATTATGACATCATGGCTTGCACTCATGATTTGCTTAAAACAAATAACAAATAGTACACTAGTTCATTAATTGTAATGTCTTCAAATATTTCTATGTGGATGATATCATAACACAATATGCTTTTCAGTAGCACCTGTGACTAACAAGGTATACGAATCTAAGTAGATATCGAATTGTAGACAAAATGCTAGATAGCGCTTAAAGTGCGCTAAATTGCACAGTGTTGACGTCTTTGTGCAATAATAAAATCAACATGGAATATGTAAATTGAATATTAAATCCAAGTGCGATAATGTCTTCATGACTTTAAGAAAATAATTTAATGAAGAGATGTGCCTTAAGAGTGTTTGTAATCCACTCTGCAAAATCTCATATTCGGCTTTTGGATAAGTATTCAAAACTAATCTCAATTCTCTTTGAAGTTATAATCTCCAATGAAAATAGCTTCTCACACAGGCTTGTGGTCTCGAGATCAACTAAATGAAACATTAGAGTGAAATAAGCCAAATAAAAGTATAAGGTCCGCATAGACATTTGTATAAAGGGGATAATAACCTTTATATTTTCTTCAGGGACTTATTAACAACGAGTTTCTCCAATTGCGAAGCATGAAGGTAAACTGTGGATCAGACATCGTTATTGGCACCATCATATCATACTGGGGTGCATCGAAAAATCTATTTACACAAATGAAAAATCTAATGTAAGATATAATTACGCCTAAAACTTGAAAGATAATGTGGAATTGTTTGAAGTTTTTGATTTACTTTCCATATTCTAATTAAATTTCGTATATTTTTGGGATACTGATGTTGTAGATTATTATGACATCATGGCTTGCACTCATGATTTGCTTAAAACAAATAACAAATAGTACACTAGTTCATCAGTTGTAATGTCGTCGAATATTTCTCTATGGATGATATCATAACACAATATGCTTTTCAGTAGCACCTGTGACTAACAAGGTATACGAATCTAAGTAGATATCGAATTGTAGAACAAAATGCTAGATAGCGCTTAAAGTGCGCTAAATTGCACAGTGTTTACGTCTTTGTGAAATAATAAAAACAACATGGCATATGTAAATTGACTATTAAATCCAAGTGCGATCATGTCTTCATGACTTTAAAGAAAATAATTTAATGTAGAGATGCGCCTAAATGTCTTTCCTGGGTGTTTGTAATCCACTCTGCAAAATCTCATATTCAGCGTTTGGATAAGTATTCAAAACTAATCTCAATTCTCTCTGAAGTTATAATCTCCAATGAAAATGGCTTCTCACACTGGCTTGTGGTCTCGAGATCAACTAAATGAAACATAAGAGTGAAATAAGCCAACTAAAAGTATAAGGTGAGCATAGACATTTGTATAAAGGGGATAAGAACCTTTATATTTTCTTTAGGGACTTATTAACAACGAGTTTCTCCAATTGCGAAGCATGAAAGTAAATTGTGGATCAGACATAGTTATTCGAACCATCATATCATGCTGGGGTGCATCGAAAAATCTATTTACACAAATGACCAATCTAATGTAAGATATAATTACGCCTAAAACTTGAAAGATAATGTGGAATTGTTTGAAGTTTTTGATTTACTTTCCATATTCTGATTAAATTTCGTATATTTTTGGGATACATATGCCGTAGATTATTATGACATCAAGGCTTGAACTCATGATTTGCTTTAAAAAAATAACAGATAGTACACTAGTTCATCAGTTGTAATGTCATCAAATATTTTTCTGTGGAAAATATCATAACACAATATGCTTTTCAGTAGCATCTGTGACTAACAAGGTATACGAATCTAAGTAGATATCGAATTGTAGAACAAAATGTTAGATAGCGCTTAAAGTACGCTAAATTGCACAATGTTTACATCTTTGTGCAACAATAAAAACAACATGGCATATGTAAATTGACTACTAAATCCAAGTGCAATCATGTCTTCATGACGTTATGAAAACACTTTAATGAAGAGTTGTGCCTTACATGTCTTTCTTTGAGTATGTGTAATGCACTCGCAAAACATAATATACATCTTTTGAATAAGTATTTAAAACTAATCTCAGTTCCTTGTGAAGTTATAATCTCCAATGCAAAAGGCTTTTCACACTTGCTTATGGTCTCGAGATCAATAAAATGAAACAAACGAGTGAAATAAGCCAATCGAAAATATAAGGCTCGCATAGACATTTGTATGAGTGGGATAAGTACATTTATATTTTCTTTAGGGACTTATTAACAATGAGTTTCTCCAATTGCAAAGCATAAAGGGTAGCTTTGTGGATCGGGACGTCGTTAGTCGCACCATCGTATCATAGTGGGGTGCATCGAAAAATCTATTTACACAAATGACAAATCTAATGTAAGATATAATTACGCCTAAAACTTGAAAGATAATGTGGAATTGTTTGAAGTTTTTGATTTACTTTCCATATTATGATAAATTTTGTATATTTTTTGGGATACAGATGTCGTAGATTATTATGACATCATGGCTTGCACTCATGATTTGCTTAAAACAAATAACAAATAGTACACTAGTTCATCAATTGTAATGTCTTCAAATATTTCTCTGTGGATGATATCATAACACAATATGCTTTTCAAAAGAGCTTTGTGACTAACAAGGTATACGAATCTAAGTAGATATCGAATTGTAGAACAAAATGTTAGATAGCACTTAAAGTGCGCTAAATTGCACAATGTTTACATCTTTGTGCAATAATAAAAACAACATGGCATATGTAAATTGGCTACTAAATCCAAGTGCAATCATGTCTTCATGACGTTATGAAAACACTTTAATGAAGAGTTGTGCCTTACATGTCTTTCCTGAGTATGTGTAATGCACTCTGCAAAACATAATATACATCTTTTGGATAAGTATTTAAAACTAATCTCAGTTCCTTGTGAAGTTATAATCTCCAATGCAAATGGCTTTTCACACTTGCTTGTGGTCTCGAGATCAATAAAATGAAACAAACGAGTGAAATACGCCAATCAAAAATATAAGGTTCGCATAGACATTTGTATGAGTGGGATAAGTACCTTTATATTTTCTTTAGGGACTTATTAACAATGAGTTTCTCCAATTGCAAAGCATGAAGGTAAACTGTGGATCAGACGTCATTATTCGCACCATCATATCATACTGGGGTGCATCGAAAAATCTATTTACACAAATGACAAATCTAATGTAAGATATAATTACGCCTAAAACTTGAAAGATAATGTGGAATTGTTTGAAGTTTTTGATTTACTTTCCATATTATGATAAATTTCGTATATTTTTTGGGATACAGATGTCGTAGATTATTATGGCATCATGGCTTGCACTCATAATTTGCTTAAAACAAATAACAGATAGTACACTAGTTCATCAGTTGTAATGTCTTCGAATATTTCTCTGTGGATGATATCATAACACGATATGCTTTTCAGTAGCACCTGTGACTAACAAGGTATACGAATCTAAGTAGATATCGAATTGTAGAACAAAATGCTAGATAGCGCTTAAAGTGCACTAAATTGCACAGTGTTTACGTCTTTGTGCAATAATAAAAACAACATGGCATATGTAAATTGACTACTAAATCCAAGTGCAATCATGTCTTCATGACGTTATGAAAACACTTTAATGAAGAGTTGTGCCTTACATGTCATTCCTGAGTATGTGTAATGCACTCTTCAAAATATAATATACATCTTTTGGATAAGTATTTAAAACTAATCTCAGTTCTTTGTGAAGTTATAATCTCCAACGCAAATGGCTTTTCACACTCACTTGTGTTCTCTAGATCAATTAAATGAAACAAACGAGTGAAATAACGAATTAAAAATAAAGGGGATAAGAACCTTTATATTTTCTTTAGGGACTTATTAACAATGAGTTTCTCCAATTGCGAAGCATGAAGGTAAACTGTGGATCAGACGTCGTTATTCGCACCATCATATCATACTGGGGTGCATTGAAAAATCTATTTACACAAATGACAAATCTAATGTAAGATATAATTACGCCTAAAACTTGAAAGATAATGTGGAATTGTTTCAAGTTTTTGATTTACTTTCCATATTCTGATTAAATTTCGTATATTTTTGGGATACATATGCTGTAGATTATTATGACATCAAGGCTTGAACTCATGATTTGCTTTAAAAAAATAACAGATAGTACACTAGTTCATCAGTTGTAATGTCATCAAATATTTTTCTGTGGAAAATATAATAACACAATATGCTTTTCAGTAGCATCTGTGACTAACAAGGTATACGAATCTAAGTAGATATCGAATTGTAGAACAAAATGTTAGATAGCGCTTAAAGTACGCTAAATTGCACAATGTTTACATCTTTGTGCAATAATAAAAACAACATGGCATATGTAAATTGACTACTAAATCCAAGTGCAATCATGTCTTCATGACGTTATGAAAACACTTTAATGAAGAGTTGTGCCTTACATGTCTTTGCTGAGTATGTGTAATGCACTCTGCAAAACATAATATACATCTTTTGGATAAGTATTTAAAACTAATCTCAGTTCCTTGTGAAGTTATAATCTCCAATGCAAAAGGCTTTTCACACTTGCTTATGGTCTCGAGATCAATAAAATGAAACAAACGAGTGAAATAAGCCAATCGAAAATATAAGGTTCGCATAGACATTTGTATGAGTGGGATAAGTACCTTTATATTTTCTTTAGGGACTTATTAACAATGAGTTTCTCCAATTGCAAAGCATAAAGGTAAACTGTGGATCAGACGTCGTTATTCGCACCATCGTATCATAGTGGGGTGCATCGAAAAATCTATTTACACAAATGACAAATCTAATGTAAGATATAATTACGCCTAAAACTTGAAAGATAATGTGGAATTGTTTGAAGTTTTTGATTTACTTTCCATATTATGATAAATTTTGTATATTTTTGGGATACGAGATGTCGAGATTATTATGACATCATGGCTTGCACTCATGATTTGCTTAAAACAAATAACAAATAGTACACTAGTTCATCAATTGTAATGTCTTCAAATATTTCTCTGTGGATGATATCATAACACAATATGCTTTTCAGTAGCACCTGTGACTAACAAGGTATACGAATCTAAGTAGATATCGAATTGTAGAACAAAATGTTAGATAGCACTTAAAGTGCGCTAAATTGCACAATGTTTACATCTTTGTGCAATAATAAAAACAACATGGCATATGTAAATTGGCTACTAAATCCAAGTGCAATCATGTCTTCATGACGTTATGAAAACACTTTAATGAAGAGTTGTGCCTTACATGTCTTTCCTGAGTATGTGTAATGCACTCTGCAAAACATAATATACATCTTTTGGATAAGTATTTAAAACTAATCTCAGTTCCTTGTGAAGTTATAATCTCCAATGCAAATGGCTTTTCACACTTGCTTGTGGTCTCGAGATCAATAAAATGAAACAAACGAGTGAAATACGCCAATCAAAAATATAAGGTTCGCATAGACATTTGTATGAGTGGGATAAGTACCTTTATATTTTCTTTAGGGACTTATTAACAATGAGTTTCTCCAATTGCAAAGCATGAAGGTAAACTGTGGATCAGACGTCATTATTCGCACCATCATATCATACTGGGGTGCATCGAAAAATTTATTTACACAAATGACAAATCTAATGTAAGATATAATTACGCCTAAAACTTGAAAGATAATGTGGAATTGTTTGAAGTTTTTGATTTACTTTCCATATTATGATAAATTTCGTATATTTTTTGGGATACAGATGTCGTAGATTATTATGACATCATGGCTTGCACTCATGATTTGCTTAAAACAAATAACAAATAGTACACTAGTTCATCAATTGTAATGTCTTCAAATATTTCTCTGTGGATGATATCATAACACAATATGCTTTTCAGTAGCACCTGTGACTAACAAGGTATACGAATCTAAGTAGATATCGAATTGTAGAACAAAATGTTAGATAGCGCTTAAAGTACGCTAAATTGCACAATGTTTACATCTTTGTGCAATAATAAAAACAACATGGCATATGTAAATTGACTACTAAATCCAAGTGCAATCATGTCTTCATGACGTTATGAAAACACTTTAATGAAGAGTTGTGCCTTACATGTCTTTGCTGAGTATGTGTAATGCACTCTGCAAAACATAATATACATCTTTTGGATAAGTATTCAAAACTAATCTCAGTTCTCTCTTAAGTTATAATCTCCAATGAAAATGGCTTCTCACAGTAGCTTGTGGTCTCTAGATCAACTAAATGAAACATAAGAGTGAAATAAGCCAATTAAAAGTATAAGGTCCGCATAGACATTTGTATAAAGGGGATAAGAACCTTTATATTTTCTTCACGGACTTATTAACAACGAGTTTCTCCAATTGCGAAGCATGAAGTTAAATTGTATATCAGACGTCATTATTCGCACCATCATATCGTACTGTGGTGCATAAAAAAATCTATTTAAACAAATGAAAAATCTAATGTAAGATATAATTACGCCTAAAACTTGAAAGATAATGTGGAATTGTTTGAAGTTTTTGATTTACTTTCCATATTCTAATTAAATTTCGTGTATTTTTGGGATACAAATGTCGTATATTATTATGACATCATGTCTTGCACTCATGATTTGCTTAAAACAAATAACAGATAGTACACTAGTTCATCACTTGTAATGTCGTCGAATATTTCTCTGTGGACAATATCATAACAGGATATGCTTTTCAGTAGCACCTGTGACTAACAAGGTATACGAATCTAAGTAGATATCGAATTGTAGAACAAAATGCTAGATAGCGCCTAAAGTGCACTAAATTGCATAGTGTTTACGTCTTTGTGCAATAATAAAAACAACATGGCATATTTAAATTGGCTACTAAATCCAAGTGCAATCATGTCTTCATGACGTTATGAAAACACTTTAATGAAGAGTTGTGCCTTACATGTCTTTCCTGATTATGTTTAATGCACTCTGCAAAATATAATATACATCTTTTGGATAAATATTTAAAACTTATCTCAGTTCTTTGTGAAGTTATAATCTCAAATGCAAATGGCTTTTCACACTTGCTTGTGCTCTCGAGATCAATTAAATGAAACAAACGAGTGAAATAAGCCAATTAAAAATATAATGTTTGCATAGACATTTGTATAAGTGGGATAAATACCTTTATATTTTCTTTAGGGACTTATTAACAATGAGTTTCTCCAATTGCGAAGCATGAAGGTAAACTGTGGATCAGACGTCATTATTCGCTCCATCATATCATATTGGGGTGCATTGAAAAATCTATTTACACAAATGACAAATCTAATGTAAGATATAATTACGCCTAAACTTGAAAGATAATGTGGAATTGTTTGAAGTTTTTGATTTACTTTCCATATTATGATAAATTTCGTATATTGTTTGGGATACAGATGTCTTGATTATTATGACACCATGGCTTGCACTCATGATTTGCTTAAAAGAAATAACAGATAGTACACTAGTTCATCAGTTGTAATGTCATTGAATATTTCTCCTTGGACGATATCATAACACGATATGCTTTTCAGTAGCACCTGTGACAACAAGGTATACGAATCTAAGTAGATATCGAATTGTAGAACAGAATGCTATATAGCTCTTAAAGTGCGCTAAATTGCATAGTGTTTACGTCTTTGTGGAATAATAAAAACAACATGGCATATGTAAATTGACTTTTAAATCCAAGTGCAATCTTGTCTTCATGATGTTAATAAAATACTTTAATGAAGAGTTGTGCCTTAAATGTCTTTCCTGAGTGTTTGTAATCCACTCTGCAAAATCTCATATTCAGCATTTGGATAAGTATTTTAATCTTATCTCAATTCTTTGTGAAGTTATAATCTCCAATGAAAATGGCTTCTCAAACTGGGTTGTGCTCTCGAGATCAACTAAATGAAACATAAGAGTGAAGTAAGCCAATTAAAAGTATAAGGTTCTCATAGACATTTGTATAAATGGGATAAGTACCTTTATATTTTTTTTGGGGACTTATTAACAATGAGTTTCTCCAATTGCAAAGCATAAAGGTAAACTGTGGATCAGACGTCATTGTTTGAACCATCATATCATACTGCATTGCATCGAAAAATCTATTTACACAAATGACAAATATAATGTAAGATATAATTACGCCTAAAACTTGAAAGATAATGTAGATTTGTTTGAAGTTTTAGCTTTACTTTCCATATTCTGATTAAATATTGTATGTTTTTAGGGATATAGATGTCGTAGATTGTTATGACATCATTGCTTGTGCTCATGACTTGCTTAAAAGAAACGACATATAGTACACTAGTTCATCAGTTGTAATGTCGTCGAATATTTCTCCGTGGACGATATCATAACACGATATGATTTTCAGTAGCACCTGCGACTAACATGGTATATGATCTAAGTGGATATCGAATTGTAGAACAGAATGCTACATAGCAAAGTGCACTAAATTGCATAAATAATAAAAACCAAATGGCATATGTAAATTGAATAGTAAATCAAAGTGCAATCTTGTCTTCATGACAATAAGAAAACACTTTAATGAAGAGTTGTCCCTTAAATTTCTTTACTGAGTATGTGTAATGCACTATGAAAAATTTCATGTTCATCTTTTGGATGAGTATTTAAAACTAATCTCAATTCTCTCTGAAGTTATAATCGCCAATGAAAATGGCTTCTCACACTGGCTTGTGGTCTCGATATCAACTAAACGACAAAGAAGAGTGAAATAAGCCAATTAAAAGTATAAGGTTCACATATACATTTGTATAAATGGGATAAGAACCTTTATATTTTCTTCAGGGACTTATTAACAATGAGTTTCTCCAATTGCGAATCATGAAGGTAAACTGTGGATTAGACGTTGTTGTTCGCACCATCATATCATATTGGAGTGCATCGAAAAATCTATTTACACAAATGGCAAATCTAATGTAAGATATAATTACGCCTAAAACTTGAAAGATAATGTGGATTTGATTGAAGTTTTTGATTTATTTTCCATATTCGGATTAAATTTCGTATATTTTTTGGGATTTAGATGTCGTAGATCTTTATGACATCATGGCTTGCACCCATGATTTGCTTAAAAGAAATAACAGACAGTACACTAGTTCATCAATTGTAATGTCGTCGAATATTTCTCCTTGGACAATATCATAACTCGATATGCTTTTCAGTAGCACCTGTGACAACAAGGTATACGAATCTAAGTATATATCAAATTGTAGAACAGAATGCTAGATAGCTCTTAAAGAGCGCTAAATTGCACAATGTTTACTTATTTGTGGAATAATAAAAACAACATGGCATATGTAAATTGACTTTTAAATCGAAGTGCAATCTTGTCTTCATGACGTTAAGAAAATACTTTAATGAAGAGTTGTGCCTTAAATGTCTTTCCTGAGTGTGTGTAATCCAATCTGCAAATCTCATATTCATCTTTTGGATGAGTATGTAAAACTTATCGCAATTCTCTCTGAAGTTATAATCTCCCATGAAAATGGCTTCTCACACAGGCTTGTCGTCTCGAGATCAACTAAATGACACAGAAGAGTGAAATAAGCCAATTAAAAGTATAAGGTTCACATAGACATTTGTATAAATGGGATAAGAACCTTTACATTTTCTTCAGAGACTTATTAACATCGAGTTTCTCGAATTGCGAAGCATGAAGGTAAACTGTGGATCAGACATTGTTATTCGCACCATCATATCATATTGGAGTGCATCGAAAAATCTATTTACACAAATGACAAATCTAATGTAAGATATAATTACGCCTAAAACTTGAAAGATAATGTGGATTTTTCTGAAGTTTTTTATTTACTTTCCATATTATGATTAAATTTCGTATATTTTTAAGGATACAGATATCGTAGATTATTATGACATCATGGCTTGCTCTCATGATTTGTTAAAAGAAATAATAGATAGTACACTAGTTCATCAGTTGTAATGTCGTCGAATATTTCTCCTTGGACGATATCATAACACGATATGATTTTCAGTAACACCTGTGACAACAAGGTATACGAATCTAAGTAGATATCGAATTGTAGAACAGAATACTAGATAGCGCTGAGAGTGTGCTAAATTGCACAGTGTTTACGTCTTTGTGCAATAATAAAAACAACATGGCATATGTAAATTGACTTTTAAATCCAAGGGCAATCATGTCTTAATGACGTTAAGAAAATACTTTAATGAAGAGTTGTGCCTAAAATGTCTTTCCTGAGTGTTTGTAATCCACTCTGCAAAATCTCATATTCAGCTTTTGGATAAGTATTTTAAACGAATCTCAATTCTATGTAAAGTTATAATCTCCAATGAAAATGGCTTCTCACACTGACTTGTGGTCTCGAGATCAACTAAATGAAACATAAGAGTGAAGAAAGCCAATTAAAAGTATAAGGTTCGCATAGACATTTGTATAAATGGGATAAGAACCTTTATATTTTCTTCAGGTACTTTATTAACAACTAGTTTCTCCAATTGTGAAGCATGAAAATAAACAGTGTATCAGACGTCGCTATTCGCACCATCATATCATACTGGAGTGCCTCGAAAAATCTATTTACACAAATGACAAATCTATTGTAAGATATAATTACACCTAAAACTTGAAAGATATTTGTTTGAAGTTTTAGCTTTACTTTCCATATTATGATTAAATTTCGTATATTTGTAGGGATACTGATCTTAGATTGTTATGACATTGTTGCTTGTGCTCATGACTTGCTTAAAAGAAACGACATATAGTACACTAGTTCATCATTTGTAATGTCCTCGAATATTTCTCTGTGGATGATATCATAACACGATATGTTTTTCAGTAGCACCTGCGACTAACAAGGTATATGATCTAAGTGGATATCGAATAGTAGAACATAATGCAACATAGCAAAGTGCACTAAATTGCATAAATAATAAAAACCAAATGGCATATGTAAATTGAATAGTAAATCGAAGTGCAATCTTGTCTTCATGACATTAAGAAAATACTTTAATGAAGAGTTTTGCCATAAATGTCTTTCCTGAGTGTCTGTAATACACTCTGCAAATCTCATGTTCATCTTTTGGATGAGTATTTAAAATTAATCTCAATTCTCTCTGAAGTTATAATCTCCAATGAAAATGGCTTCTCACACTGGATTGTGGTCTCGAGATCAACTAAATGACACAGAAGAGTGAAATAAGCCAATTAAAAGTATAAGGTTCACATATACATTTGTATAAATGGGATAAGAACCTTTATATTTTCTTCAAGGACTTATTAACAATGAGTTTCTCCAATTGTGAATCATGAAGGTAAACTGTGGATTAGACGTTGTTATTCGCACCATCATATCATATTGGAGTGCATCGAAAAATCTATTTGCACAAATGACAAATCTAATGT
Organism: Rehmannia glutinosa; assembly: GCA_016081115.2. Taxonomy (NCBI): domain Eukaryota; kingdom Viridiplantae; phylum Streptophyta; class Magnoliopsida; order Lamiales; family Orobanchaceae; genus Rehmannia; species Rehmannia glutinosa. Next base: position 272,786 of record JABTTQ020003122.1, read on the forward strand.
AAGATATAATTACGCCTAAAACTTGAAAGATAATGTGGATTTGATAGAAGTTTTTGATTTATTTTCCATATTCGGATTAAATTTCGCATATTTTTTGGGATACAGATGTCGTAGATCTTTATGACATCATGGCTTGCACTCATGAATTGCTTAAAAGAAATAACAGATAGTACACTAGTTCATCAGTTGTAATGTCGTAGAATATTTCTCGTTGGACGATATCATAACACGATATGCTTTTCAGTAGCACATGTGACAACAAGGTATACGAATCTAAGTAGATATCGAATTGTAGAACAGAATGGTAGATAGCTCTTAAAGTGCGCTAAATTGCACAGTGTTTACTTATTTGTGGAATAATAAAAACAACATGGCATATGTAAATTGAATAGTAAATCCAAGTGCAATCATGTCTTCATGACGATAAGAAATTACTTTAATGAAGAGTTGTGCCTTAAATGTCTTTCCCGAGTGTTTGTAATCCACTCTGCAAAATGTCATATTCAGCTTTAGGATAAGTATTTTAAACTAATCTCAATTCTCTGTGAAGTTATAGTCTCCAATGAAAATGGCTTCTCACACTGGCTTGTGGTCTCGAGATCAACTAAATGAAACATAAGAGTGAAATAAGCCAATTCAAAGTACAATGTTCGCATAGACATTTGTATAAATGGGATAAGAACCTTTATATTTTCTTCAGGGACTTATTAACAACGAGTTTCTCGAATTGCGAAGCATGATGGTAAACTGTGGATCAGACGTTATTTGCACCATCATATCATATTGGAGTGCATCGAAAAATCTATTTACACAAATGACAAATCTAATGTAAGATATAATTACGCCTAAACCTTGAAAGATAATGTGGATTTGTTTGAAGTTTTTGATTTACTTTCCATATTATGATTAAATTTCGTATATTTTTAAGGATACAGATGTCGTAGATTATTATGATATCATGGCTTGCACTCATGATTTGCTTAAAATAAAGGGTAAATTTCACTTTACCCCCTTGTACTATTGACTTTGTATCAAACACCCCCCTCTACTATTGAAACCTTCAAATACCCCCCTAAATCAATAAAAAATTATGTTAATGGACTAAAGTACCCTTAGTTTAATAAAATGTTAGTTTACTTTGCACATCTATTACTTTATATATTATAAATAATTGATGCATTTTAATAAAAATATATCAATTATTATTTGATCTCAAATTTTATTCAACAATGAATTATAAAATTAAATAATGCTAAATATAATTAATATAAAGAAAAATAAATATATAACTTCAATTAATATTATAGAGTATCCACACTAGATTTATTTTTAAAAAATGCTATGGAAATTTTCATTACTATTATTTTAAATATATAGCTTTAGCAAATAAGTTATAAATTAGACTGAAAATTGTTGACATTATCTAAATTTGCATATAATTATATCATGTATGATACACACCATTTTACTATGTGTAGTAATTTAATATACGTAAAATAAATTTAAATTGGAAAACAAAAAAAAAAGAAAGTCTTGTACAATATTATTGCAATTGTGAAATTTAAGGTACAGGAAAAAACTAGAAGGTTCTTTTTGAAATAATATATTATGTATTTATATGAGATATTTTTTATAAAATTTAATACTATTAATATTATAATTAGCTATTTATTTTTTCCAATTTTAGTTAAGATTTATTTTCTTCAAGGATTAGTGTTAAATAGATATAATATTAAAATAATTAGCTATGATATCAAATTTTTAAAAACATATAATATTAAAATAATTTTTAAAAGATATAATATTTGGGGATTTATCTAAATTTAATTGTTCACTTATTAGAGCAATATATACATACGCATAATATTTTTGTTATAATAAAATTAATAATGCAACTTCTCTATACTGTTGAAGTTATATTTTATTATTTTATTTAATTTAGATCTAATTATAAATTTATATTTTTAATAAAATTAGACTATATGATAAATTAATTGAAATTGAATTATAAAGAAGGAAAAATATGGAATTTAATATTATATATAGTTCAAGGGTAATGTTGTCTATCAATCTTATTTTAATTGGTCAAGGGGGATATTTGAAGGTTTTAATAGTATAGGGGGGTATTTGATACAAAACTAATAGTACAAGGGGGTAAAGTGAATTTTACCCTAAAATAAATAACAGATAGTACACTAGTTCATCATTTGTAATGTCGTCGAATATTTCTCCATGGACGATATCATAACACGATATGCTTCTCAGTAACACTTGTGACAACAAGGTATACGAATCTAAGTAGATATCGAATTGTAGAACAGAATGCTAGATAGCGCTTAAAGTGTGCTAAATTGCACAGTGTTTACGTCTTTGTGCAATAATAAAAACAACTTGGCATATGTAAATTGACTTTTAAATCCAAGGGCAATCATGTCTTCATGACGTTAAGAAAATACTTTAATGAAGAGTTGTGCCTTAAATGTCTTTCCTGAGTGTTTGTAATCCACTCTGCAAAATCTCATATTCAGCTTTTGGATAAGTATTTTAAACTAGTCTCAATTCTTTGTGAAGTTATAATCTCCAATGAAAATGGCTTCTCACACTGACTTGTGGTCTCGAGATCAACTAAATAAAACATAAGAGTGAAATAAGCCAATTAAAAGTATAAGGTTCGCATAGACATTTGTATAAATGGGATAAGAACCTTTATATTTTCTTCAGGGACTTATTAACACCGAGTTTCTCCAATTGCGAAGCATGAAGGTAAACTGTGGATCAGACGTCGTTATTTGCACCATCAAATCTAATGTAAGATATAATTACGCCTAAAACTTGAAAGATATTTGTTTGAAGTTTTAGCTTTACTTTCTATATTCTGATTAAATATCGAATATTTGTAGGGATACAGATGTCGTAGATTGTTATGACATCATTGTTTGTGCTCATGACTTGCTTAAAAGAAACGACAGATAGTACACTAGTTCATCAGTTGTAATGTCGTCGAATATTTCTCCGTGGACGATATCATAACACGATATGATTTTCAGTAGCACCTGCGACTAACATGGTATATGATCTAAGTGGATATCGAATTGTAGAACAAAATGCTACATAGCAAAGTGCACTAAATGCATAATGTTAACATCTTTGTGCAATAATAAAAACCAAATGGCATATGTAAATTGAATAGTAAATCGAAGTGCAATCTTGTCTTCATGACGTTAAGAATATACTTTAATGAAGAGTTGTGCCTTAAATGTCTTTCCTGAGTGTGTGTAATCCAATCAGCAAATCTCATATTCATATTTTGGATGAGTATGTAAAACTAATCTGAATTCTCTCTGAAGTTATAATCTCCCATGAAAATGGCTTCTCACACCGGCTTGTGGTCTCGAGATCAACTAAATGACACAGAAGAGTGAAATAAGGCAATTAAAAGTATAAGGTTCACATAGACATTTGTATAAATGAGATAAGAACCTTTATATTTTCTTTAGGGACTTATTAACAACCAGTTTCTCCAATTGCGAAGCATGAAGGTAAATTGTGGATCAGACATTGTTTTTCGCACCATCATATCATATTGCAGTGCATCGAAAAATCTATTTACACAAATGACAAATCTAATGTAAGATATAATTATGCCTAAAACTTGAAAGAAAATGTGGATTTGTTTGAAGTTTTTGATTTACTTTCCATATTATGATTAAATTTCGTATATTTTTAAGGATACATATGTCCTAGATTATTATGACATCATGGCTTGCACTCATGATTTGTTTAAAAGAAATAACAGATAGTACACTAGTTCATCAGTTGTAATGTCGTCGAATATTTCTCCTTGGACGATATCATAACACGATATGCTTTTCAGTAACACCTGTGACAACAAGGTATACGAATCTAAGTAGATATTAAATTGTAGAACAGAATGCTAGATAGCGCTTAAAGTGCGCTAAATTGCACATTGTTTACATCTTTGTGCAATAATAAAAACAACATGACATATGTAAATTGACTTTTAAATCCAAGGGCAATCATGTCTTCATGACGTTAAGAAAATACTTTAATGAAGAGTTGTGCCTTAAATGTCTTTCCTGAGTGTTTGTAATCCACTCTGCAAAATCTCATATTCAGTTTTTGGCTAAGTATTTTAAACTAATCTCAATTCTATGAGAAGTTATAATCTCCAATGAAAATGGCTTCTCACACTGACTTGTGGTCTCGAGATCAACTAAATGAAACATAAGAGTGAAATAAGTCAATTAAAAGTATAAGGTTCGCATAGACATTTGTATAAATGGGATAAGAACCTTTATATTTTCTTCAGGGACTTATTAACAACTAGTTTCTTCAATTGCGAAGCATGAAGATAAATTGTGGATCAGACGTTGTCATTCGCATCATTATATTGATATGTGTAAAATATATGTGCATTTAGAGGCTTAAAATGGTATATAATTGGTACATTTGCATGTATATTTAGTGTGTTTTACTTGGGTTCCTTAAAAGGGCATGATACTTCGTATTCTTGTAACTTTTACAGGAAACGGTGCTTAATTGAGAAGATATCAGTTGTAAGGTTTTGATAATATTGACGAGTGCAAAGAGAAGATCGAAAAGACGAAGAAACTGGACAAAAACCAGTCACACGGCTGGGTGACCTGCCCGTGTGAGGATACATGTCTGTGTGAAGTGTTCGAGAGAAAACAGGGACGAAACCAAGCTGCACGGTTGGACCGTGTGAGACCACACGACCGTGTGGAGTGACCGTGTGAAAGCCACACAGGCCGTGCGACTGATTGTGGCGGATTTTTGTGTCCTTTTTCCACTCAAACTCTACAAGTGATCTCTCCAAGTTCCTATATAAAGGACCCAAGGGCAGCACAACACACCAACATAGATAGGAACACAAGATCAAAGGTCTTCTGAAAGAGGAGGGTTAGGTTACGAAGAACACCACAAGGCCTTTCACATCTGCGGAAGCACAAGAGCTTCGAAAGATTGGAAGGAAGATCCATCATCACAAGAAGGGGTTTTCTTTCTTAGTTTAGATCACTTATATGTGCTTAAACGATGTCACAATGTTGATTTCAAGTTTATCTATGAATTTGTTATCAATGTTTGGCTAATCTTTCGGATCATAGGGCATAATGAAAACTGTAGATTCGTGTTAAATCTTGATTAATTATTTTCTTAATTGATTCATGTTTTCTTATTTTATGAATTCGAGTTCTTATTCTTAATTGCTTTTTATCTGATCAATAATTAGCATATCATATTTGTTAGTGCGTAATTCGGAAGAGGAGTTCTAACAAAGACGGAAATCGAATTCAGACATAAACGGGTGTATCAAGTCGGGAGACCTGCAACTGTTTGTGGGGAGTTATTCAAGTCATAGATATTTTGGGAGTTAATAACACTTGTATCGAGTCGGGAGACCTACAATTGTATTAATCTGCTGTTTATGCGCCGTCCGGGAGGGAGAATAGACTAACTTCGGAATTGAACCCATAGAATTGCATGAATTGGTTATGTGAAACATTAATTGGATTTAATATTGAAGAAGCATGTTGAGATTATTTGCCTAAAGTTGCTTTCATAGTTGTTGAAAATACTTGTGCGGTTCGCAAATTTATTTCTTTTTCTTTTTATTTTATTTTTTTGATTTTTCTAAAACTTGAGATTCGCTCACTTCAATAAAATTGGAATGCGATGTTATTATAATCTAAGTGTTTTGTAGTCAATACCTGAAGAATACGACCTTGCTTGCCATTATCCTATAAACTACACTGTACACTTGCAGTTGTAAGATCTAAATAATTTTTGGCGAAAACGTTTTTAGCGCCATTGCCGGGGATTGAAAGATTCTACTTAGATATAGTAATAAATAGTTCAATTTTAATTGAAGCTTTTTGTAAATATTTTTATTTTTATTTTTATTTTTATTTTTTTCTTTTTTCGATTTTTTTTATTTTTATTTTATTTCTTCAATCCTAACATTGTTTTTGTTAAGTACATATAGTGCATGATCACGCGTTCTAGATCTACCCAACCAATACTCATTGATTTGAAAATCGAGAAGACAACATAACAACTAAGGAAAATATCTAAAGTAGTGGTGGATGGGACTAATCAGAATGCCGTGAACAACAGAAACAATGAGGAGCGCCCATCTGGGGCAGAAGCACAGGACCGAATTGTGGAAAGACTCGCGAGAATGGCAGTTAGATACTACTTCCAGCCGGAAGTTAGTCGGACTTATGGGGTGTGGCATGTCTACCGATCAATGCAAATAACTTTAAACTAAAACATGCATTGATCCAAATGGTTTCACAGAATCAGTTCGGGGGCAGAGTCGTTGAGGACCCAAACGTGCATCTGGCACAATTCTTAGAAATCTGCGATACTGTTAAGATGAATGGTGTTACTGAGGATATCATTTGATGCCGCTTTTTTGCATTCTCTCTGCGCGATAAGGCTAAGGGATGGTTATACTCTCTAACACCACCAGCAGTAGATTGGGCTGAACTAAGTCAGCAATTTTTAGCCAAATACTTTCCCCCTAGTAAGATGCTGCAATTGAAATATGAAATCGTCCAGTTTAGGCAGTTAGATTCAGAGCCATTATATGAGGCACAGGATAGATTCCGAGAATTACTAAGGAAGTGCCCTCAACATGGATATCCCGACTACCAACAGGTTCGGTATTTTTATAATGGTTTAAGTGGCAACACAAGAACTACTATAGATGTTGCATCTGGGGTTCACTGCTAGGGAAATATCCAGATGAAGCACTAGAATTGTTAGAGGAGATGGCAAATAATAGTTACCAATGGCCACCCGAGAGATCCAATGTCCGGCGTGTGGCAGAGGTTCAGGATGAGAAGGTCGCCATGCTCACAGAACAGGTATCCGTTTTAAACATAAGACTGGATGCGATGCAACAAGTGACTTCAAGAGATCCTGTTGTTATTGAACAAGAGGCAAACTTTATGGGACAACAAAGAAACTTCAACAACAATTATAGAAATAATCAGACACCCAATTACTATCATCCGAGGCTGCGAAATCATTAAAACTTTTCATATGCTAATAAAAAAATATTTTACAGCCACCTCCGGGATTTAATGTGGGTAATCAAGGCAGAGCGGAGTCAAATGATATGAAAGCATCTATAGAATAGATGGTATCCTCGTTTATCGGATAAACTAGGGCAAGACTAAACAAAGATGAAGCAAAGATAGACATGATTGAAGAACAGGTCACTCAGTTGAACACGAACGTAAATGTAAGATTGAAATCTCTAGAAACACAAGTAGCCTAGATCGCAACTGCAGTGGGATGCCAACATCAAAAGGGCAAATTCCCAAGCGACACAGAAATGAATCCGAGAGAACAATGCAATGCCATTCATCAGATGGATGGTACAGATTATGAGGGCTCACAGATTTCAACCGACACGGTTCAACGATAGTGATTGTACAAATCGGAAGTCTAGCTGAAGACGTAAAACTTAACGCTTTATGGAAGGCAACCCAATTTATTTCTTATTTATTTCTATTTTTGATTGCCTTCAACATTTACATTTTAATTTCATTTTTTTAGTATTAACTTAATTTTTAGTTGTGTTTGGTTTTGTGAGTTGTTGTGTAGGAGGCGTCACAGCAAACTCCCGGTTATTAAAAAAAAATAAAAAATTACATCACACTTGGTCACACGGCCTATGCGACTCAACGAACCAATACCTCACCACACGGCCATGTGGACGTTGGCAGTGAGACGCAGCCAGCGCCCAGGGCCACACGGGCAGGCCGTGTGAGCCCACACGGGCCGTGTGGCTGGTACAGAAAGGATTCTTCCCCTATTTCACTCCTAAAACTTAATTTTTCTCCGATTTTTTCCTACCCAGACCTTATAACTCAAAATTTCTCTCCCAAAATACTAAAACTCTTCTCTAAATCTCTTCCAAATTTACTATAAATCTCACCCCAAAACACAAATTCTTCACCTTCTCAAGAAACCCACACATAACTCCTTCAAATTTTTAACTTTTTCAAGTTTTCACCAAGTTTGGGGATTTTTAAATTTTAGATTTTTTTTCATAAACTTGGTTTTCATGGTTTCTATGAGAGAAAGAGAAACAAGAAGGAACACGAGAAGAAGAAAGGAACCAACTCCGGAGCCCAAATCTGAGCCACAATCGGAATACGCGGCCGACGAATAGGAAGACTCGAATGTCATCATGTCGAATGAAACACACCAGGCTAGATGGGCGGTTCTCTATTACCGGCCGTGGATAAATACAAGGTATCCCGGTGAACCTACTCTTGCTAATTTGGGTTTATTGGAAGATTTTCGGGCTATGTGTGGTCGGGTGGATTGGCATGAATTGTTAAACGGGCATTGGGCTGCTTATTCAATTTATACGATTGAGTTCTTATGTAGTTTTGAATTAGTAGTTCAAAAATGGAATTTGATGGGGATTCGGTTCCGATTAGCGAATGAGCCAAGGGAGTTGTCAATTGATGATTTAAATGCAATATATAGAACTCCCGCTTATGGGGTGGAGGAGCATGAGGATTTTGATAAGGATAGATTTTGGAGGGACATAACGGGTAAACAAATCTATACGCCATGTAACTTTGAAGGCATCTAGCATTCAAAACCCCGTATTTTGCTATGTACAAAGAACTTTAGCAGAAACAATATTTGCGAGGGAGGAAAGAAAATGGGCCTTACGTATAGATGAGATATTCATGATTTGGTGTATGGCGTCAGGGACGGAGGTTGTGCCTAATGTCGGGGCTATGATAGCCTGGCAATTTGATAGAGTGAGAAATCTGATAGGGGAGGAATTTGTATTGGTGGGATGATTACTCCTATTGCCGAGTATTTTAATGTTAGCTTTGAGGGTTATGCGGAGGCATGTGGGCCAAAATGAATTGACATTACTATTTTATCGGCTATCTATGAAAATGATTCAATTTGATGGGCATAATTACTGGTTAAATCAGGCAGATAGAACAAAAGTTAGGCTCCTAAACCCAGAAGCTATTCTATAAGAAATAGGGGTAATTGGTTAATGAGAGATGAACAGGGGACTGTTGCTCAGGAAGAGCAATATGGGACTATGAGGGAATGCGCCAGAATCTTCTAGACAAGGGGGTAACCGGCCATGGAGCATGAGTGATAGGCTAGAAAGGGTGGAAGCCAATATGGGCAAGTTGATAGATGAAACTTATCAGTTGACGGCAAATGTTGATGAGTATGATGCAGAATATTACAAAAATTCGATGCTATCACCCAGCAGCTGTAGGTCCCAAGGGGTGTGAGTAAGGTTTAGAAGGGGGGGTTGAATAAACCTTACCAACTTTTCAATTTTAGTCCTTTTAAAATAATACAGAGTTAATTTCACAGCTATGTCCTTGAGGGACATCTAAGTTAGTTAACCAGCAGAGTTAGCCACTCAACGGACTATATTGAGTAGTTGATAGAATAACTCAGCTGCTTAGTCTAATACTTAACTTGGTTGTGATGAGATTTTCAGTGGAAGACTTAACACCCTTGAATTTGGTTTAAGTTTGTTTTAACACATGGTTTTAGCACTTTGTTAATTCTCAGTTAGATAGCAAATTATCAGCAAATATAAAATGATATGCAGAAATAAAAATGCTAAAATGTAAATGACACAATAGTTTTTATAGAGGTTCGAAGATGGGGTAATTCTTCTACTCCTCTCTTCTCCAACTCCTGGAGGAATCCACTAAGTATTGATCAGTACAAAGTGGTTATCAGTCCGATACAAGTCTTGATCACGGTGACTTGATCCTTTGGGACTCGATCTGTAGATGCTTGGTCACACTGGTGGCTTCTCGTCCGACTCGGCTTCTTCACAGACGGCCGCTTTGCTACTTGACTCACTTGCTCATGCTTCTTGGATTTGATCACGAAGCCCTCCAATAACTTGAGACGGTTCAACCTTGAACCTTTCTACAATCCTCCTAGGAATGTAGACCCTTTTGATTCTTCAAAAGTTTCCTCTTCAACAGTTTGAAGTCGTCTTTCCTTCACGACTTAGTGTTGGATCGATTTCCTTCGAGATTTAGGCTTGAAGATTTTTGCTTGAATAGCCTGAGAATATATTGCAGGTTACAGTTCTTAATAATTGCTTGAATGCTCAGGTATGCAAGGTAATCAAGGTAACCTTTTCTCAAAGTGATTCCTCAGCCTTTTATGGTGAACATTCAAAAATCTGCCCGTTGAAGAGATAGGCTGATTTTCAAAAGTCACTTGTGTTCGTTGGCTTGTCTTTTCTTGGTCTTCAATCTTGACATGTAGACCTTTTCTCGTATTAAATGAATGTCCAGCTTTTCAGGATCTGACACGAAGTGCAGTGCTTCCCATTGGTTTATTCCTTTTGCACGCTTCTGGGACTGAGCACATTAAGACATGGCAGCATGGAAGTGTTGCTTGTTTAGGTAATATTTTTGACTTTTGTGCAACGGATTCTTTTCAGTTAACTCCTCTTTGCAGCTGCCTTTTCTCTAGGTGACTTGAGTCTGCTCCAATGATTGAAAGACTCATCTTTCACTTCAACTTGACTTAGCTTGTCTTCTTTGGCTGACTTGACCGACTCTTCATACAGCTGTATCACAGCTGATACTTCTTCAGTCGAGTTCTAGACATCTCTTCCTTGCCATACTCAGCTGCTTCACAGCGGAGTCTTCATTCTAGTCTTCAGTTGACTTCTTGTATATCCAGGCATAGCTGACTTGACTCAGCTCGTACAACCCTATATATTACAATACAAATTACAAGAAAAATGGGGTGCCAACTTTCTAGTCTAAGTTTTACATGGCATTCATCAAAATCTAAACAATAAATTTCCCAATAATTTCCCCCTTTTTGATGATGCCAAAACTTAAAACATACAAACAAAATGTAAGCATCAAAGATACATACAGACAATGCAGTAACAGAGAATGTATGCGTAGAATCAATCTTTTTATTGATCATAACATTCTTGTCCTTTACACAACTGTTTACAATGTGTATCAGAGCAAACATATCATTCTATATCTACGCAAAAGTATAGAAATTCTGATTTCTCATTAAGTGTACTGAGAAGACTTACATACATATGCATTTACAATAGTAAAATACATGAAGGGGTGGACAAAGAACACTTCATCGCCTTATTCCTCCTTCTTTTTTCTTGACTCTGCTGCCCTCTGCTCTCTTTCTCTTCTTTTTCTTCTTCTTCTTCTTTCTTTTTTTCTCGTATGCTCTGTTTTAAGATCATCTCTTCTCTTTCTTTCTTGCCTTTCTTCCCACAGATGAGTTTGTCCTCTATTTTCTTCTTCGATTCTCTTAACATACTCAACATTTTTCTCTCCACTTCCATTTGCTATGGCATCATATCAGCCCAATAGATCCCTCATTTCTTTCCCGGATCTATGTATTCAATGTTTTTGGGTAGAGGTCTAGTGTCTCAAACCTCTTCCTCCATCGCTTCTTCCTCTTCTCTCTCGGGTGTGTATTGTATGGGAGCCTTTCTTTTATCGGTGACTTTGTGCTTGTAGTCTATTGATCGACCGGTAGATCTGCCGCTATCTATCGCCTTCTTCGCATAGCTTAAGGCCTTTTTCCAAAGATAAGTCCCGTGCTTGGGCCATGGACATATTCTCAAGTATCCTTTGGATTCGAGCGTTTTGAATTCATCAACTGATCTAGGCTCATTTCAGAAGTTTGAAATGGCATCTGTATCTTTTCCTGCCGGAATGCCTCCAAATTGTTTTAACATCTCTTCAACACGGGCATCCGTTCTTTTGTTGAAATCCTCCATCTCTGTTTCTACAATCTTTTTTCTTATGAGACATAGGAACAACAGAGTGATAGAGCGGCAGAGTTACAGGAAGTTTGCTGATGATGTCGGCTGTGACATGACCTTGCTGAGGGGTTTCAGCAATCATCAATGTTAAATCCTTTGACATTTCCTCCTCAACTGCTTTTCCCTTCTCCTTTCTCTTCTTAACATATGTATCTTTCTTCTCTGCGACAGCTATTTCCTTTTCCTTCTCACCAACCGTCCCCTTAAGCATCTTCTGGTATTCCTCATCCTCCTTTTTGGCATCATCAAAGGAGAGAGGAACCCCTGGGAACATACCAGCAAGCCTGAAGTCCAATCTGCTGATAGCTGAATTTTGCTTGGAGTCTGCTGCGGAGTATGCTGTTCGGAATTCTGAGCGGGTGGCTTTGGACTCGGCTGCCACAAGTTTCATTTCAGCCATAAGAAGGCTGAATTTATCATTCATGTTTTCCTCGACGCGCAAAAGTTCTTTGCGATGAAATTCACGCAGCAACTCCGTTTCAGTTGTATGGGAGGCATGCAATCTCTCCATATAGGTCTGCATCCTCGCCTTCATGTCAGCATTGTCAGCACTCCATACCAGCATTCTGTTGTATAGTGCATTGAAGTAGCGAACTTGCTCGAGACGCATGTCACTCTGCTGTTGAGACCATTCCCTTATTCTGACCACCACTCCTCTCAAGTCTGCTGTGAGAGTGGCATCTCTATTTTCCAGGTGCATGTCGAGTGAGGCATGGTGCCGTTCAATCTTCTCAATCTCTTCACAGATTTTCTTGAAGATTTCACGCATCTCAGCTGTCTGACTTGAGTCAGCTGCCGGCCACTCTGCATCGAAATTGAAATCAACTGGCACAATCGAATCAGTAGGGATTATAGGGTCTTCTTGGACAGTGTAGAGCCTCTATTCTCTTGCAGTTTCTTCTTCAAGTACGGGCAGTTCATGAGAGAAATGAAATACTTCTTCATAAGCATCATCTCGCACTTGAGATATTGTGCGCGAGGTGGTCTCTGCTGCAGCTCTGGAAGCCTGCACAGTTGACTGTGATTCAGCTGGGGCCTTTGATTGTATTGACCCAGCTGGCTGAGCCTCAGCTGTCTTAACAACTTCTTCGGTCTCAGCTGATTTATCCATTTGAGTTTATTGTTCGTCGGTCGTATCAGTAGAGTCATCGGAAGATGATGAGACTTGAGGGGTTGGCTCATCATCAAAATTGAATGTTTGTCGAGCAGCCTTAAAGTCTGGCTTGCTCGTACTTGGTAGAACATCCTCAGCTGAGTCTTTTTGATTTATAGCAGGGGAGGACTCAGCTTCAGATCCCAGAAAATATATGTCAGGGTTTTCTTGGGAATCATGAAGGGCACTTATCTCCTTCTCAGAATCATCAATGTGAATAGGAGGGATGTTCTGTGTTTCTGCCTCTTTACCTAGGGAAGTCTCAACCTCCCTCAGGCCTTCATTACCTCATGCAGTCTCAACTGCAGCAAGGCCTTGGACATTCCATTCGACAGACGCAGCTGTCTTAGGGTCTTCTGCGGTGGCATCCACAGGAGTCTCAACTCCATGGATTGCACTTTCATTGCCCAGAGTTTTAACTCCCGGGGCAGATCCATCATGTGCCTTGACCGCATTAGCAGCGTCCTCAGCTTGCAAAGCTGTTGGCACTTCAGCTGAGACAGACTCAACTGTCTGAGCTTCGTCAGAGACAACTTGATGTTGTTCATTTTCTTTTTCCTTTTCCACTTCGCCTCCTTCCTGCATGGTAGAGTCATCTGCAGCATCCTCCGACCTAGCTGCAGTGGAGTGAGTTTCCCCTTCAGTTGGCACACCAGCTGAGTGACTTGGTGTGGGGTCACTCTGCTCCAGACTCCCGGCTTTGTCAGATGAGTGTTCAGCCGTGGGGGCAGGTGGTAAGACACCTTCAACAGGGGTTGGCTCAACTTGGGTGCCCAAGTTCCCAGTGTCATCACCAATTCCCTTAGATCCGTCTTCTGAGTAAATTGGGGAAGTGGTTGCAGCAATAACTGTGGCAATCTGCTACACCACTCCCAACGGATCAATTTCCAGCTGTGATTTGGAAGACTCTCCTGGTCCTTCCTCGGTACATTGCTCATGCATCATTTTGGACTCCAAAGATGGCTTCTTTGCATATCCAATTTCTCCTTAGCAAAGAATCGGATCCACGTCCTCATCACTTTATGAAAGAACATCTATGTGCGGATGAGTGTAATCGCTGGTTCCAGTAAGAGGACAGATGTTGGCTTTCTCACGCGCCTCTGCTTCCTCAGTTGCTCTTGCCTGTTCGTTTTCCTTCAATTTGCAAAGCATATTAATACGAGTTATCCTCATCCGGGGGCTTGCAAAGACGGTATCAACTTCAAGAAACCTGAAGAGTTCCTCTTCCTCATCAATAAACTCTGGGTGTTCAAACTGTACCCCAGAGTGACTCAGCTTCCATTTCCTCCATGCTCTTAGACAATTCTGAATGTCTGGGTACAATGGAGAGCATATGATTACATCATCATCTTCATCATCTCCATGTTGCCGTTCTTTTTCAGGAATGGAGGGTAGCAAACTTTGTTGCTCTTCGCCTTCAGCAGCATCTGCTTTCTTCGCTGCTTCTTGTTCCTCAGTTGTTCTGTCCACAGCTGGGTCTTCAATTTGCCTCTACTGATCGGCCTCAGCAGACTTGGCTGTTTCATCAATAATTTCTGGAGACTGCACTTCTTCAGTAGTCTCAGAGATCTTTTCCAGCTGAGTGGCAGACTCAGCTGTCTTCTCAAGCTCTGAACGCTTGGTGAGTCTTCTTTTTTTTGTCCTTACCAGAGGAATTTCTAGTTCGGATACGACTTCCTCAGCATCCTTGGCGGCGGGGGCCGGTGCATCTCTCTATGGCTGAGGAGCTGCCTTTCTTGGCTTGGCAGTCCTCTTCTTCTTGATGGTTGGAGAAGGTATTTGAGGTTCCTTCTCCACCTCGGCTGCAGGGGCAGGAGACACGGCTGCAGGGGTAGGTGACTCAGCTGCAGGGGCAGGTGCGTCTTTCTTCTTCGCTGCAGGGGCAACTATCTTCTTTGCAGCTGCATGGGCAACTTTCTTTTTGGGAGGGGAAGTAACAACTGTTTCTTCAGGATCAACTGATTCCCCCTCACTTGTATCCACCCTCTTGGCATAGGCTCTCCTTTGAGCTCCTGAAGGTTTGCCCGGAACATTTTCTTGTTGACATGGAACGACTTTCCATGACAGAGTGGAACACCCTTCACCTCCATCAAGTGGCCAATTACAAGGCCATAGCCCAGAGATCCTCCAAATGACCCATCGTCCTTTAAGGACTTATTTGCAACATGCGCAGTCTGCTGTAGAGACGACCCCGCCCCGATTGACCATCTTTTCCTCCATGATCGCGGCCATGACGATCGGCTTGGTTTTGGACAGCTGATTAAAGCTTCCAAACTTCATGTCTACACATTTGGCAACGATATCCAAGAGTTTGTGATAATCATCCTTCAGCAGCTTCTTGTCAGCTGTGTAGACAACTTTTGCAGCACACTTGGGTTTGGCCACTTCCTTCCATGCAGCGACCAAATCGACGTTTGCTTCGTATATCTCCGGCATGCCCTCCGACGGCAATAAACAATGCTCCGCAAGGTCCTTTGCAGTGATTAGAATGTCCTTGCGGTGGACGGAGGACTTAATCCCTTCGTCCTGCACTTCAGCATTTACGTAGAACTGGGCGACCTCCTCTACGTACGTCATTTGGTATTCAAATGTGAGAAAGGGTTTCAGCCCGGATTTGTCAATCTTATCAGCTATCTTCTTTACAAGGGTTTCATTGGAACCCTGCTTTATCATCCCTTCAAAATCCACGGTTGATCCGGTGTGGATTTGCTTTGCGAGCTTAGTAAAATCATGTGCTGGTGCCATTTCAGTGATTTTTACCGAACGAAACTTGACGAACTTGCTTTGAAGACTGGTAGGGTTTTCAGAGAAAAGATATATGCTTTCTTTGCTTTGGAAAGATGAACAATTTAAGTGAGAGAAAGAAAAACTGAACGAACGAGTATATAAGGGGTATGAAAGGACGTGTTTTGGTTTTTGAAATTTTGATCAAGATCAACGGCTCAAATTTAGCATGTCTCATTTGCATTTAATTGCTCGCATTTAATGCGGCAACATTTATATCCAATCATATGCTTGATGTGACTTTTGATGCACCCGTCATTACGCCGACTGGCGTCATCCTTAAAAACATTCCCGCTCATTAAAAACGACTGCGTTTTTGCCACTTAGCTCATGAATGACTCAGCTTACTCCTCAACAGACTCAACTCTTCTTCTCTTTATTCATATAGTGACTCGGTTTGTCACCTAACTCGATCTGGTGACTTTTCGATCTGGTGATTCACTCACGATTTATAAGATTTGCTCTGTTTTCATCTTTTCATGTTTCATCTCTCCTCAGTGAGTCTTCTGAGTGTCAACTCAGCTCAATTAACCCTAGCTCATGCTTAAGCTCTTCAAATCTTTATTCACATAAGGGCTTTGTGAATATGTCAGCTAACTGTCTATCAGTTGGGATGTATTCCAAGGTGATGTCTTTCTTTTCAACATGATCTCTTATGAAATGATATCTGACATCAATGTGCGTTGTTCTTGAATGCAACACAGGATTCTGAGTGATTACAATGGCACTTGTGTTATCACACATAATTGAAATCTCTTTTTCTTCAACATCATAATCTCAGTTGTTGTCTCATCCATAAGACTTGGGCACAACAGCTGCCCGCAGCTATGTACTCTTCACAATTTGTGGATGTGGCAATTGAGTTTTGCTTCTTGCTAAACCAGAAACCAAGTCTGTTTCCAAGCATTTGACATATACCTGAAGTACTCTTCCTGTCAACCCTACCTCCAGCATAGTCAGAGTCTGAATAACCAATAAGCTTGAATCCACCTTCCTTTGGATACCATAAGCCGACTTCCTGGCATCCCTTTAGATATCTTAGGATTCTCTTAGCTGTAGTCGTATGGCTTTCTTTTGGTGCAGATTGAAATCTTGCACATATTCCAACTACAAAGGTGATGTCTGGCCTTCTTGCTGTTAAATAGAGCAGTGATCCAATGAGTGCTCTATATCTGGTTTGATGCACAGGATTACCATCTGCATCTATATCCATCTTGATTGATGTATTCATTGGTATTTTCACAGAAGACTTCTCTTCCATACCAAATTTCTTCATTAAATCTCTGGTGTACTTTGTTTGACTTATAAAGGTTCCATCCTTCAGCTGTTAAACTTGGAGTCCTAGAAAGAATGTCAGCTCTCCCATCATGCTCATTTCAAATTTGCCTTGCATGAGGTTTGAGAATTTATCACACAGCCCTTTGTTTGTGGATCCGAAAATTATATCATCCACATATATTTGAACAAGCAGTATACTCTCTCCATCTTGAATTTTGAAGAGTGTTCTGTCCACTTTGCCTTTGGTGAATCCATTATCTGTCAGAAATTGAGATAATGTATCATACCATGCTCTAGGTGCCTGTTTCAATCCATATAGAGCTTTCTTGAGCTTGTACACCTTATCTCCAAGAGTCTTCTTCTCAAAACCTGGAGGTTGCTCAACATAGACTTCTTCTTCCAACAATCCATTTAAGAATGCACTTTTCACATCCATTTGATATACAATAAAGTTCTTGTGTGCAGCATAGGCAAGAAACATCTTTATTGCTTCTAATCTTGCAGCAGGAGCAAATGTTTCTTACCACAGAACCTTCCTCATTCATCTTGTTTCTGAACACCCATTTTGTGCCAATAACATTTTGATGGGTTGGTCTTTGCACCAATTCCCATACTTTGTTTCTTTCAAATTGATTCAGTTCTTCTTGAATGGCTTGAATCCAATGTATGTCATCCAATGCTTGGGACACATCTTTTGGTTCTATTTGGGAAATAAAACAAGTGAACATTGCTTCTTGCTGAGCTCTGGATCTGGTTCTTACACCATCTCTTACATTTCCAATAACTAGCTCTGGTGGATGGTCTCTCAACCATCTCACATCAGGTTGGAGTAAATCAGTTGGGTTCAGTCGTCTTGCAGCTGTGTTGTCTTGAGCAGCTCTCTCATCATCACTTAGCTGCAGATTCTCAAGCTGTCTTTGAGACTCAGCAGTCTCATCTTCATCTTGATTGATTACTCCAGCTTCAGCTTCAACATAGGGACTCTTCTGCATAGTTGGCTGATTTAGCTAATCAGCTAACTCATCAATATCTTCTCCATTTACATTAGGTTCATCAAAAACCACATGGATAGACTCTTTTGTGACCATTGTCCTCTTGTTCAGCACTCTATAGGCTTTGCTTTCAACTGAGTATCCCAAAAAGATACCTTCATCAGCTTTAGCATCAAAAGCCTTTAGATTATCCTTGCCATTAGTGTGGATGAAGCATTTACATCCAAATATTCTAAAATATGCAACATTTGGCTTTCTCCCTGTCCAAATTTCATAGGGAGTCTTTGTCAGCTGTCTATTGATCATACATCTATTTTGAGTATAGCATGCAGTATTGATGGCTTCAGCCCAAAATCTTTTTGGCAATCCATCTTCAGCTAACATGGTTCTTGCAGCTTCCTTGAGAGTTTTGTTCCTTATCTCTGCTACTCCATTCTGTTGTGGAGTCCTTGCTGCAGATAATTTATGAGCAATACCATTTTCAACACAATACTGAGTTAGTATCCCATTGACAAACTCAGTTCCTCTATTAGACCTTATCTTTATAATGGTTTCACTTTTCTCATTTTGAACTCTTTTCATCAGCTGAGGTAACTTCTGCAAAGTTTCCTTCTTTTTACACATGAAGATTGTCCATGTATATCTTGAGTAATCATCCACCACAACTAGGGTGTATTTCTTTCCACTTATGTTAGCTGGCTCAACTGGACCAAATAAGTCCATATGCAACAGATGCAATATCCTTGTTGAAGATGGACTAGACTTCCCTTTGAATGATGATTTGGTCTGCTTTCCCATTTGGCATGCATCACAAACACTTTCTTTCTTGTACACTGAGTCAGGCAGACCTTCCACAAGATGACTCCTTGCAAACTTCTTAATTGTCTTGAAATTCAGATGACTCAGCTTCTTGTGCCACATCCAACTTGATTCGGCTGTACTCTTTGCTAGCAGACAAGTGCTTGGGGTGGCAGTCGACCAATCTACCACATACATGTTCTTTTGTCTGGATCCTTGCAACACTACTTCATTTGAATCAGTGTCTTTGATTTGGCACACTCCCATTTTGAATCCAACATTATAGCCCTTGTCACGAGTTGGCGATGCTTAACAGTTGAAGTTGAGGCCTTCAATGTATGCAACATCATCGTGATTTCTAATCTATTTTTTCTTGATGGATCCAATGCCTCTTATTTCCCTGGAGCTTCATTTCCTCCAAATATGACTTTTGCGCCTCTAATCTCCTTGAATTTTGACAGATTTTTCTTGTTTCTGTCATGTGTCCGGAAATGTACCACTATCTATGTACCAGGTTCCTTAGCACTTTTCATTGTTCCTTGAACTCCGCAATCAAGGAAATCGTTTTTAGGTACCCATACTTGTCAGGTCCGATGGGGTTAGTGTTGTAAGATGATCCAATCAACCTATAGCCAAATGATCTCGACTTTAAGAGGTTGCCATCTATCCGTGCCATAATCATAATTCACTTTGGCAAATTGCTTGGGGTCTTTAGGTTCATACAAAATTTGTCTCTTTGTGTCGTATATTTTTGTGTGTGTGTGTTTTTAGCCATTGCCTTCTTTGGGTAATTATGATATTTCGAGTTTAGTGCTTGGATGCATATGTGTGCTGATGATAGCTCTTTTGCCTTTGGAATGACCTTTGTTGAGGTCTAGGTCTTTGTTATTTAGCCTTGTATTCCATAAACTCTTGCTGACATTTCACATTATTCCAATCAGCTTGGCTTGTGTAATTTCTACCATTCCCATCATATGTGTTCCTTTGATAGAACTTCTGGGACTTCTGGTAGTTCTGTTTCTTCTTCTCAGTTGTCCTCTCAGCATACTCAACTGGTTGTTTTCCTTTTCCTTTATATCCAAGGCCAGTTTGTTTGTGGTTGTGCTTTGGAATGAATGTGTGTGCAACATTTGGTGTCTTGGATTTTTGAGATGCTTCATTACTTGAAGATCTTTTTTCCAAGATCATTCTGGGAGTTTGACTGTGCACAAAGGAATTGAATCCTATGCATGTCTTATCTCCACATTCTTTTTGGCTCATAATAAGGTCATCCAATGATTTAGATGCCTTTGTGAATGAAGCAATCACGTTTTTGAGATCATTTTCCCTCTTTTCTATAGCAGCTATCTCTGCTATTAGTTTAGCATTCTCAGCCTTCAGCTCTTTGTTCTTATCAGCTATGTGACTTAGAGTACTCAGCTCCTTAGTCAGCTGTGAGTTTTGGCTTTTGAGCTGGTTGTTTTCCTCATTTAATAGTGTATGTGAGGATTTAATGTGCTCAAAATCTTTCATCATTTTGCCTAATGAATCATAAAGATCAGTGGGTGATGAAGTGTGTGTGTCACAATCACTATCACTAGAATCTGAGTGAGATGAGTTAGAGTGTACCTCATCTTCTTGGTCAGGTTGATCTTGTTCTTTAGCCATTAAACAGATCATTGCTTCTTCTTCAGAGTAACTCGAGTAGTCAGCTTCACTACTCTCTGAGTCTGCTGTATCTTTTGACTTAGCTATCTCAGCAGTCTCTGCAGCCAACATGGCCTTTTTCTTTTCTTGTCTTCTTTCTCTGAAGATTCTTCTTTCTTCTTCATTCCTGTATTTATTGACTACAGGATATGGACAGTCAATGGCATAGTGACTTGGTTGTCTACAGTTCCAGCACAGGTCTCAGCTCTTTAATCAGCTCTTTTCATTCTTGGATTATCAGCTCTCTGATATTCAACCTTTTGATGCTCAACTCTCTTGGGTGGCCTATCTTCCCTTGACTTGGAGGGAGCTGAATGTCTATTGGAGGATTCACCCTTGTTCCTTTTATAGTTCTTGTTGAAGAACTTGTTGAATCTTTTAACCATTAAGGCAATTTCCTCCTGCTCAATAGCTTCCTTAACCTCATCTCTCTTTCCATCTTTGACTAAAAGTGCAGCTGTTTTGGGTACATCTGTCTCCTCTTGATCCTTTCTTCTCAGCTCAAATTCATATGCTTTGAGGTTTGAGAATAGTTCATGATTGGATGTTTTTGATAGGTCCATCGAGTGCCTTAGAGCCATGGTCTTCATTTCCCATTCAGCTGGGAGACTCCTTAGAATCTTCATACACATCTCCTTCTGTGTGTATTCCTTTCCAAGTGCTGAGAGCTCATTTGTGATTTCAGTAAATCTAGCATCCAGCTGATCCATTGTCTCACCTGCAAGCATTTTAAAGTTTTCAAACTTTTGAACAACAACAAATAATTTGTTTTCCTTAATTTGCTTTGATCCTTCACAAATTAAAGTTAGTTTATCCCAGATTTCTTTTGTTGTTTTGCATGATTTGACTTTATTGAACATTGCTTTGTCCAGAGTCTTGTAGAGAATATCCTTGGCCACATTGTCCAAGTTGTATCTCTTTCTGCCATCATTGGTCCATTCAGTCCTTGGTTTTTTTAACTAAGGCTGGTCTTGCTTCTACTACAGCTTCTTCTCCTTCGGCTGCAGCTGCTCTCCTTGCAGCTGTGTTCACTTTCAATATTTGCAGTGGCCCATCCTCTATCACTAGCCACATTTCATCATGTAAAGCAGATAGATGAGCCTGCATACGAATTTTCCAGTCATCAAATTCCTTAATAGTGAACATAGGGATGCGTGTCAAATTTGCTTCCATGATAATAACTTTGCTGAATAAAAGATATGATTTTGAAATGGCAAGTGTTAAAAATTTCTTTGAGAGATTAGAGATCTAGTTCAGTAACCAGTGCGGAAGGCTCAATGAACCAACCGCTCTGATACCACGTGTAGGTCCCAAGGGGTGTGAGTAAGGTTTAGAAGGGGGGGTTGAATAAACCTTACCAACTTTTCGATTTTAGTCCTTTTAAAATAATACAGAGTTAATTTCTGGCTATGTCCTTGAGGGACAGACTAAGTTAGTTAACCAAATAGAGTTAGCCACTCACCAGACTCGATTGAGTTTGTTGATAGAATAACTCAGTTGCTTAGTCTAATACGTAACTTGGCTGTGATGAGATTTTCAGCGGAAGACTTAACACCCTTGAATTTGGTTTAAGTTTGTTTTAACACTTGGTTTTAGTACTTTGTCAATTATTAGTTAGATAACAAATTATCAGCAGATATAAAATGATATGCAGAAATAAAAATGCAGAAATGTAAATGACACAATAATTTTTATAGAGGTTCGAAGATGGGGTAATTCTTCTACTCCTCTCTTCTCCAACTCCTGGAGGAATCCCCTAAGTATTGATCGAGTACAAAGTGGTTATCGGTCCGGATACGAGTCTTGATCACACGGTGACTTGATCCTTTGGGACTCGATGCCCGGAGATGCCTTGGTCACACGGTGGCTTCTCGTCCAACTCGGCTTGTTCATAGGGCGGCTGCCTTGCTACTTCAGCTCACTTGCACAAGCTTCTTGGATTTGATCACGAAGCCCTCCAATAACTTGAGACTGGTTCGACCTTGAACCTTTCTACAATCCTCCTTGGAATGTAGACCCTTTTTGATTCTTCAAAAGTTTCCTCTTCAATAGTTTGAAGTCGTCTTCCCTTCACAGCTTAGTGTTGGATCGATTTCCTTTGAGATTTAGGCTTGAGGATTTTTGCTTGAATAGCCTGAGAATATATTGCAGGTTACAGTTCTTAATAATTGCTTGAATGCTCAGGTATGCAAGGTAATCAAGGTAACCTTTTCTCAAAGTGATTCCTCAGCCTTTTATAGGGAACTTTCAAAAATCTACCCGTTGAAGAGATAGGCTGATTTTCAAAAGTCACTTGTGTTCGTTGGCTTGTCTTTTCTTGGTCTTCAATCTTGAGATGTAGACCTTGTCTCGTATTAAATGAATGTCCAGCTTTTCAGGATCTGACACGAGGTGAAGTGCTTCCCATTGGTTTATTCCTTTTGCACGCTTCTGGGACTGAGCACTTTAAGACATGGCAGCATGGAAGTATTACTTGTTTAGGTAATATTCCTGACTTTTGTGCAACGGATTCTTTTCGATTAACTCCTTTTGCGTGCGCTTTTCCCAGGTGACTTGAGTCTGCTCCAATGATTGAAAGACTCATCTGTCACTTCAACTTGACTTGGCTTGTCTTCTTTGGCTGACTTGACTGACTCTTCATACAGCTGTATCACAACTGATACTCCTTCAGTCGAGTTCTAGACATCTTTTCCTTGCCATACTCAGCTGCTTCACAGCGGAGTCTTCATTCTAGTCTTCAGTTGACTTCTTGTATATCCAGGCATAGCTGACTTGACTCAGCTCGTATAGCCCTATCTATTACAATACAAATTACAAGAAAAATGTGGTGCCAACTTTCTAGTCTAAGTTTTACATGGCATTCATCAAAATCTAAACAATAAATTTCCCAACAGCAGCAGCAATACATGTACGAGATGATGTCTCGTATGGATCAGTGGCACATCTCACATGGCCACTACCCTCCATCTCCACCACCATAGTGATCTACGTAGGTACTTATTACGCATTTCTCTTTTTTTTTGATAATTTCCTCATATATTCGGGACGAAACATATTTTAAGTTTGGGGGGGTTGTCAAGAATGCGTAATTTAGTACTGCTGCATTTTTCATTGCATTTAGGAATGCATGTAGAGCATTGCATTAAATTTTTTTCATTTTTTTATTTTTTCTCAATGTTTTTATTTTATTTTTAGCACGCTTATTGCTTTAGCACGTTTAATTGGTTTTGTGTGTGAATTTAATAAGAGTACAAAACTTCCGTATGATTTTACTATGAGCATTTGATTTTATGAGATGGCATTTTTTTGTGAATAATGCGATGAGTAGTTGAGGAGATGTCATTTATTTGTTTGGCAATAGTTAAGAAAATTGGGTATTTGAGCATGTTGCGAAAAATAAGCCTGTGAGCTCTTGTGCCTTTAACTGCTTTTATCTTATGCAGTCTTATTTTTTTCTTGAGTGTGTCATTCATGATTGATAGAACTCTAGAACTTGTTCTGGTATCTTCACTGAAGCCATGTGTGTGTAACATTTTTGAAAATACTTTAAGGCCATTTTTGTTTAGCCTACTTACCCTAAAAATCCTACATATGAACTCATGATTCCCTAGTTAGCCACTTTGAGCCATAACGTTTTATTGTAAACCACATTTTTTTATCTTTAAAATTGAAAAAAAAAAATGATTTTATCCCTAAATTACTTGAGCTTATAGAAGATGAACAAGTTTGGGGAAAGATGTGGTGAAATTGTGAAAAAGAGAGAAAGTTGGCAAAAGAAATAGGGATGAGCAGTGTCTAGGTAAATGAAAGAATAATGATGCTAGAAAAAAAAATCTCTGAAAAAAGAAAGAGAGAAAATCGAGCAAAGGAGAGTAAAGAAAAGAAAAATTCTGAAAATTGTGAAAAATTGAGAACTTGAGGCTAAAGAAAAAGAAAACAAGGCGAAAAGGCCTAAGAATGAAAAAAAAAAAGGAAAAAAATGGTGGAGTTGAGTTGAAAAAGAGAAAATATCTTGGAAAAAAATGAGTATTATGATAAAATAGGGTTTGTGAGTTGCAAGTCTGTGCACTTAAATTCTATTCGCTCAAGTCGAGTCACTTAATTTACACAAATGACAAATCTAATGTAAGATATAATTACACCTAAAGCATGAAAGATAATGTGGAATTGTTTGAAGTTTTTGCTTTACTTTCCATATTCTGATTAAATTATGTATATTGTTAAGGATACAAATGTTGTTTATTATTAAGACATCATGGCTTGCGCTCATGACTTGCTTAAAAGAAACGACAGATAGTACACTAGTTCATTAGTTGTAATGTCATTGAATATTTCTTCGTGGATGATATCATAACACAATATGCTTTTCAGTAGCACCTGTGCGTAACAAGGTATACGAATCTCAGCAGATATCGATTTGTAGAACATAAATCTAGATAGCGCTTAAAGAGCGCTAAATGCATAGTGTTTATGTCTTTGTGCAATAATAAAAACAAAATGCCATATGTAAATTGAATATTAAATCCAAGTGCAATCATGTCTTCATAATGTCAAGAAAATACTTTAATGAAGAGTTGTGCCTTAAATGTCTCACTGGAGTGTGTGTAATCCACTCGGCAAAATCTCATATTTATCTTTTGGATAAGTATTCTAAACTAATCTCAATTTTCTCTGAAGTTATAATATCCAATGAAAATAGCTTCTGACACTGGCTTGTGGTCTGGAGATCAAAAACAGAAGAGTGAAATAAGCCAATTAATAGTGTAATGTTCTCATAGACATTTGTATAAATGGGATAAGAACCTTTATATTTTCTTCAGAGACTTACTAACAACGACTTTCTCCAATTGTGAAGCATGAAGGTGAACTGTGGATCAGACGTCGTTATTCGCACAATCATATCATATTCGAGTGCATCGAAAAATCTATTTACACATATGACAAATCTAATGTAAGATATAATTATGCCTAAAACATGAAAGACAATGTGGAATTATTTAAAGTTTTTGCTTTACTTTCCATATTCTAATTAAATTTGTATATTTTGAGGAATACAAATGTCGTCGATTATTGTGACATCATGGCTTGCACTCATGACTTGCTTAAAAGAAACGACAGATAGTACACTAGTTCATTAGTTGTAATGTCGTCGAATATTTCTTCGTGGACGATATCATAACATGATATGCTTTTCAGTAGCACATGTGACTAACAAGGTATACAAATCTAGTAGATATCGAATTGTAGAACAAAATGCTAGATAGCACTTAAAGTGCGCTAAATTGCACAGTGTTTACGTCTTTGTGCAATAATAAAAACAAAATGAAATATATAAATTGACTATTAAATCCAAGTGCAATCATGTGTTCATGACGTTAAGAAAATGCTTTAATGAAGAGTTGTGCCTTAAATGTCTTTCCCGAGTGTGTGTAATCCACTCTACAAAATCTCATATTCATCTTTTGGATAAGTATTTAAAACTAATCTCAGTTTTCTCTGAAGTTATAATCTCCAATGCAAATGGCCTTCCACACTCGTTTGTGGCCCCAAGATCAATTAATTGAAACATAATAGTGAAATAAAACTATTAAAAATATACGGTTCGCTTAATCATTTGTATAAATGGGATAAGAACTTTTATTTTTTCCTCAGGGGCTTATTAACAACGAGTTTCTCCAATTGCGAAGCATGAAGGTAAACTATGGATCAGAGGTCGTTATCCGCACCATCATATCATACTAAAGTCCATCGAAAAATCTATTTACACAAATGACAAATCTAATGTAAGATATAATTACGGCTAAAGCATGAAAGATAATATGGAATTGTTTCAAGTTTTTGCTTTACATTCCATATTCTGATTAAATTTCGTATATTTTTAGGGATATAGATGTTGTCGATTATTATGACATTATGGCTTGCGCTCTCGACTTGCTTAAAAGAATTGACAGATAGTACATTAGTTCATCAGTTGTAATGTCGTCGAATATTTCTCCGTGGACCAAATCATAACACGACATGCTTTTCAGTAGCACCTGTGACTAACAGGTTATACGAATCTAAGTAGATAACAAATTGTAAAAAAGAATGCTAGATAGCACTTAAAATACGCAAATTGCACGTTGTTTATGTCTTTGTGCAATAATAAAACAAAAATGGCATACGCAAATTGAATATTAAATCCAAGTGCAATCATGTCTTCATGACGTTAAGAAAATACTTTAATGAAGAGTTGTGCCTGAAATGTCTTTCCTGAGTGTGCGTAATTAACTCTGCAAAATCTCATATTCAACTTTTGGATTAGTATTTAAAATTAATCTCAGTTCTCTCTGAAGTTATAATCTCAAATGAAAATGGCTTGTCACACTGGCTTGTGGTCTCGAGATCAATTAAATGAAAGAAATAGAAGAGTGAAATAAGCCATTTAAAAATACATGGTACGCATAGGCATTTGTATAAATGTGATAAGAACCTTTATATTTTCTTCATGGACTTATTAACAACGAGTTTATCCAATTGCGAAGCATGAAGGTAAACTCTGGATCAGACGTCGTTAATCGTACCATCCTATCACAAGGGAGTGCATTGAAAAATCTTTTTACACAAATGACAATTCTAATGTAAGATATAATTACGCCTAAAACATGAAAGATAATGTGGAATTGTTTGAAGTTTTTGCTTTACTTTCCATTTTCTAATTAAATTTTGTATATTTTTAGGGATACAAATGTCATCGATTATTATGACATCATGGCTTGCGCTCATGACTTTCTTAAAAGAAATGACATATAGTACACTAATTCATTCGTTGTTATGTCGTCGAATATTTCTCCGTTGATGATATCATAACACGGTATGCTTGTCAGTAGAACCTACGACTAACAAGGTATATTAATCTAAGTAGATATCGAATTGTAGAACAGAATGCTAGATAGCGCTTAAGTGAGCTAAATTACAAAGTGTTTACATCTTTGTGCAATAATAAAAACAAACTGGCATATGCAAATTGAATATTAAATCCAAGTGCAATCATGTCTTCCTGACGTTAAGAAAAAACTTTAATGAAGAGTTGTGCCTTAAGTGTCTTTCCTGAGTGTGTGTAATCCACTCTGTGAAATCTCATATTCATCTTTTGGATAAATATTTAAAACTAATCTCAGTTCCCTCTCAAGTTATAATCTCCAATGCAAATGGCTTTTCACAATGGCTTGTGGTCCCGAGATTAATTAAATGAAATAGAAGAGTGATAGCAAATTAAAAATATAAGGTTGGCATAGGAATTTGTATAAATGGGATAAGAACCTTTATATTTTCTTCAGGGACACATTAACAAGTTTCTCCAATTGCGAAGCATGAAGGTAAAATGTGGATCAGGCATCGTTAGTCGCACCATCATATCATAGTAGACTATATCGAAAAATCTATTTATACAAATGACAAATCTAATGTAAGATATAATTACGCCTAAAACTTGAAAGATAATGTGGAATTGTTTGATGTTTTTGCTTTACTTTCCATATTCTAATTAAATTTTGTATATATTCAGGGATACAAATGTCGTCGATCATTATGACATCATGGCTTGCGCTCATGACTTGCTTAAAAGAGATGACAGATAGTACAATAGTTCATCAGTTGTAATGTCGTCGAATATTTCTCCGTGGACGACATCATAACATGATAAGCTTTTTAGTAGCACATGTGACAGACAAGGTATACGAATCCAAGTAGATATCGAATTGTAGAATAGAATGCTTGATAGCGCTTAAAGTGCGGAAAATTGAATATTCAATCCAAGTGCAATCATGTCTTTGTGCAATAATAAAATGGCATATGAAAATTGAATATTTAATCCAAGTGCAATCATGTCTTCATGACGTTAAGAAAATACTTTAATGAAGAGTTGTGCCTTAAATGTACTCTTTCTTGAGTGTGTGTAATCCACTCTGCAAAATCTTATATTCATCTTTTGGATAAGTATTTAAAACTAATCTCAGTTTTCTCTGAAGTTCTAATCTCCAATGCAAATGGTTTTTCATTCTCGCTTGTTGTCACAATCAAATAAATGAATCAGAAGAGTGAAACAAACCTATTAAAACTATAAGGTTGGCATAGGCAATTGTATAAATGGGATAAGAACCTTTATATTTCTTCAGAACTTATTAACAATGAGTTTCTCCAATTGAAAAGCATGAAGGTAAACTGTGGATCAGACGTCGTTATTTGCACCATCATATCATACTAGAGTGAATCAAAATATCTATTTACACAAATGACAAATCTAATGTAAGATATAATACGTCTTAAATATGTAAGATAATGTGGAATTGTTTGAAGTTTTTGCTTTACTTTCCATATTTTGATCAAATTTTGTATATTTTTAGGGATACAAATGTCGTCGATTATTATGACATCATGGCTTGCGCTCATGACTTGCTTAAAAGAAACGATAGATAGTACAATAATTCATCAGTTGTAATGTCGTCGAATATTTCTCCGTGGACGATATCATAACATGATATGCTTTTCAGTAGCACCTGTGACTAACAAGGTATACGAATCTAAGTAGATATCGAATTGTAGAACATAATGCTAGATAGCGCTTAATATCTGCTATATTGCACAGTGTTTACGTCATTGTGTAATAATAAAAACACAATGGCATATAAAAATTGAATATTAAATCCAAGTGCAATCTTGTCTTCATAACGTTAAGAAAAATACTTTAATGAAGAGTTGTGCCTGACATGTCTTTGTTGAGTGTGTGTAATACACTCTGTAGATTCTCATATTCATATTTTGGATAACTATTTAAAACTAGTCTCAGTTCTCTCTAAAGTTATATTCTCAAATAAAAATGGCTTGTCACACTTGCTTGTGGTCTCGAGATCAATTTAATGAAAGAAACAGATGAGTGAAATAAGACAACTAGAAATACAAGGTTTACTTAGGCATTTGTATAAATGGGATAAGGACCTTTATATTTTCTTCAAGGACTTATTAACATTGAGTTTCTCCAATTGCGAAGCATGAAGGTAAACTCTGGATTAGACGTCGTTAATCGCACAATCCTAACATACTGGTGCGCACCGAAAAATCTATTTACACAAATGACAATTCTTATGAAATATATAATTACGCCAAAAACTTGAAAGATAATGTGGAATTGTTTGAAGTTTTTGTTTTACTTTCCATTTTCTAATTAAATTTCGTATATTTTTAGGGATACAAATGTCAGTGATTATTATGACATCATGGCTTGCACTCCTGACTTTCTTAAAGAGAAATGACATATAGTACACTAGTTAATCAGTTGTAATGTCGTCGAATATTTCTCCGTGTATGATATCATAACATGATATACTTTTCAGTAGCACATATGACTGACAAGGTATACGAATCTAAGTAGATATCGAATTGTAGAACAAAATGCTAGATAGCGCTTAAAGTGCGATAAATGGCACAGTGTTCGCGTCTTTGTGCAATAATAAAAACAAAATGGCATAATCAAATTGAATATTAAATCCAAGTGCAGTCATGTCTTCGTGACATTAAGAAAATACTTTAATGAAGAGTTGTGCCTTAAATGTCTTTCTTGAGTGTGTGTAATCCACTCTGCAAAATCTCATATTCATTTTTTTGATCAGTATTTAAAATTATTCCCAGTTCTCTCTAAATTTATAATCTCCAATGCAAATGGCTTTTAACACTCACTTGTGGTCGCGAGATAAAATAAATTTATATTTTCTCAAAGGACTTATTAAAACGAGTTTCTCCAATTGTGATGCATAAAGGTAAACTGTGGATCAGGCGTCATTATTCGCACCATCGTATCATAATAGAGTGTATCGAAAAAACTATTTACACTAATGACAAATCTAATGTAAGATAAAATTACGACTAGAACATGAAAGATAATGTGGAATTGTTTGAACTTCTTGCTTTACTTTCCATACTCTGATTAAATTTCGTATATTTTTAAGGATACAAATGTCGTCGATTATAATGACATCATGGCTTACGCTCATGACTTGCTTAAAAAGAAACGATAGATAGTACACTAGTTCATCAGTTTTAATGTTGTCGAATATTTCTCCGTGGACAATATAATAACATGATATGCTTTTCAGTAGCACATGTGACTAACAAAGTATACGAATCTAAGTAGATATCGAATTGTAAAACATAATGCTAGATAGCGCTTAAAATCTGCTAAATTCCATAGTGTTTACGTCCTTGTGCAATAATAAAAATACAATGGCATATGCATATTAAATATTAAATCCAAGTGCAATCATGTCTTCAAACGTTAAGAAAAATACTTTAATGAAGAGTTGTGCCTGAAATGTCTTCGTTGAGTATGTGTAATCCACTCTTTAGATTCTCATATTCATATTTTGGATAACTATTTAAAATTAATCTCAGTTCTCTTTGAATTTATAATCTCAAATAAAAATGGCTTGTCTCACTGGCTTGTGGTCTCGAGATCAATTAAATGAAAGAAACAGAAGAGTGAAATAAGCCAATTAGAAATACAAGGTTCGCATAGTCATTTGTATAAATGGGATAAGAACCTTTATATTTTCTTCAAGGACTTATTAACAACGAGTTTTTCCAATTGCAAAGCATGAAGGTAAACTCTAGATCAGACGTCGTTAATCACACCATTATATCATATTGGTGTGCATCGAAAAATCTATTTACACAAATGACAATCCTAATGTAATATATAATTACGCCTAAAACAAGAAAGATAATGTTGAATTGTTTGAAGTTTTTTCTTTACTTTCTATTTTCTAATTAAATTTCTTATATTTTTAGGGATACAAATTACATCGATTATTTTGACATCATGGCTTGCGCTCATGACTTTCTTAAAAGAAACGACAGATAGTACACTAGTTCATCAGTTGTAATGTCGTCGAATATTTCTCTGTGGACGATATCATAACACGATATACTTTTCAGTAGCACCTACGATTAACACAGTATAGGAATCTAAGTAGATGTCGAATTGTAGAACAGAATGCTAGATAGCGCTTAAAGTGTACTAAATTGCACAGTGTTTACGTCTTTGTGCAATAATAAAAACAAAATGACATACACAAATTGAATATTAGAGCCGAGAGGTATACAATGTTACATAAGGAGATAGACGTGTTTCAAAATATAAAGATGATGAGTTTATTTTCTATGGAACAAAGGCTAGTACAGTACCCCGAGTTGTGTCAGGAAAGAAAGCAATAGAAAGTTTAATAAAAGAAATTGGTGGAGGTACTCGGAGTGCAATAAGTTACGCATATTTTAATTTGATAATGGTCAATATGATTAGTTATTAGAGACTATGTAACATATTTTTAGAAATATAGGTTGACCTGGTTAAAGTTGAAGTTATTAATGAATGGAGTATAGTTACGATTGTGAATGAAGTTCAATGTTTCTAGCCCCTTTGGGTACTACATAAGGTTTATAGAAAGTATTTTTTTAGAGTTTAACACCAGAGACTAGAGTGGTAGGAAAATGTGAAGTTTCAGTGGAGCGAGAAGTGTGCGGAGGATTTCTAAGAAATTAAATAAGGATTGACAGTTTAGTAGTAGAATAAGAATACTTGACGAGAGAGTTTGCTAAGTTGATAATAGAGGTTGTCACTCCTTTTTGTGGATTGAATCAATTACTGCAACAATGGTTGAACGACTTGTACTTAGAGATAAGATTAATGAGACAAAAGTGACATATAAGTTTTATACAAGATTAGAAACCATGATCTAATCGAAGACCTGAACGGATTTGTTATAGTTTCTAATGGTTTATTAACCTACGAAGGAACTTTGATTATACCCAAGGATTAATAACTAAGAACTGATATAGCATTGTATATCATACACAACTCACATATGAGTTATAAGGATTTATCTAGAGATGCAAAATATATTTTTGGTTGAGGAATATGATAACAAGTATTGGAATTTTTGGATATATGCTTAATGGTCAAGCGAGTTAAAGCCAAAAACACCAACGATCTAGATTTTGTTAAGACATTTGATATCATCGAATGAAAAATGAGAGTAAATAGATATTGACTTTGTTGTAAGTTAGTCATGATCAACTAAGGAAAATCACGATATGGGTTATTTGTGACCGACTGACCAAGTCTACACACTTTTCGCAGATGATATATGATTTATATTAGATTTGCTCAATTATACATAAGAGAAATAGTGAAGATATCAGATAGAGATACTAGTTCACTTTGAATATTTGGAGAAGCTTGCAATGATGTATGGGAATAAGGTTAAATTTTAGTGGACTATACAATCCATAGACATATGGGCAAACTGAAAGGACAATCGAATTTTTAAGGACATGTATTTTTGGTTTTGAGAATCATATTTACTTCTAGTGGAGTTTGATTATAACAACAATTACTAAGCAACAATTAAGATGGTTGCGACGAGACAACTTGGGAATGAGAGGACAAGATCCTAGTAAGATATTTAGAAGTTATTGACTTTAGTAAGTTAATTGAATTTCGAGGACGAAATTATTTTTAAGGGGGATAGTTTTAATTTAGGGGCTATATTATAAATTGAAGCCCATTCTTCCGGTCTAATTTTTAAACCAGACCCAATTTCAGGCAAACCTCTGATCATTTAATCCTAAACTTGAGTCTAGCCCATTTATTTAAGTTTAATCCCATTAACAGTCCTACACCAACTAGAACTCAAAAGACCCAGGCTTATCATTTAGTTATCTCGAATCAAACTCTAAAAGTCCTACTGCAAATTGACTTTTCGACACAAGCTTTTTCTTTTAATATACAAATTAAAACTCCAGCCTTATGTTTCATTAGACCCCAATCTATCAGATTTTAAATTCAAGTATATATCTCTAATTTGGTTACTAGACTCCTAATAGTACCCGGTTACTCGACTAAACCAAGCCTATTTAACAAAGCCTTTTTCATCAAAAAAAAAATATATGGTTTTACGCAGCAATCAGCATCGTACTTCAGAAGGAAAAAAATAAATAAATAAAAAATAGAAGAGGTAAAATATTTCAATCCCTTCACAAATTTTTGTCAGCCCAAAAAAACTCATCTCAAAGGAGCCGTCGTCGGCCACCGCCGACAACCCGGAGAAATCCAACCCGAACCATAGACGGTCAATACCACCGGAAAAATCCGAAATTTTAACCAGCCCAAACAATCACAAGTCGAGCCACCACCCACAAAATTCGCCAAAAAACCGAACATCGGAACCCATCGAACACCCAAACCCAATTACCAGAAATCCAAATACGCCGTTGCCGAAAATCCGAAACCACGAACTTGCCCCGAATCAGCCAGAAACTAACCAAGTTCCGCCCGAACCAGCTTGCGGTGCCGCCGCGCCGTGCTGCCCGGACTGGCGCTGCTATTGACGGGAATTACATAAGAAAAAAAAAAGAAAATTGAGAGAGATGGCTGTTGACCGAGGGGAAGAACAAAGAAAAGGGGATTTGGAGGACGTTGTTGCTGGGAAACAGAGGAGGAAAAGAAATAAGAAAGAAGGGAGAAAAAAAAAAGAATGGAGAAAGGGGGAGCAGGGGAGGTTAACGGAAAAAGGAAAAAGAAAAGGTAAAGAAGATGGGAGATTGTGAGTTGGAATCTAATTTTACTTTCAGTTGATTTGGGGATATAAGACTAAACTTCCAAAATTTCAATTCTACCCCTCCCATATCTTATAGCTACAATAGTTGACTGACATGATCTCAATAATTACCAAAGCTTCTATTCAACCTCTCACTTTATTAAATATTCTTCTAAAGCCCCAAATCAAGATTTACAGTATTATCTTTTAAGCTTTACCAAAATTCCAGTTCAGTCCTAAATTTCAGTTTATTTCCAGATTTGACCATAATCTTTTAAACTGCATTCAACTCTTCAACTTTATAAAATATTATTTTCTAAAAAGCCCCTAAATTAGGATTTTAGATTATTACTTTTAAGTTTTTAAGTTTAGAATATCTCGAGGTTTTGATTAGTGTTTTCCTACTTCTATGATTAGGCGACTTATCGAGCGAGGATTAGGCGTGCTTGCATCCAACACTTTTAAGTTCTACTTATTTTCAAGCTACGTTTCGAGGTGGGGTTTGTTTTTCTAAACTTTATTGTCCTTGTTAAATGCTTAGATTAGTTTGCATGAATATGTAGTACGATTCTTAGGCCCCATGAGCCAGGGGACTCAAGAGGTCGGGGTCGATGTATCCTCGGTGGAACCCCTGCAGTGCTACCCATGTCTATGTCTACGATTTTTCAAAAGATCTATGCTATGTCCTATTGGATTGTATTTGCGTATACATGTGAGATATCGTGTATTTAGCTTGGACAATTTATACTCCATTTTGAAGTGTCGCTCACCCCACATATAACAAACTTTTCGGGTTAAGGAGTCGGCGATGGTTATTGGCGGTGGATAATGGGTGGCCTATGAAACTACTGAAGTAATATCTTTTTATTTTTAAATATTGTTTTCAATTGAGTAAGAAATTATTATACGAATTATGATCTCCCTATGCAACTGCTAGAGTGACGTCCCCTTCTAAATGTTAATTTTCAATTGAATAAGAAATTGTTAAACAAATTATTATTTTCAAAGTATTTACCTACGATGATAGACTATGTATGATAAGTGATTTGTGTTGAGAACAAATGTTCAGTTTCTAGAAAATTTTCGAATTGAGATAATAAATGATGACTTATTATGACTTTCTAAGTTTATTTATGTAAATAAACGAAAATGGATACTTCTTTTATAGATTAGTAAATGTACGAACTTCTTAGAAATAAATGAATATACAAATTTTCTACACTTTATAATTTGCTTCCGCTGGTTCTATTGATTTTGAATGAGATATATTTACAAGCCTATTTTCTCTTATAAATAAAAATACGTACGCGATTTTTCAAAGTCTTTCACTGTCAAATGGTCTGTTTGAATTATATGTAGATGTCAAATTTTATTCAAATTATTTTATGCAATTATTTCTACTGTAATTATTGTTCTTTTGAAAATTAAATGGTTCGCTATAATGAGTTGTCTTTCTCATGTTTCTATGAAAAAAAAATATTCGGCAAAATGAATGTATGTGTATATTTTTATAGTCCAAAATTTCGGGGCGTTACAACATGTGACTAACAAGGTATACGAACCTAAGTAGATATCGAATTGTAGAACTGAATGCAAGATAGCGCTTAAAGTGCACTAAATTGCATAGTGTTTACGTCTTTGTGAAATAATAAAAACAAAATGGCATATGCAAATTGAATATTTAGTCCAAGTGTAATCATGTCTTCATGACGTTAAGAAAATACTTCAATGAAGAGTTGTGCCTCAAATGTCTTTCC
Source organism: Rehmannia glutinosa (assembly GCA_016081115.2). NCBI lineage: Eukaryota > Viridiplantae > Streptophyta > Magnoliopsida > Lamiales > Orobanchaceae > Rehmannia > Rehmannia glutinosa. The sequence continues at coordinate 308,755 of JABTTQ020003122.1, forward strand.
TGAGTGCGTGTAATCCGCTCTGTAAAATCTCATATACATATTTTGGATAAGTATTTAAAACTAATCTTAGTTCTCTCTGAAGTTATAATCTCCAATGCAAATGGCTTTTCATACTGGCTTGTGGTCTTGAGATCTATTAAATGAAACTAAAGAGTGAAATAAGTCAATTAAAAATATAAGGTTCGCATAGGCATTTGTATAAATGGGATAAGAACCTTTATATTTTCTTCAGGGACTTATTAACAATGAGTTTCTCCAATTGCGAAGCATGAAGGTAAACTGTGGATCAGACGTCGTTATTTGCACCATCATATCATAGTGGAATGCATCGGAAAATCTATTTACACAAATGACAATTCTAATGTAAGATATAATTACGCCTAAAACTTGAAAGGTAATGAGGAATTGTTTGAAGATTTTGCTTTACTTTCCATATTCAGATCAAATTTCGCAAATTTTTAGGGATACAAAAGTCGTCGATTATAATGTCTTGCTTAAAAAAAACGACAGATAATATACTAGTTCATCAGTCATTCAGTTGTAATGTCGTCGAATATTTCTACATGAATGGTACTATAACTTATTTGATGCTCTGCTTATCAATAGCACTTGTCGGTGGTACAGGAACCTTGGTAGATATTAACTTGTAGATCAGAACGCTATATAGCACTTAAATTGAACTAACGTTGTACATTATTTCATCGTATGCAATAACAAACTTATATTTTAGCATATGAAAATTGAATATAAAGAGCAAGTATAATGCTACCTCCATGACCTTAGGAAAATGCTTTAGTTAAAAGTTATTCCTAAAATATCTTTCCTGGGCAATTGTAAATTTCTCTACAAAATCTCGTATACATCCTTGGGATAAATATTTAAAACTAGTTTAGTTCTCTCTAAAGTTATAACCCCTACATACAAAATGGCTTTTCCACTACCTGTAGTCTCAAGATCAAGTAAAAAGGTGAAGAAATGAACCGATTAAAGAAAATATAGGGTTCACATAGGCTTATGTATGAGATAAGAACTCAACAACAACAACAATAAACTAAGCCTTAATCCCACTGTGTGGGGTCGGCTATACGAATCATATCGCGCCATCATTTACGTTCAATAACCATAATAACATAGTGTAATGTTGGAATCTCGGGTTTAAGATTTGGGTATTTCATTATGGTACTTGTTGAAATAATGGTAACAAAAAATTCTAACTTAAAAATGCTATAATAACTTCTCTCGTTAATAGGATTTCACAAAACTGCACCCTGATTGATGTCATTCTTCCACCTTTTAACTTGAAGTCATATTTTCCTTCAATTTCTTTGCAAATTCTGATTTACATCAACATTTACATTGTTCACTATTAGCTTTGTTCATGTTAATGTAGCTTGTACTGATATTTTTACCAATGCACATGATAAACATCGGTGAGAAATAACTACATATATAAGACTCCCAAACTCTATCTGTATGTCTTTTTAGCTGCTTAAATACTTCTTAATTCCATCTTCTTGAATTTTCTCCACATTTTGTTAGTTATCGGCAAAAGATGAATAAAAAAACTCCTTCAGCCCATGATCATTTATTTAACACTCTGACTATTAAGTCGTCACAAGTTTGATTTGTTGATTATTTACAATATAAGATTTATGCAAATTCAATGTGATTGAGGATTCGTACAATTTTTGTTCCTTTTGCCCTGCAATTGTATCTTTTGTTCTAGTAGCATCTTTAGAAGCACGCTTCGTCCAAAATTCCTTTTGTTCAATGTATGTTTTTCATTACCGGGCTGCAACCATATAATTGGTTTTATCTATAAAAGTTGACACGCAATACTATAATTTCCATTTTGTTGTGTACTTAGAGCTCGCTTCCTTAGGAGATCGATTTCTACGGACCCTTCTTGATATGTATGCATCATTTGTTTGAACTTCTTATTTAATGTTTTTGTAATGTAAACCCTCCAGTTGCATTCATGGTTTAACTACGGCTAAAAGGGGATTTGTAACGTTCCAAGTAAAGTTGGAGAGATTTGTTGAGGTATGTTACACTGTTGCATAATCAGTTGTGCTTGTATTAATCAAATTTAAGTTCAAGTATTGAACCCATTAGTGAGTCCTAATCTATATCTATATCTATACTTATTATAAAAGTGTGAATAGGTTTTAAGATTTCTTGAAAATTTTGATTTGCCAAAAATGTCCTCATGGTAAAGTTAGCTATAAGGGTAATTAAGTAGTTTTTCATATTCATTTTGATTTTATTTGTTTAATAATATTGACAAGTGTCTCTTTATATTCCAAACCCTTCTTATATGATTTATTTCAATTTTAATTCTTAAAATAATTTAAATTTTTAGATAATATTTATTTTATATTATACTAGATATCGAGAGCTTTCCAACCATATTTTATAAGCATATATAAAAGACTTTATATGAGAGAATTTTAGCAATTTAAAGTTGAGTGCTATGTAAAATACACATTTATAATACCTTTCTTTAATTTTCTAAATAATTAAATACATCAAAAAAGAACAACGAGTATGAATTTACAGCAAAATGAAGAGAAAAATTAAATAAAAAATAATTAATATTATTTTATTCAAAATAAATAGCATGACAAAATATATTTTTTAAACTTCACTATTTGTTGAGAATATCCATACTATAATAAATTATCATCTATCACACACTCTAAATTGTGAGATAATATTATTTTTGGTTGTAGTAAATGATACATTTTTTAGTTATGGGAACATGGAAATTCGTGACTATTGAAAATTTCAAGGAATTTTATGCTTTCCCCATAAAAAATAATTAGTTTTTAAGATATATAACTTAAATATAAATTTTTACTAAAATTTTGAATAAATATTATTTTGTTTCTAAGATCTATTAATTAATCTTTATGTATGTTTTTTCCCGTAATAATGGATATACGGTTCAACATGATTTAGATTCAATTATTTTTTTATTTTATTCATGTATTCTTTCGATAAAAAAAACTCGATCATTGTGACAATGTAAAGTTAAATTTGCAAAACAAATATATTATAAGTACATACTCTAAAATTTAAAAATAAACTAAACTTGGCTAAGAGTTATGTGTTTGAAATTAATGAAATGATATTTTAAATCTCAAAGTGAAGTGGATGAAATGAGTAATATCTGTTTAATTTTTATCCACAACTGTATATTTATAATTTTTTAACCTTTTTAAGGGTTGGCATATATATCTCTATTGTAAAACTAAATAAATAAAAAATGAAAGAAAAATGATTTTACAGCAAAAATTACAATAACAATATAAAATAGTTAATACTAATAATTTTGAGGCTAAATTGAAAATTGAGAACTAATTTTTCTTTGACATTTATTTATGCACTTATTTTTTTTATGGATGTACCATTTGACTTTTCAAATCCTATAATTCAGATTTGTTTATCAATTTTAATAATATATCATTGTATATTCTTTTAGTAAAATAAGCCCAGTAAATATGATAATAAAAAACATGAAATTAACTATAAAAGATACTTAAAAGGATAAATATTTGTTCTCAAACTTACCAAAATACAATTATAAATTATATTTTAATATGGAGGCATAGAGAGCAGGAAAATATATTTTTTAACTTTAATTTTATTTTCTTGGCATAATAAATTTTTAATTAATAGGATGAAATGTCTAACAAGTTTGGATTAAAAAAAGAAAATAAGTCATTTTATTGTAGCAAAATATTTTATTTTAAATTATAAATAAGAAGTCAATATGACTTTTAAAAATCTTATTCTATTTTACATATCAGGAATTTTAATTTAGTTTGAAATTATTGTTCTTATTTAGTCTTTCTGTTTTATGGTAGTTTTTTTTTTAATTATTACTTATATAGAGTTGTATTGGTTGAAAAAAACCGCATCAATAAATAGATTTTTATTTAAAAAAATAAAAACTAATATAATAAATTAAAATAGATTTAAATAAAATACAGTTAAAATGGTATATATGTATATATATATATACTATTGTAAGAATGGTAGAAGAAATATTGAAGAAAAATCCCTTACATATGTACATTTTAACATGTATGTCAATACTTAGCTTTGCTTAAAACTTACATACACCCTTAATAAATTATATAATTTTAGGTAAAAAGATATGTATTATATTAATTAGGTATTGAAATAATCTAACTTAACAAAAAAAAAGTAATACAATATGAAAACAAGAATCAAAACCTCAAAATTTATAGAAGTATATATATATATATATATACACACTAAGAAAAACTAAAAAACAAAATAATTTGACATTTATATTATGAGCACATATTTTATAACCTACATGTTGATATACAAATCTTTTACTTAAAAAATATTGTATTAAGTTATGCACAATAAGTATAAAACTTACTTGATATTTGAATTTTAGGCGGCGACCACAACATGACATTTGATTCAAAAAATAATTATCAAAAAGTTTATTTATGGATCAAAGTAATATATTCCTTCTTATTTCAAAAATAAACATGATTTTGAAAATAAATTGTTCTTTATAGTTTAAATATTAATTTCATTAACAAAAGTAATTGATTTTAGTCACCTTTAAATCTTGAAGATATAAACACTATACTTTAATTTTTATATATAAAAAAATAATTATGATTTTGATCTCACGTTTTGTAGTGTACGTATATATGTATTATTAAAGTAATAATTTAAATTTTGGTCCGACGTTATTTTCATAGTTATGCATTTTAAAACATGTCACCCTCTTTAACAATTTAATTTTTAAAATATATATTTTTCAAGTGCAACCAGATTTTATCGTAATCTCAAATTAACAAAGATCTAAATAGCAGTTTTCATGTTTTTCTTCTAAATTTTACTATGACGGACATACAATTTTTTAATCTTCTTTACTTTTAACCTTTTTTCTTATTTTTTTCACATTATATTTTATTTTGTTAAATAAAATTCTATCTATGAATAACAATATACATACATACAATTAATAAATAAAAAAGTTATGTTGGAATATCAAAAGACAAAAAAACAATAATTTGAGTAAGATTTGAAAAGTTATATTTATTCTCTTTTTTAGAGTTCAAAAGTAAAATTCTAAACATTCATATATAAAATTCTATATATGGATATTAATAATCCTTTAATCAAATGCTCAAATGTATATATTGACATTCTTCAACATCAAATTCATCATTTGGTAAAACTGATTTAATATTAGGTCGAATATTTAAATTTATGAAGATATTTATTTTTAGCATTTTAAGCATTCAAATACATGCATTATACTTTCGTGAATTGTGCTGTAAATTTTATGCTACATTGAAAGATGCTCATCGACAAAGATAAAATGAATTGTTTTTATCTTTAAGACAATAAAAAGATAGTCTATCAATTTATATATGATGTTTTTTCTGATTTTACAACAACAAAAAAAAAACCATAATAAATTGAGACCTATATTTTGCTCGAAAATGTCACATGCATAGAACATGACAACTAAAAAGTGAGGAGGTCTTTTGTTATGCCATTTTTATAAAAATGCTATAGCTTAACATATATTTTACGGTTATTTGACACACTTTTGGATTATTATATTCTATATTCTATATTTTTGATGTAAAGCTTTGAATGATGGATTATACTTTGGATATGTTCCATTGAATGGATTTTTAGAATGTAAAGTGATTTTTTTGAAAGAAAACAACATAAAAGACGTAATTGAGGTTTTTCTTATAATTTATTACAATGTACTAATTAACAATTTTTACTGCTATTAAATTTGTCATTACTATATTGCATAACTAATTTTTGATACAAATTAAAATTAATTAGAATAACAATTAGTCATATCAGCACACTCAATAATAAAAAAGTTATGTGGAAATAATAAATTTATGATGTCGTGCATGCTCTTATGATAATAGAATAGAGCATAAATATTGTTAGACACTCAATAATTTTGATTTCAATGATGTGGTTCTGTCATTTATTTGATATATAAATGTGACTATTCTTTCAAACTTAATCAATTTATTGACTGTTTTCAATTACAATTGATTAGTCTATTTATCTTCATTTCGGTTATATAAATAATTAATTTAATCATGGAGAACATGAGAAAAAATGGATAATGGTCGAGTGGTAAATACTTCCATCCCAGCTAGAGGTGTGGGATTTGATTCCCATCATCCCTCCCCTCCCAAGATATGTACTTAAATATAAAAAAAAAGAGAACATGAATCAAAATATGGGCAGCTAAACTTCTAAACATAAAGTAGAATTTTACTTTCTTATCGTTCTTAACAAAAGAGGCACATGTGATGAATGAAAAACTGAATCTTGTAGTCAAACTGATTTAAAATATAACACAGATTAGAAAATGGAGTAAAAAAGAAATACATCCATGGATGAAACCAATAATGCCTGGGCTAAAAGTGCATTAAAAAAAATTGCAAAAAAATCTCAAAGCTAAATATGAAGAAGAAGTAGACACTCAAAAAATAAACAAGATGCATTAATTTAAAACTCGTCTTGAATATATATTTTTCTAAATTTTTATATAGATTACTCATCAGTATTTTAATATTCATTGTACTTTGTTGAGCGATAATATTATTTAAGTGTCATGTTTTTTTAGTCCAAAATGTCTTAACCATATTTCACCGACAAATAAGTTTAAATTTTGTTTTTGCAAACTTTCTTTTAAGATCAAAATACATGAATGACATTTATTATAAATACAAAAAATAAAATAAAAAATGATTCCAACTTATAGATTTAATTTTAGTTAAATTAATAAAATTATTTGGTTCACGTGCAACGCACGTTCACCTTACTAGTTACTTGAAATAACTTGTAGAGAAGAATGCTAGCTAGATAGCGCTTAGACAGCGATAACATTGCACAATATTTACATGTTTGCATTATAATTAATATTGACAAAATAGGAAAGGCTAATTGAATATTAAATGCAAGCGATATCCTGCCTCCATTCCTCCGTGTCGTTTAAGAAAATACTCTAATGAATAGTTTTACCTAAAATATTTTCCTGAGTGTGCATAATCCTTTGATGAAAAACTTGAACGATCTCCATATTTTATTAGTTACTAGCTAAAGATGGATAAAAAATGCCTTGACCCCGCGATCACTTAGTTTCTAATCTGTTTCATTATTATGAAATCGCTACAAGTTTGACTATTATAAAATTCATGAAAATTCAATTCTCTATGTACAGTTAATATTAATGTAATTGTATTCTCCGGCTCTCTTATGTCTTTAATTTTACTTTTGGTGTGTGTAACACAATGGGGAAGCTAGCACACGAAAGTGGAATGGATCAACCCATGAAAGTGGGTGAGTCGAATAGAAAACTAAAAAAAATCAAATAAAATAAGTATTTTTTTAATTTCTTAGTAATATAATTTATTAGAAACAAATATTTGTTGTGGGGGGCAGTAATTTTTCTTGATGTACATGTCTTATTTCATATTATTTTATTCTGGCATTTTTTTAAGGTAAACTATGTATAAAACCGTCCTACGGATCATCTTTTGTCAGACGGATCCGGGCAACCCGATCCACTGGGATTACCCGGTTCTTTTTCCTTTTTCTTATTTTAGGTTTTTGGATTTTGCTCATTCTTTGTCTCGCTTCCCTCCATCTCTCCTGCTCTACGCCTCTGATCTCTTTCTCTCTCCACTGAACAGTCGCCATCGAGTTCTCACCCACAGTCTCTCTCTCTCTCTCTCTCTCTCTCTCTCTCTCTCTCTCTCTCTCTCTCTCTCGTTTTTGCAGCATCACCCTTGCTTGGATCAGGCACCATCATCGAAAAGTGTCAGCCGTCATCATTGCTTTCGCTCGTCATCGTTGCTTTCATTGAAATCGCAAAGGTAACTAGTTTGCTAATTTCTAATTTTTTTCCCTGTGTATATTTTATTAATTTGACCTATATATACATATATTTGGAGATCTTCATGGGTGTTAAGTATTGGTGCATTTTATAGTTTGTTCAAGTAATTTCTGCAATAATGTGTAGATTTTATTTGCTTGTGGTGCATTTTTGTTCAAGTGACTATTGTTGGTGGATTTTTGTTCAACATTGAGAATAACTTATATGTGATTAATGTGTTGCCTGCTGACAAGTTACTGATATGATTTTGTTTATGTTCAGATATATGTGTAGTTAAAAGTATCACTTATTTGCTAAAAAGTACCAAATTTATTGGATAAGTATCACTTTTTATGTTACAGTACTGTGCATTTTAAACATATAATTGTGCATCTCAAAAGTATCATTTTTTATGCTGGAAAGTATCGCTATTTGCCTTAAAAGTGTCACTTTTATGCCATGGTATTGGCATTTTAAACATTTAATATGAATGATTGTGCATCTCAAAAGTATAATATTTCATCATCTCCCAATTTGTCACATGTATGAATCTTCTTGAAATAGACCATTTTGTAGTTATAATTGTTGAATGTGTCTTCACTCTTGGTTTTTATTTTGGGGAAATTCCACCATATACCCTCTTTTTTGAAAAAATACCACCAAATACGCTCTTATCACTTTTATACCTATTTTTTTTCTTTTTACGCTCCAGCTTATTTTTTGATTATTTTCACATTTTTTCATATTTTTCTTGTTCCTGTATTCTTTTATATGTTACATATGTTGTTTAAATTTGTTTCTTTGTTGTTGTTTTTTTTTGTTTCTTCGTTGTTTCTTTTGTTGTTTCGATGTTTCAAAACAACATTTACCTATTTTTTAGGCTACTTTTTGTTCATGTATTATTTTGTACATTGTTTCTATTGTTTCTGTGTTGTCCTATAATATTTTTAATGTTGTTTGAATAATTTTTTTGTTGTTTTCATGTAATATTCAATGTGTAGATACAATTTTACCTACTTTTAAGCTCTTTTTATTCATGTGGTATTTTTAATATTTTTTACGTTGTTTCTAGGTTGTTTCCATACCATTTTTAATGTTGTTCTTATGTCTATATGTCGTTTCCACGTAGTTTTGATGTTTAAATACAATTTGTACTATTTTTAAGCTCTTTATGCTAACATGGTGTTTTCTATATTGTTTCTGGTTTATTTCTATATTGTTTCTTGGTTGTTTCCATGTTTTTTTTATGTTTTCATTCATTGGATCAAAAATTGAATTTTGTTTTTTTTACTCATGTTGTTTCTATATTATTTTTAATTTGTTTGGTTTTAATATGTGTTGTTGTATGTGTATATTTCTTGTTTTTTATAAGATTTCAAGTATAAAATGGATTATTTAATGGGGGAAAAATTTATTTTTTCACTGAAATTTGATTAGAAGAAACATGTTTGAAACAACAAAGAAACAACAAAACATATTTCAAACAACAAAGAAACAACAACGTAAAAAAGTCCGGGAATTTTGGCAGGAGCATATTTTGTCCAAAAAAAGGAAGAAAGCGTAATTTTGTCCAAAAATCACAGGAAAGAGTAATCTTCTGTCTTTTGTCCAGAAAAATTGGGTAGTTGTGTCCTTATACCTTTTGTTTTTATTTTGCTCAAAACCCATATAAAGACGCAAATTAAGAGCTTCATATTGCACAAGAATTGTTTTTTCTCATTTGAATGAAATGAAAGTGCGAATGGAGGAGGGAGTTCTTATGTTCATTAATGACAAGAAAAGTAAAAAATGAAGCAGTGAGAAACCAACACAGATGAAGTAGCCAAGAAGATTCAACAGCCACAAATATCCAGAAAAAAGGCTGTTTTGTTTTGTTGTCCACAGTCCACAGATGATAATTTAGTATTTTTATGCACATATGATAGTTTAGTGTTTTGTGTAAAAGAAGGCTACTTTGCGAGTAATTTTTCTTTTTGTTGACAAAATGTTGTCATTTGAGATTTTTTTCATTTATATGTTGTCGAAGTTCATGTATTGATATACAGTGATTTGGAATTGCAGTTTAAATTTCAGGTTCTTGTAATACTAGTTACACATCTAAAGTATTCAATTGAATTAAAAGTGTCATTGTTAATATTGAAAAGTATCCGTAATTGCGTAAAAAGTATCACTTTTTTATGTAAGTTGAAGTTCTTGTATTCACACCAAATCATTCGAACTTAGTATTCCTTTGTATTAAACATGTCACTATTAATGTTGAGAAGATTGAGCAATTATGTAAAAAGTATAATTTTTATGTCAGAGTGTTGTACATGTTCAACATATTATATATACATGTTCAACATGAAATATGTATCATTGTGCATTTTAAAAGTATCTTGTTTAACACTGAAAAATATCACTATTTTTCTGAAAAAAGGACATAACTTATACATTGTACATGGAAATATGTAAAATGTGAAACTATTACTGTTTATCTTAAAGGTACCATATTTAATGCCGAAAAGTATAACTAATTACGTGAAAAATACCACTTTTGATGTTTAGAATATTTAAAATGTTAAAGTATCATTGTTCATCTTAAAAATATCATAATTATTGCTAAAATGTATCACTATTTGGTGAAAAAGTATCATTTTTTATGTTTACAATATTGAAAATATGAAAGTATCATTGTTCATCATAAAAGTATCATATTCATTGCTCCAAAGTATAATTATTTCTAGAACAAGTATCACTTTTTATTTTTACAGAATTTAAAATGTTCAAGTATCACTATCCATCATAAAAGTATCATATTTAACCTCAAAACTATCACTATTGTAGAACTATGTACCATTTTTCACAGTAAATGTATTAGCTGTGAAACAAAACTGAGTATAGCCTCCAGGAAAATAAGAGAGAGAAAGAGAGAACTGGAAGAGGAGAGAGAGAGAGAGAGAGAGAAATATCTGCTAAAATCCCGTTGTTGCAGACTTGCAGTTGCGGGATAACATAATTTTTTTTAATAACAGGATCCGAGTTATAGGATTCGTCTTACATATTAGAATCCGTAAGACGGTCATATGAGAGACCATATCTTTTTTTAATTATAATTATGCATTTCATAAACAATAATGTATCGATATATTCCCTTCTGGCTCGGTGAACCCAGTCCACACGCATCCTCGATTGACCGAGCTTTTGTTCTTGGCTCAGGGGTCATTAGAAATTGGACTTTTGGACTCAACAAATAAGCTCTTTACTCAAACACTACAACAAGGAGACATATTTGTGTTGGGAAAATTTTTTAAGTACCCACTATGAATAGTGGGTACTATTTTCTACCCAATTTGACCAAATTGCCCCTTCTTTAATTTGGAGTTTTTTTTATAATTTTGAACCTGAAGTAATTATTAGTGCCTTGATAACCATTTAATTCCCCTTCCCTTGGAAACCGTATACACGCCCCCATGCACATATACATACAATATACAATACACTTCCAGACAAAAATAAAAACAGACTAAACAAAAATGGCAAAACCAAAACTAAGAAGAAGACTTATATCGTGCCCCTATATTGTGATGGACGCCACTGATGAGACCAACGCCGCCGCGGCTGCCGCATTCGAGAGCGCATTGGTCCCTCCTCTTCCGCTGCCGAACATGTGAGGGTTTTGTTTCTCATTTTTAGTAGAATTGTTGAATGTGGAAAAAATCGCAAGAGTATTGAGTTTTTCTTGGAAATGATTGTTAATGAGTATATATGTTAGGATTTTTTACATTTTACTTGATAATGAGGCACAAAATGGTGTTTTGTTGAAGTTGGGTGTTTCGAGTTTATTTTTCTGGATTGGGTGTCGAATATCGGGTTGCAAAATTTATATTTACACGATATGGTGTAGAAGACGAAGAGGCACGATATTAGCACGATATTGTGCATATTGTGGCACGATTAAGGTTTACAACATGCCACGCCATAAACCTACATTGTGCCATATCGTGCCATATCTTGCCAATATATGCACGATATAGATTATAAAGTGGCACACATTCTAAAACTATATCGTGCATATAGTGGCACGATATGGCATAATATAGGTTTATACACGTGGCATATTGTAAATCTTAATTGTGTCACAATATGCACAATATAGGTTTTAACGTGCCACATGGCGTGCCACATATCATGCCACTTATTACCATATCGTGCCACTCTCTGGTCTGTCTTCCTGAGTTATTTTTCCTTAATATCTTACCACATTTCTTGACTTGTTTACTAATTTCTATTGTTAAATAGCTCTTAATTCATATAATAGGTTGGGCCTTTGTGGATGAGACTCTCTTATCATAGGCAGAGAGCCTATAATACTTGGTACGCTCGATATAATATAATTTAGATTATCAAACATGAATCGCAAGTGACTGGTGCTGGTGTATATGAGGAGTTTAGAGACCCCGTTTTTGGGCATTTTTTATATTTTGGGTACGACAATTTTAGTTGTAATGTTGCGCTCCATGCATTGGTAGCACATGAGATACACATGTCGGATGCTCCAAAATCAGAGTGTTGGTTCCACATTGGAGAGCAAGATATTAGATTTTCCCAGCGTGAGTTTGCGCTAGTGAGCTATGTGATTTATTTATCAATGGCACCTTCCGTGAGTCACCAGTTGTAGGTCCCAAGGGGTGTAAGTGTAAGGTTTAGAAGGGGGGTTGAATAAGCCTTACCAAATTTTTGATTTAGTCCTTTTAAAAATTCGAGTTGATGCTACACAATTTGTGTCCTCGGTGGGATGATCAATTTAGTTAATCAAGTAGAGTTAGTCTCTCCAACGGACTGTTGAGCCGTTGATGGAATAACTCGTTTTGTTAAGTCTAAATTAACTCAACTTTGGTTTGTTTTATTGGAAGACTTAACACCCTTAAGTTTAGTTAAGTAGAGATTTAGAGCTTGATTTAGTACTTAGAGATTATCTAACGGATAGCAAATATGTCACAGAATTAAACAAATATGATGCAAGAATTAAAGTGTCTTGAAATGTAAATGACACAATGAGATTTTTATAGAGGTTCGAAGATGGGGTAATTCTTCTACTCCTCTCTTCTCCAACTCCCGGAGGAATCCACTAGGTATTGATCGATTATACAAAGTGGTAACAGTCCAGGATACAAGTCTTGATCACACGGTGACTTGATCCTTTGGGACTCGATCCGGAGACGCCTTGATCACTCGGTGGCTTCTCGTGACGACTCGGCTTCTTCACAGGCATTTTGCCTTGCTACTACTGACCCACTTGCTCAAGCTCTTTGGATTTGATCACGAAGCCCTCCAAAAGCTAAAGACTTGGTTCGACCTTGAACCTTCATACAATCCTTCGTGGAATGTAGACCCCCCTTGATTCTTGATAATTTCCTCTTCAAGCGATTGAAGTTATCTTTCCTTCACGGATGAGTGTTGGATTGATGTTCTTCGTAGTGTAGGCTTGAGGATTGAGCGTTTAATAACTTGAGAATATTTCAGTTCTGATTCGATAATTGCTTGAATGTTTGTGGTTACGGTCACCTTCTCTCGAGTTATTCCTCGGCCTTTTATAGTGATCTTTCAAAAATCGCCGTTGAAGAGATAGGCTTATTTTTGAAAGTCACTTGTGGTCGTTGGCTTGTCTTGTTGCGATCCTTGGAATTGCCATTTCCTCGTATGAATTGTTCTTCACCTTTTCGAGTTCGACACGGTGTAGTGCTTCCCATTGGTTTATCCCTTTTGCACGCTTCGGGGTCGAGCACTTTGAGAAAGGTAGCATGGAGATATTACTTGTTTAGGTAATTCTCTTGATTTTTGCAACGGATCTTTTTGATTATCTCGACTTGACCGCATTTCCTTGCTTTCCCGGGTGACTTAGAGTCGACTTCCAATCATGGATGACTCTTGATCACTTCAACTTGAGACTTGGCTTTTCTTGAGTTGACTTTGATCGATACTCCACACTGTTGCATCTCATTTGCTCCTTGATAGAGTTCCCGTCTTCTCTTCTTTGCCATACTCCACTGTCTTGCAGTGAGTCTTCCTTCTAATCTCCGGTTGTCTTCTTGCATGTTTGGGCATAGTGACTTAACTCGGCTTGACCAGCCCTATTTATTACAATGCGATTTACAACAAAAATTGGGGTGCCAACTTCCTATTCTAAGTTTTACATGGCATTCATCAAAATCTAAACAATAAATTTCCCAACAATTTCCCCCTTTTTGATGATGCCAAAACTTAAACCATTCAAAAATGTAAATAGCAAAGATACATACAGATAGTGTAATCACATAGAATGTATGCGTAGAATCAATCCTTTTATTGATCATAACATTCTTGTTATTTTACACAACTGTTTACAAGGTGTATCAGAGAAAACATTTGTCTACACAAGAAAAAAAAATAAAGAATTTATAGCTTTATTGCAGAAGACTTACATAGTATGTATTTACATGGTAAAATACATGAAGGGGTGGACAACAACACTTCATCTCCTTCGTTGTCTCCTTCTTTCATCTTGTTCAAAAGATCATCTTACGCTCTTCTTCTCTTTTTTCTCATCGTCACCGCCTTCTTCTTCTTTTCATATGCCTTCCGGCAGCTTCATCTCTTCTTAATCTCTCTTGTCTTTCATCCCATAGCTGAGTTTGTCTCTTATTTTCTTCTTCTATTCTTTTCGCATACTCGGCATTACTTTTAGCCACTTGCAAATTGGCTACTTGGTCAAAGCCACCCATGAGATCCCTCCTTTCTTGCCCGGATCTACGACTAATGTTTTTGGGCGGAGGCCTAGGTATGAAACCTCTTCCTCCACCACTACTTCTTCCTCTACCTCCGGGCGTGTATTGTCTCGGGGTCTTCTTCTTTCCATCTCGAGTGACCGGCGGAGTGACCCAGAAAGCAGTGTTGCCGGTGGTCTGTCTGCTGTCGGCCTTCTTCACATAACGTGAGACCCTTTTCCTAGTACAAGTCCCAAGCTTGAGCCATAGACATTTTTGCAAAGTATCCTTGGATGCGGCGTTTTAAATTCATCAACTGATCGTGGCTCGGTCGAGCATCCGAGATGGCATAAGTGTCTCTGTCTATTGGAATGCCTCCGTGTTGTTTCAAGATGTTCATAACTCGTGCATCCATTCTTCCTTCCACTTCCTCCATCCTCGCTTCAATTGTCTTTCTCTTTTGACCATAGATATAGCAGAGTGTTGGAGTGGCAAAGTCATGGGAGTTTTTGCTTGATAATATCATTTGTGACAAGACCTTGTTGGGGGTTTGTGCAATCATCATGGTCACATCTTTCGATCCTTCCACCTCAACGGACTTTCCTTTCTTTTGTTTTGACACTTCCTCATTGTCTTTCCCTTTCTGCTTCCTCCTTTCAAATTTTCCGGGATCTCTTTAGCGCTTTAAAGTATTCCTCTTCCCCTTTTTGGCATCATCAAAGGAGAGAGGAACACTGAAATATCTTGGCAAGCGGGAAGTCGAGCTGGCGATAGCGAGGTTCCGCCTCGAGTCCGCTGCGATGTATGCGGCACGAAATTCGAGGAGCGAGTGGCGTTGGACTCTTTGAAATTAGCTTCATCTCGGCCATGAGAAGGCTGAATTTTCTATCCATGTTTTCTTCCAAACGCTGGAGATCACTCTTATTTTGCTAACGCAATGACTTTATCTCGCGAGTGTGAGCTTCATGCATGTGCTCAATGTGTTCTCTCAATTTCGTTTTGCATCAAGCATTCTCGGCTCTCCATACCAGCGACTTGTTGAACAATGTCCTGAAGTATCTAACTTGTTCCACACGCATTGTTTCTTCTTTGTTGCCACCATTCCCCGATCCGGATGTTATGCCTCTCAAGTCGGTGATAAGGTTGGCATCTCTGTTGTCGATCGCATGTCCATAGAGGCCTGGTGCCTCTCCATCCGTTCAATTTCAGCAAATAATGCCTTGAACACCTCCGAACTTCAAATTGTTTCTTCCGATTGCGGTGATGGCCATCTTGGCGTCAAAGTCATAGTCAATTTGGAACAATGGTACTGACGGAATGACGGGAGAGTGAGTCCGTAGAAGCGTGCAAGCTCGTTCTCGACTCTTCATGGAGGTCGGGTACCTCCGAGGAGAAAGGAAATGATTCTACAAAGGAATCATCACGGCCAACCGGGATTTGTTCAATGATAAGAGGTGCGCGTGAAGTTCCTTTTGGAGTCGAACCTGCTGCAGCCTTGAGGAGCCTCTGCAGGTGGACTCTGTTTTTGGGGTCTTTTGTGAAGTGGACCCGACTTGCCGAGCCTCACTGTCTCAATGCCGTTGGTCTCGGTGGTTTCTCCAATTGAGTGGACTGGTCCTCGGCCGTATCGAGCGTCATCGGACGATGATGAGATTTCCATTGGTGGCTCATCATCAAAATTGAAAGTTTGTGAGTAGTCTTGAGATCGACTTGCTCGTCCGGGAACATCCGCTTGGTGAGTCTTTTGGATCATCACGGGGATGACTCGGCTTCTTCGGCGCTTCCCGATCCCGAAAAGGTTACATCGGGATTATCCTGGGAATCATGAAGCGCGCTTATCTCCTTTTGGGGATGGATCAATGATAGCAGGAGGGATGTTCTCTACTTGACTTCTTTACCCGGGAAGTCTCAACATCCCGTGGGCCTTCATTACCTCTCGCAGTCTCAAGCGCAGGAGGCCTGGACCTCCCTTTCGACAAAGTGTCGGCTATCTTAGGGTCTTTCGTGGTGGCATCCATTGGAGTCTCGGCTCCATGGATTGCACTTTCATCGCCAGTGTTAACTCCGAGTGGTCATTCCTTCCGTGCCTCGACTACATCGCGCGTCATTAGCCTTCAGAGCGGTTGGCACCTCGGTGAGACAGATCTCAATCGTCGAGCTTCGTTGATGGCAACTTCTTTGTTCATTTTGTGTTTTTACTTTCTCCACTTCGCCTCCTAGATTCGTTGTGGAGTCATCTGCAAGCATTCTCGACCTTGCTGCGGTGGAGGGAGTTTCCCCCTCGGTGGCGCACCGGGTGAGTGACTTGCAATGGGGTCACTCGTCTCCAAACTCATTTGTATCTCATCGAGTGTTCAGTAGTTGGGGCAGGTGGTAAGACACCTTCATTAGGGGTTGGCTCAACCGGGGTCCCACTAACCCGTTTCATCGCCAGTTCCCTTAATTCCTTCTTCCGAGTGAGTGGGAAGTGGTGGCAAAGAACAACGGTGGCGATTTGCTTGAACCACTCCCATTGGATCAATTTCAGTTTGTGTTTTGGAGGACTCTCCTGGTCCCTCCATCATACTTTTCTCATGAAGAATTCGGGATTCATGCATTGCTTGCTGCATTTGCAACTCTTACGTGGCAATGAGCAGGTCCCGATCCTCATCTCTTTCGATGGAATTTTGAAGTGAGGATGTGTATGTTCGTGGTGCCAGTGAGAGGGTAGATCTTTGGCCTTCTCTCTTGCCTCGCCTTCCTCGCCCAGTCTCTCCTTCTCCTTATCCTTGAAAATCTGCAGGATATCGTGCAGTTTTCTTCATCCGATCTTTGAGATCACGAGGTTAGTCCAAGGAAGTTCAGCAGTTCCTCTTCTTCTTCGATAAACTCGGGTCGTTGGAACTGTTCCCTTGATCGACTCAATTTCCATTTCCTCCACTCACGCAGACGATTTTGGATGTCCGGGTAAGGTGGGGATAGGATCATCACATCACTATCATCTCTATCAGCCTTCTTCTTGTGTCTTAGTGTGAACTACAATTTGTGTCTTCAGTTTGCCTCACTGATCACCTTCAGCAGACTTAGTCAAGTTTCATCTATAGTATCCGGAGACTCTACTTCTCCCAGATCTCAGATATCTGCTCCCCGAGTGAGTGGTGACTCGGCCGGTTTCTCAAGCTCGGAGTGCTTGATGATTCTTCTTCGTCTCCTAGTTTGTACCGGAGGGATTTCTGGTTCAGAGAGAGTTTCTTTCGAGACTTGGGCGGCGGGGGCCCGTCTTGGTGCTTTTCTTCGAGGAGCTGGCCGTCTTGGCTTGTCGGATCTCCTCTTTTTGACGATCGAGAAGGTAGTTGAGAGTCCTTCTCGACCGCTGCTTTGGGGCAGGAGACACGAGCTGCGAGGGCAGTGACTCGGGCTGCAGGGCGGGAGCAGGTTTGTTTTTCTTTGATGCAGAGCAACTTGATCTTCTTAGCAGCTGCAGAGGCGCTTTCTTCTTTGGTGGAGAGGAAACATTTGTATCTTCAGGGTGGTGATTCCCCCTCACTCGTGTCGCCTCTCTTGGCGTAGGCTCTCTTTCGTGCTCCGGAGAGGTTTGATCTGAACATCCTCTTGTTTACATGGAACGCCTTTCCATGTCTAAGAGGGACTCCTTTCACCTCCATGTTGGCCAATCACCAGGCCATATCCTAGGGATCCTCCAAATGTACCATCTTCCTTGAAGGATTTGTTCCCTACATTCGGCATAGTCCTGTAGACAAACTCAATTGAGTTTATTTTCCTTTCTTCAATGATCGCGGCCATTACGATCAACTTTGCTTTTTGTGATTGGTCAAAGCTTCCAAATTTGATGTCTATGCATTTGGCAACTATGTCCAACGACTTGTGATAATCCTCCTTCAAAGCCTCTTGTTTCTTTGTGTAAACTATTTTATCAAAGATAGTCGGGCTTGGCTACTTCCTTCCAAGCGGCGGCCGAGGTTTACATCGGCCGTTGATTTTCGATGCTCCTTCCGTCGGTAGTGAGCGGTGTTGACCAAATCCTTGGCAGAGATGGTGAACTTCTTTCCGTGAACAGATGACTTTATCCCTTCATCGTGAATCTCGGCGTTCACGCAGAATCGCGTGCGACCTCCTCCACATAGGTCATCGGATATTCCAACGTCGTAAACGATTTCAGCCCGAGGCGTTTCCAATTTCTCAAAGAATTTTCTTCACTAAGGTGTCGTCGGACCCCTGTTTCACCATGCCGTCGAAATCCACAAGAGACCGGTGTGGATTTGCTTTCCTAACTTGACAAAATCATAGGTTGGTGCCATTTTTCAGATTTCACCGAGGAAAACTTAGAGGTTGATTTGAAGATAGATAGGGTTTTGAGAGAGTTTTGCCTTTGCTTCTGAAAGAAATGAACAGTTTTGGTAATATGAGAGAGAGAAGAAGGAAAGCTTAAGTATGGTTTATGAAAGGACGTGCGGGTGGTTTTTGAAATGTGATCGAAATCGATGGCTTAGATTTTGCACGCCGATGTAGCATTTAATGTCTCGTATTTAATGCGGCAGCATTTATATCCAATCATAAGCTTGGTGTGCAGCTTTTGCCTGTACACGTCATAATTATGCTGACGTAATTCTTAAAAACATTCCCGCTTAGTCAAAACGACTGCGTTTTTGTCACTTTGTTCATAAATGACTCAGCTTTTACCCTTAGCTGGTTTAACTCTTCTTCTCACAGTTCTCTTTGTGACTCAGCTGTCAGCTGACTTGGTATAGTTGTCTTTCCGATACGGCTGATTTTCTTAGCTGATTTGTGAGTTCAGCTCTTTTTCCCTTTTTGTGTTCCATTTCTTTTCTTTGATTCTTCTGAGTGTCAGCTCAGCTCAATTAACCCTAACTCATGCTTGAGTTCTTCAAATCTTGACTCACATAATGGTTTTGTGAAGATGTCAGCCAATTGTTTATCAGTTGAGATATATTCCAAGATGATGTCCTTCTTTTCAACATGATCTCTTATGAAGTGATATCTGACATCGATATGCTTTGTTCTTGAGTGCAACACAGGATTTTGAGTGATTGCAATTGCACTTGTGTTATCACACATGATTGGAATTTCTTTTTCCTCAACTTCATAGTCTCTCAAATTTCTTTGTCATCCATAGGATTTGGGCACAACACCTGTCAAGCAGCCTATGTATTTCGCTGCTTGAGAGGTGGCTATTGAATTTTGCTTCTTGCTAAACCAGGAAAATGTTTCCTAGCATTTGACATGTGCCCGAGGTGCTCTTCCTGTCAACCCTACATCCAAAGATAGTCGAGTCCGAAAAGCAAATTAGCTTGAATCCACCTTCCTTTGGATACCATAAGCCAACTTCTTGGCTTCCTTTCAAGTATATCAATATTCTCTTAGTCTTGTCGTCATATGGCTCTCTTTTGGAGCAGATTGAAATCTTGCACATACACCTACAACAAAGGTGATGTCCGGCCCGCTTGCTTTGTGAGATAGAGCAATGATCCAATAAGTGCTCAGTATCTTGTTTGATCTACAGGCTTGCCATCCTGCATCCATGTCCATTTTGATCGATGTATTCATTGGTATTTTCACGAAGACTTCTCTTCCATACCAAATTTCTTCATTAAATCTCGGTGTATTTTGTTTGACTTATGAAGGTTCCATCCTTCGGTTGTTTCACTTGGAGTCCAAGGAAGAATGTCGCCTCTCCCATCATGCTCATTTCAAATTTACTTTGCATGAGGTTTGAAAATTTTTCACATAGCTCTTTGTTTGTGGATCCAAAAATGATGTCATCCACATATATTTGAACAAGCAAAGATACTCTTTTTGTCTTGAATTTGAAAAGTGTTCTATCTACTTTTCCTTTGTGAATCCATTCTCGTTAGGAATTGTGACAAGGTGTCATACCATGCTGCGGGTGTTTCAATCCATACGAGCTTTCTTGAGTTTGTATACCTTATCTCCAAGAGTCTTCCGCTCAAATCCTGGAGGTTGTTCAACATACACTTCTTCTTCCAATAAACCATTTAGGAATGCGCTTTTTCCATCCATCCGATATACAACAAAATTCTTGTGAGTCGCATAGGCAAGAAACATCCTTATAGCTTCCAATCTTGCTACAGAGCAAATGTTTCATCAAAATCTATTCCTTCTTCTTGGCAATATCCTTTGGCTACTAGTCTTGCTTTGTTTCTTACTACGTAACCTTCCTCGTTCATCTTGTTTCAACACCCATTTAGTACCAATAACGTTTTGATGTGTGGGTCTTTGAACTAATTCCCATACTTTATTTCTTTCAAATTGATTCACTCTTCTTGCATAGCTTGAATCCAATGTGTGTCATCCAATGCTTGTGACACATCTTTGGGCTCTATTTGCGAGATAAAGCATGTGAACATAGCTTCTTGTTGAGTTCGGATCTTGTTTTGACACCTTCTCTTATATCTCCAATGACAAGTTCTCGTGGATGGTCTCTCGGCCATCTTACATCAAAGTTGGAGTAAGTTGGTCGGATTCGTCTAGCAGTTGTGTTGCTTTGATCAGCTCTCTCGTAGTCACTTAGCCGCAAATTTTCCATTGTTTTTGAGATTCACTATCTCATCTTCTTCTCGAGTTTATAATTCCCGGCCTTGACAAAGATAGGACTCTTTCAGATGGTTGGATGATTCACCTTATCACCGACTCTTCAATGTCTTCTCCATTTACATTTGGCTCATCGAATACCACATGAATGGATTCTTCGCAACCATAGTCCTTTTGTTGAGTACTCTGAGGCTTTGCTTTCTCAATTTGAGTATCCAAGAATGTACCTTCATCGCCTTTAGCATCGAAGGCCTTTAGATTGTCTTTGCCATTGTTGTGGATGAAGTATTTACATCCAAATATTCTAAAATATGCAACATTTGGCTTTCTTCCAGTCCAAATCTCATAGGGAGTCTTTGTCACCGTCTTGTTTATCATGCATCTGTTTTGAGTGTAGCAAGTGTGTTGATTGCTTTCACCCAAAATCTTTTTGGTAACCCCGTCTTGCCTAACATGGTCCTTGTCGCTTCTTTGAGAGTTCTATTCCTTCTTTTCGCAACTCCATTCTGTTTGTGGAGTTTCTTCGCAGAGATAGTTCATGACCAATACCATTTTCAATACAATCGAGTTATTTTCCATTGACAAACTCGGTTCCTCGTCGATCTTATTTTGATAATGGTTTGGCTCTTCTCGTTTTGAATCCTCTTCATCAATTTGTGGTAGTTTTTTCAGAGAGTTTCTTTCTTCTTACACATGAATATTGTCCATGTATATCTTGAGTAGTCATCTACTACCACCAAGGTGTATTTCTTTCCACTTATGCTATTTGGTTCCATTTGGGCCAAATAGATCCATATGTAGCGAGATGCAATATTCTTGTTGAAGATGGGCATATCTTTTCTTTGAATGATGATTTGATTTGTTTTCCTTCGACATGCGTCACATATACTCTCCTTTTCAGATAATCGAGTCGGAAGTCCTTCCACAAGACTACTTCGGCAAGCTTGTTAATCATTTTGAAATTCAGTGACTCCTTTTTGTGCCACACAACCAACTTGATTCAATTTGTGCTTTTTGCTAGTAGACAGTCTTTGGGTGTAGCGGTTGACCAATCTACTACATACATGTTCTTTTGTCCGCATCCTTGCAACACAACTTCATTCGATTCAGCCTCCTTGATTTGGCATATACCCATGTTAAATCCAACATTATAGCCCTTGTCACGCGAGTTGATCGATGCTTAGCAAGTTGAAGTTGAGTCCTTCAACATATGCAACATCTGTGATTTCTAATCCATTCCTCTTGATGGATCCAATGCCTCTTATTTCACCCGGAGCTTCATTTCCTCCAAATATGACTTTTGCTCCTTTAACTTCCTCGAATTTTGACAGTTTTTCTTATTTCTGTCATATGTCCGGGAATGACCACTATCTATATACCAGGTTCCTTGGCACTCAAATACATTTCCTTGAACCCGCAATCAAGGAAATTAAGTTTTAGGTACCCATACTTGTGCAGGTCTGAGGGGTTAGAATTGTAAGATGATCCAACCAACTTATAGCCAAATGATTTGACTCTAAGGGGTTGCCATCTATCGTGCCATAATCATAATTAATCTTGGCAAATTGCTTGGGGATTCTAGGTTCATACAATCGTCTCTTTTGTCCGTATGCTGTATATGTGTTTTGGCAATCGCCTTCTTTGGGTAATTGTGGTGTTTCGAGTGTAGTGCCTAGGTGCATATGTGTGTCGATAAAAGCTCTTATACTTTTGGAATGGCCTTTCCGAGTTCTAGGCCTTTGCCATTTGGGCTTATATTCCATAAGTCTATGCCGATAGTTCACATCATTCCAATCGCTTGGCTTGGATATTTTCTACCATTCCCATCATATGTATTTCTTTTATAGATTTTAAGGGTTTTGGTAGCTCGCTTCTTCTTTACAGTATTTTTGTTTGGAGTTTGCCGAGGAACTCGATCAATCTCTTCTCGGTATCCCTTTCAAAGACACTCAATCGGTCGCTTTCCTTTTCCTTTATAACCAAGGCCGAGTTTGCTTGTAATTGTGCTTTGGAGTGAATGTGTGTGCAACATTTAGAGTTTTGGATTTTTAGACTCTTCATTGCTTGAAGATCCTTTTTCCAAAATTACTTTTGAAGTTTGACATATCACGAGAGAGTTAAATCCAGGCTTTGTCTTGTCTCCATATTCTCTTTGACTCATAATAAGATCATCCAATGATTTAGATGCCTTAGTGAATGAGGCAATAACATTTTTGAGGTCATTCTCCCTCTTTTCTATGGCAGCAATTTACGCTATTAGCTTGGCTTTTTCGGCCTTTAAACTTTCATTCTCATCACTATTTGACTTAGAGTACTCGGCTCCTTAGTCATTTGTGAGTTTTGGCTCTTGAGTTCTGTTTTCCTCATTTAGTAGTGTGTGTGAGGATTTAATGTGTTCAAAATCTTTCATCATTTTGCCTAATGAGTCATAAAGATCGAGAGGGTGATGAGGTGTGTGTGTCACACTCACTATCACTAGAATCGAGTTTGATGAGTTGGAGTTTACCTCATCTTCTTGGTCGGAGTTGATCTTGTTCCTTGGCCATCAAACGATCGGGCTTCTTCTTGAGTCACTTGAGTAGTCACCACCGCTCAATCACTGTCTCTCTTGACTTGGTCTTCTCTCAAGTTGTCTGCAGCCATCATTGCTTTTTCTTTTCTTGTCTTCTTTCTCTCAAGACCTTTCTTTCTTCTATATTCCCGTATTTGTTGACTACAGGATATGGGCAATAATGGCATAGTGACTGGTTGCCTACATTCAAAGATAGGTATTCAACCTTTTGATCGACTCTTTCCATTCTTGGATTGTCCCTTTGATATTCACTTTTTGATGATCTGCTTTCTCTTGGTTGGCCTATCTTCCTTGACTTGGAGGGAGTTGAGTGTCTTCTCGAAGATTCTCCTTGCCTCTCTTGTAGTTCTTATTGAAGAACTTGTTGAACCTTTTAACCATCGTGGCTATTTCTTCCGGATCAATGACTTTTGACCTCACTCTCTTCCCATCTTTAACAATTAGAGCAATTGTTTTGGGTACAATTTTGTCTCTTCCTCGATATTTTCTTCTCACTCAAATTCGTAGGCTTTGAGATCCGAGAATAGTTCATGGTTGGAGGTCTTTGATAGGTCCATGGAATGTCTTAGTGCCATGACCTTCATTTCCCATTCATTTGGGAGACTTTTTAGAATCTTCATACACATTTCTTTCGTGTATACTCCTTACCAAGTGCGAGATAGCTCGTTGGTGATTTCGTGAACCGAGCATCCGGTTGATCCAGGTTTTCTCCCGAGATCATTTTGAAGTTCTCAAATTTTCGTACAACCATCGATAATTTGTTTTCTTTGATTTGCTCCGAGCCTTCACAAATCAATGTTAGCTTGTCCTGCATTTCTTTAGCCGTTTTGCATGATTTGACTTTATTGAACATGGCTTTGTCCAAGGTTTTGTAAAGGATGTCCTTGGCTACATTGTCCAGGTTGTATCTTTTTTGTCATCATTTGTCCATTCAGCTTCTTGGTTTTTCAACCATGGCCGGTCCTGGGAGCAACATCCTCTTCACCTTCAAACCGCAACTCTTCTTACGGTTTGTGTTCACCTTTAAGATTTGCAGTGGCCCATCCTCTATCACTATCCACATCTCATCATGTAATCGCCGATATATGAGCCTACATACGAATTTTCCAATCATCAAATTCTTCAATTGTGAACATAGGGATGCGTGTCAAATTTGCTTCCATGATAATAAATTTTAATGATAAGAAGAGTTTTGAAAGTTTAAGTACTAAAGCGGAGACTTTGAAAAGTTTGGAGATCTAGTTCAAGAACGTGCGGAAGGCTCAATGAACCAACCGCTTTGATACCACTTGTAGGTCCCAAGGGGTGTAAGTGTAAGGTTTAGAAGAGGGGGTTGAATAAACCTTACCAAATTTTTGATTTAGTCCTTTTAAAAATTCGAGTTGATGCTACACATTTTGTGTCCTCGGTGGACGATCAATTTAGTTAATCAAGAGAGTTAGTCTCTCAATGCACTCAATCGAGCCGTTGATGGAATAACTCAGTTGTTAAGTCTAAATTAACTCAATGTGGTTTTGTTTTATTGGAAGACTTAACACCCTTAAGTTTAGTTAAGTAGAGATTTAGAGCTTGATTTAGATTTAGAGATTATCTAATGGATAGCAAATATGTCACAGAATTAAACAAATATGATGCAAGAATTAAAGTGTTGAAATGTAAATGACACAATGAGATTTTTATAGAGGTTCGAAGATGGGGTAATTCTTCTACTCCTCTCTTCTCCAACTCCCGGAGGAATCCACTAGGTATTGATCAAGATACAAAGTGGTAACAGTTCAGAGACAAGTGCTCTTGATCACACAGCGGTGACTTGATCCTTTGGGACTCGCCGAGACGCCTTGATCACTCACCTGGCTTCTCGACGACTCGGCTTCTTCAGGGCAACTGCTTGCTACTACAGCCCACTTGCTCAAGCTCTTTGGATTTGATCACGAAGCCCTCCAAAAGCTAAAGACTTGGTTCGACCTTGAACCTTCCTACAATCCTTCGTGGAATGTAGACCCTTGATTCTTGATAATTTCCTCTTCAACCGATTGAAGTTATCTTTCCTTCACAGATGAGTGTTGGATTGATGTTCTTCGTAGTGTAGGCTTGAGGATTGAGCGTTTAATAACTTGAGAATATTTCAGTTACTGATTCGATAATTGCTTGAATGTTTGTGGTTCCGGTCACCTTCTCTCGAGTTATTCCTCGGCCTTTTATAGTGATCTTTCAAAAATCTGCCGTTGAAGAGATAGGCTTATTTTTGAAAGTCACTTGTGGTCGTTGGCTTGTCTTGTTGCGATCCTTGGAATTGCCATTTCCTCATATGATTTGTTCTTCACCTTTTCGAGTTCGACACGGTGTAGTGCTTCCCATTGGTTTATCCCTTTTGCACGCTCTCGGGACCGAGCACTTCGAGAAAGGTAGCATGGAGATATTACTTGTTTAGGTAATTCTCTTGATTTTCGGCAACGGATCTTTTCAGATTATCTCGACTTGACCGCATTTCCTTGCTTTCCCAGGTTACTTAGAGTCGCTTCCAATCATTGGATGACTCTTCCGTCACTTCAACTTGAGACTTGGCTTTTCTTGAGTTGACTTGATCGATACTCCACTCACATCTCATCTCACCGCTCCTTCAAGAGAGTTCCCGTCTTCTCTTCTTTGCCATACTCATTGTCTTGCAATGAGTCTTCCTTCTAATCTCCATTTGTCTTCTTGCATGTTTGGGCATAGTCGACTTAACTCTCCTTGACCCGGCCTATTTATTACAATGCGATTTTACAACAAAAATGGGGTGCCAACTTCCTATTCTAAGTTTTACATGGCATTCATCAAAATCTAAACAATAAATTTCCCAACACCAGTCGATGCCCTAAAGTTGGCGAATGTTTTATTTACATTTTATATGTTATTGTGTTTCGATAGCCGGCAGACCGCAGTGTATCGTTGGTTATGGTTTCTTATAGAGGACACTTTACAGTGGGAGACTTTCTCTTGGGGAAATTTTCAGATTCTGATGCATTATCTTCGAAATTTGAATGATATTATGTCGCCTGGTCGAACTTCTGGGAGGCCACCACGATATAGCCTACCTAGTTATGGATTTTACCAGAGCAAAATGAAGGAAGAAAGTAAGAAGTTCACATGTTTCTCCACACCACAAGGACGCTATATTTGGAACGCGATGTCTATGGAATTGGCTAACGCACCCCAAATATATCAAAGTAAGATGGATAATCTCTTCAAGGATTATTTCACCTTCATGTTCGTATACATCGATGATATTATTAGAACATGAAGGAGTATCACAAACATTTGGAGATATTTTTAGATGTTTGCCATAAAGAAGGATTATTGTTGGGAAATTTATTGTTTAGATTTTGATGAATGCCATGTAAAACTTAGACTAGAAAGTTGGCACCCCATTTTCCTTGTAATTTGTATTGTAATAGATAGGGTTGTTCGAGCTGAGTCAAGTCAGCTATGCCTGGATTACAAGAAGTCAACTGAAGATTGGGATAAAGACTCCGCTGTGAAGCAGCTAAGTATGGCAAGGAAGAGATGTCTAGGACTCGACTGAAGGAGTATCAGCTGAGATACAACTGTAAGAAGAGTCAGTTAAGTCAACTCAAGAAGTCAAGTCTCAAGTTGAAATGACAGATGAGTCTTTCAATCATTGGAGCAGACTCAAGTCACCTGGGAAAAGGCAGCTGCAAAGAGGAGTTAACTGAAAAGAATTCATTGCACAAAAGTCAAGAATATTACTTAAACAAGTAATACTTCCATGCTGCCATGTCTTAAAGTGCTCAGTCCCAGAAGCGTGCAAAAGAAATAAACCAATGGGAAGATCGAACCTCGTGGTCGAACCACGAAAAAGTCGTCACATTCATTTAATTCGAGGAAAGGTCTACATCTCAAGATTGAAGACCAAGAAAAGACAAGCTGTTAGGAAATTTATTGTTTAGATTTTGATGAATGCCATGTAAAACTTAGAATAGGAAGTTGGCACCCCAATTCTTGTTGTAAAATGCATTGTAATAAATAGACGCCAAGCCGAGTTAAGTCGGCCTACGCCCTAACATGCAAGAAGACAATCAAGACTAGAATGAAGACTCACTGAGAGCAGTGAGTATGGCAAAGAAGAGTAGACGGGAACTCTCATCAAGAAGCAATCGAGATGCGGTGAGTGGAGTATCAGTCAAGTCAACTCGAGAAAAGCCAAGTCTCAAGTTGAAGTGACAAAGAGTCATCAATAATTGGAAGTCGACTCTAAGTCACCTCGGGAAAGCAAAAATGCGGTCAAGTCGAGATAATCAGAAAAGATCCGTTGCACACGTAAATCAAGAGAATTACTTAAACAAGTAATATCTCCATATCACCTTTCTCGGAGTGCTCATCCCGAAGTGTGCAAAAGGAATGAACCAATGGGAAGCACTACACCGTGTCAAAACTCGAAAAGGTGAAAGAACAATTCATACGAGGAAATGGCAATTCCAAGGATCGCAACAAGACAAGCCAACGACTGCAAGTGACTTTCAATAATAAGCCTATCTCTTCAACGGGCAAATTTTTGAAAGATCACTATAAAAGGCTGAGGAGTTCATTTGAGAATGAATGACACGAGCTTGACCAAGTGATTAAGAGACAAGAACCAAAAACGTTCAAGCAATTATTAGAAAATCTGAAATATTCTCAATCCTCAAGCCTACACTACGAAGAACATCAATCCAACACTCACCTGTGAAGGAAAGATAACTTCAATCAGTTGAAGAGGAAAATACTGAAAAATCAAGGGGTCTACATTCCACGAAGGATTGTAGGAAGGTTCAGGGTCGAACCAAGTCTTGAGCTTTTGGAGGGCTTCGTGATCAAATCCAAAGAGCTTGAGCAAGTGAGCCGTAGTAAAAGGCACGCCCGTGAAGAAGGTTCGAGTCGCACGAGAAGCCGGTGAGTGATCAAGGCATCTCCGCATCGAGTCCCAAAGGATCAAGTCACCTGTGTGATCAAGACTTATATCGGATCTGTTACCACTTTGTATATTGATCAATACCTAGTGGATTCCTCCAGGAGTTGGAGAAGAGAGGAGTAGAAGAATTACCCTATCTTCGAACCTCTATAAAATTTTATTGTGTCATTTACATTTCAAAGACCTCAATTCCCGCATCTTAATTGTTTTATATCTCACGACATATTTGCTATCCACTTGATAATCTATAAGTACTAAATCAAGCACTAAATCCTTGCTTAATCAAACTTAAGGGTGTTAAGTCTTTCCAATAAAAACAAAACCACAGTTGAGTTAATTTAAAGCCAACGGTGAGTTATTCCATCAACGGCTCGATTGAGTCTGTTGAGAGACTAACTCTACCGATTGACTAAATTGATATCCATCAAGGACACAAACTGCGTGTGTAGTATCAACTCGTATATTTAAAAGGACTAAATCAAAAATTTGGTAAGGTTTATTCAACCCCCCTTCTAAACCTTACACTTACACCCCTTGGGACCTACAAGTGGTATCGGAGCGGTTGGTTCATTGAACCCTCCCACCGGTTCTTGAACTAGATCTCCAAACTTTTCAAAGTCCGCTTTAGTACTTAAACTCTCAAAACTCTTTCTATCATTAGAAGTTATTATCATGGAAGCAAATTTGACACGCATCCCTATGTTCACAATTGAAGAATTTGATGATTGGAAAATTCGTATGATGCGGTGCTCATCTATCAAGATTACATGATGAGATGTGGATAGTGATAGAAGATGGGCCACCGCAAATCTTAAAGGTGAACACAGAAGAAGAGCCGGCTTGTTTGAAGGAGAAGAGGATGTTGCTCCTGCACGGTCATGGTTGAAAACCAAGAACCGAGTGGACAAATGATGACAGTAAAAGATACAACCTGGACAATGTAGCCAAGGACATCCTTTACAAAACCTTGGACAAAGCCATGTTCAATAAAGTCAAATCATGCAAAACGCCAAAGAAATGGGACAAGCTCACATTGATTTGTGAAGGCTCGTGAAGCAAATCAATGAAAACAAATTATCGGTGGTCAGACATAAATTTGAGAACTTCAAAATGATCTCGGAGAAAACCTGGATCAACTAGATGCTCGATTCACGTAAATCACCAACGAGTTATCGACTTGGAAAGGAATATACACGAGAAGAAAATGTGTATGAAGATCCTAAAAAGTCTTCCAAATTGAATGGGAAATGAAGGTCATGGCACTTCGAGACATTCCATGGACCTATCAAAGACATCCAACCATGAATTATTCTCGGACCTCAAAGCCTACGAGTTTGAGATGAGAAGAAAAGACCAGGAAGAGACAATTTGTACCCAAAACAATGCTTCTAATTGTTAAAGATGGGAAGAGAGCCGAGGTCAAAGAAGTCATTGATTGAAAGAAATAGCCCCGATGGTCAAAAGATTCAACAAGTTCTTCAATAAGAACTACAAGAGAGGAAATGGCGAATCTTCCGAAGACACTCGGCTCCCTCCAAATCAAGGGAAGATAGGCCAACCAAGAGAACAGGATCATCGAAAGTTGAGTATCAAAGGGTCGACAATCCAAGAATGGAAAGAGCCGATCAAAAGGTGAATATCTATCTTTGAACTGTAGACAACCAGGTCACTATGCCATTGATCGCTCATATCCCGTAGTTAACAAATACAGAATGAAGAAGAAAGAAAGGTCTTCGAGAGAAAGAAGACAAGAAAAAAAAGGCAATGATGGCCGCAGAGATCATTAAAAAACCAAGTCAAGAGAGACAATTGATTCGAGAGAGCAAAGTGAAGCCGACTACTCAAGTGACTCAAGAAGAAGCCCCGATCCGCTTGATGGCCAAAGAACAAGATCAACTCGACCAAGAAGATGAGGCACACTCTAACTCATCAAACTCGGACTCTAGTGATAGTGATCGTGACACACACACTTCATCACCCACTCGATCTTTATGATTCATTAGGCAAAATGATGAAAGATTTTGAACACATTAAATCCTCACACACACACTATTAAATGAGGAAAACATTTACTCAAGAGTCAAAACTCAAAGCCGACTAAGGAGCCGAGTACTCTAAGTCAAATAGCCGATGAGAATGAAAGTTTAAAGGCCGAGAATGCTAAATTAATAGCAGAAATTTCGCTATAGAGAAGAGGGAAAATGACCTCAAAAATGTTATTACCTCATTCACTAAGGCATCTAAATCATTGGATGATCTTATTATGAGTCAAAGAGAATGTGGAGACAAGACAGGCTTAGGATTTAATTCCTCTGTGCTATGTCAAACCTCAAAAGTAATTTTGGAAAAAGGATCTTCAAGCCATGAAGAGTCCGAGAAATCCAAAACTCTAAATGTTGCACACACATTCACTCCAAAGCACCATAACAAGCAAAGCGGCTCTTGGTTATAAAATAAAAGAAAAAACAACCGATTGAGTGCTATTTGAAAGATACAGTGAGAAGAGATTCAGCCGAGTTCCTCAGCAAACTCCAAACAGAAAATACTCTGCAAAGAAGAAGCAGAGCTACCAAAAACCCCAGAAAATCCATAAAGGAAATACATATGATGGGAATGGTAGAAGATATCCAAGCCAAGTCGATTGGAATAATGTAAACTATCAAAGCATAGACTTATAGAATATAAGCCCAAATGGCAAAGGCCACAGAACTCAAAGAAAGGCCATTCCAAAAGTATAAGAGCTTTCATCAACACACATATGCACCTAGACACTACACTCAAAGACACCACAATTACCCAAAGAAGGCGATTCCTAAAAATTATACAGTGCATACGACAAAAGAGACAGTTGTATGAACCTAGAATCCCCAAGCAATTTGCCAGGATTAATTATGATTATGGCATCGATAGATGGCAACCCCTTAGAGTCAAATCATTTGGCTATAAGTTGGTTGGATCATCTTACAATTCTAACCCCTCAGACCAGGACAAGTATGGGTACCTAAAACTTAATTTCCTTGATTGCAGTTCAAGGAACAGTGAAGTGCCAAGGAACTGGTACATGGATAGTGGTACATTCCGGACATATGACAGAAACAAGAAAAATGTCAAAATTCAAGGAAGTAAAAGGAGCAAAAGTCATATTTGGAGGAAATGAAGCTCCTGGTAAAATAAGAGGCATTGGATCCATCAAGAGGAATGGATTAGAAATCACAGATGTTGCATATGTTGAAGGACTCAACTTCAACCTCGCTAAGCATCACCAACTCGTGACAAGGGTTATAACGTTGGATTTAACATGGGTATATGCCAAATCAAGGATATTGAATCAAATGAAGTTGTGCCGCAAGGATGTAGACGAGAATAATATGTATGTCGTGGATTGGTCAATCGCAACACCCAAAGACTGTCTACTAGCAAAGAGCACAAATTTGAATCAAGTCGGGCCGTGGCACAAAAAAGCCGAGTCACCTAAATTTCAAAACGACAATGCTTGCAAGAAGTAATCTTGTGGAAGGACTTCCGCACTCAAGATACAAAAAGGAGAGTATATGTGACGATGTCGAAGGAAAACAAATCAAGTCATCATTCAAAGAAAAGACATGCCCATCTTCAACAAGAATATTGATCCGCTACATATGGATCTATTTGGCCCAAGTGGAACCGGCCAAAGATAAGTGGAAAGAAATACACCTTGGTGGTAGTAGATGACTACTCAAGATATACATGGACAATATTCATGTGTAAGAAGAAAGAAACTCTACAAAAACTACCACACGGTGATGAAGAGGATTCAAAACGAGAAGAGCCAAACCATTATCAAAATAAGATCGATGAGGAACCGAGTTTGTCAATGGAATAATAACTCGATTGTATTGAAAATGGTATTGGTCATGAACTATCACAGCAAGGACTCACAATGCAGAATGGAGTTGCGAAAGAAGGAAGAACACTCAAAGAAGCAGAAGGACCATGTTAGCAAGCAGGGTTACCAAAAAGATTTTGGGTCAAGCAATCAACACAAACTTGTTACACTCAAAACAAAGATGTATGATAAACAGACGGTGACAAAGACTCCCTATGAGATTTGGATGGAAGAAAACCAAATGTTGCATATTTCAGAATATTTGGATGTAAATGCTTCATCCACAACAATGGAAAAGACAATCTAAAAGCTTTTGATGCTAAAGTCGATGAAGGTATCCTCTTAGATACTCACTGAAAAGCAAAGCCTACAGAGTTCTCAACAAAAGGACTATGGTTGCGAAGAATCCATTCATGTGGTATTCGATGAGCCAAATGTAAATGGAGAAGACATTGAAGAGTCGGTGATAAGCCGAGTCATCCAACCATGCGAGAAGAGTCCCTATGTCAAGCCAAGTCGAACTATAAACTCGAAGAAGATGAGATAGTTGAATCTCAAAAAACTGGAAAATTTGCTAAGTGATCACGAGAGCTGACCACAAAGAACACGTACAGCAAGACAATCGAATCCAGCTAACTTACTCCAACCTCGATGTAAGATGGCCGAGAGACCATCCACGTAACTTGTCATTGGAGACATAAGAGAAGGTGTAAAAACAAGATCCAGAACTCAACAAAGAAGCTATGTTCACATGCTTCATCTCGCAAATAGAGCCCAAAGATGTGTTACAAGCATTGACGACGCACATTGGATTCAAGCTATGCAAGAAGAGTGAATCGTTTGAAAGAAATAAAGTATGGGAATTAGTGCAAAGACCCATACATCAAAATGTTATCGGCACCAAATGGGTGTTCGTAAATAAGATGAACGAGGAAGGTTCTGTGGTAAGAAACAAAGCAAGATTAGTAGCCAAAGGATATTGCCAAGAAGAAGGAATAGATTTTGATGAAACATTTGCTCCCGTAGCAAGACCGAAGCTATAAGAATGTTTCTTGCCTACGCACTCACAAGAATTTCACGTATATCGATGGATGTAAAAAGTGCATTTCTAAATGGTTTATTGGAAGAAGAAGTGTATGTTGAACAACCTCCAGGATTTGAGAGAAGACTCTTGGAGATAAAGTATACAAACTCAAGAAAGCTCTATATGGATTGAAACAGCACCCGTGAGCATGGTATGATACCTTGTCACAATTCCTAATCGAAAATGGATTCACAAAAGGAAAAGTAGATAGAACACTTTTCGTAATTCAAGACAAAAAGAGTATACCGCTTGTTCAAATATATGTGGATGACATCATTTTTGGATCTACAAACAAAGAGTCTGTGTGAAAATTTTCAAACCTCATGCAAAGTAAATTTGAAATGAGCATGATGGGAGAGTCGACATTCTTCCTTGACTCCAAGTGAAACAAATTTGAAAGATGGAACCTTCATAAGTCAAACAAAATACACAAGAGATTTAATGAAGAAGTTTGGTATGGAGGAGAAGTCTTCTCGTGAAAATACCAATGAATACATCACCAAAATGGACATGGATGCACGGATGGCAAGCCTGTAGATCAAACAAGATCTGAGCACTTATTGGATCATTGCTCTATCTCACAAAGAAGCAGCGACATCACCTTTCTTCAGAGGTGTATGTGCAAGATTTCAATCGCTCCAAAAGATAGCCATATGACAAAGACTAAGAGAATATTGAGATACTTGAAAGGAAGCCAAGAAGTTGGCTTATGGTATCCAAAGGAAGGTGGATTCAAGCTAATCGGCTATTCGACTGACTATCTTTGGATGCGAGTCGATGTAAAAAGCACTTCGTGCACATGTCAAATGCTAGGAAACAGCTGATTTCTGGTTTAGCAAGAAGCAAAATTCAATAGCCACCTCTACAAACCGGCAGAATACATAGTCGCGGGCAAATTGGCTTTGTGTCTAAGTCCTATGGATGAGACAAAGAACTAAGAGACTATGAAGTTGAGGAAAAAGAAATTCCAATCATGTGTGATAACACAAGTGCAATTGCCATTACTCAAAATCGTGGCCGCACTCAAGAACAAAGCATATCGATGTCGAGATATCACTTCATAAGAGATCATGTTGAAAAGAAGGACATCAACTTGGAATATATCTCAACCGATAAACAATTGGCCGACATCTTCACAAAACCATTATGTGAGTCAAGATTTGAAGAACTCAAACATGAGTTGGGGTTAATTGGCCGACACTCGAGAAGAATCAAAGAAAAGAAATGGAACACAAAAAGGGAAAAGAGTGAACTCACAAATCGCCTAAGTAAATTAGTCAGACGGAAAGACATCTATACCAAGTGGCTGTTAGCCGAGTCACTAAGAGAATGAGAAGAAGAGTTAAATCGCCTAAAGGATAAGCCGAGTCACTTATGAGCAAAGTGACAAAAACGCAAATCGTTTTTGACTAAGCGGGAATGTTTTTAAGGAATACGTCAAAGATAATGATGATGTGTACAGACATAAAGCCGCACACCAAGCTTATGATTGGATATAAATGTCGCCGCATTAAATACGAGACATTAAATGCTAAATAAGGCGTGCAAAATCTAAGCCGTTGATTTCGATCACATTTCAAAACCACCGCACGCCCTTTCATAAACCATACTTAAACCATTTCCGTCCGCTTTCTCTCTCACACTACCAAAATCTGTTCATTTTCCTTCTCTCAAAATCAAAGGCAAAAATTCTCTCAAACCCTCTCTATCTCGCAAATCAATCTCTAAGTTTTTCTTTGATAAAATCCTGAAAAATGGCACCAACCTATGATTTTACCAAGTTAGGAAGCAAATCCACACCGGTCTCATGTGGATTTCGGCGGCAAGATGGTGAAACAGGGTCCGACGACACCCTAGTGAAGAAAATTGCCGAGAAATTAGAAACGACCAGAAATTTAAAACCGTTTCGACGTTAGAATATCCGATGACCTATGTGGAGGAGGTCGCACAATTCTACGTGAATGCCGAGATTCACGATGAAGGAATAAAGTCATCATTCACGGAAAGCGGTGACTATCTCTCGCCAAGGATTTTGGTCAACACCGCTCACTACCAACCAAGGAGCCTCGAAATTAACGGTTGATGTAAACTTGGCCGATGCTTGGAAAGAAATAGCCAAGCCCGACTTTGCCGATAAAATAGTGTACACAAAGAAACAAGAGACTCCGAAAGAGGATTATCACAAGTTGTTGGACATAGTTGCCAAATGTATTGACATCAAATTTGGCGCACTTTGACCAATCACAAAAGCAAAGTTGATTGTAATGGCCGCAATCATCGCAGAAAAAAGAAAATAAATCGGGCCGAGTTTGTCTACAAAGCAGATCGCCTTAACGTAGGGAACAAATCCTTCAAGGAAGATGGCACATTTGGAGGATCCTAGGATATGGCCTAGTGATTGGCCTACTGATGGAGGTGAAAGGAGTCCCTCTAGACATGGGAAGGCATTCCATGTTAACAAGAGGATGTCTGAGCAAACCTCTCGGCGCACGAGAATAGAGCCTACGCCAAGAGAGCCGACACGAGTGAGGGGGAATCAGGTGACCACTGAAGATACAACTGTTTCCTCTCCACCCAAGAAGAAAGCCGCCCCTGTTTTGCTAAGAAGATCACGCTCCCGCAAAGAAAGAAAGTCAAACTCGCTCCCGCCCGCAGCTCGAGTCACCGCCGCCGCAGCCGTGTCTCCCGCCCAAAGAAGAGCGGTCGAGAAGAACACTCAAATACCTTCTCCGATCGTCAAAAAGAGGAGAACCGACAAGCCAAGACGGCCGGCTCCTCGAGAAAAAAGACATCAAAGCACGGCCCCGCCGCCAAGACTCGAGGAAACCGTCTCGAACCGTAAATCCCTCCGGTACAAACTAGAGACGAAGAAGAATCATCAAGCACTCCGAGCTTGAGAAACCGGGCCGAGTCGCCCACTGTTGGAGCGGATATCGAGACCGCCGGGAGAAGTAGAGTCTCGGATGTAATTGATGAAACAGCCCAAGTCTGTTTGCCAAGGCGATCAGCAGAGGCAACCTGAAGGCACAACAGTAGCCCACACAAACAAAAACACAAGAAGAAGGTGGTAGAGCCGATAGTGATGTGATGATCCTATCTCCACCTTACCCGGACATCCAAAATGGAAATGTGTGAGTGGAGGAAATGGAAATTGAGTAAATCAAGGGAACAGTTCCAACGGCCCGAGTTTATAGAAGAAGAAGAGGAACTCGTTAAATTTCCTTGGACTAACCACCGTAATCCCAAAGATCTTTGGATGAAGACAATCGCACGACATCCGCAGATATTCAAGGACAAGGAGAAGGAAAGACAGCGAGAGGAAGTTGAGGCACGTGAGAAGGCCAAAGATCCGCCCTATCTCCCGCACACGTAACACACACATCCTCTCCTTGATGTCTTCTTCTCGTGATGATGAGGATCCGGAGAATGATGTGCCACGTAAGAGTTGCAAATGCAGCAAGCATTGCACGAATCCGTAATCCTTCACGAGCAAAGATTGATGGAGGACCAGGAGAGTCCTCCGAACACAACCGAAATTGATCCAATGGGAGTGGTTCAGCAAATCGCCATGTTGTTCTTTGCCACCACCTCCCCACTCACTCCTCGGGAAGAAGGCAATAAGGGACGTGGCGATGAAATTGGGATAGTGGGGACCCGGTCGAGCCAACCCCTATTGAAGGTGTCTTACCACCGCCCCAACGGCTGAACATTCAATAGCAACAGCCGGGAGTTTGGAGACGAGTGACCCCATTCCAAGTCACTCGGTGCGCCACCGAGGGGGAAACTCCTCCACTCGCAGCGGCAAGGTCGGAGAATGCCGCAGATGACTCCACAATGAATCAAGGAGGCGAAGTGGAGAAAGTACAACCACCAAACGAACAACAAGTTGCCATCAACGAAGCTCAGGCAGCTTGAGACTGTCTCACCGAGGTGTCAACCGCTCTGAAGGCTAATGACGCTGGCGATGCGATGCCGAGGCAGGAAGGAATGTACGGGAGTTAACACTGGCGATGAAAGTGCAATCCATGGGGTTGAAACTCCAATGGATGCCACCACGAGAAAGACCCTAAGAGGCGGTGACATCGCTGTCGAAAGGGAGGTCCAGGCCTCGCTGCAGCTTGAGACCGGGGAGGTAATGAAGGCCCACGGGAGGTTGAGACTTCCGGGGTAAAGAAGTCAAGTAGAGAACATCCTCATGCTATCATCGACCCATCCGAAAAGGAGATAAGCGCGCTTCATGATTCCCAGGATAATCCCGATGTAACCTTTTCCGGGATCGGAAGGCGAAGAAGAAGCCGAGTCATCCCCGGATGATCCAAAAGACTGTTGCGGATGTTCCAAGCACGAGCAAGTCCGATCCCAAGACTACTCGTCAAACCTTTAATTTTGATGATGAGCCACCAATGGAAATCTCATCATCGTCCGATGACGCTCGATAAGGCCGAGGACCAGTCTACTCAATTGGAGAAATAAGTCGAGACCAACGAAGCTGTTGGAGACAGATGAGGCTCAAGCAAACCGGGTCCACTTCACAACAAACCCCAGTGAACCGAGTCCATCGCGCAGGCTCCTCAAGCTGCAGCCAGGTCGATTCCAAAAAGAACTTCACCGCTCATCATCGAACAAATCCCGATTGGCGGTGATGAATCCTTTATAGAATCTTTTCCTTTTTCCCTGGAGGTACCCGACCTCCATGAAGAATCGAAAACGAACGCAAGACGCTACCACAACCCTCCCGCTTTTTCCATCGGCACCATTGTTCCAATTGATTATGATTTTGACGCATGGCCATCACCCAACGGCGAATCACCAAGTCCGCGAAGTGTTCAAGGCATTATTCGCGAGATTGAACGGATGGAGAGGCATCGGCCTCTATGGACATGCGATCGACAACAGAGATGCCAATCTTCTCGCTGATTTAAGAGGCATAACATGATCAGATCGGGAATGGTGGCAACAAAGAAGAAACAATGCGTGTGGAACAAGTTAGATACTTCAGGACATTGTTCAACAAGCTGCTTTGGTATGGAGAGCCGAAAATGCCGATGCAAAAACGAAGTTTTGAAAGAACATATTGAGCACATGCATGAAGCACACATTGCCGAGATAAAGTCATTGCGTGAGCAAAACAAGAGTGATCTACTGGCGTTTGGAAGAAACCATGAATACAAAATTCAGCCTTCTCATGGCTGAGATGAAGCGATTTGCAGAGTCCAACGCTACTCGATCCGAATTTCGTCGCATACTCTGCGGCAGAGGACTCGAGTTAACTCTACCATCGCAGGCTCGACTTCCGCTTGCCAATATGTTTCAGTGTCCCCTCTCTTTTGATGATGCCAAAAGGGGAAGAGGAATACCTTAAAGCACGTAAAAGATCCAAGCCGAAAAAAAAGAGGATGCTGGTGTGAAGGGAAAGACAGTGAGGAAGTTACCAAACAAAAGAAAGGAAAATCTACCGAGGGGGAAGGATCGAAAGATGTGACCTTAATGATTGCACAAACCCCCAACAGGGGTCCTCATCACGGTGACATTATCGCAGAAGCAAACTCCCTCAGTGACTCGCCACTCCAACACTCGCTATATCTATGGTGAAAAGAGAAAAACAATTGAAGCGGGGATGAAGGAAGTGGAAGGAAGAATGGATGCCCGGGTTATGAACATCTTGAAACAAAGATGGAGGCATTCCAAAGAGACGAGACACTTATGCCATCTCGATGTCGGGACGGAGCCACGATCGTTGATGAGTTTAAAACGCTCGAATCTGAAGGATACTTTGCAAATATGTCTATGGCTCAAGCTTGGGACTTATCGGGAAAAGGGTCTCACGTTATGTGAAGAAGCCGACAGCAGACCACCCGTGATCACTCTGCTGGTCACTCCGCCGGTCACTCACCGAAAGAAGAAGACCGTCAAGACAAAGACACGCCGAGGAGGTAGAGGAAGAAGTGTGGTGGAGGAAGAAGCTTGCACCAGGCCTCGCCAAAAAACATTGAATACGTAGATCCGTGCAAGAAAGGAGGGATCTTGGCGGGTCTTGACCAAGTAGCAAATTTGCAAGTGGCTAAAAGTAACGCCGAGTATGCAAAAAGAATAGAAGAAGAAAACAAGAGACAAACTCGGCTATGGGAGGAAAGACAGAAAGATTAAGAAGAGATGAAGTCGCGAAAGGCATATGAAAAGAAAAAGAAGGCAAAATTGACGATGAGAAAAAGAGAAGAAGAGAAGAAGATCTTGAACAAGATGAAAGAAGGAGACAATGAAGGAGATGAAGTGTTCTTTGTCCACCCCTTCGTGTATTTTATTATGTAAATACATACAATGTAAGTCTTAAAAATAAAGCTATATATTCTTTATTTTTCGTGTAGACAAATATGTGCTTTGATACACCTTGTGATTGTGTAAAAGAACAAGAATGTTATGATCAATAAAAGAATTGATTCTACGCATACATTCTATGTCAATACACTATCTGAATGTATCTTTGCTATTTGCATTTTTGAATGGTTTAAGTTTTGGCATCATCAAAAAGGGGAAATTGTTAGGAAATTTATTGTTTAGATTTTGATGAATGCCATGTAAAACTTAGAATAGGAAGTTGGCACCCCAATTCTTGTTGTAAAATGCATTGTAATAAATAGAGTTGGCCAAGCCGAGTTAAGTCGGCCTACGCCCTAACATGCAAGAAGACAATCAAGACTAGAAGGAAGACTCACTGCGAGACAATTTGAGTATGGCAAAAAGAAGAGTAGACGGAACTCTATCAAGAAGCGGTGAGATGCGGTGAGTGGAGTATCGGTCAAGTCAACTCGAGAAAAGCCAAGTCTCAAGTTGAAGTGACGGAAGAGTCATCCATAATTGGAAGTCGACTCTAAGTCACCCGGGAAAGCAAAAATGCAATAAGTCGAGATAATCAGAAAAAGATCCGTTGCACGTAAATCAAGAGAATTACATAAACAAGTAATATCTCCATATCACCTTTCTCGGAGTGCTCGACCCCGAAGCGTGCAAGAGGAATGAACCAATGGGAAGCACTACACCGTGTCGAACTCGAAAATGTGAAAGAACAATTCATACGAGGAAATGGCAATTCCAAGGATCGCAACAAGACAAGCCAACGATCGCAAGTGACTTTCAATAATAAGCCTATCTCTTCAACGGGCAAATTTTTGAAAGATCACTATAAAAGGCCGAGGAGTTCATTTGAGAATGAATGACACGAGCTTGACCAAGTGATTAAGAGACAAGAACCAAAAACGTTCAAGCAATTATTAGAAAATCTGAAATATTCTCAATCCTCAAGCCTACACTACGAAGAACATCAATCCAACACTCACCTGTGAAGGAAAGATAACTTCAATCAGTTGAAGAGGAAAATACTGAAAAATCAAGGGGTCTACATTCCACGAAGGATTGTAGGAAGGTTCAGGGTCGAACCAAGTCTTGAGCTTTTGGAGGGCTTCGTGATCAAATCCAAAGAGCTTGAGCAAGTGAGTCCTGTAGTAGCAAAGCAAATGCCTGTGAAGAAGCCGAGTCGCACGAGAAGCCGGTGAGTGATCAAGGCATCTCCGGATCGAGTCCCAAAGGATCAAGTCAGCTGTGTGATCAAGACTTGTATCTGGACTGTTACCACTTTGTATATTGATCAATACCTAGTGGATTCCTCCAGGAGTTGGAGAAGAGAGGAGTAGAAGAATTACCCCATCTTCGAACCTCTATAAAATTTTATTGTGTCATTTACATTTCAGCACTTCAATTCATGCATCTTAATTGTTTATATCTGCTGACATATTTGCTATCCACTTGATAATCTATAAGTACTAAATCAAGCACTGAATCCTTGCTTAATCAAACTTAAGGGTGTTAAGTCTTCCGCTGAAAACAAAACCACGCAGATTGAGTTAATTTAAAGCCAACAATCGAGTTATTCCATCAACGGCTCGGTTGAGTCGTTGAGAGACTAACTCTTGATTGACTAAATTGATGTCCATCAAGGACACAAATTGTGTAGTATCAACTCTGTATATTTAAAAGGACTAAATCGAAAATTTGGTAAGGTTTATTCAACCCCCCCTTCTAACCTTACACTTACACCCCTTGGGACCTACACAAGCCAACGAACACAAGTGACTTTTAAAAATCAGCCTATCTCTTCAACGGATAGATTTTTGAAAGTTCACTATAAAAGGCTGAGGAATCACTTTGAGAAAAGGTTACCTTGCATACCTGAACCACGAACAATCAAGAAATTATTCAAACTGTAACCTGCAAAATATTCTCAAGTTATTCAAGCAAATCCTCAAGCCTAAATCTCGGAAGAAATCGATCCAACACCAAGCTGTGAAGGAAAGACAACTTCAAACTGTTGAAGAGGAAACTTTTGAAGAATCAAAAAGGGTCTACATTCCAAGAAGGATTGTAGAAAGGTTCAAGGTCGAACCAGTCTCAAGTTATTGGAGGTCTTCGTGATCAAATCCAAGAAGCTTGAGCAAGTGAGCTGAAGTAGCAAGGTAGCCGCCCTGTGAAGAAGTTGAGTCGGACAAGAAAATTTGTGTGACCAAGGCATCTCTAGACCGAGTCCCAAGGATCAAGTCATTTTGTGTGATCAAGACTTGTATCTGGACTGATAACCACTTTGTACTCTGACCAATACTTAGTGGATTCCTCCAGGAGTTGGAGAAGAGAGGAGTAGAAGAATTACCCCATCTTCGAACCTCTATAAAAATTATTGTGTCATTTACATTTCAGCATTTTATTTATGCGTAACTCTTTATATCTGCTGGTAATTTGCTATCCAACTGATAATTAACAAAGTGCTAAAATCAAGTGTTTAAAACAAAGTTAAATCAAATTCAAGGGTGTTAAGTCTTCCGCTGAAAATCTCTTCACAGCCAAGTTAAGGTTTAGACTAAACAGCTGCGTTAATCTATCAACAGCTCAATCGAGTATGTTGAGTGGCTAACTTTGCTGGTTAACTAACTTAGTTGTCCCTCAAGGACTTAGTTGTGTATTTAACTCTGTAATTTTTTAAAAAGGACTAAAATCAAAAAGTTGGTAAGATTTATTCAACCCCACCCCCCTTCTAAACCTTACTCACACCCCTTGGGACCTACAAGTGGTATCAGAGCGGTTGGTTAATTGAGCCTTCCGCACTGGTTACTGAACTAGATCTCTAATCTTTTAAAGAAGTTTTTAACACTTGCCATTTCAAAATCATATCTTTTATTCAGCAAAGTTATTATCATGGAAGCAAATTTGACACGCATTCCTATGTTCACTATTGAGGAATTTGATAATCGGAAAATTCGTGATGTGCTCATCTATCTCGCTTTACATGATGAAATGTGGCTAGTGATAGAGGATGGGCCACCGCAATTATTGAAAGTGAACACAATCGCAAGGAGAGCAAACAGAAGAAGATTTAAATTTTTAG
Source organism: Rehmannia glutinosa (assembly GCA_016081115.2). Classification (NCBI taxonomy): domain Eukaryota; kingdom Viridiplantae; phylum Streptophyta; class Magnoliopsida; order Lamiales; family Orobanchaceae; genus Rehmannia; species Rehmannia glutinosa. Next base: position 351,870 of record JABTTQ020003122.1, read on the forward strand.
TTGAAAAACCAAGGATCGAATGGACCAATGATGAGAAAGAGATACAACTTGGACAATGTGGCGAAGGATATTCTCTACAAGACCCTGGACAAAGCAATGTTCAATAAAGTCAAATCATGCAAAACAACAAAAGAAATATGGGATAAACTAACTTTAATTTGTGAAGGATCAGAGCAAATTAAAGATAACAAATTATCTGTTGTTGTTCAAAAGTTTGAAAACTTTGAAATGCTTGCAGGTGGACAATGGATCAGCTGGATGCTAGATTCACTGAAATCACAAATGAGCTCTTAGCACTTAGAAAGGAATACACACAAAATGAGATGTGTATGAAGATCCTAAGGAGTCTCCCACCTGAATGGGAAATGAAGACCATGGCTCTAAGGCACTCGATGGACCTATCGAAAACATCCAATCATGAGTTATTCTCAGACCTCAAAGCTTATGAATTTGAGCTGAGAAAAAAGGATCAAGAAGAGACAGATGTACCCAAAACAGCTGCACATACAGTTAAAGATGGGAAGAGAGCTGAAATCAAGGAAGCCTTTGACCAGGAGGAAATTGCCTTGATGGTTAAAAGATTCAACAAGTTCTTCAACAAGAACTATAAAAGAAATAAGGGTGAATCCTCCAGGAGACATTCAGCTCCCTCCGAGTCAAGGGAAAATAGGCCACCCAAGAGAGCCGAGCATTAAAAAGTTGAATATCAGAGAGTTGATAATCCAAGAACGTAAAGAGTTGAGAACCTGTGTTGGAACTGTAGACAACCAGGACACTTTGCTATTGACTGTCCATATCATGTAGTCAATAAATACAGGAATGAAGAAGAAAGAAGAGTCTTCAGAGAAAGAAGACAAGAAAGGAAAAAGGCCATGTTGGCTGTAGAGACTGCTGAGACAGCTAAGTCAAAAGAAGTATCAGACTCAGAGAGTAGTGAAGCTGACTACTAAAGTGACTCTGAAGAAGAAGCAATGATCTGTCTAATGGCTAAAGAACAAGATCAACCTGACCAAGAAGATGAGGTACACTCTAACTCATCTCATTCAGACTCTAGTGATAGTGATTGTGACACACACACATCATCACCCACTGATCTTTATGATTCATTAGGCAAAATGATGAAAGATTTTGAGCACATTAAATCCTCACACACACTAATAAATGAGGAAAATAGCCAGCTCAAAAGTCAAAACTCACAGCTGACTAAGGAGCTGAGTACTCTAAGTCACATAGCTGATGAGAACAAAGAGCTGAAGGCTGAGAATGCTAATCTAATAGCTGAGATAGCTGCTATAGAAAAAAGGGAAAATGATCTCAAAAATGTGATTGCTTCATTCACAAAGGCATCTAAATCATTGGATGACCTTATTTTGAGCCAAAAAGAGTGTGGAGATAAGGCATGCATAGGATTCAATTCCTTTGTGCACAGTCAAACTCCCAGAGTGATCTTGGAAAAAGGATCTTCAAGTAATGAAGCATCTCAAAAACCCAATACACCAAATGTTGCACCCACATTCACTCCAAAGCACAATCACAAACAAACTGGCCTTGGATATAAAGGAAAAGGAAAACAACCAGTTGAGTATGCTGAGAGGACAACTGAGAAGAAATCCAGCAGAGTTCCTCAGCAAACTCCAAACATGAAGTAATCTGTGAAGAAGAAACATAGCTACCAGAAGCCCCAAAAGTTCTATCAAAGGAACACATATGATGGGAATGGTAGAAATTACCCAAGCCAAGCTGATTAGAATAATGTGAAATATCAGCAAAGATCTATGGAATAAAAGCCTAAATGGCAAAGACCTAGACCTCAGCAAAGGTCATTCCAAAGGCAAAAGAGCTATCATCAGCACACATATGCACCCAAACACTACACTCAGAAATATCACAACTACCCAAAGAAGGCAATTGCTAAGACTCACACAGGAATACAGACAAAAGAGACAGCTGTATGAATCTAAAGCCCCCAAGCAATTTGCCAAAGTGAATTATGATTATGGCACAGATAGATGGCAACCTCTTAAAGTCAGATCATTTAGCTATAGGTTGGTTGGATCATCTTACAACACTAGCCCCTCAGTACCCAGGCAAGTATGGGTACCTAAAAACTGATCTCCTTGATTGCAGGTTAAAGGAACAGCTGAGTGCCAAGGAACCTGGTACATGGATAGTGGCTGTTCCAGACACATGACAGGAAACAAGAAAAATCTGTCAAAATTCAAGGAGATTATAGGCGCAAAAGTCATTGTTGGAGGAAATGAAGCTCCAGGGGAAATAAGAGGCATTGAATCCATCAAGAAAAATGGATTAGAAATCACAGATGCTGCATACGTTGAAGGCCTCAACTTCAAACTTATTAAGCATCAGCCAACTCTGTGACAAGGGCTATAATGTTGGATTTAATATGGGAGTGTGCCAAATCAAAGACACTGAATCAAATGAAGTAGTGTTGCAAGGATCCAGACAAAAGAACATGTATGTGGTAGATTGGTTGACTGCCACACCAAGTACTTGTCTGTTAGCAAAGAGTACAACCGAGTCAAGTTGGCTATGGCACAAGAAGCTGAGTCATCTGAATTTCAAGACAATTAACAAGCTTGCAAGGAGTCATCTTGTGGAGGGTCTGCCTGACTCAGTGTACAAGAAAGAAAGTGTTTGTGATGCATGCCAAATGGGAAAGCAGATCAAATCATCATTCAAAGAAAAGTCTAGTCCATCTTCAACAAGAATTGCATCTGTTGCATGTGGACTTATTTGGTCCAGTTGAGCCAGCTAGCATAAGTGGAAAGAAATACACCCTAGTGGTGGTGGATGATTATTCAAGATATACATGGACAATTTTCATATGCAAAAAGAAGGAAACCCTGCAGAAGTTACCTCAGCTGATGAGAAGAGTTCAAAATGAGAAGAGTCAAACCATTATAAAAATAAGGTCTGATAGAGGAACTGAATTTGTCAATGGGATAATTACTCAGTATTATGTTGAAAATGGTATTGCTCATGAGTTATCTGCAGCAAGGACTCCACAGTAGAATGAAGTAGCAGAAAGAAGAAACAGAACTCTCAAGGAAGCTGCAAGGACCATGTTAGTTGAAGCTGGGCTGCCTAAAAGATTTTGGGCTGAAGCCATAAACACTGCATGTTATACTCAAAATAGATGAATGATTAACAAACAGCTGACAAAGACTCCCTATGAAATTTGGACAGGGAGAAAGCCAAATGTTGCATATTTTTTAGAATATTTGGATGTAAATGCTTCATCCACAACAATGGCAAGGATAATCTAAAGGCTTTTGATGCTAAAGCTGATGAAGGTATCTTTTTGGGTTACTCAGCTGAAAGCAAAGCCTATAGAGTGTTGAACAAGAGGACAATGGTCACAGAAGAGTCTATCCATGTGGTTTTTGATGAACCTAATGTAAATGGAGAAGACATTGAAGAGTTAGCTGATAAGCTGAATCAGCCAACTATGCAGAAGAGTCCCTATTTTGAAGCTGAAGCTGGAGCAATCAATCAAGATGAAGATGAGATTGCAGAGTCTCAAAGACAGCTGGAAAATCTGCAGCTAAATGATGATGAAAGAGCTGCTCAAGACAACTCAGCTGCAAGACGACTGAACCCAGCTGACTTACTTCGACCTGATGTGAGATGGCTGAGAGACCATCCACCAGAGCTAGTTATTGGAGATGTAAGAGATGGTGTAAGAACGAGATCCAGAGCTCAACAAGAAGCAATGTTCACTTGTTTTATTTCCCAAATAGAACCAAAAGATGTGTCACAAGTATTGGATGACACACAATGGATTCAAGACATGCAAGAAGAGCTGAATCAATTTGAAAGGAACAAAGTATGGGAATTGGTGCAAAGACCAACCCATCAAAATGTTATTTGAACAAAATGGGTTTTTCAGAAACAAGATGAATGAAGAAGGTTCTGTGGTAAGAAACAAAGCAAGATTGGTAGCCAAAGGGTATTGCCAAGAAGAAAGAATAGATTTTGATGAAACATTTGCTCCTGTTGCAAGATTAGAAGCAATAAGGGTGTTTCTTGCCTATGCTGCACACAAGAACTTCATTGTATATCAAATGGATGTGAAAAGTGCATTTTTAAATGGATTGTTGGAAGAAGAAGTCTATGTTAAGCAACCTCCAGGCTTTGAGCAGAAGACTCTTGGAGACAAGGTGTACAAGCTTAAGAAAGCTCTATATGGATTGAAACAAGCACCTAGAGCATGGTATGATACATTATCTCAATTTCTGACAGATAATGGATTCACCAAAGGCCAAGTGGACAGAACACTCTTCAGAATTCAAGATGGAGAGAGTATATTGGTTGTTCAAATATATGTGGATGACATCATTTTTGGATCCACAAACAAGGAGCTGTGTGATAAGTTCTCAAACCTCATGCAAGGCAAATTTTAAATGAGCATGATGGGAGAGCTGACATTCTTTCTAGGACTTCAAGTTAAATAGCTGAAGGATGGAACCTTCATAAGTCAAACAAAGTATACCAGAGATTTAATGAAGAAATTTGGTATGGAAGAGAAGTCCTCTGTAAAAATACCAATGAATACATCAGTTAAGATGGACATGGATGCAGATGGCAAGCCTGACAAGATACAGAGCACTTATTGGATCACTGCTCTATCTAACAGCAAGCAGCCCAGCCATCACCTTTGCAGTAGGAGTGTGTGCAAGATTCCAATCTGCTCCAAAGGAAAGTCACATGACTGCAGCTAAGAGAATCCTAAGATATTTGAAGGGATGCCAACAAGTTGGCTTATGGTATCCAAAGGAAGGTAGGTTCAAACTTATTGGTTACTCAGATTCTGACTATGCTGGATGTAGAGTTGACAGGAAGAGTACTTCAGGTACATGTCAAATGCTTGGAAACAGACTGGTTTCCTGGTTTAGCAAGAAGCAAAACTCAATAGCCACATCCACAGCGGAAGCAGAATACATAGTTGCGGGCAGCTGTTGTGCCCAAGTCTTATGGATGAGACAACAGCTGAGAGATTATGAAATTGAACAAAAAGAGATTCCAATTATGTGTGATAACACAAGTGCTATTGCAATCACTCAGAATCCTGTGTTGCATTCAAGAACAAAGCACATCGATGTCAAATATCATTTTATAAGAGATCATGTTGACAAGAAAGACATCACCTTGGAATACATCTCAACTGATAAACAGTTAGCTGACATATTCACAAAGCCCTTATGTGAATCAAGATTTGAAGAGCTTAAGCATGAGCTAGGGTTAATTGAGTGAGTTGACACTCATAAGACTCAATGAGAAGAGATAAAACATGATAGGATGAAAACAAAGCAGATTTCATAAATCGCCTAAGTGAATCACCAGTGTCGGGAAGTCGGTATGACGAGTTAGTCATTATCCGAGTCACTATACAAAAAGAGAGAAGAAGAGTTGAGTCATTTAAGGAGTGTTCGAGTTATTTATGAGCTAAGTGACAAAAACGCAATGTTTTTAATAAGCGGGGAATGTTTTTAAGGATGACGTCAGTATAATTATGATGAGTACAGTCAAAAGCTGCACAACAAGCATATGATTGGATATAAATGCTGCCACATTAAATGCGAGCAATTAAATGCAAATGAGACGTGCTAAATCTGAGCTGTTGATCTTGATCAAAATTCAAAAACCAAAAACACGTCCTTTCATAATCCATATATACTTATTCTTTCAGTTTTCTCTCTCACATTGAAAATTGTTCATCTCCAAAACTAAGAAAGCAAGTTTCTTTTCTCTCCAAAACCCTACCAGCTCTCAAAGATAGTTTATCAAGATTCAATCGGTAAAATCTTCTAGAAATGGCACCAGCACATGATTTCGCAAAGCTCGCAAAGCAAATCCACACTGGGTCAACTGTGGATTTTGAAGAGATGATAAAACAGGGTCCCGATGAAACCCTTGTGAAGAAGATTACGGATAAGATCGAGAAATCTGGGCTGAAACCCTTTCTCACATTGGAATATCATATGACGTACGTAGAGGAGGTCGCTTAGTTCTACGTAAACGCTGAAGTGCAGGACATTATAATCACTGCAAAGGACCTTGCGGAGCACTGCTTATTGCCGTCAGAGGGCATGCCGGACATATATGAAGCCGACGTTGATTTGGTCACTGCATGGAAGGAAGTGGCCAAACCCGAGTGTGCTGCAAACGTTGTCTACACAGCCGACAAGAAGCTACTGAAGGATGATTATCACAAACTGTTGGATATCATCGCCAAATGTGTAGACATGAAGTTTGAAAGCTTCAATCACCGTCCAAAACAAGTCGATCGTCATGGTCGCGATCATGGAGGAGAAGAAGATCAATCAAGCGTAAGTCGTCAGCAGCAGACTCTGCCGAGAATGTTGCAAATAAGTCCTTCAAGGGTGATGGGTCATTTGGAGGATCTCTGGGCTATGGCCTTGTAATCGGCCATTTGATGGAGGTGAAGGGTGTTCCACTCCGACATGGAAAGTCGTTCCATGTCAACAAGAAGATGTTCCGGGCAAACCTTTTAGGAGCTTAGAAGAAAGCCTATGCCAAGAGGCGGATACCGCGAGGGGAATCGGTGATTTTGGAGAAACAATCACATTCCCCTCCCAAGAAGAAAGCGCCCATGCAACAAGCAAAGAAGATAGCGCCCATGCAGTCAAGAAGAAAAGACGCACTGCCCTGCGGCCGTGTCTCCCGCCCCCAGCGATCGAGGCGGAGAAGGAACCTCAAATACCTTCTCCAACCATCAAAAAGAAGATGACTGCCAAGCCAAGAAAGGCAGCTCCTCAGTCAAAGAAATATGCACTGGTCCTCACCGCCAAGGATGCTGAGGAAGAAGTATCCGAACGTAACTTCCTCTCGGTAAGGAAAAAAAGAAGAATAAGAATCACCAAGCTCTGAGCTTGAGAAGACAAGAGTCCGCCACTCATTTGGAAAAAAGTCTCTCGAGGCTGAAGAAGTGCGATAAATAAATTATTGATGAAACAACCAAGTCTGCCGAGGCCGATCAGCAGGCGGCAAATTGGAGATCCAGTGTGGGACGTAATAAATTTGAGGAATAAGAAGCAACGGAGACAGAAGAATCCCCTGTTGACAGGACTGTGTCTCTACCGGCCCCCAATGCTACTGAAGGTGCAGAGCAGCAGAATTTGCTACCTTCTATTCCTGAAAAAGAAGGCCAACAAGAGGAGAATGATGATGATGAGATATTTATGTACTCTCCCTTGTACCAAGACATCCAGAACCGTCTGAGAGACTGGAGGAAGTGGAAGATGAGTCACTCTAGGGTGCAGTTTGAACACCCAGAGTTTATTGATGAGGAAGAGGAACTTTTCAGGTTTCTTGAAGTTGATCTGATCTTTGCAAGCCCTGGATGAGGATAATCAGTATTGATATGCTTTGCAAATTTGCAAGGAACAAGAAAAGGCTAGAGCAGCTGAGGAAGCAGAGGCTCGTGAGAAAGCCAGCATCTGTCCTCTCACTAGAACAAGCGATCACACTCACCCTCATCTTGACATGCTCTCAGACAGTGATGAGGATATGGACCCTATTGCTGAACAAGAAAAGTTGGACTTGCAGCAAGCCATACGGGAATCCACATTGATGCATGAGAAACAGCTGATGGAAGGACCAGGAGAGTCTTCCAAATCTCAGCTGGAGATTGATCCGTTGGGATTGGTACAGCAGATTCCCACAGTTATTGTTGCAACCACTTCCCCAGTTCACTCAGAGGACGGATCTAAGGGAATTTGCGATGACACTAGGAACTTTGGCACCCAAGTTGAGCCAACCCTTGTTGAAGGTGTCTTACCACCTGCCCCCATGGTTGAACACTCATTTGACAAAGCCGGAGTCCGGGAGAGTGACCCCAACATAAGTCACTCGGTGGTGAGCCACCGAGGGGGAAACTCACTCCACTGCAACTAGGTCGGAGGATGCTGCAGATGAGTCCACCATGCAGAAAGGAGGTGAAGTGGAGAAGGAAAAAGAAAAAGAACAACAGCAAGTTGTCACCGATTTAAGCTCGGACGAGATAAACTGTTTGGTGAAGTGCAACACTTTGCGGGCCGAGGATCACGATGTAGTCAAGGCGCATGATGGATCTCGCCCGGGAGTTCACATTCTCAGGCACTCGAAAGTGAAATCCACGGAGTTGAGACTCTGTGGATGCCACTGCAGAAGACCCTAAGACAGTTGCGTCTGTCGAAGGGATTTTACAAGGCCCCGTTGCAGTTGAGACTGCAGAAGGTAATGAAGGCCTAAGGGAGGTTGAGACTTCCCTAGGTAAAAATCAAGGAGATAAGAGCATTCCTCAGAATATAATTGCTGATCCAGAGGAGGAAAGCGGCGCTCTTCATGACTCCCAGGATGATCCTGATACAACATTCCTGGGATCTGCAGATGAAGCTGAATCAACCCCTGCTAAAGAGGATTCAGCTGAGGATGTTCTTCCAAGTACGAGTAAGCCAGAATTCAAGGCTGCTCGACAAACTTTCAATTTTGATGATGAGCCAAACCCTCAAGTCTCATCATCTTCCGATGACGCCATCGATACCGCCGAGGAAGTCAACTCAAGAGGACAAAAAAGTGAGACCGAAGAAGTTGTTAAGACAGTGAGGCTCAGCCAGCTGGGTCAATACCATCAAAGGCCCCAGCTGAATCACAGTCAACTACGCAGGCTTCTAGAGCTGCAGCAGAGACTACCTCGTGCACAATATCTCAAGTGCGAGACGGTGCATATGAATAAGTGTTTCCTTTCTCTCAAGAACTGCCCGTACTTGAAGAAGAAAGTGTAAGAGAACAGAGGCTCTACACCGTCCAAGAAGACCCTATAATCCCTACTGATTCGATTGTGCCAATTGATTTCAATTTCAATGCAGAGTGGCCGGCAGCTGACTCAAGTCAGACAGCTGAGATGCGTGAAATCTTCAAGAAAACCTGTGAAGAGATTGAGAAGATTGAACGGCACCAAGCCTCTCTCGACATACGCCTGAACAACAGAGATGCCACTCTCACAGCAGACTTGAGGGGAGTGGTGGTCAGGATAAGGGAATGGTCTCAACAGCAGAGTGCCATGCGTCTCGAGCAAGTTCGCTACTTCAAAGCACTATACAACAGAATGCTGGTATGGAGTGCTGACAATGCAGACATGAAGGCGAGGATGTAGACCTAGATGGAGAGATTGCATGCCTCCCATACAACTGAAATGGAGTTGCTGCGTGAATTTCATCGCAAAGAACTTCTGCGCGTCGAGGAAAACATGAATACCAAATTCAGCCTTCTTATGGTGAAATGAAACTGGTGGCGGCCGAGTCCAAAGCCACCCGCTCGAATTCGAACAAAGATACTCCGCAGCAGACTCCAAGCAAAATTCAGCCTATCAGATCGAGTTCATGCTTCTTTGGTATGTTTGGGGGTTCCTCTCTCCTTTGATGATGCCAAAATGGGGAAAAAGGAATACCGAAGATGCTTAAGGGACGGTTGGTGAGAAGGAAAAGGCGGTATCGCAGAGAAGAAAGATCTGTTTGTTGAGAAGAGGAAGGAGAAGGGAAAAAGCTGTTGAGGGGGAAATGTCAAAGGATTTGACATTGATGATTCTTGAAACCCTCAAAGAAGGTCACGTCACAGCCGACATCATCAGCAAACTTCCTGTAACTCTGCCGTTGTATCACTCTGTTGTGCCCATGTCTCATAAGAAAAAGATTGTAGAAGCAGAGATGGAGGATTTCGACAAAAGAACGGATGCCCGTGTTGAAGAGATGTTAAAACAATTTAGAGGCATTCTAGCACGAAAAGACACTGATGCCATTCCAGATGATGGGAACGAGCCAAGATCCGTTAAAGAGTTTAAAACACTCGAGTCCGAGGAATACTTCAAGGATATATCCATAGCCCAAGCCTGGGACTTTTCGGGAGAAAGGTCCGAAGTCATGCGAAGAAGGCGACAAGCGATGAGACAAAAAGGGGAAAGAGGAATACCAGAAGATGCTTAAGGGGATGGTTGGTGAGAAGGAAAAGGAAGCAAATTTGCAGAGAGAAGAAAGATAAATCTTGCTCGTAAGAGGAAGGAGAAGGAAAAGTGTTGAGGGGGAAATGTCAAAGGATTTGACATTGATGATTCTTGAAACCCTCAAAGAAGGTCACGCCACGGCCCGACATCATCAACAAACTTCCCCGTAAGAATCCGCTCTATCACTTTGTTGTGCCCATGTCTCATACGAAATAGATTATAGAAGTAGAGATGGAGGATTTCGACAAAAGAACGGATGCCCGTGTTGAAGAGATGTTAAAACAATTTTGAGGCATTCCGGCAGGAAAAGACACCGATGCCATTCCAGATGACGGGAACGAGCTAAGATCCGTTGAAGAGTTTAAAACACTCGAGTCCGAGGGATACTTCAAGGATATGTCCATAGCCCAAGCCTTGGACTTATCTTTGGGAGAAAGGTCCAAGGTGTGCGAAGAAGGCGACAAACAATGAGACTACTAGCGATCACTCTCTTTGGTCACTCGCTAGAAAGAAGAAGACTCGACAATACACGCCCGGAGGAGGAGGAATAAGTGGTGGAGGTAGAGGCTTTAAACCTAGACCTCTACCCAAAAACATTGAATACGTAGATCCATGCAAGAAAGGAAGAATCTACTGGGTTGGGTATGATGAAGTGGCCAATCGGGAAGTGGCTAGGAAGAATGATGAATATGCGAAAATAATTGAAGAAGAGAACAAAAGGCAAGATCAGATGTGGCAAGAAAGACAGGAAAGAAAAAGAAGAGATGAAGCTGCGAAGAGAGCTTACGAGAAAAAGATGGCAGCTGAAGATGAAAAGAAGAGGAAGAGAGCAGAGGACGACAGAGCTGAAGAAGAAAGAAGGAGGCAGCGAAGGCGATGAAGTGTTGTTGTCCACCCCTTCATGTATTTTACTATTGTAAATGCATATATATGTAAGTCTTCTGTACGTTGAATAAGAAATCTGTAATTTCTATACTTTTGCGTAGATATAGAATACTATGTTTGCTCTGATACACTTTGTAAACAGCTGTGTAAAGAACAAGAATGTTATGATCAATAAAAAGATTGATTCTACGCATACATTCTCTGTTACTGCATTGTCTGTATGTATCTTTGATGCTTACATTTTGTTTGTATGTTTTAAGTTTTAGCATCATCAAAAAGGGGGAAATTGTTGGGAAATTTATTGTTTAGATTTTGATTAATGCCATGTAAAACATAGACTAGATAGGGTTGTTCGAGCTGAGTCAAGTCATCTATGCCTGGATATACAAGAAGTCAACTGAAGATTGGGATAAAGACTCCGTTGTGAAGCAGCTAAGTATGGCAAGGAAGAGATGTCTAGGACTCGACTGAATGAGTATCAGCTGAGATACAGCTGTAAGAAGAGTCAGTTAAGTCAACTCAAGAAGCCAAGTCTCAAGTTGAAGTGACAAATGAGTCTTTCAATCATTGGAGCAGACTCAAGTCACCTGGGAAAAGGCAGCTGCAAAGAGGAGTTAACTGAAAAGAATCCGTTGCACAAAAGTCAAGAATATTACTTAAACAAGTAATACTTCCATCTTTGCCATGTCTTAAAGTGCTCGATCCCGAAGCGTGCAAAAGGAATAAACCAATGGGAAGCACTAAACCTCGTGTCGAACACGGTGTGGACATTCATTTAATACGAGGAAAGGTCTACATCTCAAGATTGAAGACCAAGAAAAAGACAAGCCAATCTTAAAAACAAGTGACTTTTAAAAATCAGCTATCTCTTCAACGGCGGATTTTTGAAAGTTCACTATAAAAGCCGAGGAATCACTTTGAGAAAAGGTTACCTTGCATACGAACCACGAATAATCAAGCAATTATTCAAACTGTAAACTGCAAAATATTCTCAAGTTATTCAAGCAAATCCTCAAGCCTAAATCTCGAAGGAAATTGATCCAACACCAAGTTGTGAAGGAAATACAACTTCAAACTATTGAAGAGGAAACTTTTGAAGAATCAAAAGAGGTCTACATTCCAAGGAGGATTGTAGAAAGGTTCAAGGTCGAACCATTCTCAAGTTATTGGAGGGCTTCGTGATCAAATCCAAGAAGCTTGAGCAAGTGAGTGAAGTAGCAAAGCGGCGCCACTGTGAAAAGAAAAGGCCGAGACGGACGAGAAGCCATTTGTGTGACCAAGGCATCTCGATCGAGTCCCAAAGGATCAAGTTAGTTGTGTGATCAAGACTTGTATACGGGTGATAACCACTTTGTACTCGATCAATACTTAGTGGATTCCTCCAGGAGTTGGAGAAGAGAGGAGTAGAAGAATTACCCCATCTTCGAACCTCTATAAAAATTATTGTCATTTACATTTCAGCATTTTATTTCTGCATAACTCTTTATATCTGCTGATAATTTGCTATCCAACTGATAATTAACAAAGTGCTAAAATCAAGTGTTTAAAACAAAGTTAAACCAAATTCAAGGGTGTTAAGTCTTCCCATGAAAATCTCTTCACGCGACCAAGTTAAGGTTTAGACTAAACAGTGAGTTATTCTATCAACAGCTCAATCGAGTCTGTTGAGTGGCTAACTCAGCTGGTTAACTAACTTAGCTGTCCCTCAAGGACTTAGCTGTGTATTTAACTCTATAATTTTTTAAAAATGACTAAAATCAAAAAGTTGGTAAGTTTTATTCAACCCCCCCATAGCCTTTTTCTTTTCCTGTCTTCATTCTCTGAAGACTCTTCTTTCTTCTTCATTCCTGTATTTATTGACTACAGGGTATGGACAGTCAATAGCAAAGTGTCCTGGTTGTCTACAGTTCCAACACAGGTTTTTAGCTCTTTGGTCAGCTCTTTTCGTTCTTGGATTATCAGCTCTCTGATATTCAACCTTTTGATGCTCAGCTCTCTTGGGTGGCCTACCTTCCCTTGATTTAGAGGGAGTTGAATGTCTTTTGGAGGATTCACCTTTGTTTCTTTTGTAGTTCTTGTTGAAGAACTTGTTGAATCTTTTAAGCACCAGGGCAATCTCCTCCTGGTCAATGATTTCTTTGGCCTCAGCTCTCTTCCCATCCTTAACTATAAGTGCAGCTGTTTTGGGTACAGTTGTCTCCTCTTGATCCTTTCTTCTTAGCTCAAACTCGTAGGCTTTGAGGTCTGAAAATAGCTCATGGTTGGATATTGTTGTGAGGTTCATAGAATGTCTCAGGGCCATGACCTTCATTTCCCATTCAGCTGGGAGGCTTCTCAGAATCTTCATACACATTTCCTTCTGTGTATATTCTTTCCCAAGTGCTGATAATTCATTTGTGATTTTAGTGAATCGAGCATCCAGCTGATCCAAGGTTTCACCTGCAAGCATTTTAAAATTTTCAAATTTTTGTACACCAACGGACAATTTGTTTTCTTTAATTTGCTCAGATCCTTCACAAATTAAAGTTAATTTATCCCAGATTTGTTTTGCATGCAGTTTGACAAGATTTGACTTTGTTGAACATTGCTTTGTCCAAGGTTTTGTAAAGTATGTCCTTGGCCACATTGTTCAAGTTGTATCTTCTTCGTCCTCGTTTGTCCATTCGATCGTCATTGGTTTCTCAACCAGGGTGGTCTTCTTCAAGCAGCCTTCCTCTCCTTGGATCGTGCTCTCAGACAAATGTGTTCTCTTTCGATTTGCAGTGGCCCATCCTCTATCACTATCCACATTTCATCATGTAAAGCGAGATAGATGAGCCTCGCATACGAATTTTCATCATCAAATTCCTCAATAGTGAACATAGGAATACGTGTCAAATTTGCTTCCATGATAATAACTTTGCTGAATAGAAATAGCTTTTGAAAGAGCAAGTGTTAAAAACTTCTTTGAAAGATTGGAGATCTAGTTCAGTAACCAGTGCGGAAGGCTCAATGAACCAACCGCTCTAATACCACTTGTAGGTCCCAAGGGGTGTGAGTAAGGTTTAGAAGGGGGTTGAATAAACCTTACCAACTTTTCGATTTTAGTCTTTTTTAAAAAATATTACAGAGTTAAATACACAGCTAAGCCCTTGGGGGACAACTAAGTTAGTTAACCAGCAGAGTTAGCCACTCAACAGACTCGATTGAGCTGATGATAGAATAACTCAGCTGTTTAGTCTAAACCTTAACTTGGCTGTGATGAGATTTTCAGCGGAAGACTTAACACCCTTTTAATATGATTTGATTTGTTTTAAACATTTGATTTTAGCACTTAGTTACTTATCAGTTGGATAGCAAATTTTCAGCAGATATAAAGTGATATGCAGAAATAAAATGCTGAAATGTAAATGACACAATAATTTTTATAGAGGTTCGAAGATGTGGTAATTCTTCTACTCCTCTCTTCTCCAACTCCTGGAAGAATCCACTAAGTATGATCAGTACAAATTGGTTATCACCCGATACAAGTCTTGATCACACGGTGACTTGATCCTTTGGGACTCGATGCCGAGATGCCTTGGTCACACAAGTGGCTTCTCGTCCGACTCGAAAGCTTCTTCTTCTGGCTGGCTGCCTTGTTACTTACTTACTTGATCAAGCTTCTTGGATTTGATCACGAAGCCCTCCAATAACTTGAGACCGGTTCGACCTTGAACCTTTCTACAATCCTCCTTGGAATGTAGACCCCTTTTGATTCTTCAAAAGTTTCCTCTTCTTGATTTGAAGTTGTCTTTCCTTCACGACTTAGTGTTGGATCGATTTCCTTCGAGATTTAGGCTTGAGGATTTGCTTGAATAACTTGAGAATATATTGCATGTTACAGTTTAAACAATTGCTTGATTGTTCGTGGTTCAGGTTAACCAAGGTAACCTTTTCTCAAAGTGATTCCTCAGCCTTTTATAGTGAACTTTCAAAAATCTGCCCGTTGAAGAGATAGGCTGATTTTTGAAAATCACTTGTGTTCGTTGGCTTGTCTTGTTGCGATCCTTGATGTTGACATTTCCTCGTATTAAATGAACGTTGACTTTTCGTAATCGACACAAGTGCGATCTTCCCATTGGTTTATTCCTTTTGCACGCTTCGGGGATCGAGCACTTTAAGACATGGTAGCATGGAAGTACTACTTGTTTAAGTAAATTCCTTGACTTCGGCAACGGATTCTTTTGATCGTCTTGACTCGACTGCAGTCCTTTATTCCCCAAGTGACTTTGAGTTAGCTTCTAATCAATGAATGACTCATCTGTCACTTCAACTTGAGACTTGGCTCCTTGAGTTGACTTGCTTGACTCTTCATACAAATGTCTCGGTGATACTCCTCGCCGATCGAGTCCTTGATCTTCTTCTCTTGGCCATACTCGATTGTTCCTTAGCGGAGTCTTCATTTGATCTTGATTGACTTCTTGTATTCCCGAGCATACCGACTTCACTCACTCATACAAACCCTATCTATTACAATACAAATTACAAGGAAAATGGGGTGCCAACTTTCTAGTCTAAGTTTTACATGGCATTCATCAAAATCTAAACAATAAATTTCCCCACACTTTGCAGTCAGGAAGGCTTTTAAAAAATGGCCTCTATTTTTACTAGCTAAAAAGTTTACTTTAAAAATTGATAATTCAAGTGTCAAAACTTTTCTGAAAAATAAAATTGAATCAAAACTAGAAAAGACTAGATTACTTAGATGGCAGGCTGAATGTCAATATTATGACTATGATATTCTCATTATAAAATCTCATGAGAGCATTCTTGCAGATTTCTTGACACGAAATGGAAGGACGCATTGCTAACAAGGTCCTTAAATGAGTAAGACATCTCAGGAAAACCTGGAGAGTCTAGAAAGAGATTTTGGGATGTTATGTCTCAATTCAGAAGTCGTTGGATGACTCCAACAAGATGACCAGAAATCTATTTCTAGTCAAATACAAGCATGCCAGTTTGCTCAAGGACAATTGCACTTAGCACTGCAGGGTCCTCTCCTCCAGGCCGCATCTACTACGATGCAGAAAAGGGTGATTAGAGAACTGGGCTCTAACCCGGAGGTTATGGATTCAAAATACCACAGTCACAATTGTTTCAAGTGATGCATCCTCCGAAGATATACAAACTGTAACAAATGTTGAAGCTCCAGTGTCATATAACGAGTCTTCAAGTCAACCCAGCACCTCTGGGGTTAAAAAGGGAGAGTGAAATCTTAGGCTACAAACATGCAAATATAAGGTTCAAACTGATGAGATTAAGATTTCTCCAATACAAGTTTATCAATGACAATGAGGGAAATTGATTACAAGAAAATGTATTAACCCAGAAAAAACAATGGTTGATATCTCAGGCAAATACCCAAGCTTAGATGAAACCAGGAAGTCATTCAAATGAAGTACAAGAATGGGTGTCACCAGGATTTCCATAAATTTCAAAGTTATCGAAATTGATTGGGGAAGCAGTTTAAGAGACATGGGCCAATAATCCACATTTGGCTAGAAGATATATTTTGGAACTGTATTTTATCAGTGCAGCTCCAGAACCAGCAAAGAAAGGTCTCAATGAAGCTTTTCATTTCATCAAGCTAAGAAGACGAGATGGAAATGATTTAAAATATATTAAGGCAGCTTCACCGGAAGAAGTACCATTACTGGTAGGAGCAAGTTTAGAAGATGAAGCTTTTATATGGCGAGCATGGAGACTTTGGGTTTGTCTAACTGAAATGGACAAAGTCAAGTATCCATTCAAGTTTTAGAATTCAGCAAATGGATCTTTCCTTCTGAATACAATGATAGGATCAACTACAGGATTTGCAAATGGACTTTTCGAGACAAAGAGGTGAATTCTCTGGGAGAACAAGATTTTGGCTAGTAAAGAAACGTATCGAAAATTCTGTAACATGGCGCATGTTAGCCGTTGGATGGATTGGATCTGTTAGACATGCCCCAACCAGAAAAAACCCGAGTTTGGAAAATGATTCCGACCCAAACCCGACTGACAAGACCATAAAGCTGTAAAGGATAATGGCCAGCTCACAAGACGTGTTATCCTCAGGGACCACATAAACCAACTCTTTAAAAGATTCCCCAACAAACCTAACATGGGCTGAGTCACGCGGAAGAAAAAGAAAAGTAGCTAGTGAGAAAATAATTCAGGATAAAGATGTAAGCAGTGACGTCTAATATTTCAACAACCTTTGGAATCCCCCTTTCAAGTCTAGATTTAATTCTATAAATAACGAGAGTTGAAAAAAGTTGAGGACATCGAACATTTCTCTTAATTTTCTTATAAAAATTAGATTGAAAAATTTGTAATATCTAAGTGTTTTAGTTTTTTAAGTTTTATTTATTTTCAAGTCCAAGCCTAATTAATGAGAGGCTAAACAAGTATTCTCCTCCTAAAAGGAGATTACTAATGCAATAAATTCTTATTTAAGTTCTTATTAAAGGAGACTTTTGCTTCAACATGTGTTCAGAATATTTGATTAATTTATCCCTTTGAAGAATTATCTTATACACCTAGAGTAGGAAAAGAACTAAGGTTGTGATGAGCAGTTTCTGAAGCAGTCGGATAACTTGTAGACCATCTTCCCTGGTTGGCGAGGTTGGACGGGGACGTCTGTCAAACGTTTTAGGGGCAGTGATTTTCCGACTGGTGGTGTTGCGAGCCATCTCACCCGAAGCTATTTTGGTAAAACAAAGGTATGAATTTTAAGGGATATTTTAATTTTACGGAAGCATGTTGGACCTGGTATGGTCGTAATGGACTATATCCATTTTTGTTAATAAACTTAGGCAAATTCAAGATTTTAATGCATGTTAGTGAGGTCTTTACAGAAGTATGCATTGTTAAGTTTATCAGCTTGAAACCTGACATGATCTACTTAAAACCTCTGAATGGATACTGGATCTAAGTACGTGTAACAATGCCACGAATAAAACAGGTGATGAAAAATGAAGGATTTTGTACCATGTGATACGTTGCATAATTTAAAATAAATATGGTAATTTGGGAATATCATTGCAATATTTATAAACTACAGGTCTATTTATGAATATTTCTAAAATTGTGGGACTGAAATTGCAAAATTTGAAAATAGTGAGATAATTTTTGCAAAGTACAGGACTAAAATTGCAATAAGCATAATCATGTGGGACTGAGTTTGCAATTTTCTCGACTATATTATGTCCTTTAAGATCTGAATTGATTTTGTGACAGTGAATTGTTTCCTGTTAAATGGGAGTATTTTTTTCATTCATATATATAGTTCCATTGATTAGACTAACTGATTCGATTTTCGATTTTTCCAAAGTTTCAAATATGGCAACTATTAAAGAGTTGTGAGAATCTTTGTCATATGTTGTAAGAGATTTGTGGTGATTACTGCTAATCCTTTTAAACATAGAAGAAAAATATGCAATATGAAAGACAGTGCTAGTTTCACCACTAGCTTGTAGCTCAAGTGGTATCACTAACCCTTTATAAGGGTGTTAACCAGGGTTCGAACCCTTTATCTTTCAGTTTCTTTAAAATTTATCTCCTCCCCTCCAACCAGTACTCCCAACTTATTAAAAGAAAGACATTGCTAGTTTCTCGATTTTTCTCTTTTCACATATGGGTATCTGGTGTCAATCTTTTGGATTCAATTGTCTTGAAATGATGGAGCCTTTCTATCCATACATCTAATATGGCTAATCTCCGGAGCATTGATATACGAAGCGATTGAAAGGCTTATCAACAAAATGTTGGAAAATCGATCCTCATTAATTCCTGGGGCCAAACAAAAACAACTAAGAAATAAAATAACAACAAACCAAAATACAAGATTTGCGTGGAAACTCCAAAACCGAAGAAAACCACGACCCTCAGAGCAATTCTACTGTAAATTATACAATTACACAGAATTTTTTTTCTCCTGACTTCAACACTCTCACACTATTACAAATCTTTAACTAACTCACACCTTCTCCCAACTCTACAAGAGAATAAAAGAAAGCAATTTAGAAGAATCAAAATACAAATATTATAGTGTATTTGATTGGTGCACTTAAAATCAAAACACATGGGTTCTTTAAATAGTCTTATGGTTCCTATCCTTTTTGTTCCCAAATCAATGTGGGATAGTTTTACTTCTTTTATTTTTAACACCCAAAAACAACAAATTCTATCTTGGCAAAATAAAAAAAGTTCAATTTGTTAGATAAATATTTTTATCGTAATTTTGATGATTTCATTTAAATAAGTTTTATACCAAAACAATGTCCCCAAATATTGTCCAAATACTTCAAAACATTTTCAATGATTTTAACTAAAACTTTGAAGTACCTCTTGAACTTTATTTTTGACAAAATTCGGACAATTTCTATGTACTTAGGTCGACCGGTCGCCCTATAGGGCAACCTGTACCTGAAAGTTGGACAAAACAGAGAACAAACAAAGGGACTACAGAGGTGGGGTCCACCGGTCGACCTCATGGTTGACCGGTGCCTGGGATTCCAATTTTTCCTGCAAATTCGTTTTGTCTAAAGGGAGACCGGTTGGACCCTAGGGGGACCCGTCACACCCACTAGGCGACCGATCCCCATATGTAGTCAACCGTTCCCCATCCAATGGCAACTCGTATGAATATATTTTCAACGTCTTTTTACATTTTGAACTTGTTAGAGGGCGATCGGTCGCCCTAAGGTTTTATCAGCAGAAACTATCCATTGCAGCATACAACTTTTCATGAAAGTGTGGCTTTTCTTCTAACAGCTATTTTCTTGGATTATTTGGCATTTCTTTTGCAGATTTCACTCATCTAGGAGGAGCCTATGTTGGTGGTTAAACCTAGGAGCTCTCCTATAAATACATAAAATCTTGAAGGATCAAAAATACACACAAGCATACATCACAACAAGCAAAAATCAGCAAATTGTTTGTTCTTCACTTTCAACATACTTGTTGTATTTAGCCTAAACTTTACACTTGCACATCTTGAGTATTAGGCTTTACCTTCTTTATTACACTTGTACTTCAAAGTTGTATACTTCATTTGATTTGTAATCTTGATTGGTTCAAATCATCCAAGATAAGACATACTTGTTAAGTGTTCTTGTGGTAAGAGCACACTTGGTTTGTTCTAGGTGTTGAAGAGTTTGGTGCTCTTCATTGTTGTAAGAAGATTGTGGTGATCTTCATAGGTGATTTTGTAAGAAGAGTGTGGTACTTTTTAAGGTAATGGTTGTAATAATTTGGTATCTATTAATAAACTTTTTTCTTTTCGAAATCCATTCGGACATACCGGGTTGTAGAGCACGTAGGCCCTAGATGGGTTGAAGCTCTATAAATCATCATGTGTTGATTTATTTTCTACACTTCTACTTCTCCACCTTCTTCATATTCAAAAAAGAGGGCGTAAATCGGCAAATTGGGAAAATCTATTCACCCCCTCTAGATTTTCGTATCCACTTGGACTAACAAGTGGTATCAGAGCCAAACTCTTTGGCAAGCTCGTTTTCCATTGCGAGTAAAGAGGAAAGATCCATGGCTACGAATGAAGCCTATCTCACCGCCGGCTCCTCAACAAACAAGCCACCACTTTTCGACGCTAACAACTACGCTTTTTGGAATACTGAATGGAATGTTTTCTTCAAGGTTGCGGTTTTGGCATTTGGAATGCGGTTCTTGAAGGAATAGATCAACCAACAAAGCAGTTGGAGGATGGAACTACGGTCCTCAAAAGTTTTAAAGATTTCAATGAAAACGATAAGAAAGCTTTCTCTCTAAACGGTAAGGCTTTGGATATTTTGCTTTGCTCACTCACCACCACCGAGTATAACCGTATTGGAGGAATAAGGTCGGCACATGAAGTGTGGGAAAATTAGAAACCATTTATGAAGGTACTAAGAAAGTTAAACAAGCTAGAAAAACAATGTTTGTTAAAGATTTTGAAAACTTCATAATGCTCGAGAGTGAAGGAATTTCAACAAAGGTGCAAAGGCTAGACAACATCGCCAATCCCCTATTGATGCTCGGAAAATATTGAATGCTCGATGACCAAAGTATTGATGGCTCTTCCTGGCTCATGGTCCGAAAAAGTGACGGCTATAACGGAAGCACAAAACCTTGAGACTCTCAAGTTTGATGAACTCATTGGAAATCTTCTCATCTATAACAATCAGGTATGCCATCCACACCTAAAGGCCTTACTTCAAATAATTCCTATTATATTAGTGAGGATGAGGATGAGGAGACGACCGCCTATGTTCGGAATTTTCCAAGTTTGTTAATAAAAATAAGGCAAGAATATCTAGAGACAACTCATGTTTTAAATATGGAAAACCCGTGCACTTCATAGCCAATTGTCCCAAGATGGTAGAAGAAGAACAAAAGAAGAAAAAGCCTTTTTCGAAAAAGAAAGCTCTAAATGTGGATGTCAAAACTTGGGATGAACTTCTTGCAACATCCGACAAGGAAGAGGAAACCTAACATGGTCCATGGCCGTAGATGATGAAAATAATAAGGTACGCTCAAACTCTTCATCTTCCTCTTTAATTGATGAACTCCAAAGTGATTATGATGATTTATATAATGAGTTTAGAGACATGATTTGCAAATACAAGAATTTGAAAAAGGAGTGTAAAGAACTAAAATTACAAAAAGATAAGTTATTTACTTCTTGTGAATCTCTTGATCATGCTCATTCAATTACTCTTGCTAAAGTTTAAAGTCTCAATTCTGAAAAACAATTGCTCACTAAAGAAATTGAAATTTTGAAAAAGGATGTGCAATATTTTAATTTGAGTTCCGATAAGGTCACAAAACTCCTTGGTGCACAAATTACAAACCTTTCCAAGCAAATTTTAAGAAAAATAACCAACCTCCAACTTTTGTTCGTGCTAGTTCTCCTAGAATAAATCTTTGTTATTATTGTGGTAAGAATGGAGATTTCGCTAGCACATGTAAACTTAGAATTAGCAATAGTCATTTTTGGAGACCTAAAGGTCTCAATGCTAACCCCCATGGACCTCAAAACTCTACCGTACCTAAAACAACTTATTTGTAGGTACTAAGGGCAATAACAATCACGGAGGATACCAAATGACTCGTGGACAATGGATTCCGCGCCATATGACCGGAATAAAAGAACTTTTTACCAGCATCAGGTTCCAAGAAGAAGGTATGGTCATGTTCGGGAATGGCAAAGGTAAAATTCTTGGAAATAGAGACATTGGTAATTCTTCTTTCTCTCTTCGTAATGTTTTACTAGTTGATGGGGTCAAGTTCAATTTGATAAGTGTAAGCCAACTTTGTGATTCAAATTATGATGTTGTTTTTAATAAAGAAAAATGCCTTGTTCTTAAAAATGGTAAAATTATTTGTGAAGCTAGTAGAAAAAGGCAATCTTTATAAAATTTGAACAAGTGATTTGGTTAGTCAAAATGTTTCTTGCCTTGTCGCCAATAATGATTTAACTAGTTTATGGCATATGTGACTTGGACATGTTAGATACAAAAATTTGCAAAATATTTACAAAAACCAACATGTCAAAGGACTACCCAAGTTAAATTTTGAAAATCTTGGCTTATGTGACACTTGTCAAATGAACAAATTAGTTAAAAGTAGTTTTAAGCCCAAAATAAAATTTCCACAACCAAGCCTCTACAACTTCTTCATTTAGATTTGTATGGGGACATTGGCACGACTAGTCTAAGTGGAAAACGTTACACTTTTATTATAGTCGATGATTTTTGTAGATATACTTGGGCTATTTTTCTTGCTAACAAAAGTGATGCCGCTAATGAGTTTACTAAGTTGTGTGGACTTATTGACAATGAAAAAGATTATATTATTAAGTCTATAAGAATTGATCGAGGAGGTGAATTTGATGGTGATTTTAGAATCTTATGTGGAACAAAGAGATATGCTCATAACTTTTCGATTCCAAGAACTCCACAACAAAATGGTGTAGTCGAAAGGAAAAATCAGACTCTTCGAGAAATGTGTCAGTCCATGCTCAACAAATTTCACTTCCAAAATATTTTTGGACAGAAGCCATGAACACCACTTGTTATGTCATAAACTGGGTATATCTTCGTCCCAAGCTAAATAAAACTCCTTTTGAGCTTTGGAAAGGAAGAACACCAAATATTAGTTACTACAAAATATTATGTTGCAAGAGTTTTATTTTGACCAAGGATCAATTGGACAAACTTGATCCTAAGGCCGATGAAGGGATATTTATGGGGTACTCGACTAAGAGCAAGGCATATCGGGTTTATAACAAGACTAGCATGGTGGTTGAAGAATCTATTCATGTCAAATTAAATGAAGCCTCCGGTGCTGAAAGAATTGATGATAGTGACGAAGAGGATGAAGTTGAATCAATTGTTCCAAATGATACTTACAATGATCAACATTCTACCTTAAAGGATAAACCTTCAACTTCTAATGTTCAACAAGAGGATAAGGGTGAAAATTCAGATCTTCCCGTGGTATTGAAATTTAAAGGAGATCATCCGAAAGATCTTATCATTGGGGATCCTCTTGATAAGGTGATGACTAGATGAGAATTTTCCGAAAAAGCTCTTATATCTTAAAAAGAGCCTAAAAATGCTAAGGAAGTCATTGAAGATAAAGATTGGTTTCTTGAGATGCAAGAGGAGTCGAATCAATTTGAAAGGAATGATGTTTGGGAGCTAGTACCTTGTCCTCCATCACAAATAATTATTGTCACAAAATGGGTATTTCGAAGCAAACTCGTTGATCAAGGCACCATTGTTCGAAATAAAGCAAGGTTAGTAGCTCAATGGTATTGTCGAGAAAAATATATTGATTATGATGAAACATTTTTACTTGTAGAACGTTTAGAAGTTATTCGTATTTTACTTACCTACTCTTGCTTTAAAAATTTCAAACTTTACGGAATGGATGTTAAATCCGCTTTTCTAAATGGTTTTATTCAAGAAGAAGTCTATGTCAAACAACCTCTGGGGTTTGAAAATTTTTCTAGGCCAATTGATGTTTATAAACATAAAAAGACCTTGTATGGTTTAAAACAAGCACCCCGAGCTTGGTGTAATAGACTTAGTTCTTTTCTTTTGCAAAATAGTTTTACAAGAGGTAAAGTTGATACAACTCTATTTGTTTTTGAAAAAGGGCAAGATTTTTATTAGCGCAAATTTATGTAGATGATATTATTTTGGTGTTACTAATGAATCTCTATGCAATAAATTTCTAAGCTTATGCAAGGTGAATTTGAGATGAGTATGATGGGAGAACTCAATTTCTTCCTTGGGCTTCAAATAAAATAATGCCAAAAAGATATTTACATATATCAATCGAAATACACCAAAGAGCTTCTAAAGAAGTTCAAAATTGAGGAAGGAAGAATCGTTGTTACTCCTATGGCAACAAATATCAAGTTTCATAAGGATGAGAAAGGCAAGTTGGTTGATGAATCAAAATATCGAGATATGATTTGGTAGTTTACTTTATTTAACCGTAAGTAGACCAGACATTTTTCATGTCATATGCCTATGCGCTCGATTTCAAAGAAATCCCAAAGAATCTCATTTAAGTGTCGTTAAAGAATTTTTTGATATTTGAAAGACACAATTTCTTATGGCTTGTTATATCCAAAGAATGAAAATTTTTCTTTAAAAGGATATAGTGATTCGGATTATGTGGTAAATATTGATGATCATAAAAGTACACCCGGATCATGTCAATTTTTAGGCAATTCCCTTGTATCTTGGTTTTCAAATAAGCAAAATTGTGTATCCTTATCAACGGCCGAAGCCGAATATATTTCCGCGGCTTTTTAATGTACTCAACTGGTTTGGATGAAAAAACCTTAGCGGATTATAAATTCTCTTTTGAATTTTTTGTGATTATACGTCCGCTATAAATATTGTTTAAAATTTGGTTAATCAAAACCGAACAAAACATATGTTCAACACTATTTTCTAAGGGATTGCATTTCTAAACGAAAAAATTGAGATGTGATTTGTTCCATCTCAAGATCAATTCATGGATATTTTTACAAAACCATTAACCGCCGAGTCTTTTACTTCAATTCGAGCTCGTTTAGCCATAATGCATATCAAATAAGATCTATGTTTGTATTTTGTACTTTTTTAAAACCTAGGGGTAAAAAATTATTTTTAACATAAAATTCGGACATAAATAGAACCTCTAAACAAGTACCAGTCGACCTGGGGGGTCGACTGGTTACCCTGTTCAAGCACCAGTCGCCCCCTATGGTCGATTGGTCGCCCTGCTCTTTCACCAGTCTTAAGTTGCTTCTGTCCTCATTTCCGTCTTATTTTCACAACTTAACACCCCTTCGCCCAAATCAAACACTTATCACTCAAAATGATTTGCTCTTGTAAATTCTACTATTTTGGGCTTCTAAAATGTATATCTCTTCCATATTATTCATCTTTTACAATCATTGGTAAGTTTAATTTCTCCTTTAATCTCATTTGGGTTAAACCCTTGAGTATCTTGTTGGCAATGGATGGATTTTTATAATTCTTGCATTTATGTGATGGGGATTGTGTATAATGATGATATATGATTGTAGAATTAAGATTCGTGTTGATTTTTGGGCATGATTCAATATGCCAATGTTATATACAACTTTGATTTTATCTTACGCATGTCTAGTGTTTGATGAAATGCCTCAATTAAAATTTAATCTTTTGTATGATTCTCTTTATATTCATTCATTTGTATCTTCATGGTGATCATTTTTTGTCCACACTACAAGAAAAAAAAAAGCTAATAGACATCGGTTAAAAACCGATGTCTAATGATTAAAAAACGATGTTGAAAGCCCTGTTGTTAAAGGGGGGTTTTCAACATCGATTTTTCACCGATGTCAATAAGTGAAACAACATTCATTAAAACCCGATGTTGTTTAAGAAATATAAGTGATGTTAAAGCCCCTGTTGTTAAAGTGGGTATTATTTAACAACGGTTTTAACCGATGTTGTATCCATTAACAACATCATTTTCTAACATCAGTTTTTAACCGATGTTGATACCTGTAACCACTACGGCTTATAAGTGTTGTTGTTTTGGTTTAGTTAGTTAGGAAATTACATCGGTTTTGAAAGCGATGTCTATAATAGCTTAACTGTTGTAATTATATTTTAACACATCACTTTATAACCGATGTTGTTTATTTTTTTAACTGATTTCATTTCGTTAAACAATGTTGTGTTTTTTACCCTCTAATTAACGACAATAGCACCAATATTCACCAATCTAAATCAACAAACAATTAAGTACAATCTAAATTAACAAATATAACCTGCATTAAGCTATTCATTCAAAATGTGCACAACGAGTATACATAAAGGCCAAAATGTGGCTATACAAACGAGTACTTAAAGGCCTTAATGTTGCAACATCCTCAAAGTTCCCAATTTGTCAACTTACATTGCAAATCCTTACTAGTAATGTTTATGAACAAAATCTAATGAGTGCTAGTGAAAATAGAACAAACACGTCCTGAAACATCCTTCGACACCTCTAGTAAAACAACCTGAAAAGATGGGAGCAATTCTTAGTACAATAAAGCTAATTGTAGCTAATAAAATATGAAATCATAAATTATAATCAGTTCATTTGTAAATTATTAATTGTTTGGTAATATAATTTATAGTTTGGCACTTCTAATAAAGATAAAAAAAATTTGATGAAAACTACTATTGACAAAACAAAAATTATTTCAGTGACAAGAAATATATAAAAAGGTGCAACAAGATAGAGGAATAAATGGTGCCAAATAAGAAGAGAGGAGAATAAATACTGAAAGAGAAAACAACCTCTAATTCTTACTTTTTATGACTTTGTATAAGTCGATTGGAAAGAACAAGCTCTAATCTTTTCATGATTTTGATGGATTTGTTTTTCTCATTCTTTTAACAATTGTTTAAGTCACATGGAGTTCTGTTGAAACCATTACTTGTAAGAGGCTTGGTGTAACATCCCAATCTCATAGAAATAAAAATATACGATTTGCAATTTATTAAAATACTGAGAAATAAGTCCAAGCTTGAAAACACATTTTTAAAGGGAAATAAATACCATAACTTGTCTATAAATACGAAATACTCATGAAAATTGAGTCCGAAAAATTTAAAAATAAAAATCTCAAAACTATCAAGTTTCTAGCATCATTAAATAAATCAAAATAAGGGGCCCTTTAAATTCTTGATTCGACTTCCACCGTCCCTTTTTTCGTACGCTCCAACTCCTTCATTCATCTGTGGGGAATCAACATGGGGTGAGCATTTGATTGACATGTGTTTTGCTTGTATTTTGGGCTTAATTATCGTTAGAATTAGTTGATATGCATGCATTACATGAGTAAATAGGGCTTTATTACTGTTTTGTGGAAAAGGTATTACGCTTTGCTCGTTTTGTAGGAAATGAATGATAAATTATAGTATTTGGGCAACAATTCTGAGCATTGTGGTAAAGGACCGCCGATACTAGAAGTAACATACGACGTTTGGAGTTGAACCGAGAAGAAGTCAGACGAACCGGTCGAGAAACGGAAGAAAATGGACAAGTATAAGTTCCAGCAGGTGCGCACGGGCAGGGCGTGCGTCCCTAGCACGACCCGTGCGCCATTCAAACCTGAAGACTTGAGCCTCGACCATACGCATGGTCTGGTCGTGCGTGGGGCGCACGACTCATGCGTCCTTCAGAGGGACAAATAGAGTTTGACAAATTTCCAACTAGGTTTTGACCTAAACGGAGTACAAATAGAGACGGGGGCGGCCACAAACAGAGGGACGCTGACTTTTGCCCTGGAACACAGAGAAAAAAAGCAATTTTCCACCAGAGAATTCGAGAGATCGATCAAGGCAACAACAAGATGCTTGAGGATTGAAGATAGATGAGAGATCATCGACGTCCCCGAGTCTTCGCATTCCGTAGTATCTTTATTTTCAATTAGTTAGACATGAACATGGATAATTTGTCTATGAATTATTTGTTTTCTATATCTGGCTAAACATCTTGTGATTCCCGGGTTTGGGAGTAGGTTAATGGATATTTTGATTAGATGATTAATTGCAATTGAAGTTATTGTTTTCAACCCTATTCGAGTACTTTGTTTTAATTCTTGTTTTATCAAAAGGCCTTTGGTTTAACTTGTTGATGTATTGATTCATAATTCAAATAGATTAGTTTTAATACTAGATCTGTGAGTACTTGACATGAATATTTGCATGATTGAGAAGTCTGTGAATATGTGTGAGGATATTTAATCTTATATGCTTTTGGGAGTTGGATATCTCATGTTGAGTAGAGATGGTAGCATAGATATTCCAATCAACGTTTTTACATGCATCTCGAGAGAGAGGGTAAATTACTTTTGTGATTGTTCTATAAGGAAGAATACGTATAACTTTGGTTTGATTAATCTAATAATAAAAGGGGATATTAACTGAAACCATAACCCAAGAATCCATTCATCTTCTTGATCTTTCAATCAATCTTTACTTTGTTTCTTTTAGGATAAATTCTCGTTTTAGTTTACAAAACCAATCACTCAACTTCGATCGTCTGGATAAAAATAAGGTTATTACAATCCAGCACTTAGTACAACAATTTATTAGTCCCTGTGGATTCGACCTTGCTAACCCTATTCTATAAACTGCACCGTACATTTGCGGTGAAGCTAAAAATAAGGCGAACAAGTTTTTGGAACAAGTTTTTGGCGCCGTTGCCGGGGACTAATTAAATTTTTAGTACTAATATTGCGATAAATAGAATTATTTTTAATTTAGACATTTTTTCTTTCTTTTTTATTTTGTTGTTTAATTTTACTTCTACTGTGTTTGACTTGTTTTCTTTAGTTTGTTCAGGTAGTGCATGAACACTCGCTCAAAGCAAGGAGAATTAGCACCGTTCATACCAGAGGTTGAGGCTTTTGCTAGGCGAAATAGTGCGGCTACTAAACGGGCAGAAAGACAGCAAGAACAGGCTATGGCAGATGTAGAAGACAACAACGGGGGAAATAACAGGGTCGACAACGGAGGTAACAACCGGGCCAACAGGGTTAACGTTGAGTTACCAATACCAGAGGTTCCGGCAGTCCAGCAGCAAGCGATTACTTTCGCCCACAGACCAATCGCAACTATGGTGGAATTGTCAATGTCCCAATCAATGCGAATAACTTTGAGCTAAAGCCAGCACTGATCTCGATGGTGCAGCATAATCAGTTTGGGGGTTTCCCGTCTGAGGATCCCAACTCTCATCATGCGAACTTCATACAGATTTGCAATACAATCAAGATGAATGGGGTGACTGATGATGTTATACGTCTTCGCCTATTCCCTTTCCCTTTAAGGGATAAGGCTAGAAACTAGCTAGGCACCCTAACTCAGGGGAGTGTGAACAATTGGGATGAGCTGAGTCAGAGATTTTTGTTTAAATACTTCCCACCAAGTAAGACACTATCGCTCAAAAGTGAGATCACACAGTTCAGGCAGTTTGACTCTGAGCCCCTGTATGAGGCCAGGGAGAGATTCCAGGATTTATTGAGGAGGTTCCCGCAACACGGATTTCCTGAGGATCAGCAGCTCTGCTTCTTTTACAATGGGTTGATGGGGAGACTAGGTCGTTTATAGATGCCGCAGCAGGAGGCGCTCTACTTGCAAGATTCCCGGAGGATGCATTCAACTTTGGAGGAGATGGCCATGAATAGCTATCGGTGGCCCTCCGAGAGGACTAATGTGAAAAGGGTAGCCGGGATTCCGATTCGGACCCAATTAAAGAGTTGACAGCTCAGATGACTGTATTGACAAGTCAATTGAGTGCATTGACAAAGGCAAATGAAGGAAACGTGGGTACAAGTAATGTGGGAGTTCCTCTAGATCTGATGGAGGAAGCAAATTATGTTAATAAATGGGATTTCAACAATTTCCAGAACAATCAGACTCCCACTCATTACCTTCCGGGTTTGAGGAACCACGAGAACTTCTCCTACGCAAACACGAAGAATGTGATGCAACCACCACCGGGGTTTAATGTGACGAATGGTGTCATAAATGCTAAGGCTAAGCCAACTATGGAGGATATTTTCACCTCGTTTATGAGTGAGACGATGAACAGATTCAATAAGGATGAGGCGGAGCTGGATAAAATTGAAAATCTTGTCACACATTTGGCCAACACTATGGGATCCCAAATGAAAAATCTTGAAACCCAAATCGGCCAATTATCTACTATTATTGGTGGGCAGCATCAGAAAGGCCAATTTCCGAGCAACACTGAGGTTAATCCAAAGGAGCAGTGTAAAGCCATTTGTCTGAGGAGTGGAACGGAATACGAGGGGCCAAAAATACCAGAAAATACTGAACACACGCAGGGGAGCATGGCCCATGTGCCACCGCACGGGTAGGTCGTGCGTCCTTCAGGGGCGGCGACTGTTTGTTCGGGAGATGAGAAAACTGAAGCAAATGGCAATGTTGAGGCCGAGGAAGGAGTAGAGGACCATCTTGCTGAACAAAAAGGGGCTGAGAAGCTTAAATCTTCCTCTAAACCTGATATTTCTAAACTTAATATTTCCCTTCCTTTTCCCCAACATTTTCAAAAGAAAAAGCTAGATGCGCAATTTGCAAAATTTTTGGATATATTTAAGAAACTGCATATTAACATTCCTTTTTTGCATCGAGCAGATGCCCAATTACGCTAAATTTTTAAGGATGTTATGTCAAAGAAGAGAAGGATGACTGGTTTCGAGACAGTCAATCTGACAGAAGAATGCAGTGCGATAATCCAGAGGAAACTACCACAGAAATTAAAAGATCCGGGGAGTTTCACTATCCCTTGTGCTATTGGTGATGTTTTCTTTAAGAAAGCACTTTGTGATTTAGGAGCAAGTATTAACTTGATGCCCTTGTCCATTTTTAGGCAACTTGGATTGGGAGAGGTGAAGCCATCTACGGTCACCTTACAACTTGCGGACCGATCACTCACTTATCCGAAGGGAATCATCGAGGATGTGCTTGTCAAAGTTGATAAATTCATATTCCTTGTGGATTTTTTGGTGCTGTATATGGAGGAGGACAAAGACGTCCCTTTGATACTTGGGCGTCCATTCCTAGCTACCGGGAAGGCCTTGATAGATGTGCAAAAGGGAGAACTCACATTACGGGTTAATGATGAGCATGTTTTATTTACTATCTATAAGGCACTACAATTTCATGATGGAGTTGAAAGTTGTAGTTTCATAGACGTAGTTGAGTCTTGCATTGATGAATATGCGGATCATACATTGTTTAAGGATGATTTAGAGTTTGGTTTGACACATTCGTGTTCAACATCAAACATGATGATTGATTTTGATAACCAAGACTTGTATGACTGTGTTTGTGCTTTAGATAATACGCAGGAGCTACCAAGAAGCGCAAGAGGCGCGCACACGCAGAAAAATATGCGGGAGTCTATTCTGCAAGGACGCACGACCCGTGCTACAGAGCACGCCCAGGTCGTGCGCATGGTCAAAGAAAAAGATGAGAAACCTGAAGAGCGCACGGCCCGTGCGTCTAAGCACGGGCAGCCCGTCCGTGGGGTCAAAGAAAAGGCAGCATCACCTGAAGAGCACATGGCCCGTGCGCCTGAGCACGGGCAGCCCGTGCGTCAACCTGAAGACCCAATTTCGAACCCAGAACTCAAGCCATTGCCCGAGCATCTCAAATACGCATTCCTTGGAGAAAATAACACGAATCTGGTAATCATATCACCCCTTTTAACCTCAGTTCAACTTGATAAACTGCTTAGGGTGTTATGAAAACATAAGTCTGCGATAGGTTGGTCAATTTCTGATTTAAAAGGCATAAGTCCATCGATTGTAATGCATAAAATTAGAATGGAAGATGTCTATAAACCTTCGGTGTAGAATCAAAGAAGATTGAACCCTATAATGCAAGAGGTCGTTAGAAAAGAGGTTTTAAAATAGTTAGATGCTGGGATCATATATGCTATTTCTGATAGTTATTGGGTAAGTTCGGTACAAGTGGTACCAAAGAAAGGGGGGATGACTATAGTTAGAAACAAAAGTGATTAGCTTATTGCAACTAAAATAGTTACTGGGTGGCATATTTGCATTGATTATAGAAAGTTGATTGATGCTACTCGTAAAGATCACTTTCCCCTTCCCTTTATTGATATGATGTTAGATCGCTTGGTGGGATATGATTATTATTGTTTTCTCGATGGTTATTCTGCGTACAACCAGATCATTATTGCCCTGGAAGACCAAGAGAAAATGACATTTACATGCCCCTATGGTACGTTTGCATTTCGTAGAATGCCATTCGGACTATGTAATGCACCTGCAAATTTTAAGCAATGCATTATGGCTATATTTCATGATTTTATTGAGAAAATAATGGAGGTTTTTATGGATGATTTTTCTATTTTTGGAGATTCCTTTGATCATTGCTTGGATAATCTTTCTCTAGTATTGCAGAGATGCGAGGAAACTAACCTTGTTTTGAATTGGGAGAAGTGCCATTTTATGGTACGAGATGGTATTGTATTAGGCCACCGGGTTTCTTCTGCAGGTTTAGAAGTGGACAGAGCGAAGATTGTAGCAATTGAGAAACTCCCACCTCCAACAAATGAGAAGGCCATTAGAAGCTTTTTGGGGCACGCCGGATTCTACAGAAGGTTCATTCGTGACTTTTCTAAAATCATTAAACCTTTGAGTCAGTTATTAGAAAAAGATACTGCTTTCAATTTTTTCGATGATTGTTTGTAGGCATTTGAAATTCTGAAGAAGGCTTTGGTGACAAAGACCAATTATTGTAGTTCCGGATTAGAGTCACCCTTCGAGTGATGTGCGATGCCGTGATGACTTTGCAGCAAAATGTTTTGGGTCAGAAAAGAGAGAAGTTGTTCAGAGCCATTTACTATGCGAGCAGAACTTTAGACAGTGCCCAGCAAAACTATATCACCACGGAGAAGGAAATGTTGGCGATTGTTTTTGCGTTCGATAAGTTCCGATCATACTTGATTGGAACTAAGACGATAGTCCACACAAACCACGCGGCGATCAAATATCTATTCGACAAGAAGGATGCCAAACCGAGACTGATTCGGTGGATCCTTTTGTTGTAGGAGTTCGACGTGGAAATCCGGGATAGGAAGGGTTGTGAGAATATGGTAGCAGACCACTTGTCCAGGTTAGAGTACAAGAAAGATGAGAAAGAAGGCACAGATGCAATTAAGGAAGAGTTACCCGATGAGCAACTTTTAATGTTAGAGGCGAAATTCCCATGGTATGCAGATTTTGTGAATTATTTGGTTGCAGGAGTCATGCCTCCGGATTTATCCTCCTATCATAAGAAGAAGTTCCTTCATGATGTCAAGTTCTACATGTGGGACGACCCCTTGCTCTTTTAGAGGTGCCCAGACACTATCATCAGACGATGTGTGCCTCAAGAAGAGTGGGAGGGAGTTCTGCAACAGTGCCATTCTTCACCTTCCGGAGGACACTTTGGTCCGACACGTACTGCGGCAAAGGTATCGCAAAGTGGTTTATACTGGCCTATGTTATCTAATGATTGCTATCTATATGTGCAGCAGTGTGATAGGTACCAGCGGATGGGGAACATCTCGAGACGACATGAGATGCCCATGACCAATGTGATGGAAGTCGAGCTCTTTGATGTGTGGGGCATTGACTTTATGGGTCCCTTTCCATCTTTTTCGGGTTATCTATACATTCTACTTGCAGTGGAGTACGTATCTTGATGGGTTGAGGTGATTCCGGGACAAACCAATGATGCGCGAGTAGTGCTAAAATTTTTAAAGAAAAATATATTCACTCGGTTTGGAACCCCGAGAGCTTTAATTAGCGATGGGGGTCACACTTTGTGAATAAATTAATGAGCACTTTACTTGCGAAGTACGGGGTTAAGCACAAGGTGGCATTAGCATATCATCCACAAGCAAACGGGCAAGCAGAGGTAGCCAATCGCGAGATTAAGCAGATCTTGGAGAAGATAGTAAATATAAATCGCAAGGATTGGGCTATGAAGTTAGATGATGCGTTGTGGGCATATCGGACTGCGTACAAGACACCGTTGGGCACATCGCCATATCAGCTAGTATTCGGGAAATCATGCCATTTGCCAGTAGAATTAGAGCACAAGGCATTTTGGGCTGTGAAGAAGTTAAATTTTGACTTCCAAGCAGCGGGTGAGAAGAGGCTCTTACATTTGAATGAGATGGAGGAGTTCCGGGATGAAGCCTATGAAAATTCCAGGATTTACAAGGAATGAACCAAAAGATGGCATGATCGAATGATAAAGAAGAGAGAGTTTTTACCGGGTGAACAAGTCCTTTTGTTTAACTCGCGTCTTAAACTCTTTCTGGGAAAACTTAAGTCTCGATGGTCGGGGCCATTCGTGATAAAAAAAAAAGGTGTTAAATCGTCCGGGAATAGTGGAATTATTGACCCAGGATGGGGAGACATTTATGGTGAATGGCCAGAGGATCAAGCACTACCTTCATAGAGACCAAAAGAAAGAGGTGACACGCCTCACTTTGCTGGAGCCGTGATCGAGCAAACAGGCGTCAAGCTATAGACGTTAAATTTAGCGCTTGTTGGGAGGCAACCCAACGGTTTGCTATTTTATTTATTCCCATGTTTTTTTTTGGTTTGTTTTCCCTTTTCTAAGTTAGGATTTCTTTGCTTTCATAGGTTATGATTTTCTTACTTTCCCTAAAAAAAAATGGAAAATTCGGAGCTGAAGTTCGGCACCCAGCAGGGCAGTGTGTGAGCCATGCGCATGGCCCGTGCGTGATTGTGTCTTGCGGAGTGATTTTTTGGCACCCCGCACGGGCAGCTCGTGCTCCTTGCGCACGGCCCGTGCGGTTCCCAGGATGTTGGATCAAAACTTCGGCACCCCGCACGGGCAGCCCGTGCACTAGGCGCACGGCCCGTGCGTGTGTCGGCTGGGACATACTTAGGTCACGCAGGGGCCATTCTTTCTTCACACATTCCTCCTCTCTCGCGCGCGCAGGCACACCACTCGAAGCTCTCTCAAAAAATTTCGCAAATAGCACTTGGATTTCTTTGCATAATCACCTCGCACACTACTCACACACGAATTACACACTTAAACTTGCTTTGAAGTGGAGATTTTAGTAGAAGGAGCACATAGGGTTCGATTTTCACATATTTCCTAATTTCCGAGATTTAGGGTATGAAATTCACGTTTTGCTTCAAATTTCTTGTAGATCATGGATTAGAGTTCTTATATGGTCCATGTTTTGATGAATTTTCCATGATTGAGCTTGATTTTTCTATTGGGCATTTTATCGAACACCTTGTGGGTTGTTGAATTAGGATATTTGTGGTTGATTGTATGATGAATTATGCATGAGCTTGAGTATTTAGGGTTTTAGTGACTAGGATTCTCTGCAATTACATTGTTATTGAAGCTTGGGAGCTCAATTGTTGATTAAATTGTAGGGATGAGACACTATGCCGTATTTGATTTGTTGTATGAAATTCATCGCTTCCTTGTTATACTTGGCACGTACATATTCTCACAATTGTTTTGCCAGGTACTAACTCGAACATATGACTGAACAAAGGAACCGACAAGGTCGAGGTAGACGAGGATGGGGGGCCGCTGTCGCACGACAGGCGCCACACCCAGACAGCCCCGAGGCCTATGGATCGCTGATCGAGGCCGAATTCCTGGAACGCTGGAACAGGTTGATCACTCGTGCATTTACGCCAACAAGATATGCCGACGACGACTGTACCCAAGCTCTTGGGATACACGAGGAGGTTTGGCAGATGTTCGAATGGGTGGGATGGACCGCCTTCATACAAGGGCGGTGGCCGTCGTATAAAATGCTAGCGCTCGAGTTCCTAAGCACATTGGATATTACCAAAACACGAGCGAACAACGAGCCTCAGGCGATCCATTTTTGATTGGGAAATGAGTGGCGGCATGCCTCTATCGCCCAACTCAACGAGATTTTTGGGGTACCATCTAACGCCCCTTTTCTACCGAGCGTAATTACCAAAAGTATGATTTTGGCGATTGTTGGTTCGCATAACAAAATCGGCCCAATGCTATATGAGGCACGCTCATCTAAGGCATCTGCACTCCCCACTCCGCAACCCCATTTTCTATTACATCCAAAAGGTCACTGCGCACTCCGTCTATGCCCGACAAAATAACGGAGGTATACAAGCTCGAGAGCTATACCTACTTTGGTGTATGCTCACCCGTACCCCTACAACATGGCGGCCCACTTTGTGGAACACGTCGTGTTCATTGTCAGACAGACCGCGGGGACGATACTGATTGGGGGAATGCTAACTCCCATTGCTCGACATTTTGGGGTCGATTTGCGAAGAATGGAGCCCACGCGGGTAGTCGGAGTATAAACATGAATGCCCTTCGCCATATGAAAATAATAACAGACAAAGAAAACATAATCTGCTTCCAACAAAAGGTTGGCTCGGCTTTCCCACTTCCTAACCCGCAGCTCATAGCTGTGGTGGACAATGAAATTAACTGGCTCATGAACTCTGGGGCACATGTCAGAGTCATGGACGGCCTGACTGCAAGGAAAAGGAGGAGGGTAGCTGGGTTGCCCGATGAGGAGGACTTGGCGATTGAGGCAAGGGAATATGATCGGCAAGAGAGGGGTTTCGAGCCAGTTTCAGCAGGAGGCTTTTTGCGCAAGGTTCCCACGGGGAGGCCCGACATTCGTAAAGCTCCCACCAAGGTGAGGAGCGTGGGGGACAGGATTACCAGGATAGACTCTTTGCTCTTGAGGAGAGCATGCGACAGCACATGGATGATTATAGACATCATCAGGATGATTTCTGGGATGATTTCTGGCATCACCAAGAGGAGTTCCATGCTTTCCAAATGGAGCAAGAGCAGAGGTATCAGGCCCAAGAGCAGCGGGAGTTGGAGATGTTGCAAATGATGCATCAGGTACAAATGTGGCACATCTCCCAGGGCCACTTTCCGCAGCCACCCCCACAGTGAGCCAGGTCCATTCCACACTTTTCTTTGAAATTCTATCTTCTCTTCTATGCGCTATAATTTCATTCAAGTTTGGGGGGAGAGGTAGTAATTTAATTGAAGAGTGTGGCATTTTTGCATTCATGTAATTGCATTTAGAGCATATAGGTTGCATTGCATTAGATGTTTGTTTTTTATTTTTTAGCACTTTTATTGCTCTAGCACGTTTATTGCTTTCTTAGTTGTTTAGGGAGTGAGTTGACCGCTATTGTGTGCTTGTTGTGATCTTGGGACCATTTGTTGAACAGTTTATGTTGTTTTGAATTGGGTGTTGAGCGTGAGTTGATCGGGTTGAGAATAGATGATATGGAGTATGTGAATATTGAAACCATGGTTGACATACTTTGAATTACGCAATTACAAACCTGTGAGCTTTTTGAGCCTTTATTGCTTTCATTATATGCAGTCTTGTTTGTTGATTGAGTGTGTCATTCATGTTGATTTGAATTCTAGAACTTGCTCTGGTATCTCCGTCAAAGTCACATGTTGTATGCAATTTATGAAAATGGTTTTAGGCCATTTTTGTTAAGCCTTTCAAGCATTTTGCCTACCTTATGATATTTGATTTCCCTAGTTAGCCAATTTGAGCCTATTGCCTGATTTTTGATAGCCACATTTCAAGCCTTAACTTGATATATTTGTTACCCTAAGCTTGAGCGTATAACATTGAGTAAAGGGATTGAATGATAGGATATCGAGAAGTTAGAAAATGGTGTGTATGTTGGGTGATTGGGAATAAAAGAAGAAAAAGGAGGATACTCACAAAAGAGTCGGAAAAAAAAGTAAAAAAAAATGACTGCATAAGTGAGTTGGCCGTAAATGAACATATAGGCTGAGAATTGTGATGTTAGACGAAAGAGAATAAATTATATGAAAAAGAAGGGAGAAATAGAGATGTGATAGAATAAAAGGTGATTGGGGGTGCATAGTTGATTTGAATGAGAATAATTGTTTGAGAAAAACGATGTGCTTACCAATCTATACGCTTGAGTTTGAGTCACTTTATCCATATTTCCCTACCTTAACCAAAGAGCCTTCATTACAACCATAAGCAAAGTCCGTTCTGATTTGTGAATTGCATACAATCGAGTGGCGGAGAGGTGAGACGATTTGCAAACATATGGTAATTCTTCAACATTGATATGATTTGAGCGAATACACGTACCTTATTATCCTAGAGAGTAGAGTATACACTTTATCCATGAGAGGCGTGATTTGAAGTATTTGCCATGGTTTTAGTTGACTTGTGCTCTGTGTTAGATATTTGAAGCTTGGTTGGTTTGTTGCTTGATGTCTATGGATAAACGACATGAATTGTGATGCGTTGTTCTTGAGTTGCTCTTCATTACCCCATTTGTGTTTTGTCTTGTTTATAAAGTGTTGACGGGGATTGTCAACAGTTTAAGTTTGGGGGTTTGATTGGCATGTGTTTTGCATGTATTTTGGGCTTAATTATGGTTAGAATTAGTTGATATGCATGCATTACATGAGTAAATAAGGCTTTATTACTATTTTGTGGAAAAGGTATTACGCTTTGCTCGTTTTGTAGGAAATGAATGACAAATTGTAGTATTTAGGCAACAATTCTGAGCATTGCGGTAAAGGACCGCCGATACTAGAAGTAACATACGACGTTTGGAGTTGAACCGACAAGAAGTCAGATGAACCGGGCGAGAAACGGAAGGAAATGGACAAGTATAAGTTCCAGCAGGTGCGCACGGGCAGGGCGTGCGTCTCTAGCACGACCCATGCGCCATCCAAACCTGAAGACTTGAGCCATGACCATACGCATAGGCTGGTCGTGCGTGGGGCGCATGACCCGTGCGTCCTTAAGCGATTGGCATGTTTCTTCGGCACCTAGCATGGGCTAGGCGTGTGCTAGGCGCACGGCCCGTGCGTCTATGCGGGAAAACAGAGTTTGATAGATTTCCAACTAGGTTTTGACCCAAACGGAGTACAAATAGAGACGGGGGCGGCCACAAACAGAGGGACGCTGACTTTTGCCCTGGAACACAGAGAAAAAAAGTAATTTTCCACCAGAGAATTGGAGAGATCGATCAAGGCAACAACAACACGCTTGAGGATTGAAGATAGATCGAGAGATCATCGACGTCCCCGAGTCTTCGCATTCCATAGTATCTTTATTTTCAATTAGTTAGACATGAACATGGATAATTTATCTATGAATTATTTGTTTTCTATGTCTGGATAAACATCTTGTGATTCCCGGGTTTGGGAGTAGGTTAATGGATATTTTGATTTGATGATTAATTGCAATTGAAGTTATTGTTTTCAACCCTATTCGAGTACTTTGTTTTAATTCTTGTTTTATCAAAAGGCCTTTGGTTTAACTTGTTTGATGTATTGATTTATAATTCGAACAGATGAGTTTCAATACTAGATATGTGAGTACTTGACATGAATATTTGCATGATTGAGAAGTCTGTGAATATTTGTAAGGATATTTAATCTTATATGCTTTTGGGAGTTGGATTTCTCATGTTGAGTAGGGATGCTAGCATAGATATTCCAATCAACGTTTTTACATGCATCTCGAGAGAGAGGGTAAATTACTTTTGTGAATGTTCTATAGGGAAGAATACGTATAACTTTGGATTGATTAATCTGATAATAAAAGGGGATATTAACTGAAACCATAACCCAAGAATCCATTCATCTTCTTGATCTTTCAATCAATCTTTACTTTGTTTCTTTTAGGATAAATTCTCGTTTTAGTTTACAAAACCAATCACTCAACTTCGATCGTCTGGATAAAAATAAGGCTATTACAATCCAGTACTTAGTACAACAATTTATTAGTCCCTGTGGATTCGACCTTGCTAACCCTATTCTATAAACTGCACCGTACACTTGCGGTGAAGCTAAAAATACGGCGAACAAGTTTTTGGAACAGCATTCAACAGCTCCGTGGGGACGCAATGTCTAAATTAAATACGCAAGCATTATCATTATTGCATACACACATATGATTTTCATGCTTTGATCATATAATGTCCGGAGGCCAATTGTGGGTGTACAATTAAGTACATTCATGCGTGTACAATTAAGTACCTCCATGTTGTACAATTAAGTACCTTCATGCTTATACAATTAAGTACCTTCGTGTTTGTACAATTAAATACCTTCATGCTTGTACAATTAAGTACCTTCGTGTCATGTCATGTTTAATGTGCACATCATATAACAATCATACAGGGCATTTAAAATAGACATAAGCAGTAAACACCACCTTAAATGCAATAGCTTTATGAAATAAATGCAAACGTGAATGCATAGTGTTCAAGTTCCTCATCTCCTTCCGCATCTCTCTTTCGTTTCCAACACTGGTAACCGGCGACGGCGATCGGCGGTCATGGTGTCAACCAGCTTCTCTCGCTCTTCATTTATTTCTCTTTTCCCTTTCCTTGGTTTTTATCTTGGGTTTTGGTCATTGGGCTTAGGGTTTGAGAAGGTGGTGATCATGGTGGAGGTGCCGGTGGCGGCGGCGGTGGAGCACGGCGGTGATGGTGGCGGCGGTTTTAGAGGAAGAAGGAGAAGAATAATTTATCTTCTTGCTTGGTGTAGAAAATTGTGAATAATAACCCTAGGGAGCTTTTAATTTATAGGTCAAGGATTCAAGGAATATATGGTAAGATAATTTGCTGAAATTTTATTACCAAAAAATACTTGATTTACATGCCAGAAAGGCATATTTGATTTCTTTCCCTCTTGAACACGATTTTCCCTTTTGTAAAAATTGATTTTCTTTTATTCTGGAAATAAAATCAGAAATTAAAAATCCCCAATTAGGAAATTTAGGTTTCGAAAATTCCAAATCATTCCCAAAATTAGTTCTAATCAAACCCTAATTTTATCCCCAATTAAAAAGAATTGGGTATTACACTTGGAGACTATAGAATCAGCAAAGCCAAGACTACATATGGTATTAAAGAATTACCTAGCAAGGAAAACTATGATAGATTTAGTAACTAACATGAAGTGGGGTTAACTTTAAGTGCCTCAAACTATCTCTTACGAACCCCCTTCTTCCCATCCCGTTCCCTAAAATTCTCAAGTGCTTTGACAAAACACAACATATGGCCTCTATTATACATCAATCATGGAAATGCAATTGGTAATACATCATACTATATGTGACAACGCAGGAACAATTTTACATAATGAAGCCAAAAGAAGTAATAACCCGATCATTTAATTAAATTGTATCCAACAACTGATCAAGCTGCAAGATATACGTGTACAGGTATTAATTCAGTCTGGGGATATATTAAGGATTTATTTCCTGGTCCATATTTCCTGCTCTATAGTTATGAGATCAAAATTGCAATTTTCCCTAATCCTTTCACTATATCTGATGGAAGCCATACTGAAAGACTCTGATTTTAGTGAATTTGATAGAGCAGAATGTCAATTTAAAACTACAGCTAGTGTTCTTGAAAATGGATCACAGGTTTGGCCACGGTCTGATATCAAATCTCCTTACATGTCACATGGAATGATATGAAGTCGAAAAAGAAAAAAATGAAGAATCTATCTAGTTAAGCTTCTCCCAATGTAAATTCATGAAATCCCTTTATGCTGCTTTTTTCAAGATTTTTTTTTTTTTTTCAGTTGTAGCCTGACAATAAATATACTCCAACTTAACACTGACAATTGCTTGATCTAGGGTTTCCTTTTCCTTTTTTTTTCTAATCAAGTTTTACATGCCAGATTCTTACACATCACTACATTAACTAACTAGAACTCAATTTAAATAAAAAAAATAGCGATATTTAAATTGAAAAACTCCATTTTCAGTTTTAACACTATGTTTTGACAATATGACCAGTTTTTAACACATAAAAATACAGTGTAATACAAAAAAAACAGAACAAAACTAATCTAACGTATTAAAGAAAATCACAGAAAAATCAGTAAGAAGGGGGAAAAATCCCCTCAAATTATTTATGACTCTGAATATTCAATTTAACAAGGGCCATGAAAAATCCAACTTATTAACTTGTAAAATACAAAAAGTGAAAGAAAAAAAACGTATACGGGGGAAACTCTGGGAACTAGGTTTTACCAGTGGAGGCGTTGTGAACGATGAGCAGTGGCGGCCGCCGGTGTCTTTGGAACACCGCGATGGTCTCGGGCAGTCGAATTAATCTCCTTGTTCGATATCTTCTCGTTTGGTCGAGAAAATCGTTCGTTGTAGAAGAGTATTAGAGAAGTACTTACGTGTTTTAGTGAGGAACTGTGTTTCTTAAACCGATTAATTATTTGTTAATTAATCCAATGATTTATTTTTAATTTGTATTAATTAAATCAATGAGAAAACATTTTTTAGATTATTTTTTAACTAAAAAATGTGTGTTAAGTCGTGTTTTTGGGAACCAAAAATTGAATCGCATTTTTAATTTATTTAAAAAAAAAAGAATTTTCCAAAATTCAACATCGGTTGCCAAAAACGTTGTCTAATGTCTGACGTTAAAGGATAAATAGACATCTTCCACAAAAACCGTCGCACAGGCCGATGTCTATTCAATAATAGACATCGTTTAGGACATCGGTTTTGTGAAGACCCGATGTTTAAAACGCATTAGACAACAGAAAAATGAGGAAAATGATGTCTTTGGTGATGTCTATTCGTATTTTTCTTGTAGTGCCATCAAATGAGCTTCTAAAACCTTTATCCTATTGATTGCTCTTACTATTTGGAATTTTAGGCTTTCTGTTTTATAGCATGATATTACTATGGTTTAATACGCACTTTGATGTTTTTATCGTGCTAATAGTTTTTTTGGTGATTCCAAAGGGGGAGAAAAATGGAATGAGCTCATAAGCCTATGGTAAGATCAAATGAGCTAGAAAAAACTCGCCGAAAAAGTTGTAAGTTGTCACAGAAAAAGCCATAAGCTCTGAATGTATTATGGACTATTGCTTGTATAATGGACAATGGCTTATGTCTATCGACTTATTTGTGACAGATGGATCTTTTACGCTCTTGGACTTTAAGTCACTTTTGCAAAAGCTAAGCTTTTAGCTTTTAAGATGATTGATTCTATGCTTGTTTATTGTTTAGCATGATGATAGGGGGAGCTTGTAAAAATTATTTTGAAAAAACATTGCTCATATCCTTATGATTTTCTTCATGAAAAGTGTTGCTTAAAATGGATGTTGATTTTGACCGGAAAAACGTATTTCGTTTTACAATTCGCTCTCCTAAAATTATTTTGATTTGTAATCATCAAAAATGGGGAGTTTGTTAGATAAAAGTTTTTATCAAAATTTAAATGATTTCATTTAAATGAGTTTTATACCAAAACAATGTCCCCAAATATTGTCCAAATACTTCAAAACATGTTCATTGATTTTTACTAAGACTTTTAAGTACCTCTTGAACTTTATTTGACAAAATTCGGACAACTTCTTTGTACTTAAGTCGACCGATCGCCCTATAGGGCAACCCGTGCCTGAAAGTTGGACAAAACAAAGAACAAACAGTGGGACTACGGAGGGAAGGGCGACCGATAGGGTCGACCGGTGCCTGGGATTGCTATTTTTCCAAAAATTTCTTTTTGTCTCAAGGGAGACCGGTTCGACCCTAGGGGGACCGGTCGCACCCCCTATGCGACTGGTCCCCCTATGTAGTCAACCGGTCCCCATCCCATGGCAACCCATATTGAAATATTTTCAACGCTTTTTTTCATTTCGAATTTGTTAGAGGGTGACCGGTCGCCCTAAGGTTTTATCAGCAGAAATTATCTGTTGCAACAGACATTTTTTTTATGAAATTGTGGCTTTGCTTCTAATAGCTATTTTCTTGGATTGTTTGGTATTTCTTTTGCAGATTTCACTCATCTAGGAGGAGCCTATATTGGTGATTAAACCTAAGATCTCTCCTACAAATACATGAAGGCTTAAAGGATAAAAAAAAAAAAAACACACAATCATACATCAGAACAAGCAAAAAACAACAAATTCTTTATTCTTCACTTTCA
Organism: Rehmannia glutinosa; assembly: GCA_016081115.2. Classification (NCBI taxonomy): domain Eukaryota; kingdom Viridiplantae; phylum Streptophyta; class Magnoliopsida; order Lamiales; family Orobanchaceae; genus Rehmannia; species Rehmannia glutinosa. The sequence goes on from JABTTQ020003122.1 coordinate 395,879, forward strand.
ACATACTTGTTGTATTTAGCCCAAACTTTACACTTGCACATCTTGAGTATTATGCTTTTCCTTCTTGATTACACTTGCACTTAAAAGTTGTATGCTTCATTTGAGTTGTAATCTTGATTGGTTCAAATCATCCAAGACAAGACATATTTCTTAAGTGTTCTTGCGGTAAGAGCATACTTGGTTGATTCTAGGTGTTGGAGAGTTTGGTGCTCTTCATTGTTGTAAGAAGATTGTGGTGATATTCATAGGTGGTGTTGTAAGAAGAGTGTGGTACTCTTCAAGGTACATGTTGTAATATTTTGGTATCTATTAATAAACTTTTTTCTTTTCGAAATCCATTCGGACATATCGGGTGGTAGAGCACGTAGGCCCTATGTGGGTTGAAGCTCTATAATTCATCGTGTGTTGATTTGTTTTCTGCACTCCTGCTTCTCCACCTTCTTCATATTCGAAAAAGAGAGCGTAAATTGAAAAATCGGGAAAATCTTTTCACCCTCTTCTAGATTTTCGTAGCCACTTGGACTAACACAATTGTCTTTACCGACAATCATGACTCTCAAACCATAAAACCATTATTCTCAAACTAGATAACAATTTATTCCACCATATGAATAGACCACTTAGAATTAACTATTCTAAGAATTCCATTCGGACATGTCGAAAAAAACTACTGAAATTTATGGTGCAGTTTCTAGCTCTTGGATCTCCTAGACGTCCTTCAGCTATTGATATAACATTCACCACACACCCTACATCCATGCCAAATCAATGTTTGTGTGCAAACTTGTGGACCTGCTAACACCATCACATTTTCTTTCATAGCAACTAGACATGGCATAAAGATGTACATTTTATCCTCAAAATCTTCATCTTATCTCTATGTTAGCCTTGGATTTGGAGCTATTTGCCACACTAGCTCCACATTGACAATTACGTTTTGTATGCCTAGGTTGTCCGCACTTCCAACAAACAACATTCTTGGAGTCTTTCTTCCTCCCTTTGCTAGCTGCCACCATTACTGAATTTAATTTTCTGTTGAAGTTCCCCCATCACTCACCAGCTCTCTCTCTTAAGAAACAAGTTTACATGTGACTTCAGTAAAAATTAAAGTTTCCTTCCCATTCATCAAAATCGGCTTCATGTGCTGATTGGAATGTGGTAGAGACAAGATGAGTCGTAACGCCTTATCCTCGTCTTCAATTTTAACTCCAATTGCCTCTAGTTCTGAGATGATGCCATTGAGTGTACTCAAACGATCTGAGATTTTAGATAATTCATTCATCCGCAAGTGTGTGAAACTGCTCCTTCAAGTACAACTAATTATTTGAAATGACCTTTGCTTTGTACAAGGCCTCAAGCTTTTCCCATAGTTTTTTAGCGTTTGAAATCTCATGTATGCACATTTCCAAGAATATTCTTAGTCAAACATATGCATATTGTTCTTGCAGCTCTCAAATTCAGATCCTCCCAATCCTCATCACTCATAGTAGACTTTGTAGAATCTTTGTCAAATGCTCAGCTCGATTCGCCAGCACCATTTGACTTCATAGAATTGCTTGAACCTAAGCTTTCTTTCAGAGCCTTGTGTAATTTGGATTGTATTATCATGTCTTTGACTTGTACTTGCCACAAGAAAAGTTGATCCTTCTATCAAATTTTTCCACGTCAAACTTCATTGAATTTGAAAACTTTGACATACTTACTTATACACTCCTAACCTAATGAGTAACCATCTCAAAAAATATTTTCTAATATGAAAGATCATAAAATGTTGCAGCCACATAGCATAATAAGAACTTTAAGAGACCCCCGAAACCTACCTCTCAAAAAATCTTTTTTGATGTGGAAGATCAGACAAAGATGCAACCACAAAGCATACTCAGAATTTCAAAATACCCGACCCAGACTCTAATACCACTTTTGGAAAAATCGATCCCCATTCATTCCTATAGGGACAAGCGCCAAAAATAACTGAGAAATAAAAAAGAACAAACCACAACACAAGATTTACGTGGAAACTCCAAAACCGAATAAAAACCATGACCCGCGCGCAGAGCAATTCTACTGTATGAAAAAATTATACAATCACACAAAAATTCTCTCTCTCAACTCCAATACTCCCACACTATTATAAATATTTGACTAACTCATATCATTCTCCCAACTCTGCAAAAGAATACCAAAAGAATTTAGAAGAACGAAAATACAAAGATTATAGTATATTTGATTGTTGGTTCCTTCCATCCCTGTGTTCTCAAATCAATGTGGGATAGTTTTACTTTTTTGATTTTTGGCGCCCAAAACAACACAAACGGACGAAATAAAGGGGAAACTCATGTTTGCGGTCGCCGCATTTGGTTTCGTCGTTAATTTTTTGCTGGTTTTATGGCTCGGCCATGACCATTTCTCATCATAGCGATTCGAACGAATACGTCTGTAAGGATGATGTACACAACCATGAAACGGATGAATTGTTCGCGAGTGACGGAGAAGAAACCAGAAAGACTGAAATGTTGTCGAACATAAACATTCAAGGGGCTTACTCGCATCTCGTTACTGGTTTGATACCAGCGGTCGGTGTAATGATTGCTGGATGTACTAATATATGTACAATGATAATTTTGTTACGCAGAAGAGGTTTTCACATGTTCTTATGTTTATAATTTCTTGTAGAAAGAGAAGCTAACTCAATTTCCTATGTTGACTTCATAATTGTTACTACAAGGATCAGCTTTAAAAAACAAAGCCCGCGGGCCTACTGGATTGGGCCATTTAGGCCCGATTTTTTTCAGGTCTTAAAAAACAAAGCCCAGCCCAGTCCTATATACGGGCTGGCTGGGTCGGGCCGATTTTGCCGGCTCTATCTAAGGATCTCTTTTTGTACTCATATGCGGCCTCCTGGAATGGAAGGAATACTAAGTCCAGGATCTGTGAAAGTTATCGTTTACCCATCTTTAGCAGGAAATAATCGAGATGAACTTTGCAATGAGGCAAGAAATGTTATTGCTTGTGGGCTTATTCGTCAAGGCTAAGAGACCAAGAGCATCAATTTTTCTGTGTTTTCATCCTAGAATTAGAAGAGCATTCAGATGATATCAAATGAGAGGTATTTGCGCAACACGGTTTTTTTTTTTTTTTAATTCCGGATTGTATTCGCTGATGCCTATAGGCTATAGAAGCAAGAAAGTAATAAGTTCAACTTATGTTGAATGTTCTCTTTTGGCTCACATTTATATCTGAATAATTTCTTAGGGTGCATGGTGGAGAAGGGTGGAGGTGCAGCGGCAGTAGTTGAAGAGTTTTCGGGAGGTGATGGCTGTTAGGTTTTGTTTTGTTTTATTTTTTATTTAAAGTATAATTTGAGGAAAAGAGATGTGGGACACCTTAGGCGATTCATATTTGTTTGTGAATGATAAATTAACGGGCTGTCTTTCTGTTTTTCTTTTCTTTGTTGGTTGGATTGGATCAGCCTGGTCTAAGTTTGGATTGGTTGTTGGGGTTATGTCTAATTGATTAGATCCGTTAGATCGTTTTGACAAGAGACTAATTCTTAATTTAATTAATTCTTACCGACTAAGAATAATGTTACGTCAAAGGAAAGCTGCATATAGTCACAATTTATCTAGTTGACATCCGAAAATTCGACCAAAGTCATTAAAGTATAGATGGCAAAATATTAGTTGAATTAAGGGATCCCTTTGCACTTTAATCAATAATAATTAAGTCAAAAGTCAAAACTACATTTTTTAGCATTATTAGTTTAAAGAACTCGTTTTTCGATCTTAGTGTTGAAACAAAGATTTAATCTCAATTTCTCAATCCGAAAGGAACTGATTACTGCTATAAGTCATAAACTGGAGTCCTGATTAGTCATCAGAACAGTTTGATTATTCTCCAATAGACATTAATTAGGAAAAGTAGTATTCTATTAATTTATTGAGTTTGTAAATATAAATATTAGCTATGTTAGGTTCATGTTCATGCATATTATATATGTCACCACATTTTCACTATTACAGGGCTGCACGTTCTGATGGAGATCAAAAACCATCGTGCAAACAATGCACATTTTCATCTCATCTTTAAAGTACAAACATTGTTTCACATTGGTATAAATAGCCCAACAAATTATATTTCCAATACCATCAAGAAAACACATTCATCCCCTCACTAACAAAAATCTAGTTTCTATATTTATAATAGTAACTTTTTGGGATTTTAAAAAAAAAATGTCGAGCTCGAGCTTAGCTTCAATAGTGTTCACATTGGCCTTGGTGTTTGCCACCTTGAGCCACCAGTGCCACGGTGGTGATGTGCCACTTCAAGTGGGATACTACAGAGGAAAATGCCCTTTAGCCGACGTGGAAGCCATTGTTGGTGGTGTTGTTAAAGCATGGTACAAAAGAGATCCCACTATTCCGGCTGCTCTTCTCCGCATGCAATTTCATGATTGTTTTGTCAATGTGAGTTGATATTTCCTAACATTTCACATTTTCTAATTTGATGATAGTATACTGTTTGCAGCAACTTTTGCTTTTACGTGAAGTGATTTATTGTAATAGAAACGAAAAATAGTTGAGAGTCAAAAGTTGGTAGTATTGGCGAATGAGAAGCAAGAGTTGACATTTGAAAATACTAAAACAATTTTTTTTTCTTTTTCGGCCAAAAGCTGACAATCACTTTTTTTTGCCAGATAATAATATCAAATATATATGCATGAATGATTAGTTGATTACTCAGTAACAACTGTTCAAGAATGGGATTTCATTTCAAAGTCTATAAAAAAGAGTGGCATGTGGTGTTCTTTTATTGCATCTGCTTTGACAATTTTGTGTCCCCTAATGAGCTTTTCATTCAATTTTGTGTGTTTAAAAGGGGTGTGATGCATCAATTCTTTTGGATGGAAGCAACAGTGAGAAAATAGCAGTGCCTAATCTAAGTGTCCGAGGGTATGAAATTATCGATGCAGCAAAATCTGCAGTCGAAGCTATTTGCCCTGGTGTGGTTTCCTGTGCTGATATCATTGTTATGGCAACGAGAGATGCAGTCGCCCTGGTAATCGAATTATTTGCCCCTCTTACTCATAAGTCATAATATCTATGCTATTTCTGGAATAATATCTCTTGTTTTTTTGTGTAACCAATGTGTAAAGTCTAGCTTAAATGCACCATACAGGCTACATAAAATAGACAGTAACTTATAACTTGTTTGCAATGTTACATCATGTGAAACTAATGAAAGTGCATCATAATATATACATATGCAGGGTGGAGGAGGAAGGTACATTGTACAAACCGGGAGGAGAGACGGTAACGTCTCTCTGGCTAAGAACGTTGATCTTCCATCTCCTTCAATTTCGGTCTCTGATTCCATCAAATCCTTTGCAAAGAAAGGACTTAATGCCACTGATATGGTTTATCTTCTAGGTACTTATATAAATGCCTAAAACTTTTGTATCCATTTTCCTTTCCAACAACTTAAGCTTTACCGATCGACAACAATACTTATTCTGAGAATCCAAAGAAGAAAAAAAAAACAAATTTTGAGTTTTGTTTAATGAATGTAGGTGGTCACACTGTTGGAGTTACCCATTGTTCACTCATCCAGGACCGGCTATACAATTTTCAGAACACGGGAAAACCCGATCCGACAATGGATTCTTCGCTTCTTGCAGCATTGAGACAAAGATGCCCTCGGAATGCCAGTGTTGACAGCAGTGTGAATCTTGATCAGAACCCCTTGAGTTCAATGACTGTTGATAATTCTTACTATAGGCAAATAGTTATGAGAAAAGGGATTCTCAAAATTGATCAAGAATTGGCTCTTGATCCACTGTCAAAGCCCACTGTTGGAGCCATTGCTAACGGATTCGATTTCTCAACAAGGTTTGGCCAAGCCATGATCAAGTTGGGCACGGTCGACGTTCTCACTGGCAAACAAGGACAGATTAGGAGTTATTGCCGAGCCATTAACAAGCCTTCCAAGTAAGGATGAACTTCATTCATTCATGCTCACCGAAAAAGGAACAGTCGAAAAAGGGCATTTGTGTGCAATTTATATTCTTTCCATTATTTTTTCCATTGTTTTCCATTCATATTCCTCACTTGTATGTTTCGTTTTATTTTGTATCAAATTGTAAGAGATTTGTACTGTTGTTCTTTTATTTCATTCCCTCTTACCAGTTCTTCAACTCGTGTCATATGTATGGTTCCAAGCTCCAAGAAGATATAATGTATGGCTTTTCAACTCAATGAACGAAAAGAAATAAATTAGGGTTAATTACATAAAAACTCCCGAGGTTTGGCTAATTACAAAAAAAAACCCAGAGATTTTTGAAAATTACAAAAAAAACCTTGAAATTTTATTTTTCTTATATCTTCCCCCTTCATAAGCAAAACAAAATCTCAAAAAACCCCCTGATATTTACAATTACACACTTAAATTTAAGACAAAATGAGGGAGTTTTTTGTAATTTAAACATCTCTGTATTTTTTATAACTAGCCCAAACTTTGGGGGTGTTTTTGTAATTATCCCAAAAATTATTGAGGTTTTAATGGAAACAACAAGTGGTGATTTCTGTCTCTTTAAACTGGATCAGTTGAATTCCATACACTCTTTCTGTACAAAGATGAATATAACTTGAAACATTAAATCCCAAGGACGAAAAACTTTCGTTTACATTTCAAACTACATAAACTGTAAATCCAATTTCTCATAAACTTTCATACTCTAGATGAGGTTAATTGTCACTATTTACTCGTACAAAGGGATAATTACAAAAAAAAAAAAAAATTGATGTTGGAACTAATTACAAAAGAATACCTGCAATTCAGAATAATTACAAAAAAAACTCAGAGATCTAATTTCGTCTCATTAGCAGAAAATATTTCAAAAATCCCCCGACATTTATAGAAATATTACAGTTACCCCTTTAAATTTAAGACATAATCAAACTAAAGGATATTTTGTAACTTTGAAACATCGATGAGTTTTTTTTTTGGCAATTAGTAGAAGCCTCATGTTTTTCTTTTTGTAATTATCCCTTGATATGAATGAACGTTGACAAACTATGATGTCAAATTCACCGATTTCAAAGTATTCGAGCAATTTGTGTGATTGAGCTATCACAGTTATGCAGTAATGTACATGATAGGACAAATAAACAAGACACAAAACCAAGAATAACTAAATAAGCATATACCTATTTTCACTTTGTAGTCTCAAAAAAACCGAGGTTGTTGTCATATACTACACAAGTAACACAACTGGCCGACGGATTAAACAAGCTCCTTAATCACTATATATAAATCCCAAGTTTCTTCAATTATAACACAACCAAATCCCAATCCAATAGAAAGAAAAAAAAAAAAAACAAAGAAAGAAAGAAAGAAAAAACCAATGGATTTTGCCAAGAAAACACTCTTGTTAATAATATCCTCACTTTTCATGATCCAAATAGCCATAGCTGGAGATCCTGATATTCTCACAGACTTTGTCCTACCACCAAACTCACCACCAATCGACGCTAACTTCTTCACATTCACCGGCATGCGGGCCCTCGTCTCCGTCCCGGTCCCACCGACATTCAAGGTTGTTAAAGCCACCATGGAACAATTCCCTGCCTTAAATGGACAAAGTGTTTCCTCTGCTGTCCTAATATTCCCTCCCGGCTCGGTGAACCCGGTCCACACGCACCCCCGATCGGCCGAGCTTTTGTTTTTGGTTCAGGGGTCTTTGGAAGTTGGATTTGTGGACTCAACAAATAAGCTTTTTACTCAGACACTACAACAAGGAGACATATTTGTGTTTCCAAAAGGGTTGGTCCATTTTCAGTACAATGTTGATGCTAAGAATCCAGCTTTGGCTATTTCTGGATTTGGGAGTGCAAATGCTGGAACTGTTTCATTGCCAAATACTCTGTTTAATTCGACTATTGATGATAGTGTTTTGGCTATGTCTTTCAAGACTGATGTTCCCACTATTCAGAAGCTCAAAGCTGGGCTACAGGGATGAAAAGTTTGATGTAAGGGGGAAAAATGATGTGTTTTTTTTTTTTTTTTTTGTTTTGACAAAATTAGACTTCTGCAAGAAATAATTATTCCTTCTTGGAGGAAGAAGTTGATCAATAATTAACATTAATTTTTGACTCAATTTTGTTGCCTAAGTTTGAGGTTCATTCATGAATATTACGCCTCCAATTTGGCTTAAATTTGTCTTTTGCAACTTGTTCGAACTTGGTACTCGTCTTTCTTTTTTATGAGTGAATCAAAATACAAAAAAATCAACTGACAACTATAAGTATCAGTAATTTACAATTATACCACCATAAAAAAGTAAATAATATTTCTTCACAAATTCATAATTTTAAAATTTCAATCAATCTTATCATTTGAACAAGACTTAGAGGGCGTTTGGCCGAACTTATTTAAAGATCTTATAAACTCCTACATTTTATAGGATGTTTTTAGAGCTTATAATATGTTAGATCTTATCTTGAAAATAAGTTGTTGAAGTGTTGCCTACATTTGAGGTTCATTCATAAATAGAGCTGGCAAGCAAAAGTTGAGGGCAGGCCATCGTGCTAACAGATTGACCGGCCCTGAAAATCACTTATATCGTTATTTTCCTTGTCCCAGCCCAACCCAAAGCACATTTTTATGCATAACTTGTGTCGGGCCACTCAGACTTCGGGCCTCTTGGGTCGAGCCAAGCTGCCAAGGTAGAACCGGTCTATTTCGAGCCTATATAAATGTAGCCCATGCCCATCGGGCTGAAAATTGCCAGCTCTATTCATAAAACTACACTCCAAATTCCCAATTTTCTTGTAGTATTATGTTTTCTTTCTTTCTTTATGCTGGATGGATATTAAAATGTATTTTCACCAATATTTAACAATACTCATAAATATTTCTCTAGAAAGTCAATATTGAAAATATATTTCATAGATAAACTTCTATTCTAAAAGTACTCCTAAACATATGTTGGAATAGTTACCATTCATCATATGAAGTTCAAGTTCGTGTCAGCGTGCACAAAATTTCTAACACTTGATTATTGAGTTCATAATTATATTTTTTCAAGGATCCCTTATGAAGATATGTCAATTTATTAGGTAAATTTCAAGTACGTAAGTCGTAAGATCACCGGCGGACCGAGGGGGGACAAGGGGGGTATTGCCCCCCAAAAATTTCCAAATGTTCATTTTCCCTCTCTAAAATTTTCCCAAAACAAAATTGTAGTTAAAATATATGAATTTTTGCCTCCCAAAATTTTGATAAAAACTTCAAACAATTTTTTGTCCTCCCAAACTTAAAATCATCGTCTGCCACTGCGTAAGATAATATTTTTTTAGGGAAGATAATATTATTATTTTAATATCACACTAATTGAGATCCAATATATTCCACACTCTGTCACAATATCTACAAAAGCCAAGATTTTAATCTATTTTAGATAAGCACACATTTTGGGATCGACCTTGCGCTTGGTTGAGACTTATATTTTTAGAGCAATTGACTCGGGTTTAATCTTATACGAGAGCATGTGTCCAGTGATGAAACCAAGAATTTTGTTACGGGGGGTAGGGCGAGGGCGGGGGGTGGTGGTGGTTGGGAGGGGCTACCAATGTTCTAAAAATCTCTGTCTAGCTCTATTTATCCCCACTTAGGTGCCCTTTGTTCGCCTATATTTTTCTTCTGATTAAACCATGTATAATCCCACCCAGGCCATTTAGACGCTAGGCCCTAGTCTACCTAATGCTTTTTAGAAAATGGACCTAACTAACATTAAATAAAAATGAATATACATCAACTCTAAAATAAAACTATAAATAAATGTTAATTTTGATAAAGTCCTTGTATCAATCAATTACATCTTAATATTCAAAAATAAATAACAAAATATAATTATATCAATAAAATCATAACATATGTTCGATTCTTCATATTTTGAATAGTTGCATAATTTCATTGTTAATATTTCTAAATATGTATTTATCAATATGTGTTACATAACGATCATTCAATAACTCATCTCCAATATTGAATTCTTTAATAAGAATTTGATAATGAACCATAAATCATCTCAAAAGAGAGAAATAAAGACACAACAGAATAATGCAAAAAATTCGAGTTCAAGTTTATTATGGCGTAAAAGAAAATGTTAAAAATTTTGTGAAAGAAAAAAAATGACCAAGATTCAATTTTTTTAAAATTAACAAATGGGAAGGGGAAAGAAGAATGAAGAATTAAAGATTTTTTTCTATTTTTCCTATTTTTGTATTTATTTTAAGGTTAAAATTGAAAATACTAAAATACCCCTATTTTTTCAAAATTTCTCATCTATGTGTGTGTCTCTTTTCCTACTATCTCTAGACAAAGACTTATATAAGACCGTCTTATGGATCTCTATCCGAGTCAACAGAAAGTTGCGGGTCAATGGGGCCGGGGCGCATGTCAACAAAAAGTCAACTATTCTCCAAAAATATTATGGTAGAAAAAAGATACTTTTAAGACAAGTAATACTAATAAGTATCTTTTTATGCATATTTTATGTGTTTATTTGAGTAGGATTTGAGTTGTTTTGTTATTAGTTTCGTACATTTTTAATTGTACATGATTCATATTACTGTGAGGTGTTTTTATTAGTGTAGGTTGATCTTTTGGAACAGTTTCTAGCGAATTTCAAGCCATAGATTCATATCAAACACAAGTTGGGGTTTATGGATACAAAAATGCTCGAAAAGCCAAGCCAACACTACAAGAAAAATGAATATTTGAGACGAAACGAAATCATCGCTAAAAGTCCCAAAAACGTCACAAAAATGTATTTGAGACGAATGGAAAACGTCACAAGAGACGCCGCAATATTGCAGTCGCTAAAAGTCCTTAGAGACAAAATTAGAAAAACGTCTCTAAAGGTTTGGCTTTTGAGACGAAATAATAACGTCACATATTATTATCCAGGTAGTACCCTCTTACATTTTGTGACAAAATATTTCGTCTCCAAAAAGATAATTAGGGACATTGTGTCATTCATCTCAAAACATATGTAGTATAGTGACATCAATATTCGTCACTGATTAACTTATGGGGACATTATTTTTCGTCTCTAAAACTATTGTTTGGTGAAAATTTCATATTATTCTATATATTTGGCACTGATTCAAGGACGTTTATTTTTGTCCCTAAAACACTTTTTTTTTTCTTTTTTTTTCCCATCCCCACCAACACAACCTCTAGTTTACAGTAAACTTTGCAAGAGATATGAAATAAAATGCTTCTAAGAATAAGACATTTGTGTGTATACATTCAAAATAATAACACCTTGCTTGTAATTGTACTTCAAAATAAGAAATAACATTGTTGCTACAAGGTAAAACAAATACAAGACAACCATAAAGAGTCTAACAAGGCTCATGTTTGTCAAAAACATTCATACTTGCCACCTAGGAAACAACAAAAGAGTCTAATGTTTTTTTTCTTTGAGGACTTGATTGCAACAACAATTTCCCTTGATGAAGGACTTGTTTCTTGGTGGCTAGTAATCTGTACAAGTTACAATAAATCCAACAGGTGTTAGCAAAGACCAACATTTTGTTATATTATAGCAATACGATGTACTGAATATTTTTTTTCATAAAACAAAAATAACAAGGAGAAAGATAAATATGATGTACCTTCATGTTTCAATCTAACTGAATTTTCCAAAACAATTCTAATATTCGAACAAGGTTGGTGTGAAATAAGTTGGGAAAAGTCACTTTACAATTCCACTTCATGCCATCCTCATGTTTGCAAGTTCTGCGTGAAAGAAAGCAATTAAAACTAAATATATATATATATATATATACAGTTTAAATAGACATTAACCTACATAAACCAGGTTCAAGATCCTCTCTATATCAATAAAAAAAAGCATGTGAATGTACCACTTCCACTTACAACGGATAAAACTATGAAACAAAGTGTTCTGTTTCGGATATGGCTCTTTAAGTCTAAATGTTCTAAATTTGTATCATACTTTCTCAATATGTTAATAATATAGGGATAATTACTAATAGTACCCATAAGGTTTGACCTAATTACAAAAAACCCAGCTAACTTCTAAAATTACAAAAAGTACCCTTGGGGTTTGATTCTGTGTTAAAATTAAGGGGTAAACTGCAATGTTTTTATAAATATGAAGGGGGATTTTGATTTTTTTTTTTTGCTAATGAAAGGTTTAAATGTTAGACAAAATAAAACCTCAGGGGTATTTTTGTAATTTTGAAAGCTAGCTGAGTTTTTTTTGTAATTAGGTCAAACCTCAAGGGTATTTTTTGTAATTAACCCAATAAAACGTCTCAAATTCCCTAATTTGTTGTAGTGCAAACAAGTCAATCAAAGCCTTTCGGAGTGAACACGGGCAGGGTGTATTAGGAAACATGGCTGTGTTGAAGAAAGAGCAAAAACGGAACAAAAAGGGACCAAGCCATACCAAACACGGCCAGGCCGTGCTTTGAAACACGGGCGTGTTCGTGAGTAATTTCATGAACACAACCAGTCCGTGCTTTGAAACACGGGCGTGTTCGTGAGTAATTTCATGAACACAACCAGTGTTTTGAAACATGGGTGTTTTAAGGTTTTACTACCCACACGGCCAGGCCTGCCTTTAAGCACGACCGTATTTTTCTCGTTGTCTGAAATTTTTCCAGGCGGAAATTATGGAAAGCTATTCAAACTAGCTTTGTTGACAACTTTTATGCAACTTTTACATCTCATTGTGCAGCATTAAGTCCCTGTATTCTTTCAATTATCACATGAAAACAATGATTCAACAACCCAACTATGGAAGTGGAGCATTAAACTACCAAAAGATGACATTATTAAGGATTATTTTCACCAAAATAATGTCAATAAAAGCCCAACGATGGGGTTGAGGTTGGACATTCATTATTCATCATTTTTCAGATTCATTGATTCGTTTACATAGAGAGCAAATTACATATTGTGAGAAGAGAGGGAAAGTAGAATCGGAGATTGAAGAGCTTGGAGAGGAAGGCTTGGAGCATATCATCATTGAAGACAAGCAAAGAAGAAGTCTTGTTGTGATCTTGATAAAAGATAAGTTAATCATGTCTATATCATTTAAATCGTCTTGTATAACCTATGCTTTTGTCAAAATTATATTGAGCTAAGTCTTTAGTGTTTGAATGTAATGAACTCTATAATGGATTTATGATTATGGTATGTTTTATAATCTTCATGTTTTGTGCGATTCACTTATATTATGCTTCGTTCGAGTTAATATTTTATGTATGTTGATTTGAATTTTATTCCTCATCGGGTAATCAATAGATTTATGGTGAGAAAGAATCAATATAAGTGAAAGGAGTTGCATGCAATCCTAGATATAAGACGACATAAATCTTCCGGATTAGGGTCAAACATAATATGAGAATTCATAAATCGTTATAATGCAATCTTAGGGGTTTTGACCAGAAAGAAATTTCGATTAATCAACTTGAGATTATGAGTTTTTCACCTTGAAAGAGGGTTTAACTTAACTTAGAAATTTCTACGGTCCATGAAGCATGAAATTATATCAAGGAATGGTAATTGCTTACGGGTTAAGGTTGTATTGTATCTTGTTAAAATCACAATAATATTCTATAGGGATTTACATTCGAACACATTTTTATCTCTTGATCTCTTATTTTACATTCTTCCTATATTCTATCATTTGTAATTTGTTGATAAATTAGATTCTTTATTTTTCTTATTTTTACAAACAAACCTCTGAAAATTGATAGATTAGATAACAAAAAGACAGTAATTACTAGTACTCGTAATCCTCGTGGGAATGACACTCGGTACTTGGTAAACTATATTATAAAACGATAAGTGCACTTGTCTAAGGTTTTTAGAGTAGCTATCGAGCCATCAAATACTTTTGAGCAATAAAATAATACTTTAATTAGGAACATGTAATACTTTTGACACAAAAATGATGCTCATTGTTAAAAATGGCGATGATGATGATTGATATTTTGTAGTTCAACAAATAATATTTTTCACCTAAATATTTAATACGTGTAATACTTTTCGCTTAAAACTCTAATACTTTTTAGTTCAACATGTATATTTTGTAGTTCAACATGCAATAACTTTATCTTAAACGTGTAATACTTTTCATGTAAAACTATAATACTTTTAAGTTCAACATGTAATACTTTTTACTTAAAACTCTAATATTTTTCAGTTCAAAATTTAATACTTTTCAATTCAAATTTGTAATATTTTTCAGTGGTAGTTTTCAACGATATTTTTCTTTTTCCTCTTTTTTCTTCTTTTTCCCCTTCGTATTCTCCTTCGTTTTTCTCTTTATTTATTCTTATTTTCCCTTCCAAAAGAAAAAATAAGATTCATATTGGAAACTTAAAATCTCCATTAATAGTGTATCGCCCCCTCGTGAGCCATTAGCTTATTTTCTAAGTTGAATATGATTTTCTACTTCCCTTGTCAAACCCACAATCACATTTTGCTCGTTGGGGCCTGATGCACCTCATTGAATGATTACATTCACATATGTACAAAGGCCCCAACTTGAGCACCATATTTAACATATTGGATCATTTTTTTTTTTATCAAAAGTATTACAATTTTCAAATACAAGTATCTCTTTTACTCAAATGTGTTACTTTTTTCTCAAAAAGTATTACCGCATGAATTTTGACATATTGTTGAATTTTTGTTGACGGCGGATCCATTGTCGACTCTCGGATTTTATATTGATTGGATCCAAATTGACCGTCTCACGGATAAATATCCGCAAAACGATCTCACAATATATCTTCTCCTATCTAAAAAAACACGCATTTTAATTTGTAAGGGGAAAAAAGAAGATAAAATCAAACACTCTCCAAATCCCATCTGTTGTCAAGTTGGAATCGTCAAACAGACTTGCCGAATCCCGACCTTCTCGGTCTTTTATTATGACTAAATAACTAAAATAAAATATATCCCCATTCTTTCGTCTACGGTACATAATATCTGCAATCTGTTCGCAGTCTACGTACACATCGGCAAAATAAGTTCCTTTCTTTGACTTTATCTTTACGCACGCAATAGATATCCTCCGTACAACAATTTAAATAAATCTCACCATAAACCCTGCCGCATAAGATTCCCCCCGCTCCGGAGTTTTTGCCCTCGCATCATCATAATTCATAACCGCCGCCCCACTGGAACACCCACAATTTCACAAACCGCTCCAATGGAACAGCTTGCCGGCGGCGCCACCCGTTTCCGCCACCATCGTGGCCCGCCGTCAGCCGATAGGTTCTTGGGGATGTCACAGTCCCAGTCCTCCTCCCCCACACCTCCACTTGAACTCTCCGAGCACGATATTTTCGACACTCATTCGGGGAGTTATCCCCCCTCCCCGTCCCACCCGCATCCGAATCCGAACCCGATTCCAAACCGGAATATCAACCTGAATCATTACGGCATCTTAGCTGCTCTAAACGGCAACCCCAAGGCCCGAACCGGATCCGGATTTGAGAACCGACCCGTTTTCAACCACAAGGCCTCCGCCTCGGCGTCCATATCCTCCTCAACATCGACCTCTCCAACCACGTCAACCTCGTCTAGGGTAATGATTCCGAAGCCGCCACCGCCTCAAGCGGAAAGGGTGCGGTTTCATCCTCAGTCGGCGCCGGTGAACATACCGGTGATGCCTGCGGCGTTGCAGAGGAGGGCGAGAGAGCTGGAAGACGCCGTCTCTGAAGGAGAAGAGGAGGACAAGAATTCGGTGAAATTGCCGCCGCACGAGGTGGTTGCAGCTAGGAATTCGCCGATGTTGGCTTGCTCCGTAATGGAGGGGGTTGGCCGGACGTTGAAAGGGAGGGATCTCAGGCAGGTGCGCAACGCCATTTGGCGAAAGACTGGTTTTATTGATTGATTGTTTCATTTGTTTACATCTTCATAGCTATATGCCTGGGAATCTATTGGCCTTGGTTGAGAATGGATATATTTTTTTTTAATATTGTATATATTTAGGACTAAATTGTAAATATCGTCCATTAAACTGGTAGCTCTTTTATCATTTATTTGCTTATTGTTTACATTCATCCTTTGGATGTTGTTGGGAAAGATCTTTATTTGGTTGATGGCTTGTTTTGTTTGCTTTCAATTTTTTATTGTTTTATATTTTTTTTGGGGCAACAGATGGATGCATTGAGAGAGAGTTATAGTCAACCACATTTTCAACATCTGAGCTTGTGTACATTTTGCTTAACAATTACACAATTCATAAGAAATTTATTTCCATGTGTTTTCATTGCTATGAAATGACTTATGGAACTTGCTTATTGGTTGTGGGTGCAATACATACCAAGGTTATGGATGGTAGGAGGGAAAAGAGAAACTAGAATAGATAATTTGAAACACACCTGATTCAGGCATCAGAATAATGCAGAAAAATAAAATAGTTGTGTTTTTTTTTTTTATGCTGGCAAGGAAACAAATATCAGTAATTATAGATTCTTGGTGTTTAATTTTCCAACATTTTAATCAGATATCCGATTTTCGGTTCTTGCATTTCTTCATCATAATGTTAAAACTTGAAGGCAGAATTAAAAGATGGAAAAACCATATAGGTTAGAATTTATCGCATATCATCAGGTTTTGTTGTACGGTTCTTGAATAACTTGTTTATTTACAATTCTCAAGATTGTTTTCATTATGTTATTTCTTATCAAAATGAGTGGGACTTCCTTGACTTTGAATTCTGTTTCAAATGAATTTGAAGAATGTCACAGGGTCAATCTTGATATAATCAAGATTTTCTACGACTATTTTATCCAGCTAATGCCTGTCAACATCATCCGCATTGATGAGTCAACAATGTGAGATTGTTGCATTGGCTCTGTTGTTTTTCTTTTACCCTCGTCCTTTCTTTTGGGTTGCTCCACTTTCTATGAATAGTTTGCTTATCACTGTTATGACAAAGGTCTACTTTTTCGTTTAAGATAATCTCCTAGAATTCCATTCGAGGTTTTTTGCTTCTTCATGTCTATATTAGTTCAGACATTTCATTGAAGAGCAAGTCTCTTCTGAGACGGTCTCACGGATCTAAATCTGTGAGACGCACCTCCTAAGGGTTCCGTCTTGAGAACATGAACCATGAAAATAAATTTAAAAATAATAATGAACCATGAAGAAACAAAAATAAACCCTAAAAACATGAACCATGAAGAATAAACCCGAAAAACAAAAATAAACCCAAAAAAATAAAAAATAAACCCTAAAAAAACTAAAAATCCTAAAAACCCAAATCAATTAAAAATAAACCCAAGAAACAAAATAAACCCTAAAAAAACAAATATAAACCCTAAGAAAAATAAAATCTGAAAAAAAAACTTTTAAAACTTTGTGTAAGAGCTCCGTCTCACGGATCTAAATCCGTGAGACCGTCTCACGCAAGTTTTTGCCTTCATTGAAAATTCTCAATTGAGAAAAGTGCTTGGCAATTGATTTTTCTTTCCTCATCTTCTTTATGTCGCGCTTAAGTTTTGGATTTTGGTTTTATCACTTAAGAAACTACCAAGATGGCTCTTACTCTTATTTGGTTATTGATTTGACTGAAAGACAATGGATTGTAGTTCCTCAAGTACCATGGATTTCGAGTTGTATATTTCTCTTGCTTCTAAATTTTCCTTTGAATTTTGAATTTTCTGAGTTTTAGTTTGATATGATTGTTCACTTGGAGGCCTAACTTTGTATGGTTCAGTTTCTTGCATGACAGAATATAAGCTTATTTGAAAAGAATTGTGAATGAGGTAGATTGTCAATGATTCAAAATGGTAGTTTGTTTTTTGGTAAATCTATACGGCATTATCCCTCATACGAACTGACAGTTACATGAGTCTCAGTTGATTTTTAGCTGTAAAACCTAAGTTTTCTGCATTCCTTCTGCTGCCATGTTCTTATAGGAGAAGTTGATCGTGCTTTGAGATCACTTCTGTTGAGGGGATTAGATTTCTCTTATGGTTAGGGCATTCTACATTAGAGGATATTGTTGATTTTGAAATTTTAAGATTACTTATGGTGTCAATGGCACTTATCTTCTGAATCCTATTAAGGGAGTGTTTGCAAAAACTTCTGCTTTTTGGAGGAAGTGATTTATTGCCGTGTGAGTGGCAAGTAGTTGAGAATCCGAAGTTGGCAGTATTTGCAAATAGAAATTGAAAATTTATTGAGTAAAGAGAGTGTTTGGTGGAGAAGTTGTAAAAGTGCTTTATGATAGAGTCGAGGGTGAAGTACGTTCAAGATAATAAGACCATGAAGAATAGAAATAACGATACATTCAAGAAAAATAAGAGCAGAACTTGAAGAACAGAGAACGATAGAAAAATCCTTCCGCAAGACTCCATCACAGCTTAAAGCCGCAAAATCAATTCTGTCAAAACGTGTCCTACCGTATTCTAAGATTCTAGTTAAATATAATATCTAATCCTACGGGCCTCAAGCCCAACTAATTAATTTAAACAACTGAATAATTAAATAACCTATCAAAAATAAATTAACTTAATTACATTCCAAACTAATTTAACCCACTAATGAATTAATGAGCCTGTGGCAGCAGCTCCCAGTACCCGTGCATCT
Source organism: Rehmannia glutinosa (assembly GCA_016081115.2). Classification (NCBI taxonomy): domain Eukaryota; kingdom Viridiplantae; phylum Streptophyta; class Magnoliopsida; order Lamiales; family Orobanchaceae; genus Rehmannia; species Rehmannia glutinosa. The sequence continues at coordinate 414,527 of JABTTQ020003122.1, forward strand.
TTCGTCTCTCTCCGGAAACGATCCGTAACACTTTGTTTGCGTGTAAAAGTCAAACCAGAAGAAAAATCACAAATCTTAACCACCCGTCCCCTTGTTTTTCAATCCTGCTTAAACGAAGTAGAAGCTGACATTTGCAAACACTAAAATGTGATTTTTTTTCCAACTAAAAGCTGATAAATAATGTCCTAAATGATCGGCGTTAGTTTCTCTGAATATTTATGTGCGCATTGTGTATTAACCGACCATAATAAAGTTGGACCTTACCCTTTGTTATTTATTGGTCATCAACATCTTCTGGTGGAACACTCTTCATGTTATCTATCTAGTTTTTCTATAGAAAGGCTGAACAATATATTAACTCTTGGTGTTGACGCTTCTATTCTAATGATCCTCTGGAAAGCTTACTCCTCGGACTAATCGCATTAAAAGATCTAACCCCCTATTGACTTGTTGAAATCCTCTATTTACATCATGACTTTTTATGGAACTTTTTGTGCAAATTTGGGAGAATGTATGATGCTGGAAACAGTTTGCAATTCTCGTTAAAATGCTGATTAACAGAACTGTTTTCATTCTTGCTTGAGTAGAAACTAGGTGATCCTGCTTTTAAATGTATACAAGTTTGCTTGAGCAAAAACTCTGCAAAGATGTAATTATAGTTGCCTTCATGCTGCTGCCTTGGTGACCTCTTCTTCTGTACTTCGGAAGCTATTTATCTTAATGCATACTATGAAAAGTATTCATAATGCAATATAGAGTGTTTGCAAACACTAAAAAGAAAAAAAAAGCTATTATCGCTTTTGGCTGGAAGAAAAATTACTTTTTAGTGTCGCAAATGCCAACCTTTGCTTTTGCTTCTGTTTTTGTTTCATTTAATCAAAATCAAAATCTGACACCACTAATTTCTGATTCTCAACTACATTTGTTTCTACTACAATAAATCACTTTTTAAAAAAGATGAGTGTTTGAAAACACTCCCATAAAATGTGTCTACATTTTTCTTAAGAGAATCTTCTCCCATATAATATGGTGAAAAGTACAAGGACCGATTTCCTCATAAGCAAACACAGTACAACACAACACGCTTATTTTTTGTGAGTTACTGAACCAGAAGGGAGCTGGAATAACAGACATGCCTTAATTTCCCTTATTAAGTTGGTGATAGCAGGAACTACTTTGTGGACATTTTGGCTGATTGTTATATCCAGGTACATCCAAATTTGTTGCATTTTTTTTTGTACCACACCCTATGCTTTGATGTTTTCTATGAATTTCATTTGAAGCTCATCTAAAGGTGGCCCAAATCTGATCAATGAGTGACCCCTGTAAATGACTCCTTTCTGAAAGCTAGAAAGACGGCATATGCTACGGCCATTATTAAATAGAAATCGTCTTCACTTATGAAGGGTAAATTTTTTTCTCTTGATACCTAAAAGTTAGGACATATTGGCAGTTTACATTTTGAGGAACTTTTTCTTGTTGGTATAAAATCAAATGCAAGACCAAGTAAGCATTCTATTCTTTTTTACTAAAGTTGTTTTCCACTGCTCGCTGGAAATGGACGTACTTAGAGATCGCTGCATGCTGTTGGATTTTACTTGGGAATATTCCTTACTTTAAAAGAGCCATATATTTTTTGTTGCACTTGATTTTCACAATAAATGTGGGAAAAGGATTTTACCGATTAAGGTTTCTCATGATGCTGCTCTTTTGGGGAAAACATATCATATGTTAATCATATAAATAGTTGTTTACTGCTTGGTTTAGACGGTTCCTCTGTATATCTGCATACCGCAGGATATGTTTGTGTCAGACTTCTCCACCCTAACCTTCTCCACCTTAACCTGATATGATTATTCATGTCAAATTTCTCAACTGTAACCCTACAGTTTATTATTCGTGTTTTTCGAATTCGACCCAAAAATAATATGTATATTTTAAAAATCTAAATTACTCATCTATTTATATGGGTAGGTTGTAGTCTTTAGGATGTAGAAAGTGATATGTTTGGTACAGCTGCACAGTTTGGAAGCATTTATCAGGAGAAACCAGCAGCCAAGGAATTAGGCACAACCAGTAAGAGTTGCCCTTAAATTAGTTTCCTAGTTTGAAGACAACATTTATTAATTGTTTTGCTTGTAAATTGCTCCCAATAATGACATGTCTTTTGAACAGCAAATTGGCTGATTGCCTTTCCCTTTGTTGGCTCTTTATTAGAAGGATGAATGCAAAAATAGTGAGTTGAATTTTAATTAGGGATAATTACAAAAGCTAACCCATGAGGTTTAGTCTAATTACAAAAACTCCCGTTATCTTTCAAAATTACAAATACCCCTTTAGGTTTCTTTTTACTTACAAATGCTTCCTCTTGAGGGTCCAATTTGTGAAATAGTAACAAATGTCAATGACATATTTGTAATTTCGAAAGATAACTAAGGACACATCTGTAATTTCGAAAGATAACTAGGTTTTTTGTAAATAGGCTAAACTTCATAGGTAGTTTTTGTAATTATCCCTAATTTTATTGCCTTCTAAAAGATGAATTGTATTAAGTAAGATAATCGTCGTGGGGGAATTTTTTTGTAAACATGAAAACCATGGCGAAATTTTTGAATCATGCCAACAAACACTTTGGTTAGACCGTCTAACGAATTAGACGGACCCAACCCGACTCGATTCTTTTTTGTAATTTCATGTATTTTCACGATGGCACTCACGACCGACCAAGACAACCTACTCCTTTTTTTTTTTTGGCCCTAGGAGTTGTAACAAAATTCTCACAATAGGAGAAAATAACTAAAATTGGAACCCGTGACCCCACTGGTTAGGTACCTGTATTTTTCAGGTACCCAAAAAGTCGAGTACTCGATATTATCGGGTTAGTGGCTGGTACTATATTTGCTACCCGACAAATTCGAGCACTCGACCCGACTACCGTTAATACCTTCTTTATTAGTTATCTTTTTTACATGGGCCTAAAATTATTAATCTATATGTACTTTAATTTATTTTAATTGTTTGCCTTTAATTTTTGGAAGGCTTTGTTTGCTTTTCTAAATAGTTAATTATTGTAGTATTATATTTTATTTTTTGTAGATTATTAATTTTTCTTATGTTCTACAACTCTAAATAGCTGTATAAACTATTTCTTCTCCATTGACATGCATACTGATAATCATCACTTGAACCACAATTTCCATCAAATTGTGTGAATTTTCACCATCTTCGTCCATTATTGTTTTATTTCACATAATAGTGGAAAAAGAGACTCATTGTAGAAGACAAATTTATGTACCCTATTTAGTCATAATTAATAATATTATGAACTAATGCATATAATAATGGCAAATTCAATATGTTTTTTTCTTCTTGGAACAATAGAATAGTCAATGAGCAATAGATACCCCACCCCTTTGATTTACACAAGATACCAAGGGGGACAAAACAAAAATCCAAAAACAGCAAACAATCACCCAAACAAGGGGCATCAAGAACATACAACGCCGAATATGATGAGTTCTGTTATCATGACAACATATACAAGGCAACAAATCAACAAATCAACAAAACAAAATAACTTGCTCATCAAGTTCTAACAACATGCCTGCAAAAAGATGATATCAGGGTGTCTGTGGTGGAACTGGTGGCTGGGATCGACTGGCGTCGATTACCCTAACAAAATTGCGCTGGCGCACTACTAGGAGAATGTTCATAAACACCAGGATATCACAGTAAAGGTGATAATTAGGGAGTAAAAAATAAGAAAAAGTGCACTACTGTTATCAACTGGAACCGCCATCATCCTGAAACATAATAACTTAAGTAAGAAAGAAGCTTTTTAAAAACATTCAGAAACTTGAGAAAAAATCACTCTGACTCAGACTGTTGAACGAAAAAGAAAAAAATGGAAAAAGGGGAGGGGCGAAATAGCATAAAAAAAGATTTTACTCCGCGGTTTATAAAAAAAAAGGAAAAAAAAGAGTTTTTTGCAGTTTTAAATTCATTTCTGTTGTTTTCCCCCTAGAATTCATTATATTAAAGAACAGTAAATCTACAACTCTGTTGAGAAATGTAAATATTAGGTATAACAACAAACTCGTCCCAGACCCGCGAAGAAAATCGTGGACCTAGGACACGCCCCCCCCATTGGAGCCAGGGTTGGTTGAACCCGCCGGACCCACTACAATATTTATTTGTCTGCGGATTTTTTCAAATTGCACTTCATTCAGGCCTCTCTGTCTTTTGATTCAAAATCTTTTATAAAACTAAAGGACTGTGAAACGGTGTCGTGTGTGAGTAAAGAAATAACAGAAAAGAAAACACGTTTCTTCTAGTGGAATGCGATTATGTGTGTATGTGTAACATAAGGAAACGTGAGAGTAGAAGAGAAAGAGGTGAGATTGTTGTATTTTCTGGACGAAGGCATGAAATTTTTTGGGAAATTTTTGTAAATATTTTGATATTTCTCACAACGAATCGTCTGCTCAACCTCAAAGATAAAACTTCCCAAGAAAACTCACAACCAATCACACCCTCAGATTTTCACTCTGCATTTTTTTAAAAAAAAAGGAAAAAAAGAACTTTTTAAAGTTTTTTATACCCTAAAATGCGATTATGTGTGTATGTGTAACATAAGGAAACGTGAGAGTGGAAGAGAAAGAGGTGAGATTGTTGTATTTTCTGGATGAAGGCATGAATTTTTTTGAGAAATATTTTGAAAATATTTTGATATTTCTCACAACCAATCGTCTGTTCAAACTAAAAGATAAAATTTCCCAAGAAAACCCACAACCAATCACAACCCCAGATTTTCACTATGCATTTTTTTTAAAAAAAAAAGGGAAAAAAGACCTTTTTACAATTTTTTTATACCCTAGCGTTTAACAGTATCTATATCAAAAAAAACAAAAAGGAAAGAGAGAAAGTACCTTGATTGACTGGTGTTTGGGAGATTAAGACGGTGGTTGGGAGATCATAAATATTGAGATTTTACAAAAGAGAGATGGTGTTAAAAGAAAAGAGAGAGAGTGAGAGAGAAGGGGTGCAGTGTTCGAGGTAAAAAAAAAAAAAGTTGAGACTTACCTTATGTCACTCAGGCATTAATTGTTAAGGTCTACACTAAGCAAATCGGGTAGGGCAATATAAGTTAGTCTTTTATTTTTTTTACAAGGTTTTTTAGTTATTTTATTCTTTTTTGTTTTTTACAAGGCAATCATATCAATATTCAGATGTTATTTTGAATTCTTTTAAAAAAAAAAAAAAATTGTGGCATCAGATTGACGAAAAAAGAGGTGAGCTTGTTGTATTTTCTGGATGAAGTCATGGAATTTTTTGAGAAATGTTTTGTAAATATTTTGATATTTCACACAACTAATCGTCTTCTCAACCTCAAAGATAAAATTTTCCAAGAAAACCCACAACCAATCACAACCATCAGAGTTTCACTCTGCAATTTTTTTTAAAAAAAGGAAAAAGAGAGCTTTTTACAGTTTTTTTTATACCTTGGAATGTGATTATGTGTATATGTGCAACATAAGGAAACGTGAGAGTGGAGGAGAAAGAGGTGAGATTGTTGTATTTTCTGGATGAAGGCATGAAATTTTGTGAGAAATGTTTTGAAAATATTTTGATATTTCTCACAACCAATTATCTGCTCAAACTCAAAGATAAAATTTCCAAGAAAACCCACAACCAATCACAACCCTAGATTTTCACTCTGCATTTTTTTTAAAAAAAAAGGAAAAAAAGAGCTTTTTACAGTTTTTTTATACCCTAGCATTTAACAGTATCTATATTATTTGAAAACAAAAAGAAAAGAGAGAAAGTACCTTGATTGAGTGGTGGTTGGGAGATTAAGACGGTGGTTGGGAGATCATAAATATTGAGATTTTACAAAAGAGAGATGGTGTTAAAAGAAAAGAGAAAGAAGGAGAGAGAGGGGGTGCAGTCTTCGAGGTAAAAAAAGCTGCAACATCTTACCTTATGTCACTCAAACATTAATTGTTAAGGTCTACACCAAGCAAATCGGATAGGGCATTATAGGTTAGTTTTTTGTATTTTTTTTACAAGGTTTTTTAGTCATTTTATTATTTTTTTTACAAGGCAATCATATCAATATTCGGATGTTATTTTGAACTCTTTTTTTCGAAAAAAAAAAATATTGTGGCCTCAGTTGAAAAGTGAAGAAGGAACCACAAAGCGAGAATAATATATCCGGTAATATCATATCTACAATAAAAAAAAAAAGGATACACGTTTCTTCTAATGGAATGCGATTATGCGTGTATGTGTAACATTAGGAAACATGAGAGTTGAAGAGAAAGAGGTGAGATTGTTGTATTTTCTAGATGAAGGCATGAAATTTTTTGAGAAAGTTTAAGAAAATATTTTGATATTTCTCACAACCAATCGTCCGCTCAACCTCAAGGATAAAATTTCTCAAGAAAACCCACAACCAATCACAACCCAGGATTTTCACTCTGTATTTTAAAAAAAAAAAAAAAGAGAGCTTTGCGTTTTTATACCATAGAATGCGATAATGTGTGTATGTAACATAAGAAAACGTGAGACCGAAGAAGAAAGAGGTGAGATTGTTATATTTTCCGGATGAAGTCATGGAATTTTTGAGAAATATTTTGTAAATATTTTGATATTTCTCACAACCAATCGTCCGCTCAAACTCAAAGATAAAATTTCCCAAGAAAACCCACAACCAGTCACAACCCCGGATTTTCACTCTGCATTTTTTTTAAAAAAAGAAAAAAAGTGCTTTTTATAGTTTTTTTATACCCTAGCAGAGAAAATACCTTGATTGAGTGGTGGTTGGAAGATCATAAATGTTGAGGTTTTACAAAAGAGAGATGGTGTTAAAAGAAAAGAGAGAGAGTGAGAGAGAGGGAGTGCAGTCTTCGAGGTGAAAAAAAGTTGCAGCAACTTACCTTATGTCACTCAGGCATTAATTGTTAAGGTCTACACTAATCAAATCGGGTAAGGCACTATAGATTAGTATTTTTATTTTTTTTTACAATGTTTTTAGTCTTTTTATTCTTTTTTTACAAGGCAATCATATCAATATTCGGATGTTATTTTGAACTCGTTTTCAAGAAAAAAATATTGTGGCCTCAGTTGATAAGTGAAGAAGGGACCACAAAGCGAGAATTATAAACCGGTAATATCATATCTACAATAAAAAAAGATACACGTTTCTTCTAGTAGAATGCGATTATATATGTATGTGTAACATAAGAAAACGTGAGAGTGGAAGAGAAAGAGGTGAGATTGTTGTATTTTCTGGATTAAGCATGAAACGCGTTTTGAGAAATTTTTCATAAATATTTTGCTATTTCTCACAACCAATCGCCGCTCAACCTCAAAGATAAAATTTCCCAAGAAAATCCACAACCAATGACTACCCCTGATTTTCACTCTGCATTTTTAAAAAAAAAAGGAAAAAGAGCTTTTTACAGTTTTTTTATACCCTAGAATGTGAATGTGTATGTGTAACATAAGGAAACGTGAGAGTGGAAGAGAAAGAGGTGAGATTGTTGTATTTTCTGGATTAAGGCATGGAATTTTTTGAGAAATGTTTTGTAAATATTTGGATATTTCTCACAACCAATCGTCTGCTCAAACTCAAATATAAAATTTCCCAAGAAAACCCACAACCAATCACAACCCCAGATTTTCACTCTGCATTTAAAAAAAAGGAAATGAAAAGCTTTTTACAGTTTTTTTTATACCCTAGCATTTAACAGTATCTACATCAAAAAAAACAAAAAGGAAAGAGTGAAAGTACCTTGATTGAGTGGTGGTTGGGAGATCATAAATATTGAGGTTTTACAAAAGAGAGATGGTGTTAAAAGAAAAGAGAGAGAGAGTGAGAGAGAGGGGGTGCAATGTTCCAGGTAAATAAAAGCTGCAGCTGCTTACCTTATGTCACTCAGACATTAATTGTTAAGGTCTACACTAAGCAAATCGGGTAGGGCATCATAGGTTAGTCTTTTTATTTTTTTTACAAGGTTTTTTAGTCTTTTTATTCTTTTTTTTACAAGGCAATCATATCAATATTCAGATGTTATTTTGAACTCGTTTTCTGAAGAAAAAAATATTGTGGCCTCAAATTGATAAGTGAAGAAGGGACCACAAAACAGAATTATAAATCTGGTAATATCATATCTATAATAAAAAACGATACATGTTTCTTCTAGTGGAATGCAATTATATGTGTATGTGTAACATAAGAAAACGCGAGAGTGGAAGAGAAAGAGGTGAGATTGTTGTATTTTCTGGATGAAGGCAGGGAATTTTTTGAGAAATATTTTGATATTTCTCACAACCAATAGTCTGCTCAACCTCAAGGATAAAATTTCCCAAGAAAAACCAGAACCAATCACAATTCCAGATTTTCACTCTGCATTTTAAAAAAAAAAGAAAAAAGAGCTTTTTACAGTTTTTTATACCCTAGAATGCGATAATATGTGTATGTGTAACATAAGAAATGTAGGTCCCAAGGGGTGTGAGTGTAAGGTTTAGAAGGGGGGGGGGTTGAATAAACCTTACCAACTTTTCGAAATTTAGTCCTTTTAAAATTATTTAGAGTTAGTTTCACAACTAAGTCCTTGATGGACAACTAAGTTAGTTAACCAGCAGAGTTAGCCACTCAATAGACTCGACTGAGCTATTAATAGAATAACTCAGCTGCTTAGTCTTATACTTAACTTGGCTGTGATGAGATTTTCAGTGGAAAACTTAACACCCTTGAATTTGGTTTAAGTTTGTTTTGACACTTGATTTTAGCACTTTATTAATTATCGGTTGAATGCAAATTATCGCCAGATATAATGTAATATGCGAGAAATGAAATCTTTGAAATGTAAATGACACAATAAATTTTATAGAGGTTCGAAGATGGGGTAATTCTTCTACTCCTCTCTTCTCCAACTCCTGGAGGAATCCACTAAGTATTGATCAGAGTACAAAGTGGTTAACAGTCCAGATACAAGTCTTGATCACACAACTGACTTGATCCTTTGGGACTCGATCGAGATGCCTTGGTCACACATCCGACTTCTCGTCCGACTCGAACCTTCTTCACAGGGCGGCGCTTTGCTACTTCACTTGACTCACTTGCTCAAGCTTCTTGGATTTGTTCACGAAGCCCTCCAATAACTTGAGACTTCTTCGACCTTGAACCTTTCTACAATCCTCCTTGGATTGTAGACCCCTTTTGATTCTTCAAAAGTTTCCTCTTCAATAGTATGAGTATGTCTTTCCTTCACAGCTTGGTGTTGGATTGATTTCCTTCGAAGTTTAGGCTTGGGGATTTGCTTGAATAACTTGAGAATATCTTGCTTGGTTGCAGTTCGAATGTTAGCTTGAACGTTCGTGGTTTAGGTATGCAAGGTAACCTTTTCTCAAAGTGATTCCTCAGCCTTTTATAGTGATCTTTCAAAAATCTGCCCGTTGAAGAGATAGGCTGATTTTCAAAAGTCACTAGTGTTCGTTGGCTTGTCTTGTTGCAGTCCTTGATGTTGACATTTCCTCGTATTAATTGTCTTGCAGCTTTTCGGGGCGACGACACGGGTGCAAAGTGCTTCCCATTGGTTTATTCCTTTTGCACGCTTATGGGATCGAGCACTTTAGAATATTGCAGCATGGAAGTATTACTTATTTAAGTAACTTTCTTGACTTTTGTGCAACAGACTCTTTTCAGTTGTCTTGACTTGACTGCAGTTCCTTAACTTCCCCAGGTGACTTCGAGTTAGCTCCCAATCATTGAAAGACTCATCTGTCACTTCAACTTGATTTGGCTGTCTAGAGTTGACTTGACTGACACTTCTCACACATTTTGTGACGGTGATACTCCTTCAGGATCGAGTTCTTGACTTCTCCTCCTTGCCATACTCACCGCTTCACAAATGGAGTCTTCATTTTAGCCTTGATTGACTTCTTGCATATCCGGTATAGCCGACTTGACTCACTCGTATAGCCCTATCTATTATAATGCAATTTACAAGAAAAATGGGGTGTCAACTTTCTAGTCTAAGTTTTACAGGGCATTCATCAAAATCTAACAAATAAATTTCCCAACAATTTCCCCCTTTTTGATGATGCCAAAACTTAAAACATACATGCAAAAATGTAAGCATCAAAGATACATACAGGTAGTGCAGTAACATAGAATGTATGCGTAGAATCAATCTTTTTATTGATCATAACATTCTTGTCCTTTACACAGCTGTTTACAAAGTGTATCAGAGCAAACATCTATGTCTACGCATAAAAATAGAGAAATTACAGATTTCTTATTCAATGTACAGAAAACTTACATACTTATGCATTTACAATAGTAAATTACATGAAGGGGTGGACAACAACACTTCATCTCCTTCGCTACCTCCTTCTTTCTTCATCAGCTATGTCGTCTTCTGACCTTTTTCTCTTCTTCTCTTCTTCAGCTGCTTTCTTTTTCTCATAAGCTTTTCTGGCAGCTTCATCTCTTCTTTTTCTTTCTTGTCTCTCTTCCCACAGCTGAGTTTGTCTTTTATTTTCTTCTTCGATTCTCTTTACATATTCAGCATTGTTCTTGGCCACTTGCAGGTTGGCTACTTCGTCAAACCCAGCCCAATAGATCCCTCCTTTCTTCCCTGGATCTATGTATTCATTGTTTTTGGGTAGAGGTCTAGGTTTGAAACCTCTTCCTCCACTGCTTCTACTTCTTTCTCTGGGTGTGTATTGTATTGGGGCCTTCTTCTTTCTAGTAGAGTGACCAGCAGAGTGACCAGCAGAATGACTGCTCGGAGTCTGCTGCCTATCAGCTTCTTCGCACAGCTTGAGGCATTTTTCCCAATACAAGTCCCAGGTTTGGGCCATGGTCATGTTCTCGAAGTATCCCTCAAATGCAAGCGTCTTGAATTCATCAATAGATCTAGGCTCGGTTCCGACATCTGAAATGGCATCAGTGTCTCTTCCTGCCGGAATGCCTCCGTATTGTTTCAGTATGTCCATCGCACGGGCATCCATTTTTCTTTCAATCTCCGTCATCTCAGCTTCAACTATCTTCCTCTTTTCAGACATGGGCACAACAGAGTGTTGGAGCGGCAGAGTCACTGGAAGTTTGCTGATTATGTTAGCTGTGACAAGTCCTTGTTGAGGGGTTCTAGCAACCATTAAAGTCATATCCTTCGAACCTTCCCCCTCAACTGATTTTCCCTTTTCTTTCTTCTGTTCTTCAGCTGTCTTCACCTTCACAGCTGCGTCCTTCTTCTCAGCTGCGGACCCTTCTAACGTCTTTAGGTATTCCTCTTCCCCCTTTTTGGCATCATCAAAGGAGAGAGGAACCCCTGGAAACATGCCGCCAAGCATGAAATCTAGGCGGCCCGATATTTGAGTTCGCTTGGATTCTCACAAGGAGTATGTTTCTAAAGTCGTGCGAGTGGCGTTGGATTCGGTGACACCAACTTCATTTCAGCCATAATAATGCTGAATTTTTCATTCATGTTCTCCTCACGCTGTTGAGAAGTTCTTTTCGAAGAAATTCGCGCAATGACTCCATTTACGTGGTATGAGAGGTATGCATTCTATCAATGTTTTCTTGCATCCTCTTCTTCATGTCAAAGATTATCAGCGCTCCAGATTAGCATCTTATTCTACAATGCTTTGAAGTATCAAACTTGTTCCACACGCATTGTCTGCTGGTCATTTTGTTGCCACCATTCCAGGATCGACTATGATTCCACGCAGTCGGCAAAGAAGATTAGCATCTCGGTTATCCGGTAGCATATCAAATGAGGCCTGGTGCCTCTCCATCTTCTTTCTATCTCCGCAAATATTGCCTTGAAGACTTCTCGAACCTCATTTGTCACCTCTGTCTCGGTGGCGGCCGCGCAAACATCGAAATCAAAATCATTTGGGACGATGGTATCCGTGGGAATGATGGATCGTGTCTATGGAAACGCGTTGTTGATCTCTAGCGATTCTTCATCAAGATCGGTGACTCTAGTGAGAAAGGGAAAGTTTGTTCAAACACATCATCACGGACATAGGGAATGCATTCAATCGTGACTTGCGATCGTGATGTGCCGGTTGAGTCGATTCTGCTGCAGCTTTGGGAGCTGCGCGTGATTGACTATGATTCAGTGGGTCTGTTGTGGTATGGACCAGTGGCCGAGCCTCAAGCTTTTAATGTCCTAACGGCGTCGGTCTCAGTTTGGTTTTTCCTTGTGAGTTGTCAGTCTCGGCCGTATCGGTAGCATCATCGGACGATGATGAGACTTGTAGGGGTGGCTCATCATCAAAATTAAACTTTTGACGGCGAACCTTGAATTCTCGCTTACTCGTCGGCCGGGAAGAACATCCTCGGCCTAAGTCGTTTGGACTTGCAACAGGGGATGACGCCTTCATCTTCACCTTCGGATCCCGTAAATGTTACATCGGGTTGTCTTGGGAATCATGAAGGGCACTTATCTCCTTCTCGGATGCATCGATGATAAGCTGGAGGGATGTTTCGGCTTACGGCTCTTTACATCGGGAAGTCTCAACCTCCCGTAGGCCTTGCATACCTCTCCCTGCAGTCTCAATCGGCAGCAGGCTGGACATTCCCTTCGGCTGCACTCAATTTGTCTTGGGGTCTTCGACGGTGGCATCAGCAGGAGCCTCAACTCGTGGATTGCACTTTCATTGCCCATAGTGTTAACTCCCGGGCGCAGATCCATCCTGTGCCTCGATTTGCGCATTAGCGGCGTCCTCGACTGGCAGAGCGATTGGCACTTCAGTGAGATAGTTTTAACTGTCCGAGCTTCGTCAGTGACAACTTGCTGTGTATCTTTTTCTTGTTCCTTCTCCACTTCGCCTCCTAGATTCATTGTGGAGTCATCTGCAGTAATCTCCAACCTAGCGACAGTGGAAGGAGTTTCCCCCGGTGGCACCCTCACGGTGGCACACCGGTGAGTGACTGGGATTGGGGTCACTTTCCTCCAACCTCCCGGCTTTTTCCTTTGAGTGTTCAGCCGTTGGGGCAGGTGTTAAGACACCTTCAATAGGGGTTGGCTCGACTTAGGTCCCCTAATTCCCAGTTTCATCGCCATTACCCTTATAACCTTCCTCGAGTGAGTGGGAAGTGGTCGCAAGATTTGTCGAGTTGCAATCACGCATCACTCCCATAGGGTCAATTTCAGTGTGATTTGGAAGACTCTCCAGTCCTTCCATAAGCCAAGCGTTGCTCATGCATCACTCTGGATTCCCGCATGGCTTGCTGCATTTCCAACTCTTCTGTAGCAGCAGCAGGGTCCAGATCCTCATCACTTCCTGAGAGAACATCGAGGTGGGGATGAGTGTGATCAGTGGTTCTAGTGAAGCGACAAATATTGGCCTTCTCTTGGGCTTCAGCTTCCTCTGCCAATCGCTCCTTCTCATTTTCTTTGAAGATATTCAAAATATCTATGCAGTTCTCCTCATCCAATGCTTGGACCACTGTGGTCAAACCGAGGAAATCCATCAGTTCTTCTTCTTCTTCTTCAATAAACTCAGGTCTTTGGAATTATTCCCTCGATCGACTCAGCTTCCACTTCCTCCATTCTCGCAGACGATTTTGGAAGTTTGGATATGGTGGAGATAGCATGATCACATCATCATCATCTTCCTGCTGAACTTCTTTCTCAGGAATGGAGGGTAGTAGAGCTTGCTGCTCTTCACCCTCAGCAGCGTATGTCGCAGGTGGGGATGCGATCTGTTGTGACAGGAGATTCATTTGTCTCGATTGCTTCTTGTTCCCAAAATTGCCCTATCCAGTGGGTCTTCGACTTGCCTCTGCTGATCGGCCTCAGCAGACTTGGCGGTTTCATCAATAGTCTCTGGAGACTCAACTTCTCCAATTGTTTTTTTGATTGTCTGTTCGAGTGAGTGGCAGACTCAGCTATTTTCTCAAGCTCTGAACTCTTGAAGATTCTTCTTCTTCTTTTGGTTTTCACCAGAGGAACGTCTGGTTCCACTTCCTCCGGTTCCTCGAAGGTAAAGGCCTTCGCAGTTGTCTTAGAGGCAGCTGCCTTTCTCGTCTTGGCAGTCTCTTCTTCTTCAGTCCAGGAGAAGGTACTAAGGATTCCTTCTCTGCTGCGGCTGCAGGGGCAGGAGACACGTCTGCAGGGGCAGGTGCATCTTTTGTCTTCTTTGGTGCTGGGGCAACAATCTTCTTTCCAGCTGCATGGGCAGCTTTCTTCTTCGGAGGGGAGACAACAACTGTTTCTTTAGGGTCAGCTGATTCCCCCTCACTAGTGTCCGCCCTCTTGGCATAAGCTCTCTTCTGAGCTCCTGAAAGATTCGATCGGAACATCTTCTTGTTGACATGGAATGCATTTCCATGTCGGAGTGGAACTCCCTTTACCTCCATCAGCTGACCAATAACAAGGCCATACCCCAAGGATCCTCCGAACGATACATCTTCCTTGAAAGACTTATTTCCAACATTTTGGCAGAGTCTGCTGTATACAAACTCAGCCCAATTTACCTTCTTCTCCTGCATGATCGCAGCCATCACGATCAACTTAGTTTTGGATAGCTGATTAAAGCCTCCAAATTTGATGTCTACGCACTTAGCAACAATATCCAACAACTTGTGATAATCTTCTTTCAGCAGCTTCTTATCAGCTGTGTAAACCACCTTCGCAGCATAGTCAGGTTTGGCCACTTCCTTCCATGCAGCAGCTAAGTTTACATCAGCCTCCAATATCTCCGGCTTTCCTTCCGACGGAAGCAAACACTACTCCGCTAGATCCTCAGCAGTGATCGTAAACTCCTTTCCGTGAAGCAGAGGACTTGATGCCTCGTCGTGAACTTCAAACATTCACGTAGAATCGAGCGACTTCTTCAACATAAGTCATCTGAAACTCCATTGTGAGAAAGGGTTTCAACCCAGATTTCTCCACTTTCTCAGCTATCTTCTTCACAAGGGTTTCATCCAACCCCTGTTTGATCATACCTTCAAAATCCACAGTAGAGCCAGTGTGGATTTGCTTTCCCAACTTAACAAAATCGTAAGTGGATGCCATTTCTTGAAGTTTTACCGAACGAAACTTTTAGAAAATTACTCTGGAGATCTGTAGGGTTTCGAGAGAAAAGTTGCTTTCTTTGCTTTTGAGAGAGATGGACAGTTTGTGTAAAGTGAGAGAGAAACGGACGAAAGGGTATATATGTGGGTTATGAAAGGACGTGCATACGGTTTTTGAAATTTGATCGAGATCAACGGCTCAGATTTAGCACGCCGATTAGCATTTAATTGCTCGCATTTAATGCGGCAACATTTATATCCAATCATATGCTTTGCCGTGCGACTTTTGATCCCGTCATTATGACGCTGACGTCATCCTTAAAAACATTCCCGCTCATTAAAAACGACTGCGTTTTTGTTACTTAGCTCATAAATGACTCAGCTTACTCCTTATCTGATTCAACTCTTCTTCTCTCTTTTCACATAGGTATTCAAATTTGTCACCTAACTCGATGCGGTGATTTTTCGATCTGGTGATTCACTTAGCGATTTATTTAACTTAACTCCATTTTCATCTTTTCTTGTTTCATCTCTTCTTCTTGAGTTTTAAAGTGTTAATTCGGCTCAATCAACCCTAGCTCATGCTTGAGTTCTTCAAATCTTGATTCACATAATGGCTTTGTGAATATGTCATTCTTGTTTATCGGTTGAGATGTATTCAAGGTGATGTCTTTCTTTTACACATGATCTCTTATGAAATGATATCTGACATCAATGTGCTTTGTTCTTGAGTGCAACACTGGATTCCGAGTGATTGCAATAGCACTTGTGTTATCACACATAATTGGAATTTCTTTTTCTTCAACATCATAATCTCTCAATTTGTTGTCTCATCCATAAGACTTGGGCACAACAAGCGCGCAACTAACTATGTACTCGGCAATTTGTGGATGTGGCTATTGAGTTTTGCTTCTTGCTAAACCAGGAAACCAATCTGTTTCCTAGCATTTGACATGTACCTGAAGTACTCTTCCTGTCAACTCTACATCCGGCATAGTCAGAGTCTGAGTAACCAATAAGCTTGAATTCACCTTCCTTTGGATACCATAAGCCGACTTCCTGGCATCCCTTCAAATATCTTAGGATTCTCTTAGTTGCAGTCATGTGACTTTCTTTTGGAGCAGATTGGAATCTTGCACATAAACCTACTGCAAAGGTGATGTCTGGCCTGCTTGCTGTTAAATAGAGCAAAGATCCAATAAGTGCTCTATATCTTGTTTGACTGATGTATTCATTGGTATTTTCACAGAAGACTTCTCTTCCATACCAAATTTCTTCATTAAATCTCTGGTGTATTTTGTTTGACTTATGAAGGTTCCATCCTTCAGCTATTTAAGTTGAAGTCCTAGAAAGAATGTCAGCTCTCCCATGAGGCTTGAGAACTTATCACACAGCTCTTTGTTTGTGGATCCAAAAATGATGTCATCCACATATATTTGAACAAGCAGTATACTCTCTCCATCTTGAATTCTGAAGAGTGTTCTGTCCACTTTGCCTTTGGTGAATCCATTATCTGTCGAGAAATTGAGATAATGTATCATACCATGCTCTAGGTGCTGTTTCAATCCATATAGAGCTTTCTTGAGCTTGTACACCTTATCTCCAAGAGTCTTCTGCTCAAATCCTGGAGGTTGCTCAACATAGACTTCTTCTTCTAACAGTCCATTTAAAAATGCACTCTTCACATCCATCTGATATACAGTGAAGTTCTTGTGTGCAACATAGGCAAGAAACATCCTCATTGCTTCTAATCTTGCAACAGGAGCAAATGTTTCATCAAAATCTATTCATTCCTCTTGGCAATACCCTTTGGCTACCAATCTTGCTTTGTTTCTTACCACAGAACCTTCTTCATTCATCTTGTTTCTGAAAACCCATTTTGTGCCAATGACATTTTGATGGGTTGGTCTTTGAACCAATTCCCATACTTTGTTTCTTTCAAAGCTTGATTGACTCTTCTTGCATGGCCTAAATCAATGTGTATCATCGATTCTTGGGACACATCTTTTGGCTCTATTTGGGAAACGAAACAAGTGAACATGGCTTCTTGCCGAGCTCGGATCCCGGTTCTTACACCATCTCTTACATCTCCAATGACTAGCTCACGGTGGATGGTCTCTCGGCCATCTCACATCAGGTTGGAGTAAGTCGGTGGGTTCGATCGTCTTCTTTGTGTTATCTTGACCAGCTCTCTCATCATCACTTAGGCTGCAGATTTTCCAATTTGTCTTTGAGATTCAACTATCTCATCTTCACCTTGATTAATTGCTCCAGCTTCGGCTTCAACATAGGGACTCTTCTGCATGGTTGGCTGATTTAGCTTATCAGCTAACCCCTCAATGTCTTCTCCATTTACGTTAGGTTCATCAAAAACCACATGGATAGACTCTTCTGTGACCATAGTCCTTTTGTTCAGCACTCTATAGGCTTTGCTTTCAGCTGAGTACCCCAAGAAGATACCTTCATCAACTTTAGCATCAAAAGCCTTTAGATTATCCTTGCCATTGTTGTGGATGAAGCATTTACATCCAAAGATTCTAAAATATGCAACATTTGGCTTTCTCCCTGTCCAAATCTCATAGGGAATCTTTGTCAGCTGTCTATTTATCATGCATCTATTTTGAGTATAACATGCAGTGTTTATAGCTTCAGCCCAAAATCTTTTAGGCAACCCTGCTTCAGCTAACATGGTCCTTGCTGCTTCCTTGAGAGTTCTATTCCTTCTTTCTGCAACTCAGTTCCTCTATCAGATCTTATCTTTATAATGGTTTGACTCTTCTCATTTTGAACTCTTTTCATCAGCTGAGGTAACTTCTACAAAGTTTCCTTCTTTTTGCACATGAAGATTGTCCATGTATATCTTGAATAATCATCCACCACTACTAGAGTGTATTTCTTTCCACTTATACTGGCTGGCTCAACTGGACCAAATAGATCCATGTGTAGCAGATGCAATATTCTTGTTGAAGATGGACTTGATTTTTCTTTGAATGATGATTTGATCTGCTTTCCCATCTGGCATGCATCACAAACACTTTCTTTCTTGTATACTGAGTCTGGTAATCCTTCTACAAGATTACTCATTGCAAGCTTGTTAATTGTTTTGAAATTCAGGTGACTCAACTTCTTGTGTCACAGCCAACTTGATTCGGCTGTACTTTTTGCTAACAGACAAGTGCTTGGTGTGGCAGTCGACCAATCTACCACGTACATGTTATTTTGTCTGGCTCCTTGCAACACTACTTCATTTGATTCAGTATTTTTGATTTGGCACATTTCTATGTTGAATCCAACATTATAGCCCTTGTCACAGAGTTGGCTGATGCTTAGTAAGTTGAAATTTAGGCCTTCAACATATGCAATATCTGTGATTTCTAATCCATTTTTCTTGATGGATCCCGTGCCTCTTATTTCCCCTGGAGCTCCATTTCCTCCAAATATGACTTTTGCACCTCTAATTTCCTTGAATCTTGACATATTTTTCTTTTTTCCTGTCATGTGTCTGGAACAGCCACTATCCATGTACCAGGTTCCTTGGCACTCAGCTGTTCCTTGAACCTGCAATCAAGGAAATCAGTTTTTAGGTACCCATACTTGTCTGGGTCCTAAGGGGTTAGTGCTGTAAGATGATTCAACCAACCTATAGCCAAATGATTTGACTCTAAGAGGTTGCCATCTATCTGTGCCATAATCATAATTTACTTTGGCAAATTGCTTGGGGGCTTCAGGTTCATACAACTGTCTCTTTTGTCTGTATGCCTGTGTGTGTGTTTTAGCAATTGCCTTCTTTGGGTAATTGTGATATCTCTGAGTGTAGTGCTTGGGTACAAATGTGTGCTGATAATGGCTCTTTGGCCTTTGGAATGACCTTTGCTGAGTTCTAGGCCTTTGCCATTTAGTCTTGTATTCCATAGGTCTTTGCTGATATTTCACATTATTCAAGTCAGCTTGGCTAGGGTAGTTTCTACCATTCCCATCATATTTGTTCCTTTGATAGAACTTCTGGGGATTTTGGTAGCTCTGTTTCTTCTTCACAGAGTACTTCCTATTTGGAGTTTCTTTGAGGAACTCTCTTTGGATTTCTTCTCATTTGTCCTCTCAAAGATACTCAATCGGGCCGTTTTCCTTTTCCTTTATATCTAGGCCAGTTTGCTTGTGATTGTGCTTTGGAATGACTGTGTGTGCAACATTTGGTGTCTTGGATTTTTGAGATGCTTCATTACTTGAAGATCCTTTTTCCAAGACCAATCTAGGAGTTTGACTATGCACAAAGGAATTGAATCCTATGCATGTCTTGTCTCCACATTCTTTTTGGCTCATGATAAGGTCATCCAATGATTTAGATGCCTTTGTGAATGAAGCAATCACATTTTTGAGATCATTTTCTCTCTTTTCTATAGCGACTATCTCTGCTATTAGTTTAGCATTTTCGACCTTGACTTTTTGTTCTCATCGGCTATGTGACTTAGAGTACTCGGCTCCTTAGTTTGTGAGTTTTGGCTTTTGAGTCATTGTTTTCCTCATTTAATAGTGTGTGTGAGGATTTAATGTGCTCAAAATCTTTCATCATTTTGCCTAATGAATCATAAAGATCAGTGGGTGATGAAGTGTGTTGTGTCACAATCACTATCACTAGAATCTGAATGAGATGAGTTAGAGTGTACCTCATATTCTTGGTCAGGTTGATCTTGTTCTTTAGCCATTAGACAGATTAAAGCTTTTTCTTCAGAGTTACTTGAGTAGTCAGCTTCACTACTCTCTGAGTCTGCTGCTTCTTTTGACTTAGCCGTGTCAGAGGTCTCAACAACCAACATTGCTCTTTTCTTTTCTTGTCTTCTTTCTCTGAAGACTTTTCTTTCTTCTTCATTCCTCTATTTATTGACTACAGGATATGGACAGTCAATAGCGAAATGTCCTGGCTGTCTGCAATTCCAACACAAGTTTTCAGTTTTTTGATCAGCTCTCTCATTTCTTGGGTTGTTAGCTCTTTGATATTCGACCTTTTGATACTCAGCTCTCTTTGGTGGCCTATCTTCCCTTGACTTGGAGGGAGCTGAGTGTGTAGGTCCCAAGGGGTGTGAGTGTAAGGTTTAGAAGGGGGGCGGGGGGTTGAATAAACCTTACCAACTTTCCGATTTAGTCCTTTTAAATGTTTAGAGTTAGTACTTCACAGCTGTGTCCTTGATGGACAGCTAAGTTAGTTAATCGTGAGAGTTAGTCACTCACGGACTGATCGAAGCTGTTGATCAAATAACTCAGCTATTTTGACTAAAGACTTAACTCGACTGTGATTTGTTTTCAGCGGAAGACTTAACACCCTTGAATTTGGTTAAGTTTGTTTTAATACTTGGTTTTAGCACTTAGAGATTATTAAGTGGATAGCAAATTTATCGAGAGTTAAACAAATAAGATACGAGGAATTAAAGTCTTTGAAATGTAAATGACACGATAAGTTTTTATAGAGGTTCGAAGATGGGGTAATTCTTCTACTCCTCTCTTCTCCAACTCTTTGGAGGAATCCACTAAGTATTGATCAAGATATCTGTGGTGGTACAGATCCGGATACAAGTCTTGATCACACGGTGGTGACTTGATCCTTTGGGACTCGATCTGGAGATGCCTTGGTCATGCAATGGTGGCTTCTCGTATGACTCGGCTTCTTCACAGGACCATTTGCACTTGCTACTACTGACCCACTTGCTCAAGCTCCTTGGATTTGATCACGAAGCCCTCCAAAAACTTGAGACTGGTTCGACCTTGAACCTTTCTACAATCCTTCGTGGAATGTAGACCCTTGATTCTTCAAAAATTTCCTCTTCAAGCGATTGAAGCTATCTTTCCTTCACGGGTGAGTGTTGGATTGATTTTCTTCGTAATGTAGGCTTGAGGATTGATCTTGAATGATTTGAGAGTATCTTAGGTTACGATTCAAATGTTTGCTTGAATGTTCGTGGTTCGAGGTAACCTTCTCTCGAGTTATTCCTCGGCCTTTTATAGTGATCTTTCAAAAATGCCGTTGAAGAGATAGGCTTATTTTTGAAAGTCACTTGAGGTCGTTGGCTTGTCTTATTGCGATCCTTGGAATTGCCACTTCCTCGTATGAATTGTTCTTGACTTTTCGAGTTCGACATGGTGCGGTGCTTCCCATTGGTTTATTCCTTTTGCACGCAGGGTGAGCACTTCAAGAAAGGTAGTATGGAGGTATTACTTGTTTAAGTAATTCTCTTGATTTCGTGCAACGGATCTCTTTCGATTGTCTTGACTTGACTACATTTTCTTCACATCCCCAAGTGACTTGAGTCGCTTCCAATCATTTTATGACTCTTTGTCACTTCAACCTTAAGACTTGGTTTGTCTTGAGTTGATGTGATTGATACTTTACTGCATCTCATCTTGCGCACCTTGATCGAGTTCCGTCTTCTCTTCTTTGCCATACTCAAATTTGTCTTTGCAACGGAGTCTTCCTTCTAGCCTCCGATTGTCTTCTTGCATGTTTAGGCATAGGCGACTTAACTCAAACTTGACGCCCCTTATCTATTACAATGCGATTTTTACAACAAAAATGGGGTGCCAACTTCCTATTCTAAGTTTTACATGGCATTCATCAAAATCTATAAAATGATTTCCCAATAATTTCCCCCTTTTTGATGATGCCAAAACTTAAAACATCCATACAATTATTTAACAGCAAAGATACATACAGACAAATGTAGAACCACAGAATGTATGTTTAGAATCGATCTTTTATTGATCATAACATCCTTGTTCTTTACAAAGCTGTTTACAGAGTGTATCAGAGCTTAAACCAACAAAAATGTATAAGAGTTTAGCCGGGGCTTAAGCTAACCATGTTGTCCTATGTTTACACAAGTATAGAGTTTGTACAGTTTTATATAGTATACAAAAGACTTACATAAAATGTATTTATATAGTAAAATACATGAAGGGGTGGATAGCAACACTTCATCTCCTTCGCTGCCTCCTTCTTTCATCTTCTTCAGCTCTCTCATCTTCTGATCTTCTTCTCTTTTTCTCATCTTCAGCCGCCTTCTTCTTCTTTTCATACGCCTTCCGGGCAGCTTCATCTCTTCTTAGTCTCTCTTGTCTCTCCTCCCATAGCTGAGTTTGTCTTTTATTTTCTTCTTCAATTCTTTTCATACTACTCAAGATTATTCTTAGCCACTTGCAGATTGGCTACTTTATCAAAACCTTGGCCATTGAGTAGATCCCTCCTTTCTTGCACGGATCTATGTACTCAATGTTTTTGGGCGAGATCTAGGTCTGAAACCTCTTCTTCTACACACCGCTTCTTCATCTACCTGCAGGCGTGTATTGTCTTGGGTCTTCCTTTTCCCGGTGAGTGACTAGCGGAGTGACCAGCAGAGTGTTGCCGTAGTCCGACGGGATCGTCGACTTCTTCACATAGTGTGAGACCCTTTTCCCAGTACAAGTCCCGGCTTGAGCCATGGACATGTTTGCGAAGTATCCTTCGGATGCGGCGTTTTAATTCATCAACTGATCTTGGCTCGATTCGGCATATGAGATGGCATAAGTGTCTCTGTCTCTCTTTTGGAATGCCTCCATGTTGTTTGAGAATATCCATAACTCGGGCATTCATCCTTCCTTCCACTTCCTCCATCCTCGCTTCAATTGTCTTTCTCTTTTCGGCCCATAGGTACAATAGAGTGTTGGAGTGGCAGAGTCACTTGGAGTTTGCTAATAATATCAGCTGTGACAAGATTTTGTTGGGGGGTTTTAGCAATCATCAAGGTCACATCTTTCGATCCTTCCCCCTCAACAGACTTCCCTTTCTTTTCTCTTGATACTTCCTCAATTTGTCTTTCCCTTCACATTTTGCTCCTCCTTCTCAACTTCGAGGATCCTTCAGTGACTTTTAGGTATTCCTCTTCCCCTTTTTGGCATCATCAAAGGAAAGAGGAACCCCGGAAACAAACTAGCGGCGGAAGTCGAGTCTGGCGATAGCCAGGAGTTACGCCGAGTCTCCGCTGCGGAGTATCTTTGCACGAAACTCGAGCGAGTAGCGTTGGATTCAATTTTAAGCAACTTCATCTCGGCCATGAGAAGATCGAATTTGCGATCCATGTGTTCTTCCATACGCATGATCTCATTCTTATTTTGCTCACGCAATGACTTTATCTCAAAGTGTGAGATTCATGCATTTGCTCAATGTGTTCTTTCAATTTTGTCTTTGCATCGGCATTCTCATTTCGCCGGACCAACAACTTGTTGAACAATGTTCGAAATATCTAGCTTGTTCCACACGCATTGTTTCTTCTTTGTTGCCACCAATCCGGATTCGACTATTATGCCTCTCAAGTCGGTAGATAAGGTTGGCATCTCATTATCGATCTCATGTCCATCGAGGCTGGTGCCTCTCCATCCGTTCAATTTCAGCAAATAATGCTTTGAACACCTCCCGAACCAATTTGTTTCCTCTGTTTTATCGGCGGCCAAGCAACGTCAAAATCATAGTCATTTGGAACGATGGTATCGATGGAATGACAGGATCAGTGCGTGGAAGCACTCGAGATCTCTTTCGACTCTTGGGGAGGTCGGGTACCTCCAGAGAAGGAAGGAAAATGATTCTACAAAGGGATCATCACGGGCAACCGGGATTTGTTCAATGATGAGTGGTGCTCGTGAGGTTCCTTGTGGAGTCGAACCTGCTGCTGACTTGGGAGCTGCGCGATGGACTCTGTTTGTTTGGGAGTCTGTTGTGAAGTTGACCCGACTTTGCCGAGCCTCGGTGTCTTAACGACTTCGTCGGTCTCATTTGGTTTTCCAAGTGAGTTGGTGGTCCTCGGCCTTATCGAGCGTCATCGGACGATGATGAGATTTCCATGGGTGGCTCATCATCAAAGTTGAAAGTTTGACGAGTAGTCTTGAGGTCGACTTACTCGTGGTTGGAACATCCTCGGTGAGTCTTTTGGATCGATCACGGGGGATGACTCGGCTTCATCGTCTCCTTCCGATCCCGAGAAAGGTTACATCGGGATTATCCTGGGAATCGTGACGCCGCACTTATCTCCTTTTCGATGGATCAATGATAGCGAAGGGATGTTCGTACTTCAGCCTTTCCATACCCGGGAAGTCTCAACCTCCCGTTGGCCTTCATTACCTCCTGCGCAGTCTCAAGCTGCGGTGAGGCCTGGACATCCCTTTCGACGAGTGTCACTGTCTTAGGGTCTTCTGCGGTGGCATCCATTAGAGTCTCAACTCCATGGATTGCACTTTAAATCGCCAGTGTTAACTCCCGGGGTTGTTCCTTCTCGTGCCTCGATTGCATCATCGCGTCATTAGCCTTCGAGAGCGGTTGGCACCTCGGTGAGACGAGTCTCAACTGTCGAGCCTCATTGATGACAACTTCTTTGTGTACTTTGTGTTTGTTCCTTCTCCACTTCGCCTCCTAGATTCATTGTGGAGTCGGTGCAGCATCCTCGGACCTTGCTGCGGTGGAGGAGTTTCCCCCTCGGTGGCACACCGGTGAGTGACTTGGAATGGGGTCACTCGTCTCGGACTCGGCTATTTCCACGAGTATTCGGCCGTTGGGGCGGTGGTAAGACACCTTCATTGGGGTTGGCTCGTTGGGGTCCCCACTATCCCGTTTCATTGCCGGTTCCTTAAGTCTTTCTTCCGAGTGGTGGGAAGTGGTGGCAGCAACCACGGTGGAAATATCTTCGCACCACTCCCATTGGGTCTATCTCGGTGTGTGTTTTGGAGGACTCTCCTGGTCCCTCCATCATTATTTGCTCATGAAGGATTCGGATTCTTCCATTGCTTGCTGCATTTGCAACTCTTCGTGGCAACAAGAGGGTCCAGATCCTCATTACTTTACGATAGGGCGTCAAGGTGAGGATGTGTATGTTCGTGGTGCGGTTATAGGGCGGATCTTTGGCCTTCTCACGTGCCTCTGCGTCCTCTTTTGCTTGAGCCCATTCATTTTCTTTTCGAATCTCCAGTATATTGATGCAATTATCCTCGTCAAGGGCTTGCGGCCAAAGATGTGTCCATCTCAAGAAATCGAAGAGTTCTTCTTCCTCAAGAATGAACTCGGACTTTCAAACGCACTCTGGATAGGCTCGGTTTCCATTTTCTCCACTCTCGTGAGGCGATTTTGGATGTGCGGATACAATAGAGAGTGCATGATTACATCGTCATCATCATTCTCTTGTTGGCCCTCGTTTCCAGGTATTAAGGGTAGCGAGACTTTTTGCTCGACACCTTCAATGACCTCTATTACGGTGGAGAGACAACAACAGAGGTGATTTGGTTGTCTCGGTGTGCCTTGTTCCTCGGTGTTACGTCTCTGGTGGGTCTACGAGTTGCCTCTGCTGATTTGATCGGCCTCGGCAGACTTGGCGTTTCATCAATCACGCCTGGAGACTCTACTTCTCCGGCGGTCTCAAGGTATCTTTTCGGTGAGTGGTGACTCGGCCCGGCTTCTCAAGCTCGGAATGCTTGAAAATTCTTCTCATTCTTCTTGTTTGAACCAAAGGGATTTCGGTTCGACAAGTTTCTTCGAGTCTTGGGCGGCGGGGGCTCTTTGTTGTTTTTCTTCGAGGAGCTGGCCGTCTTGGCTTATCGGTTCTCCTCTTCTTGACGACAGGAGAAGGTATTTGAGATTCCTTCTCTGCCGCTGCGAGGGCGGGGCACCTTTTGCATGAGGGCGAAGCGAGTGACTTCAGTGCGGGCGGGGAAGCGATTTCTTTTTCTTTCTTTGCGGGAGCAACATTCTTCTTAGCAGCTGCGCAGGAGAGGCTTGACCTTTTTCTTTGGTGGAGAGGGGACAATTTGTATCTTTGGGGTGGTGATTCCCCCTCACTTGTATCGACTCTCTTAGCGTAGGCTCTCTTCTCATGCGCTGAGAGGTTTGATCGGAACATTCTCTTGTTTACATGGAACGCCTTTCCATGTCGAAGAGGACTTTCTTCACTTCCATTATTCGGCCAATTACCAGGCCGTATCCCAGGGATCCTCCAAATGTTCCATCCTCCTTGAAGGATTTGTTCCTACATGCAGAGTCTGCTTTGTAGACAAACTCGGCCAGTTCACTTTCTTTTCTTCAATGATCGCAACCATTACGATCAATTTTGCTTTAGACGATTGGTCAAAGCCGCCAAATTTGATGTCTATGCATTTGGCAACGATGTCCAACAATTTGTGGTAGTCCTCTTTCAAAGCATCCTCTTGCATTTGTGTAGACTATCTTTTCAAGATCGGCTTGGCTACTTCCTTCCAAGCTGACCAAGTTAACATCGACTTCATTGATTTACGGTGCTCCTTCCCCGGTAACGAGCGGTGTTACGCCAAATCCTTGGCGCGTAATGATGAACTCCTTCCCGTGAGCAGAGGATTTGATCCCCCCCATCGTGAATCCGGCATTCACGTAGAAGCATGCGACCTCTTCCACATAGGTCACCGGAAACTCCATCGTCGAGAAATGATTTTAGCCAGGCGTTTCTAGTTTTTCAGCGATCTTCTTTACGTGAGCTTCATCGAACCCCTGTTTGACCATACCCTCGAAATCTATAGTAGACCCGGTGTGGATTTGCTTTCCTAGCTTGACAAAATCATGAGTAGATGCCATTTTTCAGTATTTCACGGAACGAAACTTAGAAGGTGATTTGAAGATTGATAGGGTTTTGAGAGAGAGTTTTTGTCTTTGCTTTTGAGAGAGAGAAATGAACAGGTTTTGGTAATGTGTGAGAGATATGGAAGAAAATGGTTTAAGTATGGTTCATGAAAGGACGTGCGGGTGGTTTTTGAAATGTGATCGAAATCAACGGCTTAGATTTTGCACCCCGATTAACATTTAATGTCTCACATTTAATGCGGCAGCATTTATATCCAATCATAAGCTTGGTGTGCAGCTTTTGCCTGTACACGTCATAATTATCTTTGGCGTCATTCTTAAAAACATTCCCGCTTAGTAGAAACGATTGCGTTTTTGTCACTTTGCTCATAAATGACTCAAACTTATCCCTTAGCGATTTAACTCTTCTTCTCACAGTTCTCCTAGTGACTCAATTTGTCGACTAACTCGATGCAATTTGTCTTTTTGATACGGTGATTCACTTAGCCGATTTGAGAGTTGATTCTTTTTCCTTTTCGTGTTTCCTTTCTTTTCTTTGAGTCTTCGAGTGTCGGCTCAACTCAATTAACCCTAACTCATGCTTGAGTTCTTCAAATCTTGACTCACATAATGGAATATGTCGCCCAACATTTGTTTATCGGTTGAAATATATTCAAGGTGATGTCCTTCTTTTCGACATGATCTCTTATGAAGTGATATCGACATCGATATGCTTTGTTCTTGAGTGCAACACGGGATTTTGAGTGATTGCAATTGCACTTGTGTTATCACACATGATTGGAATTTCCTTTTCTTCAACTTCATAGTCTCTCATTTCTTTGTCTTATCCATAGGACTTGGGCACAATATTTGCCTTGTGACTATGTATTTCGCTTCGGTTGTAGAGGTGGCTATTGAATTTTGCTTTTTGCTAAACCAGGAAATTGCTTTGTTTCCAAGCATTTGACATGTGCCTCGAGGTGCTCTTCTGTCAACTCTACATCCAAAGATAGTCGTCAGTCGAATAGCCAACTAGTTTGAATCCACCTTCCTTTGGATACCATAAGCCAACTTCTTGGCTTCCTTTCAAATATCTCAAGATCCTCTTGGCTGCGATCATATGGCTTTCTTTTGGAGCGATTGAAATCTTGCACATACACCTACAACAAAGGTGATGTCCGGCCCGCTTCTTTGTGAGATAAAACAATGATCCAATAAGTGCTCTGTATCTTGTTTGATCTACAGGCTTGCCATCTGCATCCATGTCCATTTTGACTTATGTTTTCATTGGTTTTTTCACAGAAGACTTCTCTTCCATGCCAAATTTCTTCATTAAATCTCTGGTGTATTTTGTTTGACTTATGAAGGTTCCATCCTTCATTTGTTTCACTTGGAGTCAAGGAAGAATGTCGGCTCTCCCATCATGCTCATTTCGAATTTGCTTTGCATGAGGTTTGAAAATTTATCACACAACTCTTTGTTTATGGATCCAAAAATGATGTCATCCACATATATTTGAACAAGCGGTATGCTCTTCTGTCTTGAATTCGAAGAGTGTTCTATCCACTTTTCCTTTTGTGAATCCGTTCCCGATCAAGAATTGTGACAATGTGTCATACCATGCTCACGGTGCCTGTTTCAATCCATATATAGCTTTCTTGAGTTTGTATACCTTATCTCCAAGAGTCTTCGCTCAAATCCTGGAGGTTGTTCAACATACACCTCTTCTTCCAATAAACCATTAAGGAATGCACTCTTTACATCCATTTGATATACAATAAAATTCTTGTGAGCTGCATAGGCAAGAAACATCGTTATAGCTTCCAATCTTGCTACAGGGGCAAATGTTTCATCAAAATCTATCCCTTCTTCTTGGCAATATCCTTTGGCTACTAGTCTTGCATTGTTTTTACCACAGAACCTTCCTCGTTCATCTTGTTTCGAACACCTATTTAGTGCGAATAACATTTTGATGGGTGGGTCTCTCGAACCAATTCCCATACTTTATTTCTTTCAAACGATTCAACTCTTCTTGCATAGCTTGAATCCAATGTGTGTCATCCGATTGCTTGTGACACATCTTTAGGCTCTATTTGTGAGATAAAGCATGTGAACATAGCTTCTTGTTGAGTTCGGATCTTGTTTTGACACCTTCTCTTATATCTCCAATGACTAGTTCGTGGATGGTCTCTCGGCCATCTTACATCGAGGGTTGGAGTAAGTTAGTGGATTGATCGTCTTGCGGCTATGTTGCTTTGATCAGTTCTCTCGTCATCACTTAGCTGCAGATTTTCCATTGTTTTTGAGACTCGGCTATCTCATCTTCATCCGAGTTTATAATTCGGCTTGACCCAAAGATAGGGACTCTTCTCGCATGGTTGGTTGATTGACTTATCGGTGATTCTTCAATGTCTTCTCCATTTACATTCGGTTCATCAAACACCACATGATTGGATTCTTCGTAACCATAGTCCTCTTGTTGAGTACTCTGTAGGCTTTGCTTTCGAGTGAGTATCCCAAGAAGATACCTTCATCGACTTTAGCATCAAAAGCCTTCAAATTATCTTTGCCATTTTTATGGATGAAGCATTTACATCCAAATATTCTAAAATATGCAACATTTGGTTTTCTCCTGTCCAAATCTCATAGGAGTCTTTGTTGTCTGTTTATCATGCATCTATTTTGAGTATAGCATCTTGTGTTTATTGCTTGACCCAAAATCTTTTAGGTAACCTGCTTGACTAACATGGTCTTCTTTGCTTCTTTGAGAGTTCTATTCTTCTTTCGCAACTCCATTCTCTTTGTGGAGTCCTTGCTGCAGATAATTCATGACCAATACCATTTTCAACACGATCTTGAGTTAGTATACCATTGACAAACTCGGTTCCTACATCCGATCTTATTTTGATAATGGTTTGACTTTTCTCATTTTGAATCCTCTACATCATTTTGTGGTAGTTTCAGAGAGTTTCTTTCTTCTTACACATGAATATTGTCCATGTATATCTTGAGTAGTCATCTACTACCACCAAGGTGTATTTCTTCCCACTTAAGCTTTGGTTCAACTGGACCAAATAGATCCATATGTAGCAGATCTGATATTCTTGTTGAAGATGGACATGTCTTTTCTTTGAAGGATGATTTGATTTGTTTTCCCATCGGCATGCATCACATACACTTTCCTTCTTGTATCGAGTGCGGAAGTCCTTCCACAAGATTATACGGCAAGCTTGTTAATTGTTTTGAAATTCGGGTGACTCGGCTTCTTGTGCCACAACCAACTTGATTGTTTGTGCTCTTTGCTATTAGACAAGTGCTTGGTGTTGCGGTTGACCAATCTACTACATACATGTTCTTTTGTGCGCATCCTTGCAACACAACCTCATTTGATTGATGTCCTTGATTTGGCATATTCCCATATTGAATCCAACATTATAGCCTTTGTCACGAGTTGGCTAATACTCAGCAGATTGAATTTGAGTCCTTCAACATATGCAACATCTGTGATTTCTAATCCATTTTTCTTGATGGATCCAATGTCTCTTATTTCTCCTGGAGCTTCATTTCCTCCAAATATGACTTTTGCTCCTTTGACTTCCTTGAATTTTGGCATGATTTTTCTTGTTTCTGTCATATGTCCCTGGAATGACCACTATCCATGTACCAGGTTCCTTGGCACTCATCTGTTCCTTGAACGCAAACAAGGAAATTAAGTTTTAGGTACCCATATTTATGCAGGTCTGAGAGGTTAGTCTTGTAAGATGATCCAACCACTATAGCCAAATGAATTGACTCTAAGAGGTTGCCATCTATCGGTGCCATAATCATAATTAATTTTGGCAAATTGCTTGGGGATTCTAGGTTCATACAATTTGTCTCTTTTGTCTGTATGCTGTATATGTGTTTTAGCAATTGCCTTCTTTGGGTAGTTGTGATATCTCCGAGTGTAGTGCCTAGGTTCATATGTGTCTTTGATGAAAGCTCTTATACCTTTGGAATGGCCTTTCTTTGAGTTCTAGGCCTTTGCCATTTGGGCTTATATTCCATAGGTCTTTCTTTGATAGTTCACATTATTCCAATCGGTTTGGCTTGGGTGCTTTCTACCATTCCCTTCATATGTATTTCTTTTATAGAACTTCGGGATTTTTGGTAGCTCTGTTTCTTCTTTACAAAGTATTTCTTGTTTGGAGTTCTTTGAGGAACTGTTTGGATTTCTTCTCGGTGTCCTCTCAAAGACACTCAGTATTTGTTTTCCTTTTCCTTTATAGCGAGGCCGGTTTGCTTGTGATTGTGCTTTGGAATAGATGTGTGTGTGCACCATTTGGAGTTTTGGATTTTTGAGATACTTCATTGCTTGAAGATCCTTTTCCAAAGTCACTTTTGGAGCTTGACATAGCACGAGAGGAATTAAATCCTAAGCTGTCTTGTCTCCACATTCTCTTTGACTCATAATAAGATCATCCAATGATTTAGATGCCTTAGTGAATGAGGTAATCACATTTTTGAGGTCATTTTCCCTCTTTTCTATAGCGACTATCTCTGCTTTATTAGCTTAGCATTTTCGGTCTTTAGACTTTCATTCTCATCGGACTATTTGACTTAGAGTACTCGGCTCCTTAGTCATTTGTGAGTTTTGACTTTTGAGTAGGCTATTTTCCTCATTTAGTAGTGTGTGTGAGGATTTAATGTGTTCAAAGTCTTTCATCATTATGCCTAATGAATCATAAAGATCGGTGGGTGATGAAGTGTGTGTGTCACGTCACTATCTTTGGAAACGAGTGTGATGAGTCGAGTGTACCTCATCTTCTAGGTCGGGTTGGTCTTGTTCCTTGGCCATCAAGCGGATCAAGGCTTCTTCTTTGAGTCACTTGAGTAGTCGGCTTCACTACTTTCTCGAATCATTTGTGTCTCTTGACTTGGTTTGTCTCACTTGATTCTGCGACCAACATTGCCTTTTTCTTTTCTTGTCTTCTTTCTCGAAGACCTTTCTTTCTTCTTCATTCTGTATTTGTTGACTACAGGATATCGGCAATCAATGGCATAGTGACCTGGTTGCTGCGGTTCAACATAGATTTTCAACCTTTTGATCACTATTTCCATTCTTGGATTGTCGACCCTTTGATATTCACTTTTTGATGCTCTGTTCTCTTGGTTGGCCTATCTTCCCTTGACTTGGAGGAGCCGAGTGTCTTCGGAGGATTCGCCCTTGCCTCTTTTGTAGTTCTTATTGAAGAACTTGTTAAACCTTTTAACCATCGGGCTATTTCCTCCGGGTCAATGACTTCTTTGACCTCGGACTCTCTTGCCATCCTTAACAATTAGAGCGACTATTTTGGGTACAATTTTGTCTCTTTCCTGGTCTTTTCTTCTCGGCTCAAATTCGTAGGCTTTGAGATCCGAGAATAGCTCATGGTTGGATGTCTTGGATAGGTCCATGGAATGTCTTAGTGCCATGACCTTCATTTCCCATTCGGTGGAGACTTTTTAAGATTTTCATACACATTTCTTCGTGTATATTCTTTTCCAATGTAGATAACTCGTTGGTAATTTCGTGAACCGAGCATCCGGTTGATCCAAGGTCTCTCTCTGCGATCATTTTGAAATTCTCAAATTTTAGACAACCATAATATGATAATTTATTTTCCTTGATTTGCCCTGAGCCTTCACAAATCAATGTTAGCTTGTCCTGATTTCTTTAGCCGTTTTGCATGATTTGACTTTATTGAACATGGCTTTGTCAAGGTTTTGTAAAGAATATCCTTGGCCACATTGTCCAGGTTATATCTTTTTTGTCATCATTTGTCCATTCGGATCTTGGTTTTCAACCATAGTGATGGGAGCAACATCCTCTTCACCTTTTGCGGCTCTCCTTATGTTTGTGTTCACTTTTAAAATTTGCGTGGCCCATCCTCTGTCACTATCCACATTTCATCATGTAATCTTGATAGATGAGCGCATACGAATTTTTCAATCATCAAATTCTTCAATTGTGAACATAGGGATGCGTGTCAAATTTGCTTCCATGATAATAACTTTTGATGATAAAGAAAGTATAGAAAACTTTAAGTGCTAAAACGGACTTTGAAAAATTTGGAGATCTAGTTCAATAACCAGTGCGGAAGGCTCAACGAACCAACCGTCTGATACCACTTGTAGGTCCCAAAGGGTGTGAGTGTAAGGTTTAGAAGGGGGGGGGGTTGAATAAACCTTACCAACTTTCCGATTTAGTCCTTTTAAATGTTGATTTAGTACTTCAATTTGTGTCCTTGATGGACAACTAAGTTAGTTAATCGTGAGTTAGTCACTCAACGGACTCGATCGTTTGTTGATCAAATAACTCAAATTGTTTTGACTAAAGACTTAACTCGACTGTGATTTGTTTTCAGCGGAAGACTTAGCACCCTTGAATTTGGTTAAGTTTGTTTTAATACTTGGTTTTAACACTTAGAGATTATTAAGTGGATAGCAAATTTATCGTGAGTTAAACAAATAAGATACGGGAATTAAAGTCTTTGAAATGTAAATGACACGATAAGTTTTTATAGAGGTTCGAAGATGGGGTAATTCTTCTACTCCTCTCTTCTCCAACTCGGAGAAATCCACTAAGTATTGATCGGTATACGAGTGGTAATGATCCCAAATATAAGTCTTGATCACCACGGTGACTTGATCCTTTGGGACTCGATCTAGAGATGCCTTGGTCACTTGGTGGCTTCTCGCACGACTCGGCTTCTTCCGCAGGCATTGCTTTGCTACTACAGCCCACTTGCTCAAGCTCCTTGGATTTGATCACGAAGCCCTCCAAAAACTTGAGACGGTTCGACCTTGAACCTTTCTACAATCCTTCGTGGAATGTAGACCCCTTGATTCTTCAAAAATTTCCTTTTCAAGCGATTGAAGCTATCTTTCCTTCACGGGTGAGTGTTGGATTGATTTTCTTCGTAATGTAGGCTTGAGGATTGATCGGAATGATTTGAGAGTATCTTAGGTTCTGATTAAAGTGTTTGCTTGAATGTTCGTGGTTCGGGTAACCTTCTCTCGAGTTATTCCTCGGCCTTTTATAGTGATCTTTCAAAAATCTGCCGTTGAAGAGATAGGCTTATTTTTGAAAGTCACTTGTGGTCGTTGCCTTGTCTTGTTGCGATCCTTGGAATTGCCACTTCCTCGTATGAATTGTTCTTGACTTTTCGAGTTCGACATGGTGCGGTGCTTCCCATTGGTTTATTCCTTTTGCACGCTTACGGGGGTGAGCACTTCAAGAAAGGTAGTATGGAGGTATTACTTGTTTAAGTAATTCTCTTGATTTACGTGCAACGGATCTCTTTCATTGTCTTGACTTGACTACATTTTCTTCACATCCCTAGGTGACTTGAGTCGACTTCCAATGATTTGATGACTCTTCTCGTCACTTCAACCTTAAGACTTTTGTCTTGAGTTGACTTTGATTGATACTTTACTGTTTGCATCAGATCTCACCGCACCTTGATCGAGTTCCGTCTTCTCTTCTTTGCCATACTCAATTTGTCTTGCGGTGAGTCTTCCTTCTAGCCTCCGGTTGTCTTCTTGCATGTTTAGGCATAGCCGACTTAACTTTCGTTTGACGGCCTTATCTATTACAATGCGGTTTACAACGAAAATGGGGTGCCAACTTCCTATTCTAAGTTTTACATGGCATTCATCAAAATCTATAAAATGATTTCCCAACAGAGTGCCTTCTGGAGGATTCACCTTTATTTCTTTTGTAGTTCTTGTTGAAGAACTTGTTGAATCTTTTAACCATCAAGGCAATTTCCTCCTAGTCATTGACTTCTTTGGTCTCAGCTCTCTTCCCTTCCTTGACTATGAGAGCATTTGTTTTGGGTACAACTATCTCTTCTTGATCCTTTTTCTCGGCTCAAACTCATAAGCTTTGAGGTGTCCGAGAATAGTTCATGATTGGGCGTTTTTGATAGGTCCATCGAGTGCCTTAGAGCCATAGTCTTAATTTCCCACTCGGTGGGAGGCTTCTTAGTATCTTCATACACATCTCTGCTTTGTGTGTACTCT
Source organism: Rehmannia glutinosa (assembly GCA_016081115.2). Classification (NCBI taxonomy): domain Eukaryota; kingdom Viridiplantae; phylum Streptophyta; class Magnoliopsida; order Lamiales; family Orobanchaceae; genus Rehmannia; species Rehmannia glutinosa. The sequence continues at coordinate 449,206 of JABTTQ020003122.1, forward strand.
TTCCCAAGTCTTGAGAGCTCATTTGTAATTTCGGTGAATCTAGCATCCGGTGATCCATTGTTTCACCTTGCAATCATTTTAAAGTTCTCACATTTTTGAACAACAACAGATAATTTATTTTCCTTGATTTTCTCGGATCCTTCACAAATTAAGGTTAGTTTATCCTGATTTCTTTGGTTTTGTCTTGCAAGATTTAACTTTGTTGAACATGGCTTTGTCCAAAGTTTTGTAGAGTATGTCATTGGCCACATTGTCCCAGTTGTATCTTTTTGTCATCATTTGTCCATTCGGCTCTAGGTTTTCAACCATAGTCGGTCAGGAGGAGCGACCTCCTCTCCTTCAGTGCAGTAGCTCTCCTTGCGGTACCATTTGTGTTCACCTTCATTATTTGCATCATGTAAAGGTGATAGATGAGCTGCATATGTATTTTCCGGTCATCAAATTCCTCAATGGTGAACATAGGGATGCGTGTTAAATTTGCTTCCATGATAATAACTTTGCTATTTAGAAAAATGACTTTTGAAAGAACAAGTGTTAATTTTTTTTTTTTGAAAGATTGGAGATCTAGTTCGAGAACTTGGTCGGAAGGCTCAATGAACCAACAACTTTGATACCACTTGTAGGTCCCAAGGGGTGTGAGTGTAAGGTTTAGAAGGGGGTTGAATAAACCTTACCAACTTTTGAAATTTAGTCCTTTTAAAATTATTGAGTTAATTTCACGGCTAAGTCTTGATGGACAGCTAAGTTAGTTAACAGCCAGAGTTAGCCACTCAACGGACTCGGACCGAGCTATTGATAGAATAACTCACCGCTTAGTCTTATACTTAACTTAATTGTGATGAGATTTTTTGGAAGACTTAACACCCTTGAATTTGGTTTAAGTTTGTTTTAACACTTGATTTTAGCACTTTGTTAATTATCGGTTGGAATGCAAATTATCGTGAGATATAATGTAATATGCAGAAATGAAATCTTTGAAATGTAAATGATACAATAAATTTTATAGAGGTTCGAAGATGGGGTAATTCTTCTACTCATCTCTTCTCCAACTCCTGGAGAAATCCACTAAGTATTGATCAGTACAAAGTGGTTAACGAGTCCGGATACAAGTCTTGATCACACGGTGACTTGATACTTTGGGACTCGATCTGGAGATGCCTTGGTCACTGGTGGCTTCTCGTCCGACTCAAAGCATCTTCGCAGGCATTTTGTCTTGCTACTTGACTCACTTGCTCAAGCTTCTTGGATTTGTTCACGAAGCCCTCCAATAACTTGAGACAGTTCGACCTTGAACCTTTCTACAATCCTCCTTGGAATGTAGACCCCTTTTGATTCTTCAAAAGTTTCCTCTTCAACAGTATGATGTTGTCTTTCCTTCACAGCTTGGTGTTGGATCAATTTTCTTCGAAGTTTAGGCTTGAGGATTTGCTTGAATAACTTGAGAATATCTTGCTTGGTTACAGTTCGAATGTTAGCTTGAACGTTCGTGGTTCAGGTATGCAAGGTAACCTTTTCTCAAAGTGATTCCTCAGCCTTTTATAGTGATCTTTCAAAAATCTGCCCGTTGAAGAGATAGGCTGATTTTCAAAAGTCACTAGTGTTCATTAGCTTGTCTTGTTGCAGTCCTTGATGTTGACATTTCCTCGTATTAATTGTCTTCTGACTTTTCGGGGCGACAGTGCGGTGCTTCCCATTGGTTTATTCCTTTTGCACGCTTACGGGGTGAGCACTTTAGAATATTGCAGCATGGATGTATTACTTGTTTAAGTAACTTTCTTGACTTTTGTGCAACGGACTCTTTTGTTATTGTCTTGACTTGATCATTGCGAGTTCCTTAACTTCCCTAGGTGACTTGAGTTAGCTCCCAATCATTGAAAGACTCATCTGTCACTTCAACTTGACTTGACGTTGTCAGGAGTTGACTTGAGTGACACTTCTCTGTTGTAACGAGTTGATACTCCTTCAGTCGAGTTCTTGACTTCTCCTCCTTGCCATACTCAACTACTTCACAGTGGAGTCTTCATTTTAGCCTTCAGTTGACTTCTTGCATATCCAGGCATAGCTGACTTGACTCAGCTCGTATAGCCATATCTATTACAATGCAATTTACAAGAAAAATGGGGTGCCAACTTTCTAGTCTAAGTTTTACAGGGCATTCATCAAAATCTAACAAATAAATTTCCCAACAAGAAAACGTGAGAGTGGAAGAGAAAGAGGTGAGATTGTTGTATTTTCTGGATGAAGTCATGTAATTTTTTGAGAAATATTTTGTAAATATTTTGATATTTCTCACAACCAATCGTCTGCTCAAACTCAAAGATAAAATTTCCCAAGAAAACCCACAACCAGTCACAACCCCAGATTTTCACTCTGCATTTTAAAAAAAAAAAGGAAAAAAAGAGCTTTTTACAGTTTTTTTTATACCGTGGAATGCGATTATGTGTGTATGTGTAACATAAGGAAACGTGAGAGTGGAAGAGAAAGAGGTGAGATTGTTGTATTTTCTGGATGAAGTCATGGAATTTTTTGAGAAATGTTTTGTAAATATATTAATATTTCTGACAACCAATCGTCTGCTCAACCTCAAAGATAAAATTTCCCAAGAAAATCCACAACCAATTACAACCCCCGATTTTCACTCTGCATTTTTTAAAAAAAAGGAAAAAAGAACTTTTTACAGTTTTTTTATACCTAGAATGCGATTATGTGTGTATGTGTAACATAAGGAAACGTGAGTGTGGAAGAGAAATATGTGAGATTGTTGTATTTTCCGGATGAAGGCATGGAATTTTTTGAGAAATATTTTGATATTTCTCACAACCAATCGTCTGCTCAAACTCAAAAATAAAATTTCCCAAGAAAACCCACAACCAATCACAATCCCAAATTTTCACTCTGCATTTTTTTAAGAAAAAAAAGGAAAAAAAAGTGCTTTTTACAGTTTTATTTTACCCTAGCATTTAACATTATCTACATAAAAAAAACAAAAAGAAAAGAGAGAAAGTACATTGATTGAGTGGTGGTTGGGAGATTAAGACGGTGGTTGGGAGATCATAAATGTTGAGGTTTTACAAAAGAGAGATGATGTTAAAAGAAAAGAGAGAGAGTGAGAGAGATGGAGTTTAGTCTTCGAGTTAAAAAAAAGTTGCACCAGCTTACCTTATGTCACTCAGGCATTAATTGTTAAGGTCTACACTACTCAAATCGGGCAAGGCATTATAGGTTAGTCTTTTTATTTTTTTTACAAGGTTTTTTAGTCTTTTTATTATTTTTTTTTACAAGGCAATCATATCAATATTCATATATTATTTTGAACTCATTTTCTGAAAGAAAAAAAATGTTGTGGCCTCAGATTGATAAGTGAAGAAGGGACCACAAAGCAGAATTATAAATCTTGTAATATCATATCTACAATAAAAAAAGGATACACGTTTTTTCTAGTGGAATGCGATTATGTGTGTATGTGTAACATAAGGAAACGTGAAAATAGAAGAGAAAGAGGTGAGATTATTGTATTTTCTGGATGAAGGCAGGGAATTTTTTGAGAAATATTTTGATATTTCTCACAACCAATCCTTTGCTCAACCTCAAGGATAAAATTTCCAAAGAAAACCCACAACCAATCATAACCCCATATTTTCACTCTGCATTTTAAAAAAAAAAAAAAGAAAAAAAGAGCTTTTTACAGTTTTGTTTATACCCTAGAATGCGATAATGTGTGTATGTGTAACATAAGAAAATGTGAGAGTGGAAGAGAAAGAGGTGAGATTATTGTATTTTCTGGATGAAGTCATGGAATTTTTTGAGAAATATTTTGTAAATATTTTGATATTTCTCACAACCAATCGTCTGCTCAAACTCAAAGATAAAATTTCCCAAGAAAACCCACAACCAGTCACAACCCCAGATTTTCACTCTGCATTTTTTAAAAAAAAAAAGAAAAAAAGAGCTTTTTACAGTTTTTTTATACCCTAGCATTTAACAGTATCTATATCAAATTAACAAAAATGAAAGAGAGAAAGTACCTTGATTGAGTGGTGGTTGGGAGATCATAAATGTTGAGGTTTTACAAAAGAGAGATGGTGTTAAAAGAAAAGAGAGAGTGAGAGAGAGGGAGTGCAGTCTTCGAGGTGAAAAAAAAGTTGCAGTAGCTTACCTTATGTCACTCAAGCATTAATTGTTAAGGTCTACACTAATCAAATCGGGTAAGGCACTATAGGTTAGTCTTTTTTTTTAACAATGTTTTTTAGTTTTTTATTCTTTTTTTTTACAAGGCAAATATATCCATATTCAGATGTTATTTTGAACTCGTTTTCTGAAGAAAAAAAAATACTGTGGCCTCAGATTGATAAGTGAAGAAGGGACCACAAAGCAGAATTATAAATCTGGTAATATCATATCTAAAATAAAAAAAAAGATACACGTTTCTTCTAGTGGAATGCGATTATATGTGTATGTGTAACATAAGAAAACGTGAGAGTGGAAGAGAAAGAGGTGAGATTGTTGTATTTTCTGGATGAAGCATGAAACTTTTTGAGAAATTCTTCATAAATATTTTTCTATTTATCAAAACCAATCGTCTGCTCAACCTCAAAGATAAAATTTCCCAAGAAAATCCACAACCAATGACAACCCCAGATTTTCACTCTGCATTTTTTTTAAAAAAAAGGAAAAAAAGAGCTTTTTATAGTTTTTTTATACCCTAGAATGTGAATGTGTGTATGTGTAATATAAGGAAACGTGAGATTGGAAGAGAAAGAGGTGAGATTGTTGTATTTTCTGGATTAAGGCATGGAATTTTTTGAGAAATGTTTTGTAAATATTTTGATATTTCTCACAAACAATCGTCTGCTCGAACTCAATTATAAAATTTCCGGAGAAAACCCACAACCAATCACAACCCCAGATTTTCACTCTGCATTTTTTTAAAAAAAAAGGAAAAAAAGAGCTTTTTACAATTTTTTTATACACTAGCATTTAACAGTATCTATATCAAAAAAACAAAAAGAAAAGAGAGAAAGTACCTTGATTGAGTGGTGGTTGGGAGATTAAGACGGTGGTTGGGAGATCATAAATATTGAGATTTTACAAAAGAGAGATGGTGTTAAAAGAAAAGAGTGAGAGTGAGAGAGAGGGGGTGCAGTCTTCGAGGTAAAAAAAAGTTGCAGCATCTTACCTTATGTCACTCAGACATTAATTGTTAAGGCCTACACTAAGCAAATCGGACAAGGCAATATAGGTTAGTCTTTTTAATTTTTTTACAAGGTTTTTTAGTCATTTTATTCTTTTTTTTTACAAGACAATCATATCAGTATTCAGATGTTATTTTGAACTCTTTTTCTGAAAAAAAATATTGTGGCCTCAGATTGAAAAGTGAAGAAGGGACCACAAAGCAGAATTATAATTCTGGTAATATCATATCTACAATAAAAAAAGGATACACATTTCTTCTAGTGGAATGCGATTATGTGTGTATGTGTAACATTAGGAAACATGAGAGTGGAAGATAAAGAGGTGAGATTGTTGTATTTTCTAGATGTAGTCATGGAATTTTTTGAGAAATGTTTTGTATATATTTTTATATTTCTCACAACCAATCGTCTGCTCAACCTCAAAAATAAAATTTCCAAAGAAAACCCACAACCAATCACAATCCCAGATTTTCAATCTGCTTTTTTTTTTTAAAAAAAAAGGAAAAAAGAGATTTTAAAAGTTTTTTTATACCCTGCAATGCGATTATGTGTGTATGTGTAACATAAGGAAACGTGAGAGTGGAAGAGAAAGAGGTGAGATTGTTGTATTTTCTGGATGAAAGAATGAAATTTTTTGAGAATTGTTTTGTAAATATTTTGATATTTCTCGCAACCAATCGTCTACTCAACCTCAAAGATAAAATTTCTCAAGAAAACCCACAACCAATCACAATCCCAAATTTTCACTCTGCATTTTTTAAAAAAAAAGAAAAAAAAGAGTTTTTTACAGTATATACCCTAGCATTTAACAGTATCTATATCAAAATAACAAAAAGGAAAGAGAGATTGTACCTTGATTGAGTGGTGGTTGGGAGATTAAGACGTTGGTTGGGAGATTATAAATGTTGAGGTTTTACAAAAGAGAGATGGTGTTAAAAGAAAAGAGAGAGAGTGAGAGAGAGGGAGTGCAGTCTCCGAGGTAAAAAAAAAGCTGCAGCAGCTTACCTTATGTCACTCGAGGCATTAATTGTTAAGGTCTACAATAAGCAAATCGGGTAGGGTATTATAGGTTATTATTTTTTGTTTTTTTACAAGGTTTTTTAGTCTTTTTATTCTTTCTTTTACAAGGCAATCATATCAATATTCAGATGTTATTTTGAACTCATTTTCTGGAAAAAAAATGTTGTGGCCTCAGATTGAAAAGTGAAGAAGGGACCACAAAGCAGAATAATAAATATGGTAATATCATATCTACAATAAGAAAAAAAGATACACGTTTCTTTTAGTGGAATACGATTATATGTGTATGTGTAACATAAGGAAACGTGAGAGCGGAAGAGAAAGATGTGAGATTGTTGTATTTTCTGGATGAAGCATGAAATTTTTTGAGAAATGTTTTGTAAATATTTTGATATTTCTCACAACCAATCGTCTGCTCAACCTCAAAGATAAAATTTCCCAAGAAAATCCACAACCAATTACAACCACCGATTTTCACTCTGCATTTAAAAAAAAAAAAAGGAAAAAATGAGCTTTTTACAGTTTTTTTATACCCTAGAATGCGATTATGTGTGTATGTGTAACATAAGGAAACGTGAGTGTGGAAGAGAAATATGTGAGATTGTTGTATTTTCCGGATGAAGGCATGGAAATTTTTGAGAAATGTTTTGTAAATATTTTGATATTTCTCACCACCAATCGTCTGCTCAAACTCAAAGACAAAATTTCCCAAGAAAACCCACAACCAATCACAACCCCATATTTTCACTCTGCATTTTCTTAAAAAAAAGGAAAAAAAAGAGCTTTTTACAGTTTTTTTATACCCTACCATTTAACAGTATCTATATCAAAAAAATAAAAAGGAAAGAGAGAAAGTACCTTGATTGAGTGATCGTTGGGGATTAAGACGGTGCTTGGGAGATCATAAATATTGAGGTTTTACAAAAGAGAGATGGTGTTAAAAGAAAAGAGAGAGAGTGAGAGAGAGGGAGTGCAGTCTTTGAGGTAAAAAAAGCTGCAAAAGCTTACCTTATGTCACTCAGGCATTAATTGTTAAGGTCTACACTAAGGAAATCGGGTAGGGCATTGTAGGTTAGTCTTTTTATTTTTTTTACAAGGTTTTTTAATCTTTTTATTCTTTCTTCTACAAGGCAATCATATCAATATTCAGATGTTATTTTGAACTCTTTTTCTGAAAAAAAAAATGTTGTGGCCTCAGATTGAAAAGTGAAGAAGGGACCACAAATCAGAATAATAAATCTGGTAATATCATATCTACAATAAGAAAAAAAAAGATACACGTTTTTTTCTAGTGGAATACGATTATATGTGTATGTGTAACATAAGGAAACGTGAGAGTGGAAGAGAAAGATGTGAGATTGTTGTATTTTCTGGATGAAGCATGAACTTTTTTGAGAAATTTTTTGTAAATTTTTTGATATTTGTCACAACCAATCCTCTGCTCAACCTCAAAGATAAAATTTCCAAAGAAAATCCACAACCAATCACAACCCCAAATTTTCACTATGCATTTTTTAAAAAAAAGGAAAAAAAGAGCATTTTACAGTTTTTTTATACCCTGGAATGTGATTATGTGTAACATAAGGAAACGTGAGAGTGGAAGAGAAAGAGGTGAGATTGTTGTATTTTCTGGATGAATGAATGAAATTTTTTTAGAATTGTTTTGTAAATATTTTGATATTTCTCACAACCAATCGTCTGCTCAACCTCAAAGATAAAATTTCACAAGAAAACCCACAACCAATCACAACCCCAAATTTTCACTCTGCATTTTTTAAACAAAAAAGAAAAAAAAGAGTTTTTTACAGTATATACCCTAGCATTTAACAATATCTATATCAAAATAACAAAAAGAAAAGAGAGATTGTACCTTGATTGAGTGGTGGTTGGGAAATTAAGACGGTGGTTGGGAGATTATAAATGTTGAGGTTTTACAAAAGAGAGATGGTGCTAAAAGAAAAGAGAGAGAGTGAGAGAGAGGGAGTGCAGTCTCCAAGGTAAAAAAAAAAGCTGTAGCAGCTTACCTTATGTCACTCAGGCATTAATTGTTAAGGTCTACACTAAGCAAATCGGGTAGGGTATTATAGGTTATTCTTTTTTTTTTAACAAGGTTTTTTAGTCTTTTTATTCTTTCTTTTACGAGGCAATCATATCAATATTCAGATGTTATTTTGAACTCATTTTCTGGGAAAAAAAATGTTGTGGCCTCAGATTGAAAAGTGAAGAAGGGACCACAAAGCAGAATAATAAATCTAGTAATATCATATCAACAATAAGAAAAAAAAAGATACACGTTTTTTCTAGTGGAATACGATTATATGTGTATGTGTAACATAAGGAAACGTGCGAGTGGAAGAGAAAGATGTGAGATTGTTGTATTTTCTGGATGAAGCATGAAATTTTTTGAGAAATTTTTTGTAAATTTTTTGGTATTTGTCACAACAAATCCTCTGCTCAACCTCAATGATAAAATTTCCAAAGAAAATCCACAACCAATCACAACCCCAAATTTTCACTATGCATTTTAAAAAAAAAAGGAAAAAAAGAGCATTTTACAGTTTTTTTATACCCTGGAATGTGATTATATGTGTATGTGTAACATAAGGAAACGTGAGAGTGGAAGAGAAAGAGGTGAGATTGTTGTATTTTCTGGATGAATGAATGAAATTTTTTTAGAATTGTTTTGTAAATATTTTGATATTTCTCACAACCAATCGTCTGCTCAACCTCAAAGATAAAATTTCTCAAGAAAAACCACAACCAATCACAACCCCAAATTTTCACTCTGCATTTTTTAAAAAAAAATGAAAAAAAGATTTTTTTACAGTATATACCCTAGCATTTAACAGTATCTATATCAAAATAACAAAAAGGAAAGCGAGATTGTACCTTGATTGAGTGGTGGTTGGGAGATTAAGACGGTGGTTTTGAGATTATAAATGTTGAGGTTTTACAAAAGAGACATGGTGTTAAAAGAAAAGAGAGAGAGTGAGAGAGAGGGAGTGCAGTCTCCGAGGTAAAAAAAAGCTGCAGCAGCTTACCTTATGTGACTCAGGCATTAATTGTTAAGGTCTACACTAAGCAAATCGGGTAGGGTATTATAGGTTATTCTTTTTATTTTTTTACAAGGTTTTTTAGTCTTTTTATTCTTTCTTTTACAAGGCAATCATATCAATATTCAGATGTTATTTTGAACTCATTTTCTTGAAAAAAAAATGTTGTGGCCTCAGATTGAAAAGTGAAGAAGGGACCACAAAGCAGAATAATAAATCTGGTAATATCATATCTACAATAAGAAAAAAAGATACACGTTTCTTTTAGTGGAATACGATTATATGTGTATGTGTAACATAAGGAAACGTGAGAGCGGAAGAGAAAGATGTGAGATTGTTGTATTTTCTTGATGAAGCATGAAATTTTTTGAGAACTTTTTTGTAAATATTTTGATATTTCTCACAACCAATCGTCTGCTCAACCTCAAAGATAAAATTTCCCAAGAAAATCCACAACCAATTACGACCCCCGATTTTCACTCTGCATTTTTAAAAAACAAAGGAAAAAATGAGCTTTTTACAGTTTTTTTATACCCTAGAATGCGATTATGTGTGTATGTGTAACATAAGGAAACGTGAGCGTGGAAGAGAAATATGTGAGATTGTTGTATTTTTCGGATGAAGGCATGGAAATTTTTGAGAAATGTTTTGTAAATATTTTGATATTTCTCACAACCAATCGTCTGCTCAACCTCAAAGATAAATTTCCAAAGAAAACCCACAACCAATCACAATCCCAAATTTTCAATCTGAATTTTTTTAAAAAACAAAAGGAAAAAAAGAGTTTTTTACAGTTTTTTTATACCTTAGCATTTAACAGTATCTATATCAAAAAAAAAAAAAAAGGAAAGAGAAAAGTACCTTGATTGAGTGATTGTTGGGGATTAAGACGGTGGTTGGGAGATCATAAATGTTGAGGTTTTACAAAAGAGAGATGGTGTTAAAAGAAAAGAGAGAGAGAGAGTGAGAGAGAAAGGGTGCAGTCTTCGAGGTAAAAAAAACTGCAGCATTTTACCTTATGTCTGTGAAGCCCTCGACTTTTTTATTCGAACATGTACTTACCGTGTCGTCTTTGTACTTTTGACAATTCTACGCGTCGCTTTGGTGGTAAATATTAATGATAATTACATTTTTGCCTTAATTTCTTATTTACTTTCTGTGATCATAATCATTTATTAATTTTATTTCGCATTTATGATCACTTGATTGATCATCATTATTGTTATTTGCGTATCTATTAGTCACCTTAGAATTCTAAGAGACTATTTTTTTTAGAGGTTTATACCTTATAGAATTAAGAATCCGGATTAGATTAAGCGATCATGAGACTTATAAGTGATCAAATTTGGGACAAAAAAAAATATGGAATTACCACAAATACCCTTAAGGGGGACGGCCATGATGGGAAATTTTTGGGTAGAAATATCTTCCAACTCTTGTACACATACACCTTATGTATTCATCTTGTGTATTATTACACCATTAATTCAAATCTTATACACAATATCTTATACATCAATTCTTTATTATAAACTTACCCAACATGTTGGAGGCTTCCCAACATCCCATGCCAACATTCTCCTCAATCCCTTCAATTTCATCCTCCCATGCAAGACCTCATCTTGACCAAGATCCTTGTCCCTCATGCAAGCTACACCTTTCAAGCCATAGAACAAAACAAAAGTTGTCTCCCTCCTCCTCTCTCATTGTGAACGGCCAAGGGCCATTTTGATGATCAAAAATTGTTCAAAATATCATTTTTATCCAACTCATTCATCATTCAAGCATTTTCTCCAACATCTCTCTAACCTCTCTCTAAAAAATCATTCACATCTTCAAATCTTCAAACACCAACTCTTCACATCTTCAAATCTTCAAACATAAGTTCTTCATATCTTCAAACATACCTTCTTCTTCATATCTCCCAAACACTTAACCAAAATTTCAAGAACCCCCTCTTCTACCTACAAAAAATTCGAACACCCCCCTTCAACAAGGTAAGAATGTTGTTCCTCTTCTTGTCTTGATATCATCTAGCTATCTCCTCTCACTTATTAATGTAAGTTTGGATTTTTATTTTTGAGGTTTACATAGAAGACTTGGAAGATACTAAGAGCCTTACCATCACCTTGAAGAAGACTTATAGACTTGAAGAAATTTGAAGGATTTGGACTATAAGGTATGTTGGGATTTGGTCCAGCATCCTGCCTGCAATGGGCTTTAAAAGAGGCGCAAGGCGCGGCCCGCGATTCGAACTCGTGGATTTGGATTGCATAGTTAAAGGATAGCTTAAAGGATATGATTTGGACTACCTATACCAACATATGCATCTTCTTTTCTCGGTGCCCATTACATAGAAACTACGAGGTTAAGCGTGCTTGGCCTAGAGTAGACATGGGATGGGTGACCCCTGGGAAGTTTTCGAGTGCGCGTGAGTGAGGACAAAATGCGCTAGAAAAAGACCCGTGTTGGTTTGTGGGGACGATCGTCAATCCGAGTAGCTAGAGGTCCAACAAGCGGTATCGAGCAGGTCACGAGTTCGAATTCCCTTGGAAGCACGCTGTGGTGAGGTTGCGGGAGCGGTGGAATCGAGATCTTTGGCGCAATGGAGGTAAACGGACAGGCGAAGGTAGGTTGCGGATGGCGGGCGAGGTAACATAGACCGGAATCGAAGGTGTAGGTTTAAGGTGGACTAAGCTGAAGGGTAGGTTGCCAGTGTGGCGGAAAGCATTTGGAGGCGAAGGTGTAGGTTGTTGGGTTGACAGGAATCGAAGGGTAGGTTGCCGGTGGCGGAACTCGGGTAAAATAGAGTGGAAGGCCGAAGTTGTAGGTTCTTTGGGTGGACGGAAGCGAAGGGTAAGTTGTCAGTGGCGAAAGCCAGGTAAATAGATCTGGATCGGCAGGTCACGAGTTCGAATTCCCTTGGAAGCACGCTGCGAGTGAGGTTGCCGGGAGCGGTGGGGCGAGATCTTGCGCAGTGGAGGTAAACGGACAGAAGCGAAGGTAGGTTGCGGATGGCCGGGGCGAGGTAAAATAGAGTGGAACCGAAGGTGTAGGTTTACAGGTGGACTAGAATCGAAGGGTAGGTTGCCAGTGTGGCCGGAAATTTTTGGAGGCGAAGGTGTAGGTTCTTTGGGTTGACGAAGGCGGAAGGGTAGGTTGCCAGGTGGCGGAACTCGGGTAAAAAAGATCTAGGCCCGAAGGTGTAGGTTCTTTGGGTGGACCAGAACTGAAGGGTAAGTTGTCAGGTGGCCGAAACTGAGGTAAATAGACTGGATCAGAGCAGGTCACGAGTTCGAATTCCCTTGGAAGCACGCTGCAGTGAGGTTGCCAGGAGCGGTGGAAGGCGAGATCTTTGGCGCGTGAGGTAAACGGACCAGAACTGAAGGTAGGTTGCCAGATGGCCGGAACTGAGGTAAAATAGACTGGAACTGAAGGTGTAGGTTTCTGGGTGGACCAGAACTGAAGGGTAGGTTGCCAGGTGGCCGGAAACAGACTGGAACTGAAGGTGTAGGTTGCTGGGTTGACCAGAACTGAAGGGTAGGTTGCCAGGTGGCCGGAACTCAGGTAAAATAGACTGGAACTGAAGGTGTAGGTTGCTGGGTGGACCAGAACTGAAGGGTAAGTTGTCAGGTGGCCGAAACTGAGGTAAACAGACTGGAACTGAAGGTGTAGGTTGCTGGGTGGCCGGAACTGAGAGGCTGGCGTGACGCGACGCTTGAACTGAAGAAGTTGGCGTTAGAACTGAGGAAGTTTGGCGGACAGCGGAGGTTGCCAAGCACTGGAGCTGAGAAGATGGCAGGTGCTGGGAGGGGGATTGTTGGGATTTGGTCCAGCATCCTGCCTGCAATGGGCTTTAAAAGAGGCGCGAGGCGCGGCCCGCGATTCGAACTCGTGAGCGCTGGATTGCATAGTTAAAGGATAGCTTAAAGGATATGATTTGGACTACCTATACCAACAGATGCATCTTCTTTTCTGGTGCCCATTACATAGAAACCCTGGAGTAGACATGGGATGGGTGACCCCCTGGGAAGTTTTCCAGGGTGCGCGTGAGTGAGGACAAAACGCGCTAGAAAAGACTCGTGTTGGTTTGTGGGGACAGTCGTCAATCCGAGTAGCGCTAGAGGTCCAACAAGGTAAGAAATGGGATTTTTGGTACATTCTTCTTCTCCCCTATTAATTTCGAATTTTAACACCAAAATTATCATTTTGAGGTTTTTAGGGGCTGACCTTGGAGCTTTGGTTAAGAGGTGATTAAGTTCTTAAGAGACTATCAATTTTTGACTACAACTTTCAACTACACAATGTAAGTGTGGTACCTTTGGCCTATTTCTCTTCTTTTTTTCCCTTAGTTCAATTCTTCATTTTCTAACTCAAAACTCCTTGTATTATTTGACTTAGGGGATGCCTTAAGTGAGGATTAAAATCCTCAAGGTCTAGTGACACCACTTTACACCAATCAACCGGACAAACAAGGTAGGTGGAAAAAATCCTTTCAACTTCTAGGTGTTTTAATTCATAAAAATGCATGTAGTATTTTGTTATTGAGAATTTGAGATATATATTATGTATTGCATGCTATTTTCTTGTATCAAGTTGGAAAAATTTCTCAAGTGTTGCTCAAAATGCGATTTACCGAAAATTAGGACATACATTTACACTTTATTGTCATATTTGATAAATTCTTGTATGAGATGGTTATGTATGTGTATGACTCTTGAAATCTATGTTTTGAATGACCTATAACCTGGACAAGTCGAGCATAATTGATTAAATTTCGATTTTTGGACTTAAAATGCAAAAATGGAAAGTTGGTGGACTTAAGTGCAAGAAAATAAAACTTAAGGGACCTCTCTGTAAATTTCGATTTTTGGGACTGTACTCAGGTTCAAAAATGATGTTTTGACATTTTAATAAAGTTTTAAGAGTTTTTAGATAAATAAAATCAACCCTTAAAATCCCAAGGACTAGATTGTAAAATTTGAGAAGTTTAAGGGCTATTTTGCAAATTTCGAAACTGTACCAGACCCTAATTTTAAAATTTGAAATTTTAACTCTTAAGGGACTGGAAATAACATATTTTAAGGGTATTCCAAAAATCCAAGTGTTTAGAGCTTGGAAAGTAATTTTATAAAACTTGAGAGACCAAATTGTAAAAGATTAAACTTGAGGACCCAAATGAAATTTCCAGGACTTATACAGCCCATGTACCTGGAAATACTAATTTACCTATAACATAATTATATTTTGGACCCAAGGTTCAAATTTCATAACAATTGGACCCCTAAAAGCCTTAAAGGCAATTATTTCAAAATGGGACAAAAATGAGATTTTCAAAAGTTAAGGGACCTATACTTATGACATTTTAAAACTATTTTTGTCCCAATATCCCACTAACCTTAGTGATATTTTCCAACTGGAATCACATTAGAAGCCCTTCCGGTTTGTGAGTTCCGATTATTTTAAACTTAGGGCCCGAAATGACAATTTTAACAAATTTGGGGCCAATGTGAGAATTTTATAAAAACTCGACCTCAAAAGTTTAAAAACATGAATCTCTGAACAATTTAGAGAATTTAGGAACTGACCTCATAATTTTTCAAGGTCGGGACTTTTATTTATTTAACTTTTAACCCCAAAGGTATTGGTTTTGACAAAACGGGGCTAATTGTAAATTTTATTTTTATAAGGACCTAACTCAAATTATTTTCTTTTAAAGAAACAGCCCTGGACCCTCTTACTTTAATATTTAATTAAAATATTTTATTTTCTTAAAAATCCCTTGACTTATCGGATCGTCTTGACCGATTAATACCCGATCGCGGGGCGACTTCCTCGTCTCGTGATTTTGAATCTATAACGGGACTTATGTTCCTCCTAATACTTAAGATATCGAAGACTACTTATCCTCCCGATAATTATCTTCATCCCGATAACTCCACCAACGCCATAACTATCTTGTGCAAATTTTTGAGAACTTTTCATGAGCTCGCTTCCCGAATCAATAATACTCATTGCCTGGTTGACTACGAGCGTGTACTTAATTTCTGCCGAGTCAACTTGGTGTGTCGAGCTCACAATCGGAATGGATACGTTGGGGATGGAACCAAGGCAGCTCGGCTGCTATTCCACTCTCGACCCCATCGTCCTAATCCCGCAACCGAGGGACGGAGTTTGTCCAAGGGAAGCGGGTCGTAGTACTTGAGGTATAATCATGATTATGACAAATCCGAGCCTTGCTAGCTCCACTGTGGATTTTGTCTTTGCCTACGGAGCGATAAGGTGACAGGTCTTGGACCATCTTGCTCAGGGAGTTACAAGGAAGAATGAAGGAATCGTTATCGATCCACACGATTCTCGGGAGTTAATCGGACCCATTTGGTTGGCGCTACAAATCCGTATGCAACCGCTACTTGTATTGCATAGGTTGGCGCTACAAATCCGTACGCAACCGCTACTTGTCTTGCATAGGATTGGCGTTACATCCGTACGCAATCCTCCTGTCTACTTGAACCATAGTGCCTGCGTGACCACGAACTATTTTCTTAAACTATATAAGTATGTTACTTAATATATTTATCACGACGCTTGTGGACTGTGTGTGAAATCATGCATCATCTCTCACGCGTTTTCATACAACTAAATTTCTCGCATTAACTATTTATACCGCCACACTTGCACATGATCACCCCATCCGAGATTTTGTCTCATTCCCTCCTCGTTTTCTAACCTTTAGATGAAGAGTTATTTGAAGACATCGAACCTCTGCAGATTGAATCCCTATCGGTGATGTGGAGCGACATTTCCTTTTACTTTTATTTGTTGTTGGACTCCTTCATTTTATTTTTGTTTGGACTGTAAGTTAATTCGAGATAATCTTTTGGGTTGTATTCGGATCATGACTTTAAGATCGTAATTTGTACTCGTGTTTATTTTAATTCCGCTGCATTAGACTCTATTTCACTTGGAGTTTGGTATCTTTGGTTTATTGTTGATTTATTTTGTTTAAGTGATTGATCGTTGTCGCGTCACGTTTGGGCGTGGCGATTATGAGTATCGAGCTCGGCTAGTAAGATGGAAACTTACACCGAGCTAACCCGGATAGAACCTCGATTTGTGTTGGGTATCCGTGACTTGACTAATTAAGTGTGAAATCGATTTCAAAAATGGCATAGAACCATATTATTGATGTTTAGGTTAAGCTAAAATTTATATTTGGAGAATCCCTAGTCATACTTGATTTGACTTAGCTGACCTTTGACTGACTTTCCTTAGTCATTCTTTCCTTGTTCTCCTTATCTTTCCTTACATCCGTCTAATCCGCCTCAGTTTTGTTTGACAGGATGGAGCCGGCACCCCAACTTGGTGGGACGTAATAGAAGCTCGTTTTGAACGGGATCACTATAAGGCCTTAGAACTTCATTGGCGCCAGGCATTCCTACGGCCGACTACGAGCTTACCAGGAGCGACAATGCACTCGTGAACTAGGACACCTCGACAAAGAGTGAAGAAGAGAAGAATAACCTTACCCTCCTCGTTAAAGACCGCGAGGACACCATCCGCGCTCGCGAGGACCAAATTCAGTTGATCCAGGAACGCCTGGATAATATTCGCGAGAAGATGGAACGTGCCAGGGAAGGTCGCACAAAGTGGAGAATGGAGGCGCACATGTCAAGAGACACCATAGGACGCCATGAGGAGACCATAAACAAACAAATGCAGATAATCGAGGAACTCACGCATGCCTTAACCCAGCGGGATGCGGCTCTGGAGGCTGCCTTAGCAGCTAATGCGCCACCGTTGCCACCGCCCGAGGCGGAACCAATACCCGACCTTGAGGCCGATAATGAAGAGGATCCCGAGGAGGATCCTGAAGAAGACCCCGAAGAGGATCCCGATGAGGATCCAATGGAAGATGAAGAGCCCGAGGCGCTTGAAGCCGCCCCACTCGAAGATGCTCCGGGACTAGAACAGTGGCTAGATTTTGCCAACTGGCCTAATGCTGAGGTGCTACCTCAGCCCGATCAAGTTCCGGTTCTGGACGAGGCCGCTAGTGATGATGACGGCGACCTCACTGAATAGATAGCTTTTGTGATAGATAGTATCAGGCGCATATTACCTTTCTGTTGTATTTTGCTTTTCGTTGTTCCATGATTTCAGATTTACCATTGATTTTGTATTTGTATTGTATGAACTCATTTGGATGTATTCAAATTTTCACATTAATGGATATATCTTTTCTACATGTTCTATGTCTTGTGAACTTATGTTGCTCTCATTGCGGTATAACTTGTTTACGCGAATATTTATTGGAATCATTCATTTTTGTATTGTAGCTAAACTCCAGATTCATGGCTGGAAACCGGGGACGCGGGAGACCCCGCCGTATACCCCAAAGGAACGATGATGCGCAAAGGGATCGGGCACCCTTCCCCGAATTGCCACCACCTCCTCCGCCAATCGCAGGAGATAACCTAACTGCAATAGCCTTGCAACAGATATTGGTTTTCATGAGGCAACAAGCAGAGCCTCGTCACCCTAACCATGAACCTACTCGAGAGACGAATGACCGCACCTTGGAGCGGTTTCTACGATCGACCCCGAATTTCTTAGGGAACCAGATGACGTGAAAGCGAGAAGAATGGATCGGGAAGCGGAGAATATCTTCAATGCTCTCCAATACTCGGGGAACAAAAGGTTACGCTCGCCGTGTTCCGACTAGAATCATCGCTCGAGATTGGTGGAGAGCGATTGAGAGAAAGTGGGAACGAGGATCAAGTAGATAGAACATGGGAAAATTTCTTGGTGAATTCAATGAGCAATACATTCCCAAGTCGTGAAAGAGTCACGTAGGGATGAATTCCATAAATTGAGACAGGGAACATGTCTGTGGCCCAAGATGAGTCGAATTCCATCGGTTATCCAAATATGCCCCAGGAACAATCAAAGACGGAAGAGGACAAATTGTATAAGTTCACACGGGATGAAAGTGGAACTCAAATGACTTTTTTTGTTGAAATAACGACATACTCAGTAGCGATGATTGACCCTCCGCGCAGTCGGGACTTAACCGCATTGGTCGATTCAATTTGAATAGGCCATCAAACTTGATCTCAAAAGGACGGCGGTGGGACAACCATCAAAGCGCTGTTAAAATTGAAGGGGCGATTGTTAAGACGAGAAAAAGGGAAAGGACCGTCTGAGGAAAACCGGGCCAAGTATGTACACATTGCCAAAAACGGGACATCGCCAATGATTGGCGTAAACATGGAAGGTGTTCGTTGTGGTAGTAATCAACACCCGGTGAAGGATTGCCCGAAATATGAAGACCGGACCAAACGGTGCAACCACGAAGCCGTCTAACGGCTAGGTAACCGGCAAGGATGCCTGCTCGAGCATTTGCACTAGCGGACATGAGGCTCCGGAGGCAATGAGGCGTGGTGGAAGGATGCGCTCTAGTATCTAGCCATTACGCTAAAGTACTATTTGACCCTGGATCAACGCATTCATTTGTCGCACCACATTTTGTACACAAGTTGCATGCATGCATGGAACATATGCCTATAGGTTTAGAAGTATCCACTCCTATGGGCGCAAGCCAGATAACAGATATTATCTATAATGCATGCGAAGTTAAAATTGATGAGATAAATTTCCCTATTTGATTTGATCTTCTTTGCCTATATCTGAATATGACATTATATTGGGAATGAACTGGTTGTCTGCACACCATGCACAAATGGACTGCCATCGCAAGTCCATTAAACTATGTGAACCCGATAAGCCCGAAGTGGAAATTTCGGGAAGAGCACGAGTTAAGATTGCCCCAATCATTTCAGCAATGAAAGCGAGGAATGCGATCACTAGAGGGGCACAAGGGTACTTGGCGTTTGTAATTAACAAACCTAAGGTTGAGACACAAATTAATCAAGTACCTATAGTATCGGAATATACAGATGTATTTCCACAAGAACTCACCACTGTCCCTCCAGATAGGGAAGTTGAGTTCACCATCGAGGTATTACCAGGAACCGCCCCGATCACCAGAACGCCGTATAGAATGGCTCCTGTTGAGTTACAAGAGTTGAAGACACAATTACAGAAGCTGATGGATGTGGGATTTATTCGACAAAGTCACGTCTCCCAGGGGGGGCACCGGTACTATTTGTCAAAAAGAAAGATGGCACATTAAGACTGTGTATAGACTATCGTGGACTTAACAGCGTGACCATCAAGAACAAATATCCCCTCCCGAGGATAGACGAACTGTTTGATCAACTTCAAGGAACGACGGTGTACTCGAAGTTTGATTTACAACAAGGATATTATCAGTTAAAGATCCGTGGAGAAGCGTTTCCAAAAAACATTCCGGACGGATATGGACACTACGAGTTTGTGGTGATGCCTTTGGTCGACAAATGCACCAAAGCAGCGTTTATGGATCTAATGCATCGAGTCTTTCAACCTTATTTGGATCAATTCGTAGTGATATTCATTGATGACATACTCGTATACTCTAAGTCTAAAGAGGAGCATGAGCATCATCTGAAAATTGTTTTAGAGACACTACGAGAACACAAGTTGTATGCCAAATTAAAGCAAGTGCGAATTTTGGCTTAGTGAAGTCGCATTCTTGGGACACATAGTATCCGGCAAGACCGGATCGCCGTAGATCCTTCGAAAGTACTGACAGGTGGTTGAATGGAAACAACCCGAGTCCGCACTGAGATCGAAGTTTCTTAGGACTAGCTGGATATTATCGAAGATTTATCCAAGATTTCTCCAAGATAAGGACCACTCACTCGACTAACCCGAAGCATGTCAAGTTTGAGTGGAATGACAAGTGTGAGGCTAGTTTCCAAGAGTGAAGAAAGCGACTTACTACTGACTCAGTCTTAGCCCTTCCAAAGGGAACATAAAACTTTGTCGTCTGATGACGCATCAAAGGAAGGATCGGGAGCGACTCATGCAAGAATGAAAGGTCATTGCTTACGCATCACGGAAACTCAAGCCGTATGAAGCCAATTACCCAACGCATGACTTGGAATTGGCAGCAATAGTGTTCGCATTAAAGAAATGGAGACACTATCTCTACGGAGCAACATTCACGGTTTACACAGATCATAAGAGCCTAAAGTATCTATTCTCTCAGAAGGAACTCAATTTGAGGCAACGGAGATGGATGGAGTTAATAGAAGATTATCACTTTGATATTCAATACCATCCCGGGAAAGCAAACGTAGTAGCTGACGCCTTGAGCAGGAAGGCGAGTTTAGCTAGACTAATGATTCGAGAGTGGAGATCATTAGAAGAATTGAGCACTTGGAATCCGATGAGAACCAATACTCGAATTTCATGTGCTAATATTTGATTAAACCCGATCTTGAACAAGATCAAAGTAACACGGGATTGACGTGCAACTTCAAAAACTAAAAAAGAGAAGATACTCAAAGGAGAAAGATCGAATTCTCGATGCAGGAAGATGGGATCATCGATTTGGAATAGAATTTGTGTACCGAGTGATGAGCAACTTAGGAACGTAATCCTTTGAAGCACACCATTCGAAATACACTATACATCCTGGAGGAAACAAGATGTATAAGGACTTGAAACAAAGACATGCTGGTGGGTAAAACATGAAGAACCAGGTGCAGCGAGTTCGTTGCGAGATGTTTGACTTGTCAACGAGTAAAAGCCGAACACCAACGACCATCCGGTTTATTACAACCGTTGAGAATTCGAGTGGAAATGGGAACACATAACGATGGACTTCGTGACGGATCTACCAAGGACCAGGACGAGGCGATGATGCTATTTGGGTAGTCGTGAGACCGACTCACGAAATCGCACATTTCTTACCCATGAAGAAAACCGAGCGACTTGCGAGAAACTTGCGCAGATTTACATCCAGAGATCATCCGACCGCATGGAGTGCCGGTCGACATAGTATCGCACAGAGAGACCCGAGGTTTGTCTCCAGTTCGAAATGCTTACATGAGGAATTGGGTACCTCGCTAAGTTCAAAGACAAGAAGACATCCGCAAACCGATGGCGGTCTCGGCGAACAATTCAAACCCTGGAAGACATGTTGCGAGCATGCACATTGGATTTCCAAGGAAGTTGGGATTCGCACTTACCATTGGCCGAGTTCGCTTATAATAACAGTTATCAGGCCACGATTGGGATGGCACCCTACGAAGCTTTGTATGGACGAAAGTGTAGATCCCCTCTACACTGGGAGATTGATGACCAATGGACTCCGAAGGAGAAACGGAAGTCACCCTCGATTCCAAAGGTCGACTTAGTTCAGGAGGCCATGGAGAAGGTCAAGTTAATCAAGGGCGGATCCGCATGCTCAGAGCCGCCAAAAGAGTTACGCGGACAAGAGGAGAAAAGACTTGGAATTTGAAGCCGGAGATGAGGTATTTCTCAGACTCTTGCCACGAAAAGGATTGATCAATCCAAGGAAAGGGGGAAAATTGAGTCCGAGATATATTGGACCTTACAAAATTTTGCAGAGGATCGGAAAGTTGGCCTACAAACTTGAGTTACCGCGACAAGATGCGAGGAATGCACGATGTAGTCCATGTGTCGAGATTGAAAAAGTATCAACCAGATCCCGAGCATATCATCACTCGTGATGCTCCTCCTCTAATGGAGAATTTATCTTACACCGAGGAACCAATCAGAATCATTAATCAACAGATACGTCAGTTGCGTAATAGAGAGATTCCAATGGTTAAAGTTGTATGGCGGAACCACAACCGAGACGAAGACGCAACATGGGAGACGGAAGAAGACATGATGAATCAATATCCGAGCTATTCAAGAGAATTTGGGGACCAAATTCTTTTAAGGAGGAGAATGTGAAGCCCTCGACTTTTTATTCGAACATGTACTTACCGTGTCGTCTTTGTACTTTTGACAATTCTACGCGTCGCTTTTGACGGGTAAATATTAATGATAATTACATTTTTGCCTTAATTTCCTTATTTACTTCTTGTGATCATAATCATTTATTAATTTTATTTCGCATTTATGATCACTTGATTGATCATCATTATTGTTATTTGCGTATCTATTAGTCACCTTAGAATTCTAAGAGACTATTTTTTTTAGAGGTTTATACCTTATAGAATTAAGAATCCGGATTAGATTAAGCGATCATGAGACTTATAAGTGATCAAATTTGGGACAAAAAAAATATGGAATTACCACAAATACGCTTAAGGGGGACGGCCATGATGGGAAATTTTAGGGTAGAAATATCTTCCAACTCTTGTACACATACACCTTATGTATTCATCTTGTGTATTATTACACCATTAATTCAAATCTTATACACAATATCTTATACACCAATTCTTTATTATAAACTTACCCAACATGTTGGAGGCTTCCCAACATCCCATGCCAACATTCTCCTCAATCCCTTCAATTTCATCCTCCCATGCAAGACCTCATCTTGACCAAGATCCTTGTCCCTCATGCAAGCTACACCTTTCAAGCCATAGAACAAAACAAAAGTTGTCTCCCTCCCCCTCTCTCATTGTGAACGGCCAAGGGCCATTTTGATGATCAAAAATTGTTCAAAATATCATTTTTATCCAACTCATTCATCATTCAAGCATTTTCTCCAACATCTCTCTAACCTCTCTCTAAAAAATCATTCACATCTTCAAATCTTCAAACACCAACTCTTCACATCTTCAAATCTTCAAACATAAGTTCTTCATATCTTCAAACATACCTTCTTCTTCATATCTCCCAAACACTTAACCAAAATTTCAAGAACCCCTCTTCTACCTACAAAAATTGAACACCCCCTTCAACAAGGTAAGAATGTTGTTTCTCTTCTTGTCTTGATATCATCTAGCTATCTTCTCTCACTTATTAATGTAAGTTTGGATTTTTATTTTTGAGGTTTACATAGAAGACTTGGAAGATACTAAGAGCCTTACCATCACCTTGAAGAAGACTTCTAGACTTGAAGAAATTTGAAGGATTTGGACTATAAGGTAAGAAATGGGATTTTTGGTACATTCTTCTTCTCCCCTATTAATTTTGAATTTTAACACCAAAATTATCATTTTGAGGTGTTTAGGGGCTTACCTTGGAGCTTTGGTTAAGAGGTGATTAAGTTCTTAAGAGACTATCAATTTTTGACTACAACTTTCAACTACACAAGGTAAGTGTGGTACCTTTGGCCTATTTCTCTTCTTTTTTTCCCTTAGTTCAATTCTTCATTTTCTAACTCAAAACTCCTTGTATTATTTGACTTAGGGGCTGCCTTAAGTGAGGATTAAAATCCTCAAGGTCTAGTGACACCACTTTACACCAATCAACCGGACAAACAAGGTGGGTGGAAAAAATCCTTTCAACTTCTAGGTGTTTTAATTCATAAAAATGCATGTAGTATTTTGTTATTGAGAATTTGAGATATATATTATGTATTGCATGCTATTTTCTTGTATCAAGTTGGAAAAATTTCTCAAGTGTTGCTCAAAATGCGATTTACCGAAAATTAGGACATACATTTACACTTTATTGTCATATTTGATAAATTCTTGTATGAGATGGTTATGTATGTGCATGACTCTTGAAATCTATGTTTTGAATGACCTATAACCTGGACAAGTCGAGCATAATTGATTAAATTTCGATTTTTGGACTTAAAATGCAAAAATGGAAAGTTGGTGGACTTAAGTGCAAGAAAATAAAACTTAAGGGACCTCTCTGTAAATTTCGATTTTTGGGACTGTACTCAGGTTCAAAAATGATGTTTTGTCATTTTAATAAAGTTTTAAGAGTTTTTAGATAAATAAAATCAACCCTTAAAAGCCCAAGGACTAGATTGTAAAATTTGAGAAGTTTAAGGGCTATTTTGCAAATTTCGAAACTGTACCAGACCCTAATTTTAAAATTTGAAATTTTAACTCTTAAGGGACTGGAAATAACATATTTTAAGGGTATTCCAAAAATCCAATTGTTTAGAGCTTGGAAAGTAATTTTATAAAACTTGAGGGACCAAATTGTAAAAGATGAAACTTGAGGACCCAAATGAAATTTCCAGGACTTATACAGCCCATGTACCTGGAAATACTAATTTACCTATAACATAATTATATTTTGGACCCAAGGTTCAAATTTCATAACAATTGGACCCCTAAAAGCCTTAAAGGCAATTATTTCAAAATGGGACAAAAATGAGATTTTCAAAAGTTAAGGGACCTATACTTATGAAGTTTTAAAACTATTTTTGTCCCAATATCCCACTAACCTTAGTGACATTTTCCAACTGGAATCACATTAGAAGCCCTTCCGGTTTGTGAGTTCCGATTATTTTAAACTTAGGGCCCGAAATGACAATTTTAACAAAGTTGGGGCCAATGTGAGAATTTTATAAAAACTCGACCTCAAAACTTTAAAAACCTGAATCTCTGAACAATTTAGAGAATTTAGGAACTGACCTCATAATTTTTCAAGGTCGGGACATTTATTTATTTAACTTTTAACCCCAAAGGTATTGGTTTTGACAAAACGGGGCTAATTGTAAATTTTATTTTTATAAGGACCTAACTCAAATTATTTTCTTTTAAAGAAACAGCCCTGGACCCTCTCACTTTAATATTTAATTAAAATATTTTATTTTCTTAAAAATCCCTTGACTTATCGGATCGTCTTGACCGATTAATACCCGATCGGGCGACTTCCTCTCGTCTCGTGATTTGAATCTATAACGGGACTTATGTTCCTCCTAATACTTAAGATATCGAAGACTACTTATCCTCCCGATAATTATCTTCATCCCGATAACTCCACCAACGCCATAACTATCTTGTGCAAATTTTTGAGAACTTTTCATGAACTGCTTCCCGAATCAATAATACTCGACTGCCTGGTTGACTACCTGAACGTGTACTTAATTTCCTGCCTGAGTCAACTTGGTGTGTCGAGCTCACAGTCGGAATGGATACGTCGGGGATGGAACCGGGCAGCTCGGCTGCTATTCCACTCTCCGACACCATCGTCCTAATCCCGCAACTGAGGGACGGAGTTTGTCCAAGGGAAGCGGGTCGTAGTACTTGAGGTATAATCATGATTATGACAAATCCGAGCCTTGCTAGCTCCACTGTGGATTTTGTCTTTGCCTACGGAGCGATAAGGTGACAGGTCTTGGACCATCTTGCTCAGGGAGTTACAAGGAAAAATGAAGGAATCGTTGTCTGATCCACACGATTCTAGAGTTAATCGGACCCGTTTGGTTGGCGCTACAAATCCGTATGCAACCGCTACTTGTATTGCATAGGTTGGCGCTACAAATCCGTACGCAACCGCTACTTGTCTTGCATAGGATTGGCGTTACATCCGTACGCAATCCACCTGTCTACTTGAACCATAGTGCCTGCGTGACCACGAACTATTTTCTTAAACTATATAAGTATGTTACTTAATATATTTATCACGACGCTTTGGATGGGTGTGTGAAATCATGCATCATCTCTCACGCGTTTTCATACAACTAAATTTCTCGCATTAACTATTTATACCGCCACACTTGCACACGATCACCCCATCCACCGAGATTTTGTCTCATTCCCTCCTGTTTTCTAACCTTTAGATGAAGAGTTTGAAGACATCGAACTCATGCATTGAATCCCTATCGGTGATGTGGAGCGACATTTCCTTTTACTTTTATTTGTTGTTGGACTCCTTCATTTTATTTTTGTTTGGTGTAAGTTAATTTGGATAATCTTTTGGGTTGTATTCGAGATACCGCGGACTTTAAGATTGTAATTTGTACTCGTGTTTATTTTAATTCCGCTGCATTAGACTCTATTTCACTTGGAGTTTGGTATCTTTGTTTTAGACGTTGATTTATTTCTGTTTAAGTGATTGATCGTTGTCGCGTCACGTTTGGGCGTGGCAGATTATGGTATCGAGCTCGGCTAGTAAGATGGAAACTTACACCGAGCTAACCTAGGATAGAACCCTCGGATTGTGTTGGGTAATACCGTGACTTGACTAATTAAGTGTGAAATCGATTTCAAAAATGGCATAGAACCATATTATTGATGTTTAGGTTAAGCTAAAATTTATATTTGGAGGTCAGATTGTTGTATTTTCTGGATGATGGCATGGAATTGTTTGAGAAATGTTTTGAAAATATTTTGATATTTCTCACAACCAATCGTCTACTCAACCTCAAAGATAAAATTTCTCAAGAAAACCCACAACCAATCACAATCCCAAATTTTCACTCTGCATTTTTTTAAAAAAAAAGGAAAAAAAGAGTTTTTTACAGTATATACCCTAGCATTTAAAAGTATCTATATCAAAATAACAAAAAGGAAAGAGAGATTGTACCTTGATTGAGTGGTGGTTGGGAGATTAAGACGTTGGTTGGGAGATTATAAATGTTGAGGTTTTACAAAAGAGAGATGACGTTAAAAGAAAAGAGAGAGTGTGAGAGAGAGAGGGGGTGCAGTCTTCGAGGTAAAAAAAAGCTACAGCATGTTACCTTATGTCACTTAGGCATTAAATGTAAAGATCTACACCAAACAAATCGGGTAGGGCATTATAGGTTAGTCTTTTTATTTTTTTTACAAGGTATTTTAATTATTTTATTCTTTATTTTTTTTGCAATGCAATCATATCAATATTCATATGTTATTTTGAACTCTTTTTCTGAAGAAAAAAAATATTGTGGCCTCAGATTGAAAAGTGAAGAAGGGACCACAAAGCAGAATAATAAATCTGGTAATATCATATCTATAATAAAAAAAAGGATACACGTTTCTTCTGGTGGAATGCGATTATGTGTGTATGTGTAACATTATGAAACGTTAGAGTGGAAGAGAAAGAAGTGAAATTGTTGTATTTTCTGGATGAAGGCATGGAATGTTTTGAGAAAATTTTTATAAATATTTTGATATTTCTCACAACCAATAGTCTGCTCAACCTCAGAGATAAAATTTCCAAAGAAAACCCATAATCAATCATAACCCCAGATTTTCACGCTGCTTTTTTAAAAAAAAAAGGAAAAAAAGAGCTTTTTACAGTTTTTTTATACCCTAGAATGTGTTTATGTGTGTATGTGTAACATAAGGAAACGTGAGTGTGGAAGAGAAATAGGTGAGATTGTTGTATTTTTCGGAATGAGGCATGGAATATTTTGAGAAATATTTTGAAAATATTTTAATATTTCTCACAACCAATAGTCTGCTCAAACTCAAAAATAAAATTTCCCAAGAAAACCCACAACAAATCACAACCCCAAATTTTCACTCTGCATTTTTTTAAGGACAAAAAAAGAAAAAAAAAAAGCTTTTTACAGTTTTTTTATACCATAGCATTTAACAGTATATATATCAAAAAAACAAAAAGGAAAGAGAGAAAGTACCTTGATTGAGTGGTGGTTGGGAGATTAAGACGGTGGTTGGGAGATCATAAATGTTGAGGTTTTACAAAAGAGAAATGGTGTTAAAAGAAAAGAGAGAGAGAGTGAGAGAGAGGGAGTGCAGTCTTCGAGGTAAAAAAAGCTGCAACAGCTTACTTTATGTCACTCAGGCATTAATTGTTAAGGTCTACACTAAGGAAATCGGGTAGGGCATTATAGATTAGTCTTTTTATTTTTTTTACAAGGTTTTTTAGTCTTTTTATTCTTTTTCTTTACAACGCAATCATATCAATATTCAGATGTTATTTTGAACTCTTTTTCTTAAAAAAAATGTTGTGGCCTCAGATTGAAAAGTGAAGAAGGGACCACAAAACATAATAATAAATCTGGTAATATCATATCTACAAAAAAAAAAAGATAAACGTTCTTCTGGTGGAATGCGATTATATGTGTATGTGTAACATAAGGAAATGTGAGAGTGGAAGAGAATGAGGTGAGATTGTTGTATTTTCGAGATGAAGGCATGGAATTTTTAGAGAAATGTATTGTAAATATTTTGATATTTCTCACAACCAATCGTCTGCTCAACCTCAAAGATAAACTTTCCCACGAAAACCCACAACCAATCACAACCCCAGATTTTCACTCTGCATTTAAAAAAAAAAAAAAAAGGGAAACAAAAAGCTTTTTACAGTATTTTTATATCTTGGAGTGCGATTATGTGTGTATGTGTAACATAAGGAAACAATATAGTGGAAGAGAAAGAGGTCAGATTGTTGTATTTTCTGGATGATGGCATGGAATTGTTTGAGAAATGTTTTGAAAATATTTTGATATTTCTCACAACCAATCGACTGCTCAAACTCAAAGATAAAATTTCCCAAGAAAACCCACAACCAATCATAAACCTAGATTTTCACTCTGCATTTTTTAAAAAAAAAGAAAAAAAAAAGAGCTTTTTACAGTTTTTTTATACCTTAGCATTTAACAGTATCTATATCAAAAAAACAAAAAGGAAAGAGAGAAAGTACCTTGATTGAGTGGTGGTTGGGAGATTAAGACGGTGGTTGGGAGATCATAAATATTGAGGTTTTACAAAAGAGAGATGGCGTTAAAAGAAAAGAGAGAGTGTGAGAGAGAGAGGGGGTGCAGTCTTCGAGGTAAAAAAAAGCTGCAGCATGTTACCTTATGTCACTTAGGCATTAAATGTAAAGATCTACACCAAACAAATCGGGTAGGGCATTATAGGTTAGTCTTTTTATTTTTTTTACAAGGTATTTTAATCATTTTATTCTTTATTTTTTTTGCAATGCAATCATATCAATATTCATATGTTATTTTGAACTCTTTTTCTGAAAAAAAAAATATTGTGGCCTCAGATTGAAAAGTGAAGAAGGGACCACAAAGCAGAATAATAAATCTAGTAATATCATATCTATAATAAAAAAAAGGATACACGTTTCTTGTAGTGGAATGCGATTATGTGTGTATGTGTAACATTAGGAAACATGAGAGTGGAAAAGAAAGAGGTGAGATTGTTGTATTTTCTAGATGAAGGCATGGAATTTTTTGAGAAATTTTTTGTAAAGATATTTCTCACAACGAATCGTCTGCTCAACCTCAAAGATAAATTTCCAAAGAAAACCCACAACCAATCACAATCCCAAATTTTCAATCTGCATTTTTTTAAAAAACAAAAGGAAAAGAAGAGCTTTTTACAGTTTTTTTATATCCTACCATTTAACAGTATCTATATCAAAAAAAAAAAAAAAGGAAAGAGAGAAAGTACCTTGATTGAGTGGTGGTTGGGAGATTAAGACGGTGGTTGGGAGATCATAAATATTGAGGTTTTACAAAAGAGAGATGGCGTTAAAAGAAAAGAGAGAGAGTGAGAGAGAGAGGGGGTGCAGTCTTCGAGGTAAAAAAAGCTGCAGCATGTTACCTTATGTCCTTTAGGCATTAAATGTAAAGATGTACACCAAACAAATCGGGTAGGGCATTATAGGTTAGTCTTTTTATATTTTTTACAAGGTATTTTAATCATTTTATTCTTTATTTTTTTTTTGCAATGCAATCATATCAATATTCATATGTTATTTTGAACTCTTTTTCTGAAAAACAAAATATTGTGGCCTCAGATTGAAAAGTGAAGAAGGGACCACAAAGCAGAATAATAAATCTGGTAATATCATATCTATAATAAAAAAAGGATACACGTTTCTTCTGGTGGAATGCGATTATGTGTGTATGTGTAACATTAGGAAACGTGAGAGTGGAAGAGAAAGAAGTGAGATTGTTGTATTTTCTGGATGAAGGCATGGAATGTTTTGAGAAACTTTTTATTAATATTTTGATATTCTCACAACCAATCGTCTGCTCAACCTCAGAGATAAAATTTCCAAAGAAAACCCACAATCAATCATGACCCCAGATTTTCACTCTGCATTTTTAAAAAAAAAAAAGGAAAAAAAGAGCTTTTTACAGTTTTTTTATACCCTAGAATGCGTTTTTGTGTGTATGTGTAACATAAGGAAACGTGAGTGTGGAAGAGAAATAGGTGAGATTGTTGTATTTTTCGGAATAAGGCATGGAATATTTTGAGAAATATTTTGAAAATATTTTGATATTTCTCACAACCAATCGTCTGCTCAAACTCAAAAATAAAATTTCCCAAGAAAACCCACAACAAATCACAACCCCAAATTTTCACTCTGCATTTTTTTAAGGACAAAAAAGGAAAAAAGAGCTTTTTACAGTTTTTTTATACCATAGCATTTAACAGTATCTATATCAAAAAAAACAAAAAGGAAAGAGAGAAAGTACCTTGATTGAGTGGTGGTTGGGAGATTAAAGGCGGTGGTTGGGAGATCATAAATATTGAGGTTTTACAAAAGAGAGATGGTGTTAAAAGAAAAGAGAGAGAGAGTGAGAGAGAGGAGTGCGAGTCTTGAGGGTAAAAAAAAGTCAGAATGACTTATCTTATGTCACTCAGGCATTAATTGTTAAGGTCTACACTAAGGAAATCGAGTAGGGCATTATAGGTTAGTCTTTTTATTTTTTTTACAAGGTTTTTTAGTCTTTTTATTCTTTCTTTTACAAGGCAATCATATCAATATTCAGATGTTATTTTGAACTCTTTTTCTGAAAAAAAAAATGTTGTGGCCTCAGATTGAAAAGTGAAGAAGGGACCACAAATCAGAATAAAAAATCTGGTAATATCATATCTACAATAAAAAAAAAGGATACACATTTCTTGTAGTGGAATGCGATTATGTGTGTATGTGTAACATTAGGAAACATGAGAGTGGAAAAGAAAGAGGTGAGATTGTTGTATTTTCTAGATGAAGGCATGGATTTTTTTGAGAAATTTTTTTTAAAGATATTTCTCACAACCAATCGTCTGCTCAAACTCAAAGACAAAATTTCCCAAGAAAACCCACAACCAATCACAACCCCATATTTTCACTCTGCATTTTCTTAAAAAAAAAGGAAAAAAAGAGTTTTTTACAATTTTTTTATACCCTACCATTTAACAGTATCTATATCAAAAAAAAAAAGGAAAGAGAGAAAGTACCTTGATTGAGTGATTGTTGGGGATTAAGACGGTGGTTGGGAGATCATAAATGTTGAGGTTTTACAAAAGAGAGATTGTGTTAAAAGAAAAGAGAGAGAGAGAGTGAGTGAGAGAGAAAGGGTGCAGTCTTCG
The DNA here is from genome assembly GCA_016081115.2 of Rehmannia glutinosa. Classification (NCBI taxonomy): domain Eukaryota; kingdom Viridiplantae; phylum Streptophyta; class Magnoliopsida; order Lamiales; family Orobanchaceae; genus Rehmannia; species Rehmannia glutinosa. The sequence goes on from JABTTQ020003122.1 coordinate 480,577, forward strand.
AGGTAAAAAAAACTGCAGCATTTTACCTTATGTCACTCTAAGCAAATCGGGTAGGGCATTTTAGGTTAGTCTTTTTATTTTTTTTACAAGGTTTTTTAGTCTTTTTATTCTTTTTTTTACAAGGCAATCATATCAATATTCAGATGTTATTTTGAACTCTTTTTCTGAAAAAATAATGTTGTGACCTCAGATTGAAAAGTGAAGAAGGGACCACAAAACATAATAATAAATCTGGTAATATCATATCTACAATAAAAAAAACATAAACGTTCTTCTGGTGGAATGCGATTATATGTGTATGTGTAACATAAGGAAATATGAGAGTGGAAGAGAATGAGGTGAGATTGTTGTATTTTCGAGATGAAGGCATGGAATTTTTAGACAAATCTTTTGTAAATATTTTGATATTTCTCACAACCAATCGTCTGCTCAACCTCAAAGATAAATTTCCAAAGAAAACCCACAATCAATCACAATCCCAAATTTTCAATCTGCATTTTTTTAAAAAACAAAAGGAAAAAAAGAGCTTTTTACAGTTTTTTTATACCCTGCAATGCGATTATATGTGTATGTGTAACATAAGGAATCGTGAGAGTGGAAGAGAAAGAGGTGCGATTGTTGTATTTTCTGGATGAAGTCATGGAATTTTTTGAGAAATGTTTTGTAAATATTTTGATATTTCTCACAACCAATTGTCTGCTCAAACTCAAAGATAAAATTTCCCAACAAAACCCACAACCAGTCACAACCCAAGATTTTCACTCTACATTTTTCTAAAAAAAAAAAGGAAAAAAAGAGCTTTTTACAGTTTTTTTATACCCTAGCATTTAACAATATCAATATCAAAATAACAAAAAGGAAAGAGACAAAGTACCTTGATTGAGTGGTGGTTGGGAGATTAAGATGGTCGTTGGGAGATCATAAATGTTGAGGTTTTACAAAAGAGAGATGGTGTTAAAAGAAATGAGAGAGAGTGAGAGAGAGGGAGTTCAGTCTTCGAGGTAAAAAAAAGTTGCAGCAGCTTACTTTATGTCACTCAGGCATTAATTGTTAAGGTCTACAGTAAACAAATCGGGAAAGGCATTATAGGTTAGTCTTTTTAGTTTTTTTTACAAGGTTTTTTTGTGTTTTTATTGTTTTTTTTTTACAAGGCAATCATATCAATATTCAGATGTTATTTTGAACTCGTTTTCTGAAAAACAAATGTTGTGGCCTCAGTTTGACAAGTGAAGAAGGGACAACAAAGCAGAATTATAAATATGGTAATATTATATCTACAATAAAAAAAATGCACGTTTCTTCTACTGGAATGCGATTATATGTGTATGTGTAACATAACGAAACGTGAGAGTGGAAGAGAAAGAGGTGAGATTGTTATATTTTCTGGATGAAGCATGAAATGTTTTGAGAAATGTTTTGTAAATATTTTGATATTTTTCACAACCAATCGTATGCTCAACCTCAATGATAAAATTTCCCAAGAAAGTCCACAACCAATCACAACCCCAGATTTTCACTATGTATTTTTTAAAAAAAAAAGGAAAAAAAGAGCATTTTACAGTTTTTTTATACCGTGGAATGCGATTATGTGTGTATGTGTAACATAAGGAAACGTGAAAGTGGAAAAGAAAGAGGTGGGATTGTTGTATTTTCTGGATGAAGTCATGGAATTTTTTGAGAAATGTCTTGTAAATATATTAATATTTCTGACAACCAATCGTCTGCTCAAATTAAAAGATAAAATTTCCCCAGAAAACCCCCAACCAATCACAACCCCATATATTCACTCTCCATTTTTTTTAAAAAAGGAAAAAAATAGCATTATACAGTTTTTTTATACCCTTGCATTTAACAGTATCTATATAAAAAAAACAAAAAGGAAAGAGAGAAAGTACCTTGATTGAGTGGTGGTTGGGAGATTAAGACGGTGGTTGGGAGATCATAAATGTTGAGGTTTTACAAAAGAGAGATGGTGTTAAAAGAAAAGAGAGAGAATGAGAGAGAGGGAGTGCAGTCTTTGAGGTAAAAAAAAGTTGCAGCAGCTTACCTTATGTCACTCAGGCATTAATTGTTAAGGTCTACACTAAGCAAATCGGGTAGAGCATTATAGGTTAGTCTTTTTATTATTTTTTACAAGGTTTTTTAGTCTTTTTATTCCTTTTTTTACAAGGCAATCATATAAATATTCAAATGTTATTTTGAACTCTTTTTCTGAAAAAAAAAATATTGTGGCCTCAGATTGAAAAGTGAAGAAGGGACCACAAAGCAGAATAAAAAATCTGGTAATATCATATCTACAATAAAAAAAAGGATACACGTTTCTTGTAGTGGAATGCGATTATGTGTGTATGTGTAACATTAGGAAACATGAGAGTGGAAAAGAAAGAGGTGAGATTGTTGTATTTTCTAGATGAAGGCATGGAATTTTTTGTATATATTTTGATATTTCTCACAACCAACCGTCTGCTCAACCTCAAAGATAAAATTTACCAAGAAAATCCAAAACCAATCACAACCCCATATTTTCACTCTACATTTTAAAAAAAAATGGAAAAAAAAAGTGCTTTTTACAAATTTTTTATACCCTAGCATTTAACAGTATCTATATCAAAAAAACAAAAATGAAAGAGAGAAAGTACCTTGATTGAGTGATGGTTGGGAGATTAAGACGGTGGTTGGGAGATCATAAATGTTGAGGTTTTACAAAAGAGAGATGGTGTTAAAAGAAAAGAGAGAGAGAGTGAGAGAGAGAGAGAGGGTGCAGTCTTCGAGGTAAAAAAAAAATGCAATGAGATTTACCTTATGTCACTCGAGGCATTAATTGTTAAGGTCTACACTAAGCAAATCGGGTAGGGCATTATAGGTTAGTCTTTTTTTTTTTACAAGGTTTTTAGTCTTTTTTATTCTTTTTTACAAGGCAATCATATGATTATTCAGATGTTATTTTGATCTCTTTTACGAAAAACAAATCTTGTGGCCTCAGTTGAAAAGTGAAGAAGGGACCACAAAACATAATAATAAATAACGGTAATATCATATCTATAATAAAAAAAAAGATACACGTTTTTGTGGTGGAATGCGATTATATGTGTATGTGTAACATAAGGAAACATGAGAGTGGAAGAGAAAAAGGTTAGATTGTTGTATTTTTTCCGGATGAAGGCATGGAATTTTTAGAGAAATGTTTTGTAAATATTTTGATATTTCTCACAACCAATCGTCTGCTCAACCTCAAAGATAAAATTTCCAAAGAAAACCCACAACCAATCACAACCCAGATTTTCACTCTGCGTTTTTAAAAAAAAAAAAAAAAAGGAAAAAGAGCTTTTTACAGTTTTTTATACCCTAAAATGCGATTATGTGTGTATGTGTAACATAAGGAAATGTGAGAGTGGAAGAGAAAGAGGTGAGATTATTGTATTTTCTGGATGAAGGCATGGAATGTTTTGAGAAATGTTTTGTAAATATTTTGATATTTCTCACGACCAATCGTCTGCTCAAACTCAAAGACAAAATTTCCCAAGAAAACCCACAACCAATCACAACCCCATATTTTTACTCTGCATTTTCTTTAAAAAAAAAGGAAAAAAAGAGCTTTTTACAGTTTTTTTATACCCTACCATTTAACTGTATCTATATCAAAAAAATAAAAAGGAAAGAGAGAAAGTACCTTGATTGAGTGATTGTTGGGGATTAAGACCCTGGTTGGGAGATCATAAATGTTGAGGTTTTACAAAGGAGAGATGGTGTTAAAAGAAAAGAGAGAGAGAGAGAGAGAGAGAGTGGGAGAGAGAGGGTGCAGTCTTCGAGGTAAAAAAAAACTGCAGCAGTTTACCTTATGTCACTCTAAGCAAATCGGGTAGGGCATTATAGGTTAGTCTTTTTATTTTTTTTACAAGGTTTTTTAGTCTTTTTATTCCTTTTTTTTACAAGGCAATCATATCAATATTCAGATGTTATTTTGAACTCTTTTTCTGAAGAAAAAAAATGTTGTGGCCTCAGATTGAAAAGTGAAGAAGGGACCACAAAACATAATAATTAATCTGGTAATATCATATCTACAATAAAAAAAAAGATACACGTTCTTCTGGTGGAATGCGATTATATGTGTATGTGTAACATAAGGAAATAATAGAGTGGAAGAGAATGAGGTGAGATTGTTGTATTTTCGAGATGAAGGCATGGAATTTTTAGAGAAATGTTTTGTAAATATTTTGATATTTCTCACAACAAATCGTCTGCTCAACATCAAAGATAAAATTTCCCACGAAAATCCACAACCAATCACAACCCCAGATTTTCACTCTGTATTTTTTTTTTTAAAAAAAAGGGAAACAAAGAGCTTTTTACAGTATTTGTATACCCTGGAGTGCAATTATGTGTGTATGTGTAACATAAGGAAACGTGATAGTGGAAGAGAAATAGGTGAGATTGTTGTATTTTCTGGATGATGGCATGGAATTGTTTGAGAAATGTTTTGAAAATATTATGATATTTCTCACAACCAATCGACTGCTCAAACTCAAAGATAAAATTTCCCAAGAAAACCCACAACCAATCATAAATCTAGATTTTCACTCTGCATTTTTAAAAAAAAAAGAAAAAAAAGAGCTTTTTACAGTTTTTTATACCTTAGCATTTAACAGTATCTATATCAAAAAAACAAAAAGGAAAGAGAGAAAGTACCTTGATTGAGTAGTGGTTGGGAGATTAAGACGGTGGTTGATAGATCATAAATATTGAGATTTTACAAAAGAGAGATGGTGTTAAAAGAAAAGAGACTGAGTGGGAGAGAGGGGTTGCAGTCTTCGAGATAAAAAAAAGCTGCAGCATGTTACCTTATGTCACTTAGGCATTAAATGTTAAGGTCTACACCAAACAAATCGGGTAGGGCATTATAGGTTAGTCTTTTTATTTTTTTTACAAGGTTTTTTAATCATTTTATTCTTTTTTTTATGCAATGCAATCATATCAATATTCAGATGTTATTTTGAACTCTTTTTCTGGAAAAAAAAATATTGTGGCCTCAGATTAAAAAGTGAAGAAGGGACCACAAAGCAGAATAATAAATCTGGTAATATCATATCTATAATAAAAAAAGGATACACGTTTCTTCTGGTGGAATGCGATTATGTGTGTATGTGTAACATTAGCAAACGTGAGAGTGGAAGAGAAAGAAGTGAGATTGTTGTATTTTCTGGATGAAGGCATGTAATGTTTTGAGAAATTTTTTATAAATATTTTGATATGTCTCACAACCAATCGTCTGCTCAACCTCAGAGATAAAATTTCCAAAGAAAACCCACAATCAATCACAACCCCAGATTTTTACTCTGCATTTTAAAAAACAAAAAAGGAAAAAAAGAGCTTTTTACAGTTTTTTTATACCCTAGAATGCGATTATGTGTGTATGTGTAACATAAGGAAACGTGAGAGTGGAAGATAAAGAGGTGAGATTGTTGTATTTTGTGGATGAAGGAATGAAATTTTTTGAGAAATGTTTTGTAAATATTTTGATATTTCTCACAACCAATCGTCTGCTCAACCTCAAATATAAAATTTTCCAAGAAAACCCACAACCAATCATAACCCCAAATTTTCACTCTGCATTTTAAAAAAAAGGAAAAAAAGAGTTTTTTATAGTATATACCCTAGCATTTAACATTATCTATATCAAAATAACAAAAAGGAAAGAGAGATTGTACCTTGATTGAGTGGTGGTTGGGAGATTAAGACGGTGGTTGGGAGATTATAAATGTTGAGGTTTTACAAAAGAGAGATGGTGTTAAAAGAAAAGAGAGAGAATGAGAGAGAGGGAGTGCAGTCTCTGAGGTAAAAAAAAGTTGCAGCAGCTTACATTATGTCACTCAGGCATTAATTGTTAAGGTCTACACTAAGCAAATCGGGTAGGGCATTATAGGTGTTAGTCTTTTTATTTTTTAACAAGGTTTTTTAGTCTTTTTATTCTTTCTTTTACAAGGCAATCATATCAATATTCAGATGTTATTTTGAACTCTTTTTCTGAAAAAAAAATGTTGTGGCCTCAGAATGAAAAGTGATGAAGGGACCACAAAGCAGAATAATAAATCTGGTAATATCATATCTACAATAAGAAAAAAAGTTACACGTTTCTTCTAGTGGAATACGATTATATGTGTATGTGTAACATAAGGAAACGTGAGAATAGAAGAGAAAGATGTGAGATTGTTGTATTTTCTGTATGAAGCATGAATTTTTTTGAGAAATGTTTTGTAAAAATTTTGATATTTCTCACAACCAATCATCTACTCAACCTCAAAGATAAAATTTCCCAAATTTTCACTCTGCATTTTTTTAAGAAAAAAAAGGAAAAAGAGAGCTTTTTACAGTTTTTTTATACCCTAGCATTTAACAGTATCTATATCAAAAAAACAAAAAGGAAAGAGAGAAAGTACATTGATTGAGTGGTGGTTGGGAGATTAAGACGGTGGTTGGGAGATCATAAATGTTGAGGTTTTACAAAAGAGAAATGGTGTTAAAAGAAAAGAGGGAGAGTGAGAGAGAGGGAGTGCAGTCTCCGAGGTAAATAAAGCTGCAGCAGCTTACCTTATGTCACTCAGGCATTAATTGTTAAGGTCTACACTAAGCAAATCGGGTAGGGCATTATAGGTTAGTCTTTTTATTTTTTTTACAAGGTTTTTTAGTCTTTTTATTCTTTTTTTTTACATGGCAATCATATAAATATTCAGATGTTATTTTGAACTCTTTTTCTGAAGAAAAAAAATATTGTGGCCTCCGATTGAAAAGTGAAGAAGGGACCACAAAGCAGAATATTGAATTTGGTAATATCATATCTACAATAAAAAAAGATACACGTTTCTTCTAGTGGAATGCGATTATATGTGTATGTATAACATAAGGAAACGTGAGAGTGGAACAAAAAGAGGTGACATTGTTGTAATTTCTAGATGAATCATGAATTTTTTTGAGAATTTGTTTGTAAATATTTTGATATTAATTTCTCTCAACCAATCGTCTGCTCAAACTCAAAGATGAAATTTCTCAAGAAAACCCACAACCAATCACAACCCCAGATTTTTACTCTGCATTTTTAAAAAAAATGAAAAAAAGAGCTTTTTACTATTTTTTAATATCCTGGAATGCGATTATGTGTGTATGTGTAACATAAGGAAACGTGAGAGTGGATGAGAAAGAGGTGAGATTGTTGTGTTTTCTGGATGAAGGCATGGAATTATTTGAGAAATATTTTGTAAATATATTGATATTTCTCACAACCAATTGTCTGCTCAAACTCAAAGATAAAAGTTCCCAAGAAAACCCACAACCAATCACAACCCCAGATTTTCACTCTGCATTTAAAAAAAAAGAAAAAAAGAGCTTTTACAAGTTTTTTATACCCTACCATTTAACAGTATCTATATCAAAAAAAATAAAAAGGAAAAGAGAAAGTACCTTGATTGAGTGGTGGTTGGGAGATTAAGACGGTGGTTGGGAGATCCTAAATATTGAGGTTTTACAAAAGAGAGATGGTGTTAAAAGAAAAGAAAGAGAGTGAGAGAGAGAGGGGTGCGATCTTGAGGTAAAAAAAGCTCTGACATCTTACCTTATGTCACTCGAGGCATTAATTGTTAAGGTCTACACAAAGCGAAGAAAAACACAGACTTTACTCTGCTGTTTATAAAACAAAAAAAGGAAAAAAAAAGAGTTTTTTGCAGTTTTAAATTCATTTCTATTGTTTTCCCCTTAGAATTCATTATATTAAAGAACAATGAATCTACAACTTTTTTGAGAAATGTAAATATTAAGAATGACAATGGGGCGGATCTGAGATGGGTTTGGCCCAGATCTACGAAGAAAATCATGGACCCAGGACACGTCCAGCCCCCATTGGACCTGGGGTTGGTTGAACCCGCCGGACCCGCTACAATATTTATTTGTATGCTGCCAGTTTTCAAATTGCACTTCATTCAGGCCTCTCTGTCTTTTGATTCAAAATCTTCTATAAAACTAAAGGACTGTGAAACGGTGTCATGTGTGAGTGAAGAAATAACAGAAAAGAAAACATGTTTCTTCTAGTGGAATGCGATTATGTGTGTATGTGTAACATAATGAAACGTGAGAGTGGAAGAGAAAGAGGTGAGATTGTTGTATTTTCTGGATGAAGGCATGAAATGTTTTGAGAAATTTTTTGTAATTAAATATTTTGATATTTCTCGCATCCATTTCTCACAACCAATCGTCTACTCAAACTCAAAGATAAAATTTCCCAAGAAAATCCACAACCAATCACAATCCCAGATTTTCACTCTTATTTTTTTTAAAAAAAAGGAAAAAAAAGCTTTTTACAGTTTTATTATACCATGAAATGCGATTATGTGTGTATGTGTAACATAAGGAAACGTGAGAGTGGAAGAAAAAGAGGTGAGATTATTGTATTTTCTGGATGAACGCATGGAATTTTTTGAGAAATGTTTTGTAAATATTTTGATATTTCTCATAACCAATCGTCTGCTTAAACTGAAAGATAAAATTTCCCAAGAAAACCCACAACCAATCACATCTCCAGATTTTCACTTTAAATTTTTTTTTAAAAAAAAAAGGGAAAAAAGAGTTTTTTACAGTTTTTTATATCCTACCATTTAACAGTATCTATATCAAAACAATAAAAAGAAAAGAGAAAGTATCTTGAATGAGTGGTGGTTGGGAGATCATAAATGTTGAGGTTTTACAAAAGAAAGATGGTGTTAAAAGAAAAGAGAGAGAGTAAGAGAGAGGGAGTGCAGTGTTCGAGGTAAAAAAAGCTGCAGCAGCTTACCTTATGTCACTCAGGCATTAATTGTTAAGGTCTACACTAAGCAAATCGGGTAGGGCATTATAGGTTAGTCTTTTTATTTTTTTTACAGGGTTTTTAGTCTTTTTATTCTTTTTTTTTACAAGGCAATCATATCAATATTCAGATGTTATTTTGAACTCTTTTTCTGGAAAAAAAAATATTGTGGCCTCAGATTGAAAGTGAAGAAGGGACCACAAAGCAGACTTATAAATCGGTAATATCATATCTACAATAAAAAAGCGATAAAAGGGGCAAAGAAAAAGAACAAGCGATCAATATTTTGTTCACATTGTCCGATTTTTACATAATATTGAGTTGTAGATAATATTAATACGATCAGTGTCTTTATTTTCAGCACTGGGATAATCTCTAGTAATAAGAAATGTTGGTAATGGGGTACAAGATTGTATAGAAACCATGATATCTGACTTTATGCAATTTAAAATTACTTTATGCATTGTTCAGCACTGGGGTGCGGCTTGATAATGGGGATAAGATCAAGCCTCTTGAGGAACCACAACGGCCAATAATCACTCCTCAAATCAGTGAAAAAGTGGTTCAAGTCCCTCAAAAATTAGATTGTGAAACTGGGGATATACTCAAAAAGAAGCTGGAAATTTCATCCTTCATTAACAAGGAAATTGTTGCCCCGATGGATTTGGAGTTTTGGGAAGGTGAGATTTCCTCATCAAAGGAGTCTGAATCCTCTCAGTTGATCGACCTCCAAGTCAGTGGTTCCACTAATAGAGCTCCTTTGTTGTAAACTGCATTGTAATAAATAAATTTGGTCAAGCCGAGTTAAGTCGGCTATGCCCAAACATGCAAGAAGACAACTCGGAGACTAGAAGGAAGACTCATTGCAAGACAAATTTGAGTATGGCAAAGAAGAGAAGACGGAACTCTTGAAGGAGCGGTGAGATGCGGTGAGTGGAGTATCGATCAAGTCAACTCAAGAAAAGCCAAGTCTCAAGTTGAAGTGACGAGAAAGAGTCATCCGGTGATTGGAAGTCGACTCTAAGTCACCGAGGAAAACAAGGAAATGCGGTCAGTCGAGATAATCGAAAAAGATCCGTTGTACGAAATCAAGAGAATTACCTAAACAAGTAATATCTCCATGCTACCTTTCTCGAAGTGCTCGATCCCCGAAGCGTGCAAAAGGAATAAACCAATGGGAAGCACTACACCGTGTCGAACTCGAAAAGGTGAAGAACAATTCATATGAGGAAATGGCGATTCCAAGGATCGCAACAAGACAAGCCAGCGACCACAAGTGACTTTCAAAAATAAGCCTATCTCTTCAACGGGATTTTTAAAAGATCACTATAAAAGGCCGAGGAATGACTGCGAGAGGAGGTGACCGAACCACAAACATTCAAGCAATTATTAGAACAGTAACTGAAATATTCTCAAGTTATTAAACGCTCAATCCTCAAGCCTACACCACGAAGAACATCAATCCAACACTCACTGTGAAGGGAAGATAACTTCAATCGAGTTGAAGAGGAAATTCTTGAAGAATCAAGGGTCTACATTCCACGAAGGATTATAGGAAGGTTCAAGGTCGAACCAAGTCTTGAGCTTTTGGAGGGCTTCGTGATCAAATCCAAAGAGCTTGAGCAAGTGGGTGTAGTAGCAAGGCATTGCCCTGTGAAGAAGCCGAGTCGCACGAGAAGCCGGTGAGTGATCAAGGCGTCTCAGGATCGAGTCCCAAAGGATCAAGTCATTTTGTGTGATCAAGACTTGTATATCGGACTGTTACCACTTTGTATCTTCGATCAATACCTAGTGGATTCCTCCGGGAGTTGGAGAAGAGAGGAGTAGAAGAATTACCCCATCTTGAACCTCTATAAAAATCTTATTGTGTCATTTACATTTCAAAGACTTTAATTCTTGCATCATATTTGTTTAATTTCACGACATATTTGCTATCCATTAGATAATCTCTAAGTACTAAATCAAGCTCTAAATCTCTACTTATCCAAACTTAAGGGTGTTAAGTCTTGGCCTGAAAACAAACCACGAGTTGAGTTAATTTAGACTTAACAATTTTGAGTTATTCCATCAACTGGCTCGGTTGAGTCCGTTGAGAGACTAACTCTATGATTAACTACATTGGTCATCCACCAAGGACACATCCGTAGTATCAACTCGAATTTTTAAAAGGACTAAATCAAAAATTTGGTAAATTTTATTCAACCCCCCTCTTCTAAACCTTACACTTACACCCCCTTGGGACCTACAAGTGGTATCAGCGGTTGGTTCATTGAGCCTTCCGTGACCGGTTCTTGAACTAGATCTCCAAACTTTTCAAAGTCCGCTTTAGTACTTAAACTATCAAAACTCTTTTTATCATTAAAATTTATTATCATGGAAGCAAATTTGACACGCATCCCTATGTTCACAATTGAAGAATTTGATGATTGGAAAATTCGTATGCGGGCTCATCTATCAAAGATTACATGATGAGATGTGGATAGTGATAGAGGATGGGCCACGGCTGCAAATCTTAAAGGTGAACACAATTTGTAGAAGAAGAGCTGCGGTGAAGGTGAAGAGGATGTTGCTCCCGGACGGCCATGGTTGAAAAACCAAGAACCGAATGGACAAATGATGACGAGAAAAAGATACAACCTGGACAATGTAGCCAAGGACATCCTTTACAAAACCTTGGACAAAGCCATGTTCAATAAAGTCAAATCATGCAAAACGGCTAAAGAAATCAGGACAAGCTAACATTGATTTGTGAAGGCTCGGAGCAAATCAAAGAAAACAAATTATCGGTGGTGTACAAAAATTTGAGAACTTCAAAATGATCTCAGGAGAAAACCTGGATCAACTGGATGCTCGGTTCACGTAAATCACCAACGAGCTATCCGCACTTTGGAAAGGAATACACACGAAGAAATGTGTATGAAGATTCTAAAAAGTCTTCATTTGTGAATGGGAAATGAAAGTCATGACACTAAGACATTCCATGGACCTATCAAAGACATCCAACCATGAACTATTCTCGGACCTCAAAGCCTACGAGTTTGAGTGAGAAGAAAAGACTAGGAGAGACAGTTGTACCCAAAACAATTTTTGCTCTAGTTGTTAAAGATGGGAAGAGAGCCGAGGTCAAAGTTGAAAAGTCATTAACCCGTAAGAAATAGCCCTACTAGTAAAAAGGTTCAACAAGTTTTTCAATAAGAACTACAAGAGAGGCAAGGGCGAATCCTCCGAGAAGACACTCGGCTCTCTCCAAATCAAGGGAAGATAGGCCAACCAAGAGAAAAGATCATCAAAAAGTGAATATCAAAGAGCCGACAATCCAAGAATGGAAAGAGTCGATCAAAAGGTTGAATATCTATCTTTGGAACGTAGGCAACTAGGTCACTATGCCATTGATTGCCCATATCCTCGTAGTCAACAAATACATGAATGAAGAAGAAAGAAAGGTCTTGAGAGAAAGAAGACAAGAAAAGAAAAAAGGCAATGTTGGTGCGAGAAAATCCGAGTCAAAAGACACTTGGTGATTGAGAGAGCAATGAAGTGACTACTCAAGTGACTCGAAGAAGAAGCCCGATCCTGTTTGATGGCCAAGGAACAAGATCAACTGACCAAGAAGATGAGGTAAACTCCAACTCATCAAACTCGATTCTAGTGATAGTGACTGTGACACACACACCTCATCACCCATCGATCTTTATGACTCATTAGGCAAAATGATGAAAGATTTTGAACACATTAAATCCTCACACACACTACTAAATGAGGAAAACAGCCTACTCAAGAGCAAAACTCACAGTGACTAAGGAGCCGAGTACTCTAAGTCAAATAGTGATGAGAATGAAAGTTTAAAATTTGAAAAGCCAAGCTAATAGCAGAAATTGCTTTTGCCATAGAAAAGAGGGAGAATGACCTCAAAAATGTTATTGCCTCATTCACTAAGGCATCTAAATCATTGGATGATCTTATTATGAGTCAAAGAGAATGTGGAGACAAGACAGGCCTAGGATTTAACTCCTCCGTGATATGTCAAACTTCAAAAGTAATTTTGGAAAAAGGATCTTCAAGCAATGAAGAGTCAAAAATCCAAAACTCTAAATGTTGCACACACATTCACTCCAAAGCACAATTACAAGCAAACTGGCCTTGGTTATAAAGGAAAAGGAAAAAAATTGACCAGTTGAGTGCGCTGAAAGGACGGTGAGAAGAGATTCATCGAGTTCCTCAAAGAAACTCCAAACAGAAAAATACTCAGTAAAAAGAAGCGAGCTACCAAAACCCAGGAAGAAAATCTATAAAAGAAATACATATGATGGGAATGGTAGAAAATATCCAAGCCAAGATGATTGGAATGATGTGAACTATCAAAGATAGACTTATGGAATATAAGCCCAAATGGCAAAGGCCTAGAACTCAAAGCAAAGGCCATTCCAAAAGTATAAAAGCTTTCATCAAGACACATATGCACCTAGGCATTACACTCGGAGACACCACAATTACCCAAAGAAGGCGATTGCCAAAACACATATACAGCATACAGACAAAAGAGACAGTTGTATGAACCTAGAATCCCAAGCAATTTGCCAAGATTAATTATGATTATGGCACGATAGATGGCAACCCCTTAGAGTCAAATCATTTGACTATAAGTTGGTTGGATCATCTTACAATTCTAACCCCTCAGGACCCGGACAAGTATGGGTACCTAAAACTTAATTTCCTTGATTGCGGGTTCAAGGAACAATCGAAAGTGCCAAGGAACCTGGTATATGGATAGTGGTCATTCCGGACATATGACAGAAATAAGAAAAATCTGTCAAAATTCAAGGAAGTTAAAGGAGCAAAAGTCATATTTGGAGGAAATGAAGCTCAGGTGAAATAAGAGGCATTGGATCCATCAAGAGGAATGGATTAGAAATCACGGATGTTGCATATGTTGAAGGACTCAACTTCAACTTGCGGCAAAGAAGGACCATGTTAGTCAAGCGGGGTTACCAAAAAGATTTTGGTCAAGCAATCAACACGACTTGCTACACTCAAAACGGATGTATGATAAACAGACGGTGACAAAGACTCCTATGAGATTTAGACTGGAAGAAAACCAAATGTTGCATATTTTAGAATATTTGGATGTAAATGATTCATCCACAACAATGGCAAAGACAATCTAAAGGCCTTCGATGCTAAAGGCGATGAAGGTATCTTCTTGGGATACTGGTGAAAGCAAAGCCTACAGAGTACTCAACAAAAGGACTATGGTTGCGGAAGAATCCATTCATGTGGTATTCGATGAGCCAAATGTAAATGGAGAAGACATTGAAGAGTCGGTGATAAGTGAATCATCCAACCATACGTAAGAGTCCTATCTTTGGGAAAGTGGAATTATAAACTCGTAAGAAGAAGATGAGATAGTGAATCTCAAAAACAGTGGAAAATTTGCGGCTAAGTGACTACGAGAGAGTCGATCAAAGCAAACACCAAGCTAGACGATCGAATCCACCAACTTACTCCAACCCGATGTAAGATGGCCGAGAGACCATCCACGAGAACTTGTCATTGGAGATATAAGAGAAGGTGTCAAAACAAGATCGAGAACTCAACAAGAAGCTATGTTCACATGCTTTATCTCGCAAATAGAGGCCAAAGATGTGTTACAAGCATTGGATGACACACATTGGATTCAAGCTATGCAAGAAGAGTCTGAATCAGTTTGAAAGAAATAAAGTATGGGAATTAGTTCAAAGACCCACCCATCAAAACGTCATTGGTACTAAATGGGTGTTCGAAACAAGATGAACGAGGAAGGTTACGTGATAAGAAATAAAGCAAGACTAGTAGCCAAAGGATATTGCCAAGAAGAAGGAATAGATTTTGATGAAACATTTGCTCATGTAGCAAGATTGGAAGCTATAAGGATGTTTCTTGCCTATGACTCACAAGAATTTTTCTTTTGTATATCGGATGGATGTAAAAAGCGCATTCCTAAATGGTTTATTGGAAGAAGAAGTGTATGTTGAACAACCTCCAGGATTTGAGCAGAAGACTCTTGGAGATAAGGTATACAAACTCAAGAAAGCTCGTATGGATTGAAACAGGCACCCGTGAGCATGGTATGACACCTTGTCACAATTCCTGGCGAGAATGGATTCACAAAAGGAAAAGTAGATAGAACACTTTTTTAATTCAAGACAAGAAGAGTATCTTGCTTGTTCAAATATATGTGGATGACATCATTTTTGGATCCACAAACAAAGAGCTATGTGAAAAATTTTCAAACCTCATGCAAAGTAAATTTGAAATGAGCATGATGGGAGAGCCGACATTCTTCCTTGGACTCCAAGTGAAACAATCAAAGGATGGAACCTTCATAAGTCAAACAAAATACACCGAGAGATTTAATGAAGAAATTTGGTATGGAGGAGAAGTCTTACGTGAAAATACCAATGAATACATCATCAAAATGGACATGGATGCGGATGGCAAGCCCGTAGATCAAACAAGATCTGAGCACTTATTGGATCATTGCTCTATCTCACAAAGCAAAAAAGGCCGACATCACCTTTGTTGTAGGTGTATGTGCAAGATTTCAATCTGCTCCAAAAGAGAGCCATATATGACGGCTAAGAGAATATTGAGATACTTGAAAGGAAGCCAAGAAGTTGGCTTATGGTATCCAAAGGAAGGTGGATTCAAGCTAATTGGCTATTCGGACTCGACTATCTTTGGATGCGAGTTGAGGAAGAGCACCTCAGGCACATGTCAAATGCTAGGAAACAGGCTGATTTCTGGTTTAGCAAGAAGCAAAATTCAATAGCCACCTCTACACTCAAGCGAGAATACATAGTGCGGGCAGGCTGTTGTTGCATAGCAGCAAATCCTATGGATGAGACAAATTTGAGAGACTATGAAGTAGAGGAAAAGACATTCCAATCATGTGTGATAACACAAGTGCAATTGCAATCACTCAAAATCTCGTGTTGCACTCAAGAACAAAGCATATTGATGTCGATATCACTTCATAAGAGATCATGTTGAAAAGAAGGACATCATCTTGGAATATATCTCAACCGATAAACAATTGGCGACATCTTCACAAAACCATTATGTGAGTCAAGATTTGAAGAACTCAAGCATGAGTTAGGGTTAATTGAGTGGTGACACTCGGAAGAATCAAAGAAAAGAAATGGAACACAAAAAGGGAAAAAGAGTTGAACTCACAAATTTAGCTAAATAAGCCCGTGTCGGAAAGACATCTATACCAAGTCACCGGTGACAAATTTGAGTCACAAAAAGAGAATCATGTGAGAAGAAGAGTTAAACCACTAAGGGTAAAAGCCGAGTCATTTATGAACAAAGTGACAAAAACGCGATCATTTTGACTAAGCGGGAATGTTTTTAAGAATTACGTCAAAGCATAATTATGACGTGTATAGGCAAAAGTCGCACACCAAGAGCTTATGATTGGATATAAATGTTGCCGCATTAAATACGAGACATTAAATGCTACATCGGCGTGCAAAATCTAAGCCGTCGATTTCGATCACATTTAAAACCACCCGCACGTCCTTTCATAAACCATACTTAAGCTTTCCTTCTTTCTCTCTCTCATATTACCAAAACCGTTCATTTCTTTCGGAAGCAAAGGCAAAACTCTCTCAAAACCCTATCTATCTTCAAATCAACCTCTAAGTTTTCTTCGGTGAAATCCTCGAAAAATGGCACCAACCTATGATTTTGTCAAGTTAGGAAAGCAAATCCACACAGGGTCTCTTGTGTGGATTTCGACGGCATGGTGAAACAGGGTCCGACGACACCTTAGTGAAGAAAATTGGTGAGAAATTGGAAATGTCCTCAGGCTGAAATCGTTTCGACGTTGGAATATCCGATGACCTATGTGGAGGAGGTCGCATGATTCACGTGAATGCCGAGATTCACGATGAAGGGATAAAGTCATCTGTTCATGGAAAGAAGTTCACCATCTCCGCCAAGGATTTGGTGAACACCGCCACTACCGACAGAAGCGGAAGGAGCATCGAAATCAACGATCTTTGATGTAAAAATTTCTTTGCTTGGAAGGAAATAGCCAAGCCCGACTATCCGATAAAATAGTTTACACAAAGAAACAAGAGGTCTTTGAAGGAGGATTACCACAAACTGTTGGACATAGTTGCCAAATGCATAGACATCAAATTTGCGACTTTCACCAATGTCAAAAGCAAAGTTGATTGTAATGGCCTGCGATCATTGAAGAAAAGAAAATAAACAATTTGAGTTTGTCTACGTGAGACTCGCTGAATGTAGGGAACAAATCCTTCAAGGAAGATGGAGCATTTGGAGGATCCTAGGATATGGCACAGTGATTGGCGGGTGATGGAGGTGAAAGAGTCCCTCTTAGACATGGAAAGGCGTTCCATGTAAACAAGAGGATGTTGAGATCAAACCTCTCGGCGCCTGTAAGAGAGCCCACGCCAAGAGAGCCGACACGAGTGAGGGGAATCGGTGACCTCGAAGATACAATTTGTTTCCTCTCCACCAAAGAAGAAAGTTGCCCCTGCGGTGCCCTGCTAAGAAGAAAACGCTTGCTCCGCAAAGAAAGAAAAACAAACTCGCTCCCGCCCCCACGGCCGTGTGTCTCCTGCGCCCAAAGAAAGCGTGGTCGAGAAGGACTCTCAAATACCTTCTCCGATCGTCAAAAAGAGGAGAACCGATAAGCCAAGACGGCGGCTCCTCGAAGAAAACACTAAAGACGGCCCCCCCGCCCAAGACTCAAAAGAAACTCGAACCGAGAAATTCCTCAGTACAAACTAGGAGACGGAGAGGAATCATCAAGCACTTCGAGCTTGAGAAACCGGCCGAGTCACCACTCATTGGAGCAGATATCTGAGGAGAGGCTGGAGGAAGTAGAGTCCCCGAGATATAATTGATGAAAGCTTACTAAGTCTATCAAGGCGATCGCAGAGGCAAATCAAGAAATAGCCGTAGTCCGCGGCAATGAGACACAAGAAAAAAGTTGATAGAGCTGATAGTGATGTGATGATCCTATCCCCACCTTACCGGACATCCAAAATCGTCTGCGTGAGTGGAGGAAGTGGAAATTGAGTCGATCAAGGGAGCAGTTCCAACGGCCCGAGTTTATCGAAGAAGAAGAGGAAGCTGCTGAACTTCCTGGACTAACCTCTCGTGATCTCAAAGATCTTTGGATGAAGAAAAGCGCACGGATATCCCGCTTGATTTTCAAGGATAAGAAGGAGATCGGGCGCGAGAGGAAGCCGAGGCAAGAGAGAAGGCCAAAGATCTACCCTCTCACCGGAACCACAAAACATACACATTCTCACTTCGATATTCTATCGGAAAGTGATGAGGATCCTGACCTGCTTTGCCGGCCGCCACGTAAGAGTTGCAAAGTTACGCAGCAAGCAATGCATGAATCCGAATTCTTCATGAGAAGAGCATGATGGAAGGACCAGGAGAGTCCTCCAAAACACAGTTGGAAATTGATCCAATGGGAGTGGTTCAACAAATCGCCACCGTTGTTCCGCCACCACTTCCCCACTCACTCGGAAGAAGGAATTAAAGAGGCTGGCGATGAAACCGGGTTAGTGGGGACCCCAGTTGAGCCAACCCCTAATGAAGGTGTCTTACCACCGCCCCAACGGCTGGACACTCGGTAGATACAATAGGGAGTTTGGAGACGAGTGACCCCATTCCAAGTCACTCTCGGTGCGCCAAATGAGGGGAAACTCCTCCCGCTGCGGCAAGGTCGGAGAAGGCTGCGAGATGACTCCACGACGAATCTAGGAGGCGAAGTGGAGAAGGAACAACCACAAAGTACACAACAAGTTGTCATCAATGGCTCGGACGATTGAGATTGTCTCGGTGAGAGCCTGACTACGAAGGCTAATGATCTTCTTTGATGCGATCGAGGCACATGAAGGAATAGCCCGGGAGTTAACACTGGGCGATGAAAGTGCAATCCATGGGGTTGAGACTCAATGGATGCCACCACGAGAAGACCTAAGGCGGTGACTTTGTCGAAAGGGAGGTCAAGCCCCTGCGATTGACACGTAGGAGGTAATGAAGGCCACGGGAGGTTGAGACTTCGGGGTAAAGAAGCTGAAGTAGAGAACATCCCTCCGCTATCATTGATCCATCCGAAAAAGGAGATAAGCGCGCTTCATGATTCCCAGGATAATCCCGATGTAACCTTTTTGGGATCAAAAGGCGACGAAGAAGCCGAGTCATCCCCGTGACCGATCCAAAAGACCGGTGCGGATGTTCCCAAAGACGAGCAAGTCGATCTCAAGACTACTCGTCAAACTTTCAATTTTGATGATGAGCAACCAATGGAAATCTCATCATCATCCGATGACGCTCCGATAAGGCCGAGGACCATCCACTCAATTGGAGAAACCAGTTGAGACCAACGAAAAGCTGTTGAGACAGTGAGGCTCGGCAAGCTCGGGTCCACTTCACAAAAGACCCCAGTGAAGCAGGAGTCCATCGCACGGGCTCCTCAAGGCTGCAGCGAGGTTCGACTCAAAAAGGAACTTCACGCGCACCTCTCATCATTGAACAAATCCCGGTTGGCCGTGATGATTCCTTTGTAGAATAATTTCCTTACTCCCCGGAGGTACCCGACCTCCCTAAAGAGTTAGAGAACGAGCTCGCACGCTTCCACGAACCAGCTCTGTCATTTCGTCGGTACCATCGTTCAGTGACTATGACTTTGTTTGCATGGCCATGGCCATCACCGCAACGGAAGAAACAATTTGAAGTTCGGGAGGTGTTCAAGGCATTATTTACTAAAATTGAACGGATGGAGAGGCACCAGGCCTCTATGGACATGCGATGGACAACGAGAGATGCAACTCATCTGCGACTTGAGAGGCATAATGATCGGGATCGGGAATGGTGGCAACAGCTGACAAACAATGCGTGTGGAACAAGTTAGATACTTGAGGACATTGTTCAACAAGTCTGCTTTGGTATGGAGAGCCGAGAATCTTGATGCAAAAACGAAATTGAGAGAACACATTGAGCACATGCATGAAGCTCACACCGCCGAGATAAAGGCATTGCGTGAGCAAAATAAGAGTGATCTCCAGCGTATGGAAGAAAACATGGATAGAAAATTCAGCCTTCTCATGGCTGAGATGAAGTAATTTAATTTTGAGTCCAGTCCGCTACTCGCTCCGAATTTCATGCCGCATACACCGCAGCAGACTCGAGGTAGAACTCGGCTATCGTGCTCGACTTCTGCTTGAGTATGTTTCAGTGTTCCTCTCTCCTTTGATGATGCCAAAAAGGGGAAGAGGAATACTTTAAAGCGCTAAAGAGATCCGAAGGTCGAAAAGGAGGAAGCGGTTTGTAAAGGGAAAGACGGTGAGAAAGTGTCAAAACAAAAGAAAGGAAAGTCCGTTGAGGGGGAAGGATCGAAAGATGTGACCTTGATGATTGCACAAACCCCCAACAAGGTCTTGTCACGGTGACATTATGTTGACAAACTCCCGGTGACTCTGCCACTCCAACACTCTGCTATATCTATGGTGAAAAGAGAAAGACAATTGAAGCGGGGATGGAGGAAGTGGAAGGAAGAATGGATGCCCGAGTTATGAACATCTTGAAACAACATGGAGGCATTCAAGTGAAGACGAGAGACACTTATGCCATCTCGGATGTCGGGACCGAGCCACGATCGATTGATGAATTTAAAACGCCGCATCTCGAAGGATACTTTGCAAAAATGTCTATGGCTCAAGCAGGACTTATCCGGGAAAAAGGGTCTCACGTTATGTGAAGAAGGACAGCGAGCGTGAGACTACCGGCGATCCTCTGCTTTGGTCACTCCGTGGTCACTCGTGGTCACTCATTTGGAAAGAAGACCCCAATACAATACACGCCGAGAGGTAGAGGAAGAAGCGAGTGGTGGAGGAAGAGGTTTGGACTCCAGGCCTCCGCCCAAAAACATTGTCGTAGATCCGGCAAGAAAGGAGGGATCTCTTGGTGAAAGTCTTGACCAAGTAGCCAATTTGCAAGTGGCTAAAAGTAATCTTGAGTATGCGAAAAGAATAGAAGAAGAAAATAAGAGACAAACTCAGCTATGGGAGGAAAGACAAGAGAGATTAAGAAGAGATGAAAGCTGCCGAGGAAGGCATATGAAAAGAAAGAAGAAGGCGGTGACGATGAGAAAAAGAGAAGAAGAAGCGAGAAGATCTTTGAACAAGATGAAAGAAGGAGACAACGAAGGAGATGAAGTGTTGGTGCCACCCCTTCATGTATTTTACTATGTAAATACATACTATGTAAGTCTTCCGCAATAAAAAGCTATAAATTCTTTATTTTTTTTACGTGTAGACAAATGTTTGCTCGATACACCTTGTGATTGTGTAAAAGAACAAGAATGTTATGATCAATAAAAGGATTGATTCTACGCATACATTCTATGTGAATACACTATCTGTATGTATCTTTGCTATTTACATTTTTGAATGGTTTAAGTTTTGACATCATCAAAAAGGGGGAAATTGTTGGGAAATTTATTGTTAGATTTTGATGAATGCCATGTAAAACTTAGAATAGGAAGTTGGCACCCCAATTTTGTTGTAAAAGCGCATTGTAATAAATAGGGTTGGTCAAAGCCGAGTTAAGTCAACTATGCCCAAACATGCAAGAAGACAACCGGAGACAAGAAGGAAGACTCATTTGCAAGACAGTGAGTATGGCAATGAAGAGAAGACGGGAACTCTATGAAGGAGCGGTGAGATGCGGTGAGTGGAGTATCGTCAAGTCAACTCAAGAAAAGCCAAGTCTCAAGTTGAAGTGATGAAGAGTCATCCAATGATTGGAAGCGACTCTAAGTCACCCGAGGAAAACAAGAAAATGCGGTCAAGTCGAGATAATCTGAAAAAGATCCGTTACGTAAATCAAGAGAATTACCTAAACAAGTAATATCTCCATGCTACCTTTCTCGAAGTGCTCAGTCCCGAAGCGTGCAAAAGGAATAAACCAATGGGAAGCACTACACCGTGTCGAACTCTAAAAAGGTGAAGAACAATTCATACGAGGAAATGGCAATTCCAAGGATCGCAACAAGACAAGTCAGCGACCACAAGTGACTTTCAAAAATAAGCCTATCTCTTCAACGGGCGATTTTTAAAAGATCACTATAAAAGGCCGAGGAATGACTACGAGAGGAGGTGACGTAACCACAAACATTCAAGCAATTATTAGAATCAGTAACCTGAAATATTCTCAAGTTATTAAACGCTCAATCCTCAAGCCTACACTACGAAGAACATCAATCCAACACTCACCTATGAAGAAAAGATAACTTCAATCAGTTGAAGAGGAATTCTTTGAAGAATCAAGGGGTCTACATTCCACGAAGGATTGTAGGAAGGTTCAAGGTCGAACCAAGTCTAGAGCTTTTGGAGGGCTTCGTGATCAAATCCAAAGAGCTTGAGCAAGTGGGGTAGTAGCAAAGTATTTGCCCTGTGAAGAAGTTGAGTCGTCGAGAAGCTTGGTGAGTGATCAAGGCGTCTCGATCGAGTCCCAAAGGATCAAGTCACTTTTGTGTGATCAAGACTTGTATCCGGGACTGCATTACCACTTTGTATATCTTGATCAATACCTAGTGGATTCCTCCGGGAGTTGGAGAAGAGAGGAGTAGAAGAATTACCCCATCTTCGAACCTCTATAATAATCTTATTGTGTCATTTACATTTCAAAGACTTTAATTCTTGCATCATATTTGTTTAATTCCTGACATATTTGCTATCCATTAGATAATCTCGAAGTACTAAATCAAGCTCTAAATCTCTACTTAACCAAACTTAAGGGTGTTAAGTCTTCCAAAAAACAAACCACAAGTTGAGTTAATTTAGACTTAACACTTGGTGATTATTCCATCAACAAAACTCAGTTGAGTCCATTGAGAGACTAACTCTCTTGATTAACTAAATTGGTTGTCCACCAAGGACACAAGCGTAGTATCAACTCGAATTTTTAAAAAGGACTAAATCAAAAATTTGGTAAGGTTTATTCAACCCCCCCCCCTTCTAAACCTTACACTTACACCCCTTAGGACCTACATCCTTTAAAAGAAATCCAAAATATGGGTTCCCCCTATAGCAAGGAGGAGGGCAGTATTCAACAAATGGCGAAAGGGAAGGGTATTAAAAAAGCAGTCTCTAAAAGTCGGAGAAAAATGGAGGAAATCGACTGTAATCTTATTCCGATGGAAGTAGGAGTCAAGAGAACTAGGAATTTGTTGGATGAAAATTCTGATCCTCAGATCGAAAATAGTCTAAGTACTAAGAGAAGAAAGAGCGAGATGATTCTCAGTCAGTCCAAAATGGTGGAGGAGGCCAACCAAAAATGGCCCCAATCACCCAAATGATGATTTCCTGGAATTGCAGAGGTCTGGGAGGGCCCTCTACAATTCCTCAAATCAAGGAGATATGTCGATCCCACCACCCAAGGTTCATTTTTTTATGTGAAGTTAACAGAAAAAAAAGTTTATTAGTACGGTGGTCTGTAATTTTAATTGTCACGATAGATGGGATAATGTGGATTCTGTGGGAAAGAGTGGTGGCTTAATGCTTTTTTGGGATTCAAATATTGATATTATTAGAATCTTAAAACAACCGTTTGCATGGAAATTAAGTTTGAGTTTCAAGGGGAAATATCTTGGGCTATCTTTGTGTACATGAGTGTTGATTCGAACATTAGGAGAGATCAATGGAACTATCTGTGTCAGGCTGAGGTAAAATGGGGTGATCATTGGATTATTGGAGGCGATTGGAATGATATTACTTGCCCAAGTGAGAAAAGAGGTGGCATTATGAGAAGCATTGGTAGCTGCCAAGGCTTCAAAAACTTCTCCCGGGACATGAATATGAAAAAAATCAATTCTGAAGGTTATCCGTTTACTTGGGCAAATAACAGAGGCGGGGAAGGCTTCGTTGAGGAATGCTTAGACAAATTTTTTGCCCCCCCTCTTGGATCTTCAAACATCCTCAGGCTATTGTTCAACACATAGCGCGACATTCATCAGACCATATGTTGTTGTGCATGAATCCGAGCCCTAAGTCTATTAAGAACAAGCAAAGATTTTGCTTTGACAAAGGATGGGTTAAGATGAGTGGTTTCCAACTAACCATTGAGATGGCTTGGAATAGTGACCAGCGGGGTACGCCAATGTTTAGATTTGAGGCTAAAATCAGAAATTGTAGGGTGGATGTTTTAAAGTGGTGTAAAATTTCTAAGAGAAACTCTGCTAAACAAATCTCTTTGATTAATCAGCAGTTGGATCTTCTCATATTGGAAGAGGGGAACAGAGATTGGGAAAAATGAAATTTACTGAAAATTGATCTCCAAAAGGCCTATACCAATGAAGAAACCTATTGGAGGAATAAACCTAGAGTGCAATGGTTGCAAGACGGGGACCGTAACTCTAAATTTTTCCACGCTAGTGTGGTTCAAAGGCAAAAGAGAAATTCCATCCTTAAGCTAAATGACAGAAACGACATTGTTTGTGAGTCTAAAGAAGAGATTGAGAAGGAGGTGGTGGAGTTCTGCAAGGATCTGTTTCATTCATCCTCTCCTAGTTTGAACTCTCGGGTCTTGGAAAGAAACCTAGAACCATCGATGACTCATTGAGGAGAATGTTGACTGGACCAGTGGGAGATGCTGAAATAAAGAAAGCCCTCTTTGATCTTCATCCCAACAAAGCCCCGGGTCCTGATGGTATGACTCCTTTATTTTTTCAATGCTCTTGATCTGCTGTTTATGTTGATATTTGTAATGTTGTTGGGAATTTTTTTTCAAGCTCTAAACTCCTTCGTAGTATGAACCACACCTTGGTTACTCTTATTCCTAAAATCAAAAATTTGACCTCTATTTCGCATTATCGCCCTATCAGTCTTTGTAACATTGTGTACAAGATAATCTCTAAAATTCTTGCCAATAGGATGAAACCCTGTCTGCCTATCTGTGTCAATGATTGTCAAATTGCTTTTATTTCTGGTAGGAATATCAGTGATAATATTGTCATG
Source organism: Rehmannia glutinosa (assembly GCA_016081115.2). Lineage (NCBI taxonomy): Eukaryota > Viridiplantae > Streptophyta > Magnoliopsida > Lamiales > Orobanchaceae > Rehmannia > Rehmannia glutinosa. The sequence continues at coordinate 505,453 of JABTTQ020003122.1, forward strand.
ACCCATGAGTGTTTTCATTTTTTACATAACCTTAGTAAATGTAAGAAAGGTTTTACGGCTCTTAAACTCGATATGTCCAAAGCTTATGATAGAGTCGAATGGGATTTTTTGCTGAGTATTATGGAAAAAATGTGCTTTCCTGTCTGTTTCCTTAAATGGATCTGGACTTGTATCTCCACTACATCCTTTTCTTTTATGATTAATGGGTAGGCTCAGGGTTATGTCCTACCTTCTAGAGGAATTCGTCAAGACGATTCTCTCTCCCCTTTTCTTTTTATCATTCTTTCTGAAGCCTTCTCTAATATGATATATCAAGCCAGAATTCAGCATCAATTTACTGGTTTGAAAATCTGCAAAAATAGTCCTGTCTTATCCCATATTTTCTTTGCTGATGACTCCCTTCTATTCTGTGAGGCTAATAAATCTCAAGCTTCTGAGGTGAAATATCTTATTGATGAATATTGTCCAGCCTCTGGACAACTAATCAATTTAGAGAAATGAACTGCCTTTTTTAGCCATAATGTCTCTGCAGGGGATATATCTACAATCTGTGGAATCTTAAATGGGATCAAAGTGCAGTCAAAAATTAAACATCTTGGGTTGCCCCTTCTCTTGGGGAGATCCAAAAAGGAAATCTTGGGTACGTGATTGAGTATGCTCGAAAGAGAGTGTTAAATTGGAAAAATTCTTTTCTCAGCCATGCGGGTAGGGAAACTCTCATTAAATCTGTCTTGAGTGCTCTTCCCACCTATATTATGTCCTGCTATAGACTACCTCTTGGTGTCTGTAAGGAGTTGGCTTCAGTTTCCTCCAAATTCTGGTGGGGTTCCCCATTGATGGCAAGAACAAAATTCATTGGCTTAGTTGGGATAAACTGACTATTCATAAAGAGGAAGGGGGTTAGGTTTTCAAGATTTTAAAAGCTTTAATGATTCTCTACTTACTAAGCAATTATGAAAGCTTCTTACTCAACCAAATTCTTTGATGAGCCAATTGTTGAAAGCCAAGTACTTTCCTCATGGGGGGCTGCTTAATTCTAAGATTAAAGTGTCAGATTCTTGGATCTGGAAAAGTTGGATCCATGCCCTTTATGCTCTGAAGATTGGCCTCTGCTATAGAATTGGTGATGGTAAATCTGTGTGTATTTGGAATCATCCGTGGGTGCTTGGTATTCATGCTTTCATTCCAGCACCTCATCCTTGGTCAGTGATCTCTTGGACTCCTCTGGTTGTTTGTGGAATTCGAACCTTATTAATCAGATTTTCAATGTTTATGAAGCCAAAGCCATTCTTTCTATTCCTCTCAATTCTTCTAGAAATAGAGACAGACTGATTTGGATCCCCTGTTCCTCTAGGGAAATTCACTGTTAAATCTTCTTACCAGGCCATTATGAACAAAAAATTGAGAGAGCTTGATAATCCATCTAGTAGTTCTGAAATCTCCCTTGTTAAAAAAATGTGGAAGGGAACTTGGAAATTACAAGTGAAAGAAAAAATCAAGCACTTCCTTTGGAGATATTTTCATGATATTGTCCCTACCAAAGTGAATCTGTCTAGGAATGATATTGTGTTGGATACTATGTGTCAGTTCTATTGGATACAAATGCATCTTTAATTTACAAAACTTCATCCTCAAAAGGCCTCAAGGAGACGTATTTGTTCGGTAAATATAAACGAGAGGGTATTTGTAAATAGAAAGATAACTAGAGCTTTTTTGTAATTAGATTCAACCTTGGGGGTAGTTTTTGTAATTATCCCAACAATGCAAGTACTAAAAGCTATCCTCTTTTACGTAATAAGTGATTGAACGATGTCATGATTTTGCTGAATGCTCCTTCGTTTGTCATATAAAGGATTTTTTTCCCCCGATCTTCTTTCTGGCTGAACCTGGAACTGTAATTTATGTGAACAATATAAAACTGATATTTGAAAAGATTGCAGTAGTTTGGTTAGGCCTAGTGTGTTTTTTTTTTCCTTTTTCTTTTTTTTTTCTTTTTTTTTTAGTACAATATCCTGGGAAGGGATCGAGGGTTGATGGGAAAGGCCTAGATTGATGATCCTTGTGGTAAGCTCTCGAGTTTGAAAAGTACTAATTAGGACGCACCGTACACTATGTTTTTAATGCCTGGCCGGTATAGCATAACAATTATCGACAAAACAATGGTCCCGACAGGTACTCGTGTTTACGAAGTGCGATTCATTTCTCAGTATTGATTATGTTACCATAATATTGAAGCCTACCTATATTGTAATGGCCATCTCTATTTTCGGGGTTTAAGTTAATGTGGTGGCCTTGGATAGGGAGAAGAGGTGAACAACTACCCTCAAGAAAGGAGTTAATGTCCTGCTGGTTTCAGAGGTGTTTCTGACAATTATTTACTAGGAAACTATTGTGGTAGTTGGAAACTTGACCAACTTTTTTCATGCTAGTTTTCTGGTCCAAAATATTACCCAACAATCTTTCTCAATTATTCTGAATATGAAATAATTTTTATTTAGTCCCCATTGTCATGTCTCTGTAGAGTATAATATATTATTATGGTTAATTATAATAATTACCATTGGGTTTTGTTAACTACTAGAAACCCAACTAAATTACAAAAAGTACTCCTAAGGTTTGATCACATCTAACATTTTACCCCAACCGTACCTAACGGAATTTGTTGATGTAATCAAAAAACCAACCTAATAATTCGAAAATATCCTTCCAGTACTATTCAAAAATATCTCGCGAATTACATAATATCAAAAACCCTCCCAAAAATTTTACACATACCTCACTCTGGTTACAAAGAAGAACAACTTCCAAGTTCCACCCGTCTGGTTTTTCATAAACTAAAGAAAAGACGCCAAAACCTTGGGGGTAATTTTGTCTGTCCACCTATTTTCTTTCTTCAAATTTTTTTTTATTTATGTCATGGAGGATATCGACTTTACACAAATTTCATTAGTTTTATCCCAACCGTCAGAACCTCAGGGGTATTTTTGTAATTTTAAAATTATATTGGTTTTTTTTTATAATTACTGTAAATCTCATGTACATTTTGTAATCAACCCTGTTTATTATATTCTCAAGGGGGAAAACTAAAAAAAGCAGCCTTTCCGTGATAATATGGTAGTTCACTTATATGGGATTTATCCATGCTACACTTGTAGGAATTCTTCATGTGAATAACTTTATTGTGGATATACATAAATTCACACACAATCAATCACAATCACAATTGAAGTGTATTGTATGCGAATCTACGATAAATATGTACAACGGCGGTGTAGTCCTCCCGAGAATAGAATCTATTAGACCCACTTATATGTGTATATATGGGGCAAAATTGTTTTTTTGGTCCGTTAAGTTGGCTCGATTTCGCTTTTAGTCCTTTAATTTTTATGGGTTGCGTTTGGCAAACACTAACTTTTCTAAACCTGCACATTTAGTCCGATTTCAAAATTTCGGGGATATCTTATTCCTAAAATGTTGAGTTGGGTCACTTTTTCTTGAAATGACTATTTTGCCCCTTTTTTTGGAAAATTATAATTAAAGAAAAAAATAGAAAAATAATAATAAATTAAATAAAATAAATAAATAAATAAACTTAAATTAAATTAAATAAAATGGTCGAACATATATTTTTATATTTTTCAACATTAAATAAAAATTAAATAAAAATAGAAAACAAAAATAATAGAAATTTATTTTCTTTTTTTTTTGTTTTCCGTCTTTTTGTTTTCTATTTTTTTAATTTTTATTTATAGTGGAAAATTGTAAATAGGTATTTTTTCCCGTTTTATTGTTTTTATTTTCTCTTTAATTTTAATAACAGTGAAAATTGTAAGTCTATATTTTTTATTTTTTTTTGTTTTCTATTTTTCTTTAATTTTAATTTACGGTTGAAAATTATAGATATATATATATGTTTTTTTGGTTTTTTAATTTTTTTAATTTTTATATATAGTTAAAATTGTAAATACATATTTTTTCTGTTCAATTTTTATTTTATTTTTTTAATTTTATTTACAGTTGAAAATTATAAATATATGTTCATGTTATTTTCTTTATATTAAATTAAAAAAAATCGATCATATTTTCTTTATACTTTTCAACTTTAAACAAAAATTAAGGAAAACTAGAAAAACAAAAAAGTACATTATTTTCTTTTTCTTTTGGTTTTTCTATTTCTTCTATTTCTATTTTTCTTTAATTTCAATTTACAGTTGAAAATTATAGATATATATGTTGTTTTTTTGTTTCTATTTTTTAATTTTTATATATAATTAAAAATTATAAATACATGTTTTTTCTATTTTTTTCATTTTTGTTAATTTTATTTACAATTGAAAATTATAAATATATGTTCAAATTATTTTATTTAAATTAAATGAAAAAAAAGTCCAACATATATTTTATATTTGTCAACTTTATATAAAATTATAAATATATGTTCATATTTTTTCTTTAATTTAATTTAATCTTATATTTATTTTTATTTATTTAATTTTATTTAGATATTAAACAATTCATGTGATATGCACATGACCAAGGTTTCCATCCAAAAAAAGGGGCAAAATAGTCATTTCATGAAAAAATGACCCAACTCAGCATTTTAGGGATAAGATATCCCCAAAATTTTGAAATCGGAGTAAATGTGCAAGTTTAGAAAAGTTAGTGTTTGTCAAACGCAACCCAAAACATTAAAGGACTAAAAGCGACATCGAGCCAACTTAACGGACCAAAAAAGCAATTTTGCCGTATATATGGCTAGGCAGCCTAGACAGTTGGCTACCTTATCGTGAAAACATGTCACCGCAATATGTTTGAATAACGCCCTAAGATTTTTGAAGATGAGTAAATGAAATGCTTTTTTTCCAAAATCGAGTTTGGTTAGATCTAAGGAAATGCATAATTGCAGTTGTTATATGATTGGTCACTCTCCTTGAAGATTTGTACATTAATCGAACGTATAATTAGTTTGGTTTGGCCAAACCTGTACCAGAATTTCCGGGTTTGTAATGGTGAAATATCCCATTATTTTGGTCATTATCTTGCTAACCATGCTTTGTATTTAGAAAATGTGTGACTATAATGGAAACTTGACATCAACTTCTGGTTTATCTGAAGCAGTTAAACACTTACAAGCGCTTTTAGGCTTTTCCTGCAATATTTTTGTTTTTATTGACTAAAACTAAGGATGTGTGGCGATCAATATATAGAGCATTAAAATGATATATTCGGTGTTTGTTATGGAGACAAATATTTATGGCTCCGTTGATGTGTGGATCCTACGTGTGGTTCAGGTACGTCAACGAATATAAATATATAATTGAGTAGATTTCCAATGGGTGGCAATCGTTGATACCAACCTAATATGTTATAAGTGGGTTAGGGTCGAGGCTTATATAGGGTTAGAATAAGGTTAGGATTGACTTAAAATGACACGGTTAACCCGTATGAGCCGTTTGTATCGTTATTGTATTCTTTTGTGAGATTTTTGATTGATTGAATATGTTGTTAGTATAATGAAAAATTATCAAATGTATGTAATTATAATTTTCGGATTAAATTAACTCATGCTATTTATATAAATAAATGAGTTATTTAGATTTTTAAAATGTACAAGTCATGCAGGTTGATCCAGAAAAATACGAATAATAGACGGTCGAGCTAGGATTGAAAAAATGGAGCGAATAATTAAATAGATAGGGCCAAGGTTAAAAAATTTGACATGAATATCTAAGAGATGACAATTTCAGCGTGGCGTGACCCATGGTTGTCTTGATGATAGGATGGGGTTGGGCTACATTAATATAGCCCCAAAATAGAATGGGCCTAATTTGGCCCAGCCAAAGAGGTCCAAGTGGCTTGACTAGCCCGACACAATTTATCCGATAAATGTGGTTTGGGTTGAGTAATTGGGTCAAAGAAATAGCGCCCCTAGTGATTTTCGAACTGCCCTAGCCTTGCCCGGTTTTGTGTGTTGGCCCGGCTTCAACTTCTGTCAGCTTTACGAATAACATGAATATATGTCTCGACATGACACGCGAGTCCAAACACAATACGAGTCCCCACCCTAAGATTTCGGATACTATTAACACAAAAATATCAATGGCTGTGATTTGATCCGAAATTCTAAAATTTCGAAACCCACAAAAAGTGACTTCATATGGTTATGAACTTATGATAAACTAAAATGGTATTAAATATTCATCTTTTCAAATTATTTCATGAAATTAACATGAGCTACTGAAAACCTTTCATATTCCATTAAATTCAAGAAAAGAAATCATTGATGATGGTACTACGTACACATCTTTATTGATACCCCCAACAACCTACTCAGGCATTTGGGTCCTTTCATTTACTGCTCTTCTCTTACTTGTTGCATTATTTATAGGAAGCCCTTTGCAATTTTAGTTTTTCATATTAACAACTTTTCAAAGCTTCAGAATTTAGCTCCAATGGCGATAAATCGTGCCGTAGTTTTTGCACTCTTTTTCACTTTGGCCCTTGCAAAGGCTGAGATCTACACAGCCCAACTCCTCAAAGGATCAATCACTTGCCTTGACTGCCCTAATGGTTCTGATCTCTCAGGTTTGTAGTAAATTTTCGTGTGATATTTTCACTCTTTTTTTTACAATTTATACCCTCAAAATGGAGACAATTCTATCTTAAGCAAATACAAACTTCGAACCTTTGTAATTAACTCAAGGGGTTTCCTCAAAAAAAAAAAAAAAAACAAAAAGGGGTTTCTATAATTTTGAAAGATAACTGTCTTTATTTATTTTTTTGTAATTAGACTAAATTTCATGATAGTTTTTGTAATTTACGCTCAAAATTATCTAATTCTCTATTTGTTCTATTTTTCCCCTTGTTTCTTGCCAAGAGTACACATGCTTGTTAGGGAGCACTTATATAAAAAAGTTCATATATAAATTGACCTTTTAATCACGACTTCTTAAAAAGTCTCGAGTTCTAACTTCTTTAGAATGGACTTTTGCGATTTATCCAAGAGTCCATTTCAAAGTAATCACCAAACATCTATTATTATGAAAATAGACTTTTAGATCTAAAAGTTTATCTGAAAAGTGTTCCCTACACGTATTTAGTTATAAATGGTTCTTTTATTAACATATTATCCAACTTTCCATTCTTTACGTGATAATAAACAAAAGTATTGGCTGAAAGAAAAAAAGTTACAAAAAATACCCTTGAACAGTCAGATTAAAAAATGGTCTAATTATCTTTCTAAATTATGAATATTTTTCTATATTTAATTCTGTTTTGCAAATTGCACACTCAAGAATGGGGTGTTTGTTAAGCAACAACGTACGGATCTCAAAGTGGCGTTTGTAATATCTTAAGTGCTATTTTTGTAACAATACTAAACCTTATTATGCGTAGTTTTTGTAATTTATAATACTGAAAAAATTATATGTTTTACTATTTTTTCCCCTTGTTTCTTGTTAGGAGTACAAGTCTTGGTGAAATGTGACAAAGTGAAGAAGTTGGCAATGGCATACACAGAAAAAGATGGCACTTTTCAGACTGAGCTTCCATCCGACGGCCCAAAATCGGCCAACCCCTCAAACTGCATGGCCAAGATCATGGGAGGGCCTCATCTACTCTACACTTCAACGAAAAATTCTCTAATCCCAATTGCTAAATCCAAGGAATTAGGCCATTTCACTACCTCCAAGCCTCTCAGCTTCTATAAAACATGTCCTTCAAAGGGGAAATGTGGAGGCAAAGACTTGGGATTTGCTTCTTCCAAGACTGTGGATTTGCCTTTGCCAAGAGAATGGGGATTAGCACCATCTAGCTATTATATCCCATTTATCCCAATCATTGGGATACCATAATCATATGTGATTGACAAGTTATGAGCCCAAAAAAAAAAAAAAAAAAAGACATGTTTGTTTTCATATGTTTTGTTGTGTACTAAGTCAAAAGAGTAAGGGTGGATGGTGTTTGTTTTAATATGTATGTACTTAATAATAAGTTGCTTTGTTGTGTGTGTATAATGTAACAAGCTACTATAAGAAGTGTGTGTTTTTTTTCTCTCTTTTTTTAACCATGCATTTAGTTCATGTTTTGAAATGTTAATGTTCTTCTGTTATATAGATATAATGTTCGTGTCATATCGTGTCGTGCTTTATAGTGTCATTTGTCTCTATAATAGTGTTTGTAATCGTGTCGTGTTCGTATAAGTGATAACACTACTTTTGATCCCAATACCAAAATAAAATCTTTGGGACATAGGCCATGGGTCCAACCCCGTCCCACGCTTTGGAAGCTTAATGTAAAACTTAAATAAGCGATAACACCCAAAACTGACAAATCTCATAAATTACCTGAGGCCCAACCTAAAGGGTTAAAATATGAAAGGCTTTGATCTGCAATTTAACCCAATTAGAATATTCAAAGGCCCATCTGCTTATAATACTTGATAGAAGGAGCCCAGTCTCAGGTAGACCCAATCCACAGTATTTCAAATCAAGTCACGACAGGCAAGTTTGTCAGACTTGTGACTTGTCACTATGCAATGCATCACTAGAGATTAAAGTGTGGCTAAATTTATTTAAATATTTTTATAAATTGTAATATCATACTTATGATAAAATGCTATTAAATCTTATAATATATCTTATTTGTATTTTAGAAACAAACTTTTGAAATTTTTGAAAAAAATGATCTAGCATAAGAACAGGCCACCCTGGCGCGCAAATGAATGGGCAACGTTATTCGCTTGTCGCCTAGTAAAACATAAAACAAAGGAAGTGGTGTTCGAAATAAGACTTCTGCAATTTGACACAATTGAACCAAATTCAGTGAAATTTGAGCTAGAGGCGAGGACAACTTCAACTACATCTTTTGAATCAGATTCAAATATGACTTCTTTGTAACCCATGTTTGTTACCCACTTGATTGCTTCCAAAAGGGTAAGCGCTTCAGCTTCTTTAACTGTCAATGAACTAGATAGACAAGATGATCTGCACGCCACAAAATTTCCTAAAGAATCTCGAAGAATCATTCCAAGGCCAATGGTGAGAGTGTTCGAAAAAATAGCGGCGTCCGTATTGCACTTTAAGAAATGAGCCTGTGGTTTTTGCGAAGAACAACAATTGTTCATATTGCAATTATTGGGTGAGTTCCTTTATCAGCAAAATTGCAAAGCTAACCATTCATACAAAAATTCAAAAGCTCTCGGATCAACTTGAGCAGCTGTACAAGTTATATTCTTCCATAATTTGTTATTGGCAAAATTGTTTTTTAGCTCTAAGTGGACAAATTTGATCCTATTTTTTTTGCAATTTTGAATTCAGTCCTTTAAGTGGAAAATTTTGAATTTTTGGTCCTGTGAGCTGCTATAGGAAGTAAATTTAACTGTTGTCTACTTGGCATTTTGTTTTAATTAAAAATTAATTTTAAAGGCTTGAGTGGCATCCTATGTGATACTCCATTAGGGAAATAAAAGGAAAAACAATCCAACTTTGCATTTTGATCCTTTATATTATTTTTTTTATCGGTATTTTGAGATCCTTTATATTAGATTACAAATGTTTGATAAACTTATGTACAAATCTAATATAGAATAATTATAGTAAAATTATAAAATACAAATGTTAATAAATTTTAACATTTGAATATATTTTTTATAATTATTAAATGTATAAATTCTAAAATAACTATGTATTTAATTGTATTAAAATATAATTCAAGATTATTTTTAAAATAACAAACTTTGCAATTTTATATAAAAGAAAGGATAAGATTTAAAGTACCAAATTATTTTCTCAGTTTATTCTTAGTTCAATTCAAAAAAAAAATTTGTAAAAGACAATAAGACACTATCTTTTTATTGTAAAAAACTTTCTTTTTTATTCTTTCCTTTTTCTTATTTATTCTTCCTAAATTATTGTAATCAATTTTATTCCCTGTTTAACCGCCCAAAGTCAACATCACCTTCTCAAACTTCATATGGCCATAGCCACTCCACATTTACTTTAAAAAAGTTGAAGCATGGTCTGCAGTTTGTGGGTTTAGAGGCACCGGTGGGTAAAGAGTGGGGAAGAAATGAAGAAGAAGAAAAGGAGAAGAATGAGGCAGTGGTCACCCTGTGTGGACATATGAAAAATGGAGAAGACAGGAAGAGGGTGAAAATGAAAATGAGAAAAAATATATTTTGACACACCCAATATTTTTGAAATTATTAATATTGTAAAAGATTTATGTTTTATTTATAATTAAGCTATATATATAATTTATTTCTATTTTTTGAAATTAAAAGCGGTATTTTATAAAAAAATGTCATTCTTGAATTTTGAATATTTTTATTTAAAGATAATAATTTTTGTTTACATAACTTTTGTTTTTGGAAAATTTTTATATTTATTTTTCATAAAGAATAATAGGAATCAAAATGCCAAGTTGGACTTATTAATTTTTTCCCTAAATATATATCACCTAGGATGCCACTCAAAGATTTTTCTTTAAAATTAATTTTTTAATTAAGACAAAATGATTAAAGGTTAAATTTTATCCTATGTCACATGACAAAAATGAAATTTTTCCACTTAAAGGATACGAATTCAAAATTGCAAAAAAAAAAATAGACAAAATCTTGTCCTTTGGTGGAGGACTAAAAAACAATTTTGCCATTTGTCATTTCTAGCAGCCAAATGTCAGAGAGTCATAGCAATCCTTGATCTGTCTAATTCAGATGCTTGCAAGAGAAAGAAGAACACCCATTCAGAGAAATTGTTAGCCAGATGCATGAAAGAATCAACAAGATCTTGAAGTTTAGCAAAATTCCAATAAGTTTTTGCAAACGAACGTGAGAGAAAAATATGCCAGCTATTCTCAACTTCTCCATCACAGAGAACACAAGTGAGAGGAACCTGGACTCCTTGTCGCTGAAGATTCATGCGATTAGGAAGAAAATTCTTGTATATACTTTTAGATGCAAGATTGCAGCGTGTATAAGATAAATATCCGGATCTCCACTGGAAAGAAAACTTGGACACGAAGGAATACTATAAGGATTTGCTGGATATCTCGTTCATTAAAAAGTTCCTCAATAAGTTCCATATCCCAAGTAGTTGAAAAAGGAAACATTAGTTCATTAACTTGAATAGGAGATATACCATTAGGTTTTGGCGATGAGATGAAGAAATTCGTTGAATCTCTTGAAAAATGATTGTACTAACTCTATTATGGAATAAATATCTGCTTTGTTATTTAAAAAAAAAATGATCATATCATCCACTTATAAGATGTTAGTAGTACCAATTTGTAGTGTATATTATATACTCAAAGAAGTACTTTAATATCTTATTAATAAATCTTAATATCTCTATGTTTTTTTTTTATGAACTTGTAAAAACATAACATCTTTGACAACTTATAAACTCATCTTCCAAAACTTTTAGTAATTACTTTTAGATGTTTTATAAGTTCTGAAAATTTTATAATATCGCATTTGGATTGAATGATTTTAATTTAAATGTATGATCTGGCTCGTCAAATGATTTTATATGATGTGGATTTTAAATTTACCCCTATAACTCAAAATAGCAACCCAATAATTTGGAATTCATTGGAATATGAAATTTTTGAAATAAATTATTAAAATATTAAAATTATTAACTCAAAATATAGATGTGCCCGATGGGTCGAATCGGCCCCTAATTGGCCCGAAATTCCATCAGGTCATCATTTTGAAGCCCAACCTGACCCATTATTTAAAATACAAGTAAAATGCATCGGGTCGATCAGACTGGCCCCAAATGAACTGGGTCAAATGGATCCAAATCTTTTCGGGCCTATAAAATTCCAACACAGTTCGATCTTATCATCGGGTCGGTTGGGCCAGTTTTGCTAGCTCTATCAAAATCCATCAATCTATCTAACTCTAGAAAGTGTTGAAATTGGTTTATGAAAATTGGATTTTGACTCAACTTTGACCAATTATTTATGTGGGCTCATTTATTTGTAATAGAAAATAAATGTGATAAACGTAATCTACACCGCGAGAAAATGAGTTTAGCATTTTGAATTTCTCAAAATAATTTCGAGTGAATATGAAAGTAATGCATAAAGTAAGTCACTTAAATGCATTTTATTTAGAAAATATGAAAATGTAAAGTCATATCCGACATTGGAAACAAAGAGAAAGTTTAACTACCTTATATATACAATTTCACCAATAGTAATAAATAATCATGTGAAGCGCCTTATGGTACACCCTAATAGAGTTTAACCAATACGATCGCACTTGTCACATTGGGCACTTGGGAGGCATGTTGGGAAATTTATTGTTTAGATTTTGATGAATGCCATGTAAAATTTAGATTAGAAAGTTGGCACCCCATTTTCTTTGTAATTTGCATTTTAATAGATAGGGTTGTACGAGCTGAGTCAAGTCAGTTACGCCTGGATATGCAAGAAGTCAACTGAAGGCTAAAATGAAGACTCCTCTGTGAAGCAGATGAGTATGGCAAGGAGGAGAAGTCAAGAACTCATTTGAAGGAGTATCGGTTTGGTTACTGTGTGAGAAGTGTCGGTCAAGTCACTCTCAGACATCCAAGTCGAGTTGAAGTGACGGATGAGTCTTCCAATGATTGGGAGCCGACTCAAGTCACCTGGGGAAGTTAAGGAAGCGCAATCAAGTCAAGACAATGAAAAGAGTCCATTGCACAAAAGTCAAGAAAGTTACTTAAATAAGTAATACTTCCATGCTTTGCAATATTCTAAAGTGTTCGATCCCGAAGCGTGCAAAATGAATAAACCAATGGGAAGCACTGCACCTGTGTCAGACCTTGGAAAGATGCAAGACATTTAATACGAGGTAATGTCAATTTCAAGGACTGCAACAAGACAAGCCAACGACCACTAGTGTCTTTTGAAAATCATCTATCTTTCAACGGGCGATTTTTGAAAGAGCACTATAAAAAGCAGAGGAATCAATTTGAGAAAAGGTGACCTTGCATACCTGAACTACGAACATTCAAGCTAACATTCGAGCTGTAACCAAGAAAAATATTCTCAAATTATTCAAGCAAATCCTCAAGCCTAACTTTCGAAGGAAATCAATCCAACACCAAGCTGTGAAGGAAAGACAACTTCAAACTGTTGAATAGGAAACTTTTGAAGAATCAAAGGGTCTACATTCAAGGAGGATTGTAGAAAGGTTCAAGGTCGAACCAGTCTCAAGTTATTGGAGGGCTTCGTGATCAAATCCAAGAAGCTTGAGCAAGTGAGTGAAGTAGCAAAGCGCCGCCCCTGTGAAGAAGGCGAGTCGGACGAGAAGCGGTTTGTGTGACCAAGCATCTCGGCATCGAGTCCCAAAGGATCAAGTCATTTGTGTGATCAAGACTTATATCCGGGTCATTAACCACTTTGTACTCTAATCAATATTTAGTGGATTCCTCCGGGAGTTGGAGAAGAGAGGAGTAGAAGAATTACCCATCTTGAACCTCTATAAAATTCACTATGTCATTTACATTTTAGCATTTACTTATCGCACATTCTTTTATATCTCTTTGATAATTTGCATTCCAACCCGATAATTAACAATGTGCTAAAATCAAGTGTTAAAATAAACTTAAACCAAATTCAAAGGTGTTAAGTCTTCCATTGAAAAATCTCATCACACCAAGTTAAGTATAAGACTAAGCGGTGAGTTATTCTATCATGGCTCGATTGAGTTTGTTGAGTGGCTAACTCTATTTGGTTAACTAACTTATTGTCCATGAGGACTTAGTGTGAAATTAACTCTGAATATATTTAAAAGGACTAAATTTCAAAAAGTTGGTAAGATTTATTCAACCCCCCCTTCTAAACCTTACACTCACACCCTCGGGGACTCTGAGCGCAATTGGCACTTTGCGCGCACGCAAATCCTTTGCTTGATAAAGAGTTGTGAACCTTCTTAGGAGTGCGATTCGTAACTTTTAATCAGAGGACACGACCGAATGGTCCAGATCGATATGTATCAAATGTTGCACCTGTTTTGAAAGAGCATCCGAAATTCTATATAAAGAGACCCCAAATTCATTTTTTCTCTTCCAAAATTCGAGTTTCAACTTCATTTCGGCATAAGCCGATTTAGAGAGTTCAGAAACACCAGAAGTTCGAAGTTCTTGTAATTTGTAGTGTTACTATTACAATAAAGAAGTCGTTGTATCTTAGGAGGTGTTAGTATTACAATAAAGAAGTCGTCGTATTATCTTAGGAGGTGTTACTATTACAATAAAGAAGTCGTTGTATCTTGAGTAGAGCTGTCAAAGTGTCCGGGCCGGGCCGGTCCGGTGCCGGCTTAAACCCATCGGCCCAAGAGGGAAAATTGGACCGGATCGGAATTTCTTCGGGCCGCTATTTTGGGGGGGCCGACCCAGCCCATGTATTAAAAATACAATGGATTACTTCGGGCCAACCAGCCCGGGCCGGCCCGGTGTTTCGGGCCTAATAGGCCGGGCCAATTAGGCTCGGATCTTTCTGGCCTACAAAATCGTAGCCCAATCCAGTCCTATTATCGGGCCGGGCCATTTTTGACAGCTCTAATCTTGAGAGGCAATTGCCATTTTTCGTAAATGTCCGTGAGCGAGGCAATTTCATCCTACAGAGAAAGAGTCTAACTCTTACCTCGACTTTCTAATTTTTAATAGTTACACTACTCAAATTTCCAGCCATTTGATTTCCATATACACCTATATGGTTTTCCGACAAAAAGTTTTTAACTAACTAATTAGCCTAGCCATACATTTTTCACTCAACTGAGATCCAAGTTAGGGTGAAGAAGATGAAAATGACATTGTACTGTTTACATAGAAAGCTAAAGCTATCTTTTGTATGTATCTTAGTAGTTGACCATGTATGTTCACACGGAATCGGATACCACCACACCTCTGTGTTTACTTTGTCCAAGCCGCGTAAAAGCAAAGACATCTTTTCGTAATTATGTAAGAGTGTTAGTTTGAATCGTATTTGAAACGAACCGAAAGCTCTCATGAGGCCAAAAAGTCGTACCAAGTATCGAATTTAAAATAATTGACTTTTATCGAATTCCTTTTTGATATTTCGGTTTGACAATTTGGCAAATTGTTTTTTAATTAAAAAAGTAATAAAATAGCAAAAGATATAAAGATTACAAAAATGTTTTATTTTATATTTATTTTCTAAAATTTTAGTAGATAACCAAAGCCTTCAGAATTTTGCCTCTCTCATCACACTACAAGAAAACAAGTAAATTCCAACGGAAAAAATGTTGGGATTTGGTCCAGCATCCTGCCTGCAATAGGCTTTAAAAAAGGCGCAAGGCGTGGCCTGTGATTCGAACTCGTGAGCGCTGGATTACATAGTTAAAGGATAGCTTAAAGGATATAATTTGAACTACCTATACCAACGGATCATCTTCATTTTGGTGCCCATTACATAGAAAACGAGGTTAAGCGTGTTTGGCCGGAGTAGACATGAGATGGGTGACCCCCAGGAAGTTTTCGAGTGCGGCGTGAGTGAGGACAAAGCGCTAGAAAAAGACTCGTGTTGGTTTGTGGGGACAATCGATCAATCAATCCGTGCGCTTGAGGTCCAACAGCGGTATCGAGCAGTCACGAGTTCGAATTTCCTTGGAAGCACGTTGTAGTGAGGTTGTCGGGAGTGGTGGAATTGAGATCTTGGGCGCAACGAAGTAAACGGACGGAAGCGAAAGGTAGGTTGCGGATGGCGAATCGAGGTAAATATAGTGGGAACTAAAGGTGTAGGTTCTTTGGTGGACGGAATCGAAGGGTAGGTTGCAGTGCATTTGGAACTTAGGTAAAAAGAAGGTTAGGTTGCTTGGTGGACGAAGGTGTAGGTTCTTTGAGTGGACCGGGCGAAGCGAAGGTAGGTGCTTGGTGAACTTAGGTAAAACAAAGTGGAAGGCGAAGGTAGGTTAAGTTCTTAGGTGGGTGGCCGAAGGTGTAGAGTGGCCGGGGCGAGAGGTGGCGCGATGTGAGCGCGAGGAAGTTGGCGTTAGAAGGCGAAGAAGTTTGGCGGACAACGGAGGTTGCCAAGCACTGGAGGTGAGAAGATGGCGGAGTCTTTGGGGAGGGATTGTTGGGATTTGGTCCAAAGATCCCGCCCGCAATGGGCTTTAAAAAGGCGCAAGCGCGGCCCGCGATTCGAACTCGTGAGTCGTTGGATTACATAGTTAAAGGATAGCTTAAAGGATATGATTTGGACTACCTATACCAACAGATGCATCTTCTTTCTGGTGCCCATTACATAGAAACTCTGAGGTTAAGCGTGCTTGACCTGGAGTAGACATGTGATGGGTGACCCCCTGGGAAGTTTTCCAGGGTGCGCGTGAGTGAGGACAAATCGCGCTAGTAAAGACTCGTGTTGGTTTGTGGGGACAGTCGTCAATCCGGTAGCGTTTGAGGTCCAACAAAAAATATGTTGGAAATTTGGCCAATTACCGTTGGAATTATCGATTCCAACGGAAATTCCAACATAAAATTCATCGTAGGTAAAATGGCCATTGGAATGGCAAAATTCCAATGGAAATTCCAATGGAAAAATATTCCAACGGAATGTCCAACATTATTTATCCATTGGAATATATAACCGTTGGAAAGAACTCCAACATTTTTTCCAACACTAATTCCAACATAGTTATACCATTGGAATATATTTGATCGTTAGAAAAAACTCCAACGGTTATTCCAACGAAATTATACTATTGGAATTTAGTCCAATGGTATATATCCGTTGGGATTATTCAATCAATTTATTTCATTATCTGATATCTTTAATTTCCCAGTAGGTCACCCATCATCAATTTGTCCCAAGTCAAGCACATTTAACCATGTAGTTTCAATATGATTGACTCTAGAAGACAAGATATATTTTATTGATATGAATTATACCATCAAATCATTTAACCCCTATTGAAATTTTCCAATGGTATTGAAATTTCCAATGGAATTTTCCAACAACATGTTGTACCATTGGAATTTCCGTTGGAATTTTAAAAACTCCAACAGAAATTCCAACGATTAATTCCAATATTTGGTTTACCGTTGGAATTATTGTTGGAATTTTCCAATGGTATGTTTTAGCGATAGAATTTCTGTTGGAATTTTTAAAATTCCAATAGTATTTCCAATGATTTATTATTACTCTTGGAATCACTGTTGGAATTTTTCGACGGTTAGTTGTGGTGTTTGAATTTCCATTGGAATTTTAAATTCCAACATGAATTCCAACATTTTATACAACAGTTTTATTTACCATTGGAATTTTTATTGGAATTTTCCAACAGTATAATATAATGTAGCATTGAAATTTCCATTGGAATTTTAAAAATTCCAACAGTTTTCTATTTTGTTGGAATTCTTTTGTTGGAATTTGATTATTTTCTTGTAGTGTCAAAAGACGCTATTTTTTTTATTCTGAGACTTAATTCACTAAAAACACTCAACCATAAATTGCGATGAATTCGTAGCGACAACTAAGTGCGGAATTAGCTTAACCCAAATCACACTCCAAGTGTTAGAGTAGGGTGCCTGATGCTCCAATTAGATTGAAGTTTATTCTAGTTGTAAAGAAACTTTTATTGAGAATCATATTAATAAAGACATTTCTTTATCATGTGTTTTGTATTTATTACTATTAATTGCGAATTAATTTGATAAAGAACTTAGGGTCTATTTGGATGGAGGGATATGAAATTCCAAGGGATTTCAAACTCTTTGAATTTGAAATCCATGTTTTGTTTGGATGATGTGGATTTGTGTAGGGATTTCAAATCCATCATCAATTCTGATAAAAAAATTTAAAAGCTCTATTCATTTCTTAATTGAAAATAAAAATAAAAGATATAATCTTATTATTTTATAAATAATTATAATTTTATATACTAATAAAAATAAGAAATATATAACTTTTATTATGTGTGAATATGTGTGTGTAAAGATAGTGTGGTGCGAATATGTGAGAGAGAGTATGCTTGAGTGTGTGTAGTGTATGTGTGTAGTGTGCCTATACAGTGTGTGTAGTGTGCCTATACAGTGCGTGTAGTGTATGTAAACGTGTGCAGTGTGTGTAAATGTGTGTGCAGTGTGTGTAAATATGTGCAGTGTGTGTGCATTGTGTGTAAATGTGTGAAGTGTGTGTAAGTGTGTATAAATGTGTGCAGTGTGTGTAAGTGTGTGTAAATGTGTGCAGTGTGTGTACAGTGTGTGTAAGTATATGTAAATTGCAAGAGAGCATTAGGGGGTGGGGGGAAAGAATGGATTTCAAATGACTAGGTTTTGGGAGAGATTTAAAGTCCTTTGAAAATGAACTAAAACTTAAAGATGGATTTGAAATCCATTGATTTGGATTTATATGCCAAACAAGGGTGTGGATTTAGTTAAGAATTTCAAATCATTCAACCCAAATCCCCTCCCAAATTCCCGCATCCAAATGCACCCTTAAATCATATTAAGCTATGGACATGGTCTCGCTTTTGGTGACGATCATCACATGTCTCTAAGACCTTGGTCTTAAATTAGTTACAAATCAATGGGCTTTCCAAGATAGAACATTGAATAGCCCAGTAAGATTTCTGCATATGATGCATATGCTTATATGACGGGGATGTTGTATTCCATTAACATCAGTTTTGTGATGCAAATGCATATGCAGGTGCTTGGAGAACAAGTTCACTGAACACGACCAAATGCAAATTTTAATTGGAATATTCATTGTCGAATTAAGAATTCCTACATTGTGATTATGCATGACTAGTCCTTACACTTGAGATGCGATAGTAGTCTTGTGTACATCCTGCAATACATTATTGATTGTTTAACTATTGTAAAGGGGATATTTTGGGTATTGCACTGGTGTACATGGAGGTTAGTTAGTAGCCAATATAAAATCCGACACTTGTTTCTAGCGAATCTCCTATGTATTCATAGTTCGTGATTCGAAGACCTTGCGAAGGCATGACGAATATGGATTCATAGAGGAATCACTAGCACTTGAAATAGAATCATTGTTATTAAATTAAATAGGTTTCGACTTATAATCAATGCCCAATATTTAATTAGGAGATTAGATGTTGAAAGGATCGTACATGTATGCACTCACAATTAAAATAGACTTACTCGTTATTCCATCTTTTGATAGGTGATTATGCTACTTGCTAGGTGTTCCCATGATTTGTGGGTTTTTGGGATTAAATAGTTAATTGTATATGTATTAATTAATTGGATTAATAAATCGAATAATTATTATTCGTAAGTTATAAAAGTCGTAAGCCTACTACTAGCATTAGTTGTAAACCTAAAGGGTCACACATTAAGAATGGATGGATTTATTTGTTTAATCGAGAATTATCTAATTGTTGGATGCAATTAATTAATAAATATTAATTAATGATTGCTTGATTTAATTCAATTAGTTGAATTAAATATTCAGTTAACTTAATTCGATTATTTGATTGGACTTAATTAAATTAGGATCCTATTGAAGTGAATTAGTTAATTGATTGGAACAGTTAATTGTAAACTAAATTAATTTAATAATTAAATTAAGTTGGTCAATTAAGTAATATGATTATTTAGTTGAGCCAGATAAAATTGATTTGATCCTTTTAATGGAATTTGGGCTTGGTCAATTAATTTAGATTAATTAAAAGTCCAAATCTAATATTTAATTAAATATTTAAGCATGTTAGGAGAGATCCATCTTGCTCATTTGAGAAAAAAAGGAGGGACCATCTTATAAGTAGATATTTGGATAAAAGTTATCCGGATAAAAACAAGATATCGCAGGATATTTTTTTTGTTATATGAGATCAATCATAATTATCCTACCATATATTACTACTAATGAATCAAGACATTATCATGTCCATATTAGAAGTTAGACACATTAGGTTTCCTGGATCTACAATGGGAGATATTAATGTAACAATAGAAGAAATATTACTCCCCTCTTCTATATGTAAAAAAAGGGGGACCCCTCCATCTCTTCTCACTCTTGAGTTTTCTTTTCTTTTTCTTCTTTCTTTCTCCCGAAAAATCCCGAACACTTCTTGATTTTGTTAGAACAAAATTATTTTTGATTTTGATGATTTCATATTTCACCTTATAAAGACCAAAACAATATTTTCAAATACTGTCAAAATACTTTCTAGAATGCGTAATATATTTCATCTTTTTAATTGGACGCTATGATGTATTACTTGAATTGTATTTTTGTCAAAATTCGGAGAGCAACTGGTACTTGAAAGTTTTACAAAGTTTTTGAAAAATAGAAAACACTCGTATTGAAAAGTCGCTATCAAGGAGTTTTTGAATACTGTGTGTTCTTCAATGTTTTAAAAAACAGAGAATTTTTAAGGAATGACAGCGATCGGTACTGTGTTTTGCTTAAAATTCATTTTTTCTCTGTATTGGCAGCCACCGGTCTCTATAGACAGTGAACTATCTATATTACGGTCGAGTGTTTTGCCGGTTAAAAACCCGTATCAAATCTTGATCCGACGGTTTAAACTTTGGAATTTTACATATAGCGATAAGTTGTTATAATGTTTTATCAGCAAGTTATATTCGTTGTAGGAACACTTACCAGCAAAAGTTAACTTTAACATTTCTGAAATATTTTTGTAGATCTTTATATCCTTCTTTGCAGACAAAATTCAAATTGGAAGAGTCTATGTTGGGATTCAAATCTTGAAGCTCTTCTACAAATAAATGAAGGAGTTGAAGGATCAACACAACACATTTACCACAAATCACAACAAGAAGTCTAGAAAACACTGTCTATCACTTTCATTATTCTTGTTGTAATCTAAGCTTAAGTTTTTTATTTTCAATTGATTTTATTAGGCTTTGATTATTGATTACACCGACACACAAATTGTATTATCATTTTACAAGTGTAATCTTGAGTCTATTATCATCATCCAAAACAAGAACTATTTGTTAGTGTTCTTTAGACAAGAATACACTTGGTTTATTTGGTGGTATTTAAAAAAGAGTTTGGTGCTCTTCAAGTCGTTGTTGTAAAGAAGAGTTTGGTGCTCTTCTAGTCGAAGTCGTAATCACAGATTAGTAAAAGTTGTTGGAAATCCACTTTGGAAACTAGGTGATAGTGGGCATAAGCTTTTGCTGAACCGAACCACTATAAATCATCGTGTGTTGATTTTAATTCTCCTATTATTTGGAAAGAAGAAGAAAAATCTGAAAAATCGAGGAATATCTATTCACACCCTTCCTAGATTTTCGTGGCCACTTGGACTAACAAGTTTAACTACAAAATATTAGTTATTTTATCACACGTTGGTTGAAGAATTATTGTTCACTTCATAGTTCTTGTTCAACAACTAACATGCTATTTATTCCTAGCGAAATCAATAGTCCGAGTTTTTCAGCTGTTCGTACGGACTATCTATATGCAATAGCGAAATCAATAGGCTATTTATCACCATTGATATATGAACTTGTTTATATATGAAACAACGCAAAGTTAAATATGCAATAAGATTCTACTGATTATACAACATCTCCAATAAAAAATTTATAGCATAAGGATTATGAGTTGAAAACCATGTTTGAGTTCTCCAACGTTGCAAGCGTTTGCAATATTTTTGTCTGGTGTTATTGTTTGTTGCATGAATATTATAGTCTATTGTTTCACCATAATTCATGTTCTTCAACAAATATATATGACTGCGATTATTTTTCAAAAACCTTCGGTAATATGGACTAGGAATTTAGGATCTTTAGTGAATAAAACTTGAGAGACTTTGGACATTAATGGTGAACATAGCAACGAAAAGAGAACTAAAATTGTAATTTTTTTTAAAGGAAACTGATGCCCAAATATCGTGGGATTAAGTTATGGTAAAAGCGTGTCACAAAAAATTATAAATTTAAAAGGACCGTTTTGTCCTCTATAAATTATAAAAAGAAAAAGACAGTTACTAAAATACCTTCAAACTACCTAAATTAATGTGGACAATTTCAATAGTCTAAAATTATCAATCAACAACTAAGATTGATCTTCTCTCTCTCCCTCTCTCTCTCTCTCTATATATATAAATATATATATATAGCTTTGGAAAAGCCTTTTGTCATACCATTTCCCTTGTTTGTCAATTTTGTTTAAGCCCATGATAATCCAGGAAAGCCTTTTTGTCATACAATTGCTCTGGTTTGGGAATTATATTTACAATCATGATAATCCCACCGGTCCATGATTTAATTAGTCACCCATAATACTAGATCCCATCCCACCACCTATTATCATACAATCTCACGACCTATTATTATATAAAACCTCGATTTTCTTCTTTAGCAATTGTCAATTGTACCCTTCGATTTTTCTTCTTTTGTTAAAATGCCAGGGGCATTTAGACATTTGACATCTTATACTACTGATGAGTAATAAAATCGTATTTTTTATTTTTAATATTTAATTATCTATTTAATTCTCTTTAATTAATCACTAGCCCATAAATATTATAACTTGGGACGAGTCAACAATAAAGGCCTAAGAGACCTAGTTCGTCACATTAAGCCCCTGAGGCTCAACTCATTACACCAGACTAATGCGACCACAGTCTTAGGTATAAATAGTCCATCTTACATTATTATTAATTAAGCACAAATTACTGTTGAGTTTTCTTAATAGTTTGGATTTTTCTAATACATCGTGCTGACCTAGGCATCGGAGGGGCTTTCCCGGGATAACCGAGGGGCCTCATAATTTTATTTGTGTGTTGCATGTCGGTTCCTTATACGTGGATTGGATAATAGACCATATACTAATACCTTAGCTCGGAATACCTTGACTTGGAATGAGCTACACAATCTTTAGCAACATCATTTGGCGCCATTTCTGGGAATTTGCCAAGACACTGAGGTTGTATTTGGATGAGAGGATTTGGATTGACAGGGGGATTTTGGGTAAAGATCTTAAATGAATCCCAACAAGAAGGAAGTGAAATCCTCCAAATTGACTCCAAAAATAACTTTCAAAAATTTGAAATCCATTATAGAATGACTTCATCCAAACAACCTTAATTGACTTATTATTACTGTTGAAATCATTATCTCCAAATCTATTGATCTAAATGGAGCATGAGATGCAAACCATGTCCCAAGTGATGAGAGCCAACTCTCAAACCACCACATTAGAGTTTACAACGCAAGCCCGGAGGATAGACCTCTTCGAAGACTTGAGCAGGACCCCCCTCCCTCAGAGGGAGCACCTCCAAGGAAGGAGAGAGACATGACAAGGGATACCATACACGCCCTATTGGAAGAAGCTATTAGTCCAAGTGGCTACGATAATCTAGGGGGTGAATAGATTA
Source organism: Rehmannia glutinosa (assembly GCA_016081115.2). NCBI lineage: Eukaryota > Viridiplantae > Streptophyta > Magnoliopsida > Lamiales > Orobanchaceae > Rehmannia > Rehmannia glutinosa. The sequence goes on from JABTTQ020003122.1 coordinate 528,797, forward strand.
TGTCGATTTCCGATTTTCGCTATCTTTTTTGAATGTAGAAATGATAATACAAATGAAAGTGCGGGGAAGTAAACAATACTCGATGATTTATAGAGGTTCAACCCACCTAAGGCCTAATCATGTACCACCCCGGTATATCCGAAGTGGATTTCGAAAGAGAAAAAATAATTTTATTAATAGATACCAAACTATTACACCTTCACCTTGAAGAGCACCCCACTCATCTTACAACACCACCTATGAAGATTACCACAATCTTCTTACACCAATGAAGAGTATCGCACTCTTCAACACCTAAAATCACCCAAGTGTGCTCTTACCACAAGAACACAAATCAAGGATGTCTTGTTTTGGATGATTGAAAAAATTCTAGATTACAACTCGATTGAAGTATACAACTTTGAAGTGAAAGTGTAATCAAGAATGAAGCATAGTAATCAAGATGTGAAAGTGAAAGACTTAGGCTAAACACAACAATAATATGAAAGTGAAGAACAAGAAGTTTGCTTGTGTTTGAATAACTTGTGTTGTTGTATCTTGTTGCTTCAATCCTTCATCTATTTATAGGAGAGGTCATGGATCTGAATTTCAGACATAGGCTAATCCTAGGAGATTGAAATTTGTAAAGCAAATCAAATGGAGATTATAGCTGTTAGAAATCAATCCTTTAAAATCATAAAAAGTTGTCTGCTGCGCAGCGGATAGTTTGCTGATAAAACCTTAGGTCAACCGGTTGACCACAAATACAAAATTTGAAATATAACACAAAAAAATGCCTGTTGGACCGATCCAAGGGGGGTTGGACTGATCAATTTCTTTTTCGACCGGTCCACCCCCATGGTGACCGGTCCAACACCTCTAAAATTTGATACAGAGAGATTTCAACAAAGATTAAATCCCCAGGTACTGGTCGACCCACCGGTCGACCTCCTAGGGTTTTCGATCGTCTCGTTTCTGTTTCAGAAATCAAACTTTCAGGCACGGGTTGCCCTCTAGGTCGACTGGTTGAACACGAGACAGAAGTGTTGTCCAATTTTTGTCAAAAATAAACTTCAATAAATACTCCAAAACAATTGTAAAAATATTTTAAATCGATTAGGAGTATTTGGACAATATTTAGAGACATTATTTTGGTGAAACAAACTCAGTTAAATAAAATCATCAAAATTACGATAAAAATATTTATCTAACAAACTCCCCCGTTTTGATGATTACAAACTAAAATAATTTTAAGAGGTCGATTTTGAAAACTAATACAAGTTTATCCGGTCAAAAATTAACTATCTATTTTGAGCGACACTTTTCATGCGTAAGAATCATAAGGATGGGAGCAAAGATTTTTCAAAGCCTTTTGCAAAAGCTCCCCCTATCAACATGCACAACAAGAGTAGGTATAGAAGCAAACAACTAAAAGCTAAAAGCTCGGCTTTTACACTTTGAGCTTGAATATCAAGTGCTTAGAAGCTCCCCTTGTCAAAAAGAAATCATTAGTCATGTATAAAAGTCCATTATGCATCGATTGTACTAAGTTTTATCCTCAGCTTTTGACTTTTTCATCCACATCTTATAGCTTTTTTTGCGAGCTTTTTCTAGCTTGTTTGAGCTTATGAGATTATTTCATGTTTTTCCCCTTTTGAAATCATTAAAAAGAATATTAGCACGATAAAAGTATCATAAAAATATATCAAAGTGCGCATTTCAAATGAATTATCGAGCTATTGAGCATAACACTTAAAATTCCAAATAATAAGGGAAAACTTGAGAAGATGATTTATAAAAGCTCATTTGATTGATAAAACATGATCTCTATAAACATATAAGACATTTGAAATCAAGAGAATCATGTAAGGGATGAAATTTTCATTGAAATATTTTGTAGAACACTTAGCGTGCGTAGAATAAAAACAAAGATGTATATAGCACTTGTATATGTAATCATGCCCAAAAATTCATCACCAATCACAATTCTATAATTATTATCCATCAACAATCAATAATCTCAACACAATGATACAACAAATTCATCAAAATACTCAAGTACAAGCACTTTCGGAAGGGTTCAACCCAATTGAGATTAAGAAGAAATTAAACTTACCAATTAATCAGAGAAGTCGAGTAATAATGATGATATGCCAATAATATAAGTCCAATAATATGGAATTTATAATAAAGAAATCATTTTGAGTGAATTGTTTGTTAAATTTGCATAGGGGTGCGAAAAGGGACGAAAATGATTGAAATGAACAAGTCTGGGACATAAACTTATTAAACCAAATTTGAGTCTTGTTCGACCGGTCCAAGGGAGTGGTCGATCGGTCCATGCCTTGGTCGACCGGTCGACCCCCTAGGTCATCCGGTCCCTGAAGCCATTTTTTAGTTTCTGTCGAATTTTGAGTTAAAAATCCGACTTTTCACCCATAAGTTTTCAAAATGCACAAAATACAATGATAGACCTTATTCGATATGCATTATGCCTAAACGAGCTCGAATTGATGCAAAAAACTTGGCGGTTAATGGTTTTGTAAAATATCCGCGAGTTGATCTTGAGACGGAATGAAACACATCTCAATTTTTCGTTTGGAAACGCAATCCCTTAGAAAATGATGACGAACCTCAATATGTTTAGTTCGGTTATGATGAACCTGGTTTTGAGCAATATTTATAGAGGACGTGTTATCATAAAAGATATGAATATTTTCAAAAGAACATTTGTAATCCGCTAAGGTTTATTTCATCCAAAGTAATTGAGAGCAACAAAAGGCCGCAAAAATATATTCGGCTTCGGCCGTTGATAAGGATACACAATTTTGCTTTTTTCAAAACCAAGATACGAGACAATCGCCTAAAAATTGACATGATTTGGAGGTACTTTTGCGATCATTAAAATTTCTCACATAGTCCGAATCACTATATCCTTTAAGAGCAAAATTTTCGTTCTTCCAATAAAACAAGCCATATGAAATAGCCTTTCAAATATCGAAAAATTCTTTTAACGACACTCATATGAGATTCTTTGGGATTGCTTTAAAAAAGAGCGCATAGGCATACGACATGAAGAATATCGGGTCTACTTGCGGTTAAATAAAGTAAACTACCAATCATACCTCGATATTTTAATTCATCAACCGACTTGCCTTTTTCATCCTTGTCGAGCTTGACGTTGGTTGCCATTGGAGTAGTGACGGTTCTTCCTCCTTCAATTCCTAACTTCTTTAGAAGTTCTTTTGTATACTTTGATTGTGATATATAAATGCCTTCTTGCAATTGCTTAATTTAGAGTCCAAGGAAGAAATTGAACTCCCCCATCATACTCATTTCAAATTTTCCTTGCATCAATTTGGAAAATTTCTTGCAAAGAGATTCATTAGTAGCTCCAAAAATAATATCATCGACATAAATTTGAACTAATAAGCAATCTTGCCCTTTTTCAAAAATAAAAAGAGTAGTATCAACTTTACCTCTTGTAAATCCATTTTGCAAAAGAAAAGAGCTAAGTCTATCATACCATGCTCAAGGTGCTTGTTTTAAATCATATAAGGCATTTTTAAGTTTGTAAATATCATTTGGCCTTGAAAATTTTTCAAACCCCGGAAGTTGTTTTACATAGACTTCTTCTTGAATAAAACCATTTAGAAATACGGATTTAACATCCATTTAGTAAAACTTGAAATTTTTAAAACAAGAATAGGCAAGTAAAATACGAATAGCTTCTAAACGTGCAATGGATGCAAAAGTTTCATCATAATCAATACATTTTTCTAGACAATACCCTTGAGCCACTAACCTTGCTTTATTTCGAACAAAATTACCTTGGTCATCCAGTTTGTTCCGGAATACCCATTTTGTACCAATAATTATTTGTGATGGAGGACAAGGTACCAATTCCCAAACATCATATCTTTCGAATTTATTCAACTCCTATTGCATTTCTAAAAATGAATCCTCATCTTCAATTGCATTTTTTGGCTCTTTTTGAGAAATAATAAGAGCTTTCTCGGCAAATTTCCTTCTAGTCATGACTTTGTCTAGAGGGTCCCCAATTATGAGATCTTTTGGATGATCTCCTTTCAATTTTAGAGCAACAGGGAGATCCGAATTATCACCTTTGTCTTCTTGTGGAACATTTGAAGTTGAAGGTTGATCATTTGATGTTGAAATAATCACTTTGAGCATCATTTTGAGTAATTGGTTCAATATCGTCTTCTTCATCACTTTTGTCATTGGGTATCCTTTCAACACCCGAGGCTTCATTGAATTTGACGTGAATAGATTCTTCAACCACCATGCTAGTCTTATTATAAACTCGATATGCTTTGCTCTTAGTTGAGTATCCCATAAATAATCCTTCATCAACCTTAGGATCGAGTTTGTCCAATTGATCCTTGATGTTCAAAATAAAACACTTGCATCCAAATATTTTGAAGTAACTAATATTTGGAGTTCTTCCTTTCCAAAGCTCATACGGTGTTTCATTCAACTTAGGACGAAGGTATACTCGATTAATAACATAACATGTTGTACTTACGGTTTCGACCCAAAAATATTTTGGAAGTGAAAATTCATTGAGCATTGATCGACTCATTTCTTGAAGAGTCCGATTCTTCCTTTTGGCTACTCCATTTGTTGTGGTGTTCTTAGAGCCGAAAAATTGTGAGCATATCCTTTGGTTTCACACAAGACTCTAAATTCACCATCAAATTCACCGCCTCGATCACTTCGAATAGACCTAATATTATCTTCCTTTTCATTTTCAATAAGTCTACATAACTTAGCAAACTTATTAACGACATCACTTTTATTAGCAAGAAAAATAGCTCAAGTATATCTAGAATAATCATCGACTATAACAAAAGTGTAATGTTTTCCACTTAGACTAGCCGTACCAATATCCCCGTACAAATCAAGATGAATTAGTTGAGAGGCTTGGTTGTGGAAATTTTATTTTTGGGTTTAAAACTACTTTTAACTAATTTGTTATTTTGACAAGTGTCACATAAGCCAAGATTTTCAAAACTCAATTTGGGTAGTCCTTTTACATGGTTTTTGTAAATATTTTGCAAATTTTTGTATCCAACATGTCCAAGTCGCCTATGCCATAAACTATTTAAATCATTATTGGCGACAAGACAAGAAACATTTTGACTAACCATATCACTTATGCAAATTATGTAAAGATTGCATTTTCTATTTGCTTCACAAATAATTTTATCATTTTTAAGAATAAGTCATTTTTCTTTATTGAAAATAACATTGTAATTTGAATCACAAAGTTGGTTAACACTTATCAAATTAAACTTAAGCCCTTCAACTAAAGAACATTACTAAGAGAGAATGAAGACTTACCGATTTCTCCATTTCCAAGAATTATTCCATTGCCATTCCCGAACATAATCATGCCTTCTTCTTGGAGCTTGATGTTGGTAAAAAGTTCTCTCTTTCCAGTCATGTGGCGTGAACACCCGCTGTCCACGAGCCATTTTGAATCTTTCGAAATGGTTATAGCCCCTAAAACCTACAAATGAATCATTTTTAGGTACCTTATAATTTTGGGGGTCCATGGGGGTTAGTCTTGAGACCTTTAGGTCTCCAAAAATAACTAAAACTATTTTTCAATTTACAATTATTGGCATAGTGTCCATTTTAACTAAAATAAAAACAAGTAATAACATTATGACGGCACGTATAAAAGTCAGAGCTTGGTCATTTTTCTTAGAAACATTTTGAAAAGATTTATAACCAAGTCCTAATTTTGAATGCTCACTTCTTTGTGCTTCAAGAATTTTTGTAACCTTATCCGTGCTTAAATTAAAACGATGCACATCCTTTTTCAAATTTTCAATCTTTTTTGTGAGCATTTGTTTTTCGGAATCAAGAGCATGCATTTTAGTAAGAGTAATAGCATGAACACGGTCAAGTGATTCATAAGAAGTAAATAATTGTTTCTTTAATTTTCCAATTTGAGATCTTTATACTCCATTTTCAAAAGTTTGTATTTGCAAATCATGTTTCTAAATTCATTTTGGAGTTCATCATAATCACATTGCAATTCATCAACTAAAGAAGAAGATGAAGAATTAGAGCGTACCTCATTATTTTCATCGTTTATAGCCATGAGACCATGTTCGGCTTCTTCTTCCTCATCGGATGTGGCAAGTAGCTCATCCCATGTGTTTGCTTCCGCATTTAGAGCTTCCTTCTTGGGAAAAGGCTTTTTCTTCTTTTGCTCCTCCTCCGCTAATTTCGGGCAATCGGCTATGTACTGACCGAGTTTCCCGCATTTGAAGCACGAGTTGTCTCTTAACTTTCTTGCCTTATTTTTATTTACAAACTTGGCAAATTTTCGGACAAGAGCGGCCGTCTCCTCATCATCTTCATCACTAGCATAATATGGATTATTCGAAGAAGATGCTAAACCTTTAGGAATAATTTGCATATCCGATTAAGAGGTGGATTGTTTGGAATTTTTCTTCTCTTTAAGATATACTTCATAGATGGGGAGGTTTCCAATGAGCTCATCAAACTTGAGAGTTTCGATATTTTAAGCTTCCGTGATTGCCGTCACTTTTTCTGACCATGAACCGGGGAAAGCATTTAGAACCTTTGTGATCTTATCTTCTTGAGATATGACTTTCTCAAGTGCCACAAGAATATTGACTATGTTGTCAAGCCTTTCCACCATTTTTGAAATATTTTCTCCATCAAGCATAATGAAGTTTTCAAAGTCCTTAACAAGCATAGTTTTTCTTGCTTGTTTAACTTTCTTTGTACCCTCGTAAATGGTTTTCAATTTTTCCCAAACTTCATGTGCGGACCTTATGACTCTAATATGATTATACTCGGTGGCGGTAATAGAGCAATGCAAAATATTTAAAGCCTTACCATTTAGAGAAAATGACTTCTTGTCGTTTTCGTCAAATTCCTTGAGGCTCTTGAGAACCGAGATGCCATCCTCCAATTTCTTGGTTGGTTGAGCTATCCCTTCAATAACCGTATTCCATATATCGAACCCGCACCCTTGAAAAAAGCACTCCATTCGGTCTTTCCAAAAAGCATAATTGTTGACATCGAATAGTGGTGGCTTGTTGGTGGAGGCGCCGGTGGTGAGGTAGCTTTCATTTGTAGCCATGAATCTTTCCTCTTTACTCACAATGAAGAACGAGCTTTGCCAAAGAGTTTGGCTCTAATACCACTTGTTAGTCCAAGTAGCTACGATAATCTAGAGGGGTGGTGAATAGGTTATGCCGATTTTCTGATTTTTGCCCTCTTTTTCGAATGTAGAAATGATAACACAAATGAAAGTACGGGAAAGTAAACAACACTCGATGATTTATAGATGTTCAACCCATCTAGGGCCTAATCCTCTACCACCACGGTATATCAGAAGTGGATTTCGAAAGAGAAAAAAGATAAAATAGACACCAAACTATTACACCTTCACCTTGAAGAGCACCTCACTCTTCTTACAACACCACCTATGAAGATTACGACAATCTTCTTACACCAATGAAGAGTATCGCACTCTTCAACACCTAAAATCACCCAAGTGTACTCTTACCACAAGAACACAAAACAAGGACGTCTTGATTTGGATGATTGAAAAAATTCAAGATTACAACTCGATTGAAGTATACAACTTTGAAGTGAAAGTATAATCAAGAATGAAGCCTAGTAATCAAGATGTGTAAGTGAAAGACTTAGGCTAAACACAACAATAATATGAAAGTGAAGAACAAGATGTTTGCTTGTGTTTGAATAGCTTGTGTTGTTGTATCTTGTTGCTTCAATCCTTCATCTATTTATAGGAGAGGTCTTGGATTTGATTTTCAGACATAAGCTCCTCCTTGGAGATTGAAATCTGTAAAAAATTGCAAATCAAAAGGAGATTATAGCTATTAGATATCAATCCCTTAAAATCATGAAAAGTTGTCTGATGCGCAACGGATAGTTTGCTGATAAAACCTTAGGTCGACTGGTTGACCACAAATATAGAATTTGAAATATAACACAAAAATTCCTATTGGACCGGTCAAGGGGTTGGACCTATCGACCTCTTGTTCGACCGGTCCACCCCCATGGTGACCGGTCCAACACCTCTAAAATGTGATACAGAGAGATTTCAACAAAGATTAAATCCCTAGGTACCGGTCGACCACTTGGTCGATCGGTCGACCGATCGACCTCCTAGGGTTTTTCGTTTGTCTCGTTTCTATTTTACAAATCAAATTTTCAGGCATGGGTTGTCCTCTAAGGAGACCGGTTAAACACGAGACAGAAATGTTGTCCAATTTTTGTCAAAAATAAACTTCAATAAATACTCCAACAAATTAGTAAAAATATTTTAAATCAATTAGGAGTATTTGTACAATATTTAGAGACATTATTTTGGTGAAAAAAACTCAGTTAAATAAAATCATCAAAATTACGATAAAAACATTTATCTAACAGAAGCTATCGGGAATACTTTGAGGCAGCAGGCTGCAGTAGCTAAGGTACCCCACAAGCTCCACCAGCAGTAAATAACCCCAGTATAACTGGCGAATAAGGTGGAAATGAAAGCCTCAGACTCGATGACAACCCATGAGAACAAGAATTCGCTAGAGGAAGAGAACATAAAAGAGCGGGACAAGAACACTTCCAAGCACACATTCATCCCTCTTGTGGGGTCAGGAGCCCCTCACGTCAGCCAAGCTAACTTCAAAGTCAGTGCATTTGTGAGATTTAGACCATTCTTGTTAGATAAATGGCGTTATCATGATTTTGATGATTTTTTTTACAACAAAACAATGTTTCTAAATGTAGTCCAAATACTCCTAAATGATTTAAAATGTTATTACTAATTTTTCGTAGTATTATTTTCGACAAAAATTGGACAACACTTTTGATGATTTTGTGTTAATGTGTTTTTACACCAAAACAGTGTTTCTAAATGTTGTTCAAATACTCCCGATCGATTTAAAATATTTTTACTAATTTTTCGGAGTATTTCTTGAAGTTTATTTTCGACAAAAATTGGACAACACTTCTGTCTCGTGTGCAACCGTCGCCATATAGGGCAACCTGTGTCTGAAATATGATTTTTAAAACAGAAACGAGACATTTTGAAAAACTCTGGAGATCGACCGATCGCGCAAAGGGCGACCGGTACCTGAAGAGATTACATAACGGACTTAATCTCACAAAGTGTTGAGGGTGACCGGTCCACAAGGGGGCCGACCAGTCGCACCCTTGGTCGACCGGTCGAGCACCCCCCTGACCGGCCACCCTATGTGTTTTTGCTGTTTTATTTTCTTTTCTGTATTTGTGCGTGACCGGTCGCCCTATCGTTTGACAGCAAAATTCTAACCGTTGTGCAGCAGACAAAAAATCCTTAAATTGTGGAATTGATTTCTAATGACTATATTCTTCAATTGTCTTGCAATTTTTCTGATTTCAATCTCCTAGGAGGAGCCTATCAAGTTCAAGACATTCCCTATAAATAGATGAAGAATTGAAGCAACACAACATGAGAGAAAACTACAACACGACAAGATACATTCAAGCAAACATCTTTGTTCTTCTTTGTTATTATTCTTGTTGTAATTTGCCTAGCTTATCACTTTCACATCTTGAGGTCTAGGCTTATTTCTTGATTACACTTGCACTCAAAATTGTATTATTCATTATCGAGTTGTAATCTTGAATTTGTAGTCATCATTCAACACAAGATATCCTTGTGAGTGTTCCTGTGGTAAGAACACACTTGGATGATCTAGGTGATAGGTGCAAGAAGATTGTGGTAATCTTCTTATTGAAGAGTGTGGTGCTCTTTGAGGTGTTGAAGAATTTGGTGTTCTTCAAGGTTGAAGATTGTGGTAATCTTCACAAGGTGCCGTTGGAGATTGTGGTAATCTTCAAGGGAGATTGTGGTAATCTCCAAAGAGGCGTTGTAAGGTGTTGTTGTATTAATTGTGGTAATTAATAAAATCTTTTTTCATTTTGAAATCCATCCCGGAGATACTGGGGTGGTAGAGGATTAGGCCCTAGGTGGGTTGAACCTCTATAAATCGACGCATGTTATTTACTTCCCGCACCTTTATTCTTGTCTTGGATTGTTTGATTCGAAAAAGAAGGCATAATCGAGAAAATAGAGATAATCTATTCACCCCCTGTAGATTATCATAGCCGCTTGTACTTACAAGTGGTATCAAAGCCAAACTCTTTGGCAAGCTCGTTACACATCGCGAGTAAAGAGGAACGATCATCGGCTACGAATGAAGTCTACCTTACCGGCGCCTCTACCAACAAGCCACCATTATTTGACTCCAAAAATTATGCATTTTGGAAGGAAAGAATGGAATGATATTTACAAAGTTGTGGGTTCGATATTTGGAACACGGTGATCAATGGAGAATTTATTCCGATGAAAGACACACCTCACACCTCCAAAGCTCTCAAGGAGCTCAATGATGAAGAGAAGAAAATCATCTCCTTAAATGGTAAAGCTCATAATATTATTTATTGTTCACTTACCATTTCGGAATATGATCATATTGCAGAAATTAAATCGGCACATGAAGTATGGAGAAAATTAGAAGAAGTATATGCAAATGAAAGGAGCCACTCAAAAGCATCTACTTCTCAATTGGACACAACATCAAATCCAACAACATGGGATGAGCCTCTTACAACTTCCAATAATGAAGAAGTCGAACAATGTCTTATGGGCATCGAAGAAGAAAATGAGGTACGCTCTAATCCCTCTACTTCTTATGATAATGAATTACAAAATGACTATAGTGATTTGCAAAATGATTTTGATGAGCTTCAAAATGAATTCCAAAGTTTACTTGTTAAATACAAAAATTTGAAAAAGGAATTCAATGTTTTGAAAAATGATAAGGATAATTTATTTACTTCCTATGAATCACTTTCATGTGCTCACACCACCACACTTGATAAGGTTAGAATCCTTGAAAAGGAAAATAATACTCTTGTTGAGGATATTAATTGCATGAAAAAGGATTTATTAAAATTCAACTTGAGTACCGATAAAATGACCAAAATTGTTGATATTCATAGTTGTGATAATTTGAAACTAGAACTTGATCATAAGCCTAATATTGTCAATAATATGAAAAAGAGTCAAGTCTCTATGCATGTTGGTCATTATGCTCCTAGAATTATTACTTGCTTTTATTGTGGTAAAAAGAGTCACACGGCTAATACTTGTCGGGCTAGAAATAGCTCTAATTATTATTGGAGACCTAAAAGTCTCAAAGCTAATCCCAAAGGACCCAAACACTTGAGGGTACCACAAAACAATGTCATATTAGGTACCCGGCAAATTGATAATCCAAGAAAAGTCATACCGTCAAGAAGACATCAAATGGCCGTTTCATTTGATCAAAGGAGAAGACATCACCACAATGAATTTCCAAGAAGGAAATATTATCAACAATGGAAAGCAACAATCCTTGGAAATGGAGCAATTGGAAAAGCTATTATCAACAAGATGATTTTCAAAGGGGAAGATATCATCAACAATGGGAAAGACACAACCCATGGAAATGGCGTAATTGGTAAACCTTATCTCCCTATTTAAATATGAATTTTATTTTGTTATTATGCATATTTTTATTTGTGCCTTTATTGTCAAAATGAGTTTTCAAATATTGTTTTTAAATTAAGGTCTTCAAAAATATTTGTGTTTTTAAAATTTTTTTTAAAAAGGGAGACCTTGCATGATATTTTTAAAACTCTTGTGCATTTACTTAGACTAAGGTGTTTTTACTATCCCTTATGGTCTTATATAGCATAAGCATACTTATGATATCTCTTATTGCTTAGCCTACACTTGTATCATTATGTTTGTGCAAGATTTGATTAAGAATTGTGTAGGATATATATATCTTCACCAATGGCTATTTATGTCATAATGTGTCAAGAGGACCATAAACTATCGAGGTACGATCATCATTGGTACTCATCTTATAGACTCGATATATTTTTGCCATATGCCTATGTGCTTGCTTTTCAAGATATTTCAAAGTATTTCATACAAGTGCCATTTAGAGGATTTTTCGATTTTTTGAAAGGCACTATTCGATAAAGCTTGTTTTATCCGAGACTTGTAAAGGATTATATTTTGTTTTGATAAAATATTTGATTTTCATCCTTCTCTCAAAATTATGCATTTGATTGCTCATATTCATTCTTGTCAAAACTCTTGTTCAAATACTTCATTTAAATGAGGTCTCAACTATATGCTCGGGTTTTCATATTTCAAAAGAGACCTTATATAGCTTTCTATAAGCTTATTTGAACTTACATGTTTTATGAAACTCTTGATGATTTGTTTGAAAGTATAGTATGTGTTACTTGTTATTGTATCTCTATTATTCGATATTACTATGCTCTTGTGCAAAGATATCTTGTTAAGATTTTGTAGAAATTTTTGGAACAAGCTTGATAACCAAGGCAAGGTTAGTAGCTCAAGGGTATTGTTAAGAAGAAGGTATTGATTTTGATGAAACATTTGCACCCATAGCATGTTTTTGAAGCTATTCATATTTTACTTGCCCATTTTTGTTTTTAGAAAATTTTAAACTTTACCAAATGGATGTTAAATCCGCCTTTTTAAATGGTTTTATTCAAGAAGAAATCTATGTAAAACAACCTCCGGGGTTTGAAAAATTTTCTAGGCCTAATGATGTTTATAAACTTAAAAAGGTCTTGTATGGTTTAAAACAAGCACCCCGTGCATGGTATGATAGACTTAGCTCATTTCTTTTGCAAAATGGTTTTACAAGAGGAAAAATTGATACGACTCTCTTTGTTTTTGAAAAAGGGCAAGATTGTTTACTTGTGCAAATTTATGTTGATGATATTATTTTTGGTGCTACTAATGAATCTTTGTGCAAGATATTTTCTAAGTTGATGCAAGGTGAACTTGAGATAAGCATGATGGGGGAGCTCAATTTCTTCCTTGAACTTCAAGTTAAACAATGTCAAGAAGGTGGTTATATTTCACAATCATAGTATACAAAAGAACCTTTGAAGAAGTTCGGCAATGAAGAAGGAAGAACCATCTCTACTCCTATGGAAATCTACATCTTGATTGATCAAGTTTGATAAAGGCATATTGGTTTACATACAAAGTCGATGTATGTTTATCTACGTTTACTACTCCTTAAACTCGACCTTTTTATGCCTTATGTCTATATGCTCGACATCAAAAACCAATCCCAACGAATCTCATTAAAGTGCCGTTAAATGATATTTTCAAATATTTGAAAGGCACGTTCTATTATGGCTTGCTTATCCATAGTCTTTAAAAATGCTTATATTTTTCGGGATAACAAGTCCGATGATAATTATTTCTCAAAATTTGGTTAGTTATAATCAAACTAAAACATATTGAGATTCTACATTTTTAAGGGATTGCATCTCTTAAACAAAAATTTGAAATGTATTTAATTCCGTCTCAAAGATAACTCGCGGATATTTATTTTTTTAATCATTAACCGCCGAGTCTTTTACCTCATTTTGAGCTTGATTAGACATAAAGCATATTGAATGAGGTCTATATTTGCATTTTGCGTGTTTTTAAAACTTAGGGGCGAAAAATCGGATTTTTGGTTCAAATTTTGGATTTTGGGAAAACAGACTGAACCAGTGGGTTGACTGGGCTGAGGTCGACCGGTCGGCCTAGCCCTTGACCGGTCACCCTCAGCTCCGACCGGTCACCCTAAGTGATTTTTATGGTTAAAATCGTCTCTGTTCTCAGACTTAGCCATTTTGGCTCGTTCAACTCTATTTTCGTCCCCTTTGTCATTTTCACACACAATTCACTTCAAATGAGTTTTGTTGCATAAATTACATATTTTGGGGATTATCTTGCTCGTTCATCATCATTGTTGCTCATCCTCACCGATTAATTGGTAAAAACTCTTCTTCTTTATCTCAATTGGGTTGAACCCTTGAGAAAGTGCTTCTACTTGATATATTGATGGAATTCTTGTATAATTGTGTTGTGAATGATGATTGTTGTTGGATGATATTTGTAAAATTATTTTTGGTGATGAAAATTTTGGCTTATTTATTTTTGCAAGGGCTATATACATCTTCCTTATTATTGGACGTCCGCCAAATGTTCGATAAAATGTTTCAAAGAAAAATTCATCATTTACATGTTTCTCTCGATTTCAAATGTCTTATATATTTATAGAAATCATGTTTTGCAAATCAAATGAGCTTTTTTACGAGCTTTTTCAAGTCATATGATCAACTATTCCCTTAGCTTTTGGATTTTAAGCTTAATGTTCAATAGCTCGATAAATCGGTTAAATTGCGCACTTTGATATGGATATAGGATTTTTTTTATCGTGCTAACATTCTTTTTGATGATTCCAAAGGGAGAGAAACATGTTATAAGCTCTTTAGATCATAGGAGCTAAATAAGCTCATGATGGCTCAAAAGCTACCTTTAAAACCGTAGGCAAGTGCACCTATCGTTTTATAGTATAGATTATTGAGTACCGAGTGTCATTCCCACAAGGATTGTAAGTACTAATAATTACCGTCTTTTTGTTATTTAATCTAATAATTTTCAGAGCTTTTGTTTGATGAAAAAGGAAAACAAATTATAAATTGTAAAAATGAATAAAGATTTGTAAAATAAGAAATCAAGAGATAGAAATGTGTTTGAATGTAAATCCCTCTAGAATGTTTTTGTGATTTGACAAGTTAAAAATACAACCGTAAGCCCTTAAGCAAAAACCAACCTCTTTTAATAAAATCTCATGTCTTGTGGACCGTAGAAATTCCCAATTTAAGTTAAACCCTTTCTCAAGGCGAAAAACTTCTAATCTCAAGTTGATTAATGAAATCTCTTTCTAGTTAAAACCCCAAGACAAAGATTATAACGATTTGTGAATTCCCATATTAGGTTTGACCCTAATCCAGGAAGATTTATGTCGTCTATATCTAGGATTGCATGCAACTCTTTTCACTTATATAGGTTCTATTTCATCATGAATCTCTCGATTTCCCGGATGAAAAATAAACTTCAAATCAATATTGCGCATATATCAATTCGAATGAACGAAGCATAATATAAGTGAATCACACAAAATATGAAGATTTTATTAAAAACATACACACCTTAATCACAAATCCATTCTAGAGTTCATTACATTCAAACACTATGAGTTTAGCTACACATGATTTTGACCAAAGAATAAATTACACAAGAAGATTTAAGTATTGTAGACATGGTGTACTTATCTTTCTCAAAATCTCAATTGACTTCTTTCTTGATTGATGATGTTGCTCCAAGCCTTCTTCTCCAATGTTGCTACAAGCTTACTCTTCCAAGACCTCTTGATCTCCAATGTCTAATGAATTTAATGAATCTATGAATCTAATGAATTCAATGTATCTTGAATTAATGAATGGAATATTCTTCCCAACTCAAACTCTTGCCTTTTATAGACATCATTTTTGTGAAAGAACACATCAATAATGCTATCTTTTGTTAAACAATTGCCTCCACTTTCATTGTTGGTTGGTGAATTCTTGTACTCAATTGATGATTGAGGGAATATGGGGACATGTTGCAGCAAAATTGGGTGTTAAAGTTGTATAAAAGTGGTCAACAAACTTGGTAGGTGAGTTTTCCATAATTCCCGCATGGAAAAGTTGCAGAAAAGTGCCCCGGACACGCCCGTGTCGCCCAGAACGGCCGGGCCGTGCTGTTTTATCACACAGGGAATCAGGGAAACATGGCCGCGCGTGCTTCCCAACACGGCCAGGCCGTGTTGGGAAACATGACCTGGCCGTGTCGGAGGCTGTTTTGTGCGAAAAAATTCGAGTTTTTAGCTCCCGGCGGAACACGGCCGTGTTTCCCGACACCCCCTGCCCGTGTTGGACCAAAAAGGCCCCGAAATGACGCGTTTGTCTTGGAATTTCGAGCTTTTTTGCATCCTTAAACTCCCCGGTATGTTTTGACATGAATCCATGGTCCGAAATTCACCAAAATTAGCCCCGAATGGTCAATCTACACCAATAAAAGCACCTCACAGTAGTATAAACAATATACAATCAAAAACTAACGAAAGTAACAACAAAATAACTCAAATTCTACTCAAATATACACATAAAATATGCATAAAACGACCCTTATCAAACCACCTCCAACTTTGAACTTTGCTTGTCCTCAAGCATAACATAATATCAAAAAGAGGGATTCAATAAATCACAACACACAAATTTTTTTTTTCAACACATTGAACACAAGCAATCAAGTTCTTAGCCTTCTCAACCCGAATTAACCATTCAGTAAAAAAAAACATCGTTTTGCAAAGCGATCGACTGTTAAGAAAGACCGTAATATCAGTAGGAATTATTGAGACTTGAAATCATCACTCCACAAATATTGATAGTTATGAACAAGTTCAATTCAATAATGCTATGAAAATACAAGAACTAAATAGATCTTTGTAGTTAGCCTACTAGTTATATAACCAAGCTTCGTGAACTTTATTGGGAAGAGAAGTCAAGGAGTATACATTCCCCTTTTTTTTTCGTTCTTTTTTTTTTAGGACCTTTCGAAGCATGCTTCCACTAGGTTTAAATTTTGAATTTCTGTTCAAACCCTCCTTGGGTGGTTCCCCATACTCATATTTGTGTTCGCCGTTTTACGTAAAAGACAAACATGGGGCTCATGAATGCTCCTAGTTACTAAGCAACAACAAATAGAGGAGTATACCTCGATTTGGTCCATTTTTTCTTCTTTTTCTTTTTTTTTTTTTCATTTTTCTCTTTCTTTTTTTTTTATTCGCAAGCTTGGTTTAACAACTAGTTAACCACTACTAAATCACGAGTTCTCAGACGTTCATAGGGCTAGGTATCGTCGTATATGCCTTAACACATCAAGTATTTATGGTGTTAGAAATCTCATCAAAATTTTGCCTGCATCCACGTCAATCTATCCTAGACAATCAATTGCTTCACATTGAAAACACAAATTAATAAGTTAATGTAGGTATAATTGGGCCAAGTTATTGACTAACAAACATTCAATTTGTTAAAAAAAATAAAAATCACATCTCTCACAAACAAGCATACAAGCATTCCGAAAATGTTATTGTACCCACCTCCAACTTTTAAGATTCACATTGTCCTCAATGTGAAATAAAGAAATGGACAAACACACACCAAACACTCAAAAAGCAAAGAAATTAGAATGATATAAAAGAGGTGGAAAAAGAAAATACGACCTTACTACAATAGTGGAATCGGTGTTGAGCGATCATTGGGTTGTTTTGCACGGGACCTTCAACGGCATCTTCATACCTAATCAAAGTTAAGCAACACACAACTCGAATACCGTGAAATCTCAAATATTCCCAATTAGGATAACCAAGAAGAAGCTCAAGAGTTTTTTTTTTATGATTTGAAAATGACTCTAAGGACTTATGATTATTTTGAAAGAAAATAAAATAAAAAAAAATAAAAATAAATGGAAATAATTGCACACAAACATCGGGTTGCCTCCCGGTTAGCGCTTCTTTAACGTCGTATAGCTGGACCATTTCACCTAAATGTGAAGATTTAATCGGGCGAAGCCCTGAACTTATGAAAAATTTTATCTCTTTGAACAACATCGCCACCCGTATCGATTTTCGAACAATTGACCTTCATGGTCCTATTTTTCTGCATGTTATTCTCAAAATGGGATTTATCTGTGGAAACTTTTGCACATTGAACATCACATACTTTCAAGGATTTATTAGAAGACATATCAAACAAAGAATCATTTATCCTTGTCTCAATCAAGTTTAAAGGAAAACAAGTATCATTTATAGGATTTCTCAAAGGAATTTTAAAGATAACTTGTTCACCCCCTACTCTCAAAGTAAGCTTTCCATCATGCACATCAATGAGAGATTTAGCGGTAGCCAAAAAGGACGCCTAGAATTAAGGGAACTTCTATATCATCATGCATGTCAAGAATAATAAAATCAACCCGGGAATATGAATTTATCAATTTTAACTAGCACATCTTTAACAATACCTCTAGGATGTTTAATCGATTTATCGGCTAATTGAATGTCCATCCTAATAGGTTTAAGTTCACTTAATTCCGCATGCTTGAATGTTTCATAAGACATCACATTGATACTAGCTCCCAAGTCGGCTAGTGCCCTATCAACAGGTAAACCATCAATTGTGCAAGGGATAATAAAGCTTCCTGGATCATTAAATTTTTGTGGTAGTTCATTGGAAGGACATTTATCATTCAATCGCACATTTGATAATTTATTAAGCTTATTTTCACTAGGAATGATGTCATTAAGATCCCTAACATGCTTTGAATGAGGTCAACAAATGGAATATTGGCATGTAATTGTTTGAAATAATCAAGCGTACTTACCAAATTTGTCCTCCCTTCTATCTTCTTCTGGTTAGACTCGGTAAGGGATCTTGGGCTTGTATTCGCAATCTCTTTTTCATGAGCTTTTCTTTGGGCATGTCATCCTCCATGTATTTTCGCATGGCGACATTGGCATAATCATGCTCATGTGGAAAACTGATGGTGATTGCCTTTACGTGCTCCCTTGGGTTTGGCTCGGTATTACCCGGCAAACTACCTTGTGGCCTTTCGGAAATCATCTTCGCAATCTGGCCTATTTGATTTTCCAGATTATGGATAGATGCCTCTTGATTTCTCAAGGATGTTTCCACCGCCTGGAATCGGGTATCTATTGATTGCACAAACTTTGCCATAAGTTCCTCCAAGTTAGGCTTTCCTTGGGTCGGCTGGAATCCGGGAGGCGTGTGTAGATTAGGATTGGGATTAGGCCGTGGTTGACCTTGATTACTCCAACTGAAGTTCGGGTGTTGACGCCAACCTGGATTATAGGTGTTACTGAAAGGATTATTTTGAGAGGGTCGAGATTGATTACCTAGATAATCCACTTGTTCATGCGGTGGTATCACATGGGGGCACTCTTGGTGGTTGTGCGATCCTCCACAAGTCTCACATGAGAAGACTTGTTTTGGAACTGCCAACCCGTCAATTTTCTGAGTCAAAGCTCCGACCTGCGCGGCTAGCGTAACTACCGCGTCTGCATTGTATACACCCACCGTCCTATTGGATTTACCTCGCACGGATTGCCATTGATATCCATTCATGGCCATTCCCTCTATTAGATCTTGGGTGGCTTCGGGTGTTTTATTGTTCAATGTTCCCCCCGCCGCCGCATCAATCATTTGCCTCGTCGATGAGAGTAGCCCATTGTAAAACGTTTGAACTTGCATCCAAACGGGGAGGCCATGATGTGGGCATTTTCGCAGCAACTCTTTGAATCTCTCCCAAGTGTCGTACAAAGTCTCGTCGTCCTCTTGAGTGAATGAAGAGATTTCATTTCTCAATCGTGCGGTTTTGGCGGGTGGAAAATATTTCAAAAGGAACTTTTCCGCCATAATGCTCCATGTTGTGATTGTTCCCTTTGGTAAAGTGTTTAGCCATTGTTTAGCCCGTCCCCGAAGAGAGAATGGCAACAAGCGTAGGCGGATGGCATCATCGGAGACCCCGTTGATTTTGAAGGTGTCGCAAATTTCAAGAAAACTCGCGATGTGATTGTTGGGATCTTCGTCTGGTAGACCGTCAAATTGGACAAGCTGTTGCACCATTTGAATAACGTTGGGTTTAATTTCAAAATTATTGGCGGCAACAGCGGGTCTTACAATGCTTGACGTCGTGCCATCCATGGATGGCTTGGCGTAATCATACGTAGTTCTTTGTTGTTCATCCGCCATGATAGGATCCTTGCCATCGTTAATATCCTCCTCGTAGTCTGTATTAGTGCTTTCCTCTGTGTTGCTACCGGGGGTTTCGTGTTTCCAAATTCGGCGACGAGTAGGCATGCACTGCGGTAAATAAAGAGGATAAGTGTAATCCAAGACTTAGAAAGATAGATGAAAAGAAAGACAATGATGAAATAAAAAAATGATTAAATTAACAAAAATAAGGTGTTCTTAATATTACAATCCCCGGCAACGGCGCCAAAAACTTGATGGCTCAAAAGCTACCTTTAAAACCATAGGCAAGTGCACCTATCGTTTTATAGTATAGATTATTGAGTACCGAGTGTCATTCCCACAAGGATTGTAAGTACTAATAATTACCGTCTTTTTGTTATTTAATCTAATAATTTTCAGAGTTTTTGTTTGATGAAAAAGGAAAACAAATTATAAATTGTAAAAATGAATAAAGATTTGTAAAATAAGAAATCAAGAGATAGAAATGTGTTTGAATGTAAATCCCTCTAGAATGTTTTTGTGATTTGACAAGTTAAAAATACAACCGTAAGCCCTTAAGCAAAAAACCAACCTCTTTTAATAAAATCTCATGTCTTGTGGACCGTAGAAATTCCCAATTTAAGTTAAACCCTTTCACAAGGCGAAAAACTTCTAATCTCAAGTTGATTAATGAAATCTCTTTCTAGTTAAAACCCCAAGACATCATTATAACGATTTGTGAATTCCCATATTAGGTTTGACCCTAATCCGGAAGATTTATGTCGTCCCATATCTAGGATTGCATGCAACTCTTTTCACTTATATAGGTTCTATTTCACCATGAATCTCTCGATTTCCGGATGAAAAATAAACTTCAAATCAATATTGCACATATATCAATTCGAATGAACGAAGCATAATATAAGTGAATCACACAAAATATGAAGATTTTATTAAAAACATACACACCTTAATCACAAATCCATTCTAGAGTTCATTACATTCAAACACTAGGAGTTTAGCTACACATGATTTTGACCAAAGAATAAATTACACAAGAAGATTTAAGTATTGTAGACATGGTGTACTTATCTTTCTCAAAATCTCAATTGAATTCTTTCTTGATTGATGATGTTGCTCCAAGCCTTCTTCTCCAATGTTGCTACAAGCTTACTCCTCCAAGACCTCTTGATCTCCAATGTCTAATGAATTTAATGAATCTATGAATCTAATGAATTCAATGTATCTTGAATTAATGAATGGAATATTCTTCCCAACTCAAACTCTTGCCATTTATAGACATCATTTTTGTGAAAGAACACATCAATAATGCTATCTTTTGTTAAACAATTGCCTCCACTTTCATTGTTGGTTGGTGAATTCTTGTACTCAATTGATGATTGAGGGAATATGGGGACATGTTGCAGCAAAATTGGGTGTTAAAGGTGTATAAAAGTGGTCAACAAGCTTGGTAGGTGAGTTTTCCATAATTTTCGCATGGAAAAGTTGCGAGAAAAGTGCCGGACACGCCGTGTCGCCCCGAGCAGTCGGGCCGTCTTTGTTTTATCACGCAGGAATCGGGAAACATGGCGCGTGCGTGCTTCCCAACATGGCCAGGCCATGTCTCGACACGTCTGTGTTGGGAACACGGCCTGGCCGTGTCGGAGGCTGTTTTGCGAAAAAAAATCGAGTTTTTAGCTCCGCGGAACTTGCCGTGTTGCCCGACACCTCCGCCCGTGTTGGACCAAAAAGGCCCGAAATGATGCGTTTGGCTTGGAATTTCGAGCGTTTTGCATCCTTAAACTCCCGGTATGTTTTGACATGAATCCATGGTCCGAAATTCACCAAAATTATCCCTGAATGGTCAATCTACACCAATAAAAGCACCTCACAGTAGTATAAACAATATACAATCAAAAACTAACGAAAGTAACAACAAAATAACTCAAATTCTACTCAAATATACACATAAAACATGCATAAAACGACCCTTATCAGCTCACGAAAGAAGCTATAAGCTGTGGCTATTTAAAGCCAAAGGTTGTGGATCATACTTAGTCCATCTGATGTATTATGGACTTATTTTCATATCTAATGATGTTCATTGAGGGGAGCTTATAAGCTCTTGATACTTAAGCTCAATATGTAAAAGCTGAGCTTTTAGCTTTTGGTTGAAAGCTTCTATACTACTCTTGTTGTGCATGTTGATAGGGGGAGCTTTTGCAAAATGTTTTTGAAAATATTTACACCCATCCTTATGATTATTATTCATGGAATGTTGTCGCTCTCAACGGGTAGATTATTTTTTACCGGTAAAATTGTTTTGTTTTCAAAATCGACCTCCTTAAATTGTTTTGGTTTGTAATCATCAAAAAGGGGGAGTTTGTTAGATAAATGGTTTTATCATGATTTTGATGATTTTGTTTTTACACCAAAACAATGTTTCTAAATGTTGTCCAAATACTCCTAATGGATTTAAAATATTTTTGCTAATTTTTCGTAGTATTATTTTCGACAAAAATTGGACAACACTTTTGATGATTTTGTGTTAATGTGTTTTTACACCAAAACAGTATTTCTAAATGTTGTCCAAATACTCCCGATTGATTTAAAATGTTTTTACTAATTTTTCGGAGTATTTCTTGAAGTTTATTTTTGACAAAAATTGGACAACACTTCTGTCTCGTGTGCAACCGGTCGCCATATAGGGCAACCTGTGTCTGAAAGATGATTTCCAAAATAGAAACGAGACATTTTGAAAAACTTTGGAGGTTGACCGGTCGCGCAAAGGGCGATCGGTACCTGAAGAGATTACAGAACGGACTTAATCTCACAAAGTGTTGAGGGTGACCGGTCCACAAGGGGAGGGTGCGACCGGTCGAGAACCCCCCTGACCGGTCACCCTATGTGTTTTTGCTATTTTATTTTCTTTTCTGTATTTGTGCGCGACCGGTTACCCTATCATTTGACAGTAAAATTCTAACCGTTGTGCAACAGACATAAATTCCTTAAATTGTGGAATTGATTTCTCATAGCTATATTCTTCAATTGTCTTGCAATTTTTTACAGATTTCAATCTTCTAGGAGGAGCCTATCAAGTTCAAGACATTCCCTATAAATAAATGAAGAATTGAAGCAACACAACATGAGAGAAAACTACAACACAACAAGATACATTCAAGCAAACATCTTTGTTCTTCTTTGTTATTATTCTTGTTGTAATTTGCCTAGCTTATCACTTTCACATCTTGAGGTCTATGCTTATTTCTTGATTACACATGCACTCAAAATTATATTATTCATTATCGAGTTGTAATCTTGAATTTGTGGTCATCATTCAACACAAGATATCCTTGTGAGTGTTCTTGTGGTAAGAACACAATTGGATGATCTAGGTGATAGGTGCAAGAAGATTGTGGTAATCTTCTTATTGAAGAGTGTGGTTCTCTTTGAGGTGTTGAAGAATTTGGTGTTCTTCAAGGTTGAAGATTGTGGTAATCTTCACAAAGTGCCGTTGGAGATTGTGGTAATCTTGAAAGGAGATTGTGGTAATCTCCAAAGTGATGTTGTAAGGTGTTGTTGTATTAATTGTGGTAATTAATATCATCTTTTTTCTTTTTGAAATCCATCCCAGAGATACTGGGGTGGTAGTGGATTAGGCCCTAGGTGGGTTGAACCTCTATAAATCGACGCGTGTTATTTACTTCCCGCACCTTTATTCTTGTTTTGGCTTGTTTTGAAAAAGAGGGTATAATCGAGAAAATAGAGATAATCTATTCGCCCCCCCTCTAGATTGTCGTAGCCGCTTGGAGTTACAATGCTTCCCTGCTATCTTATTTTAGCCACTCCTCGTCGGAGTAAAAATATCCAACCTTTCGAATTATGGACAAACAAGAAACCCTCAAAAATACTTGGACAAATTCTATTCCAGATAGGACAATCAATCGAGCCCCTATAAAAAAAATGGCTCCATGCTACCCAAGATATGTCGACAGAAAGCTCCTGAAAGAAGATAACCCCAACAATCCAAAGTATGAAGCATGAAGGTCCCAAATGGAGCCCAAGTAACACAAATCAAGAAGGGGTAACTCAATTGTGCAAACCCGTCAAAGGTGGAAAACAACGCCAAGACTAAAGAAACCCACACACATGATTTTGCACACTCGGTCAGGGAACCCCCCTACATGCTCGACTGGGGACCCCCGCTTCTCGTCCACACTCGGCCACATTTAGTGGCGCGACTCCAACCCTTGCCTGGTCATTCCTTTGCATGCTCGATTGGGTGCCCTTGAGCCGTCCACACGCTCGATTGGGCACTCTTGATGCCCTCAATCTATGCACGGACGAGGGTTGAGACCCTCATATTGCTTGAGTTATTAAATCCATCATTGGACCTCCTGAAGGTATAAACACATGAAGTACGCTTTGAGCTTACCAAACGAAATCAAATGATGCCAACACAGACACTACTCTCAGATAAAGAGCTGTGAACTTTATCAAAGAATAAAGTATATCAACTAGCATACAACTTGATCCAAGGTACAAAGTTGGAATCAACTTAGGACTCAGGACCATTGTGCCTATTCTTCACCTAAGCTAGAGTTCTCACCAAAGACACGAATAAAAGAGCATAAATCGACATCCACCTAACTAGAGAGCCCTGCATAGCAAAACAGAAAAAGTGAAGTCCTACCAAAGAACTAGGCTCACCATCAAGGGACCTGTGAAGCTCCCCCTCTCAAATCCTGTCAACACGATGTGCCCCATGTGGGAAGTTTTTGCTGGAAATGTATCACTCATGCAGACTACCATCTCCCTTCAAGAGGCAACCACTCACTCAGGAAAAATGAACTTGACATTCATTCCTAATTAAGTGACAACTCGACTGTTCCGAACCTCTTAAAACTACATCCATAAGCGGTAGCTCCAGCTATCCCGGACCCCTAAAGACTTCATCAATGTGTAAGTCATATAAGAATACGCCATCCATGTTAACCCATAGTATAAAACCATAAAAGAGATGGCTTTTCGCCATCCATGACATCTCATAGTTTAAACCAATAAGAGGTGGTTATGCGCCATCCATGTCATCTCCTCATGTAAGCTCTATAAGATTTGGCTCTGTGCCATCCATGGAATCTCCTAGTGTAAGCCAATAAGAGGCAGTTATGTGTTAACCATATCATCTATAATGATAAATTTCTATAAGAGGTAGCTACACACTATCTATGGCGTCTTATATGGTTAAGTCATATAAGAGGTAGCTATGCACTATCCATAGCAACTCTAGGACTAAGTCCCATAAGAGGTAGCTTCGTGTTATCCATGGCATTCACTTATTTAAGTCCCATAGATAAGTTATGTTTTCCATTTGGCACACGAAGTCCCATAGAGAAGTTTTGTGCTCTATTGGGCATAAATCCTATAGAGAACTTCGTGCTCCATTAGGCAAACAAGTCCCATACAGAAGCTTTGCGCTCAGTTTGGCATACAAAATCCTATAAATAGACCTCACGCCCTGCCAGGCAAACAAAGTCCTATAGAGAAGTTCTATGCTCTGTTAGGCAAATAAAGTCCCATAAGCGAAAAGCTTTGCGTTGCCCCGAGCCACCAAGCTAATACCTTCTGATAAGAGGTAGTCGTGCACTGTCCAAGATAAACTACAAATCCTACAAGCGGAAAGCTTCGCTCTGCCTCAGGCCACTAGGCCAACGTCTTCCTCTAAGAGGCAGTTAAGTGATGTCCAAGGTAAATTTCTAAGTCTCGTAAGTGGAAAGCTTTGTGCTGCCCCGACCCACCAAGCCAATTCCTTCATGTACGAGATAGTTACGCTTTGCCCAATATAAGTTCCTAAGTCCCGAACCTTCCTTCCCCCGCTTGCTTGACTGCCTTCAAACTGAAAAAAATTGCGCACTCGCGACTGGTGCTCGTACTCGACTGTCACCCTCTCGCAGCCAAGAGACCTAACTCCTGCACTACTCTATTCTCCTTCAGTCCTGGAGTTGGGGTGTCTATGATGAAGGGTAAAATCGTATTTTTGCTTCTAAAAATTTAATTGTCTATTTAATTCTCTTTAATTAATTTTTAGCTCATAAAAATTATCATATGTGCCAAGTCAATAAATATAGCCTGCGAGACTCGACTCATTGCATCAAAGTCTATGAGGCCCAACTCATTACACCAAACCCATGTGGCCCACATTCTTAGGTATAAATAGCCTCCCTCCCCATTATTATTCTTTAAGCACAATTCACCGCTAAATTTTCTTAACGCTCTGGATTTTTCTCCTACACCATGTGTGTTGTACGCCAGTTCTATACATGTAGATTGGGCATTAGACCGGAGACATATACTTTAGCTCAGAATACCTTGACTTGGAGTGAGCTGCACAATTTTTAGTAGCATCAACTACATACATAATTTTTTTTTATTATGTCTAACAATGACCAGTATTTAAACTATATAATATAAATTTATGAATCTTATATCTTAAATACCATATTATATAATTCATGAATAGGGCAGTCCTATCTAATTCTATCAACAAAAGCAAACATATAATAGTCCAATAAATTTACCAATGTGGGACAAATACAACTTATAACATATATGCCACCTTTATAGTCGCTTGTATTAATTGACAGTTCACTCAATTGCCAACACAAAAGTGGGGTGGGGGATTGGAATATTGGATTGACTGATTCATTGTGATCATAAACCAGTTTCTACATGAGATTATTAGAAGAAAAGTTCATTGGATAAAATATTCCTTATTTTCTTTGTTTTAGCGCGTGGGAGTTTCATTTGCCAAATTTTCTCATTTCACTCGGAAACTCCCCTTTTTGGCCCCTCTATATAATACCACTTTCTTTAGTAGTTTTCCATATATAGTGAACCAAAACTTCAATTCCAAAAAAGCTAATCCAAAAATAGAAAAAGAGGAAATATGGAAGAAATGCCACCAGGGTTTCGTTTTTACCCCACAGAAGAAGAACTAATTTCTTTCTACCTCCACAACAAGCTCGAAGAAAATAATAACAACATAAATCGTGTTATCCCACTCATCGACATTTATCAGCTTGATCCATGGCATCTTCCAAGTACGACTACCAACTTAATTTCAAATCTTCTTCTATCTTACTTTTTCATTGTTGCTGTTCAGGGTTAATTACAAAAAAATACCCTTGAAGTTCGGTCAAATTAAAAAAAAATATATCTTTCAAAATTTCAATTATCCTTTCGTATTTATTTCTATTTTACAAATTGCTCTCTCGGTGAAAAGGTATTGTAATTTTGGTAGATAAGCAAATAATTTTATGATTAGAATAATTGTGATGCATGTTTTTTTGTAATTTACCCACATTTTATATCAAACATTGTAAATATTGCACATCTAGGAAAAGCAATTTTGCACCAATTTATTTCATATCCTCTATCGTACTATCTGTACTCTTCAAAATATTGAACATAATTTGAAAAGATAGTAGAGTCAATCTAAAGGGTAGTCACCGAAGACGACGGTTTAGGTGCCCTAACTATATTATAAAAGTATTTATATAGGCATATGTACTTTATTAAGTTGTTTTCATAGTGGTCCCAAAAAAAAAAATTAATGGCCTTTTGCTTTGAAAATTCTGCTGAAAAAATTAATCTATCTTCTAAAATCCAAATAAATGAAAGGATGTTATTTCTACTCAAGAACAAAATCTATTTTCAGGGGCTCTTTTTCTTAATTCTTAGCCCCAAAAAATCAGATGCGTTTTTTTACAGCACTTTCCAAATATTGCATTTTTAATTTGCACTAATGGGTTTGTTTGCTGTGGCTGTGTTTTATTATGAAACGCAGAGCATTGTGGAGAGCTTTGCCATGGGGACACAGAGCAATGGTTCTTCTTCGTACCGAGACAGGAAAGGGAGGTACGAGGAGGGCGACCTAGTCGAACCACGGACGCCGGCTACTGGAAAGCCACCGGCTCACCGAGTTACGTTTACTCGTCGGAAAATAAGGTGGTCGGAGTCAAGAAAAGCATGGTTTTTTACAAGGGGAAAGCTCCTACGGGAAGGAAAACCAAGTGGAAGATGAATGAGTATAGAGCCATTAAACAAGATTTGCACACTTCTATTCCCATGGTACTAACTACTAAACACAAAAACTATCTTTTTTATCTCTCACACACATTAAAAAAAAGAGCAAATATAGCAAATTACCCACTTGGAATAGGTGCAAGAGTTTTTTGACATGTAGGATAAAAAACATAGTTTTCTACCTACTTTTGTAGTTCTTTTACTCAAATACCCTTAAATTTTAAATTCAAAAGTAGATGGGACCCAATCTCTTTATTTTTCCTATCTCTACTCACTTTTTGTATTTTATAAAAAATCTGATTTTTTTTCGAAAGGCTTCAATAATTTTCATTTTTTAATCCACTTTTCATGGTGTTCAACAATTTTTGAGACTTTTAAATAAATTTCCATATTTTAGATAATGGCAAATGTTTAAAAAAGTTTATTTATTTTTAATTTTCATTTTTAAAATAAATTATAATCTTTAATATTGATTTTAAAATAATTATAGATTTTTTCGATTCTTTTTTATTTTAAAATAAATTATAGATTTTAATATTTAGATTTTAAAATGATTTTGTGGATTTTTGTGAGTTTTTTAATAAATTACAAATATTTTTAAATTTTATTGAAACAATTTTCAAAATTAATAGACAATTTTTTAGAATATGTACATATACATAAAAAAAAGCACGATATATCGTCGCCTCGGTTAAAAATTAGGCGCGATATATCGTGCCTCGATCAAAATTAGGCGCGACGATATATCGTCTTGTGCCAAATATAGGACGATATCGCCTCGATCAATTAAATTTAGGCACGATATCGCGCTCAATTAAATTTGGAAACGACGATATCGCCTCAATTATCGTGCCTATTTTAAGCTGGAGGCACGATATCGTCTCTATATTGGCACGATATTTGGTACCTTGTTAAAAGCAAAAGTTAAATCAAAAAGTTAAAGCAAAAGTTAAAGTAAAAAGTTAAAGAAAAAGTTAGAATGGGAATATGTATATGTATAAGCACAAGCGTTTATTTATCGTGCCTCATTTTTCCAATTTTAAATGAGGCGCGATATCGTGTCTAATATTAAATGAGGCGCGATATCGTGTCTAATATTAAATGAGGCACGCGATATCGTGTCTAATATTAAATGAGGCGCGATATGTATCGACACGATATAAAGCGCGACGATATCGTGATATACATGATATTTACACGATTTTGGGCACGATATGTATATGTTTATGTACATGGGGTTGACCACGATATGGGCACGATATAGGCACGATATGTTTATACGATTTTATACATAGGTGTGTGGCTTTGGAGGAAAGTGTCATACGATTTTCAAAGGCTTAAAACATTAATTGCACCAGTCTCAAAATTCAAAATCTTCAAATTAAAGGGGGGGCATTTACGCCGAATTGGGTAAAAAGAGTTTTTTCTTATGTCTACATGGATAGAAAACAATATTCACTATCCATAGTGGGTACTTTAAAAATTCCCCCTAAAAAAAAGGACAATTGCAAAAAAAAAAAAAAAAAAAAAGAGGTTTGGGTCCTTTGGACTAATTACAAAAAACCTAGAGGTTCTTGAAAATCACGAAACTCCACCTTAAGTTTAATTTTATCTTAAATTTAAGGAATAGCGGTAATAATTTTATAAATGTCAAGAGAATTTGTGAAACATTTTTTTCTTATCAAGGTGGAAAATGTAAGATGTAGTTAAAACTCAACTGGTTTTTTTTTTGTTGGAATTATCCTTAAAAGATGATAATTACAAAAAATACCCTTGAAAAGTTCAATCTGATTATGGAAACCCAACATTCTTTCAAAATTACAATATAATCCATTGATATTTATTTTTATTTAACAAATTGCGTCTATATATATAAGTTATTTGTTAAGCAGCACACCTTAATGGGGTGTTAATAATATCCTAATAAGAAGGTTTTGTAATTTTGAAAGATAACTAGATTTTTTTATAATTAGCTTATAAACTTCAGATTAATTTTTGTAACTATATCCCCAAAAAAAAATAAAAAGCAACACCCCCCCCATTGCAAGATCTTGAACGATGTAATACAGTTGCATATGATGTATTGTATATCGAATAGTATGAAAAAATATTTTATTTCTTTAACGAAATGAGATAACCTTATGGCAAAATAAGATTTTTAGTCCTGTAAGTTGGACCTTTTTGAGAATTAGTCCTCTAAATTGTCACATTCTATTTTAGTCCTTTAACTTTCAAATTGAGAATTAGTACCCCCACTTCATATTTTTTTACAGGATCAAAAGTAAAATAATTAAATTTCAATGTTTGAAAATTAATTAAATATAAAAACAACGAAAAATTAAATTAATTTAATTAATAAACAAATTAAATAAATAGAAATCTCTAAAACAATTAACGAATGTTAGAAAAATTAAAATACTTACATCAAATTAGTACATTAAGAATAATTTGTCATATTTATGTAATTAAACTTTGGTGAGTAGAATTATCTCCAAGAAATGGATCTGGACTAGTGTACAAGATGCATTTATTTCAGAAGGTTTAAAAATTAATGCCTGAAATGTTTTTAAAAAATTAATTAAATGAAAAAATGATTAGTTATTTTTTTAAAAAGTTAACTGTTAATTAAAATTATTCATTTTTAAAAATAAAATTTAATTAAAAATAAACTTTTAATAAATTAATTAAATTTAACAATTGTTGAGTTATATGATTAAAATCCCCTCAAAAAAAAGTCATAGGACTAAATTTCTGAAATTTGTTAAGTTATAGCCTATAGGACCAAAAGTAAAATTGCTAAGTTAAAGGACTTAATATCTAGAAATTTGAAAGTTAAAGGACTAAACCATAAATGTGACAACTTAGAGGACTAATTCTCAAAAAGGTCCAACTTACAGGACTAAGAATCATATTTTCCCTAACCTTATTATTAAATTAATGACAATCTTGAACTTAATGAGAACTAATTAAGGATGTTTTTATAATGGTGATTTAATTTGCAGTTGAGGCATGAGGTGAGCCTATGTAGAGTTTACGTCGTATCGGGGAGTTTTCGGGCATTTGATCGACGTCCTATTCATCATGTAGCAGAAACTTCTTCCTCCATGGAAGTTAAGATTACTCAAGAATGAAAAAAAATTGGGATTTGTAGCTTGAATGGAGAAAGAAAAAAGTTGTATTTTTTATTTTTTATTTTTTATCTTTTTGCGTATTGTAAGAAGGATATTGAGTTATTTTTTTATTCATTAAGGGCTTGTTTGCCTTTGTTGTTGGAGTTTTGATAAAAAAAAAAATTGTTAGGATTGCACTGTTCATGTATATATACATATATATATAATCTTGTGTAATTTTATGTTTTTTTAATTTTATAGGATTGTTTAATATTATGTTTGGGATTTGGTATTGGGTTGTTTACTTCTTAAGATTTTTATGTATGCATTTGTTTGATATTGATGATTACGTGGATATCATTGTGTATATACTAAATTATCCCTAAATTTTATAATAAAAAAATTACTGCCCATTTTTTGTAGCCATATGATTTGGAGGACAATAGAGACAATTGCTTAGGTTGGAACTGTTGTGATTAGATAATAACACCCTTAAATGGTGAGATTACTAATGGATAGATGATTAATTCATGGGCTGAATGCAATTTCACGGGTTGTAAACCTAATTTCCAAACACATGAAAACGGGTTGACAAGTGTTTATAAGCCAATTAAACGTGCGCTAAGAGATAAATGGGACTTATAATTAACCAGGACCAGAGTTTCATTTCTTTTTCATGTTCCACTTTCTTTTCTACTTAACTGAATATATAACATGTATCATTAAAATAAATATGGATTGTTGATTGCTTTAATATATATATCTACACCATTCATAACCTATTTAATATTATTTCGAAAATATTAATTACAAATAATTTGTAGACAAAGTTAAAAAGGTTGGTAACTTGTAATAGTTTTATTCTGAGGTAAAAAAAAATTATCTTATTTAATTTCTAAAACTTATCTCAACATGTTTCATATGATGCTTTTACATATCATATAAATATTAAACATATAATAATGACACTATTTTATACAAATGATATTTCACTTGATGCAGTAAAACACCAGCACAACACATAAGGAAATAAAAGATCTAAAATGCACTTACTATATACTGTGTATTTTAAAGCCAATAAGATTAATTTGTGCAAAGGTTCAGATACATATGATGTTCTTTGAATTCATGAATTGCACTCAAATAGACAAATATATAATAATGTTTTTTATTTTTTTGGAAAGTATACCATCGTGCTTGACTATTCGGGAACATTTAGGTCAATATTTGGAATAAATAGTTAAATAATATTTTGCTAACTAAAAAGATTGATGGAACATTTGTTTTATATAGCTAGTTAAACGTAGGCCAAGAAATTAAATCCATGTTGTCCAAACCTGTCTAGTACAGTAGTACTGCAGTCATTATCAAGACTTGGTCCTCTAGGTCAATTAATAATATATTCTAAAGTTATTTTATTTGTTATGTCCATTGTTAATTTATATAAATACACTTTTTAACTTGGCTTGAAAACTAATGATACCAATATGCATTATTGTTTTAACTGGGAGTTTACTTTTAAATAACTATCATTTTAAAAAATAGGATATCATTTAAAAGGACCAATATTGAAATGGAAACGTTTGATAATATAAGTTATATTTCTTCCTATTATTTTATGGAAAAAAATGGGACTTATCTTAGCTGTACCCCATAAGTGCTGTAGTAAGTCGCCCATCCATAAAGCACACGCGGGGGCCATAAGTCCAGATTATGACATGTTTATGGTCTTTTTCATTGATCTTTTTCTTTTTTCCCTTCTATATACAAAAACTATTTGATTTAGGTTTTGTTTTATTTATTGAAAATGTATTATTATTTCAATTCAAAAATTTTTCTTTGCTTATTTTTTTTTAAAATATTTATTTAATAAAATAACTTATTTCAAATCACAATCACACATTATAATTTCTTAAACTTTATTTCAAGTTTTAGACCATATTCAAAAAATCCACGTCCCACAAATAAGGTTAAAAATGGTAAAACTCGACGCCCCATATTTAGTCAATTTAGTGAAAATGGTGAAAATGTTCAAGCCAATGGCAACATAAAGTCAACTAATATCTTCCAATATCAAATTTAGAAAAAATAGAAAATACAACTGATGCCACTTCAAAGTTCAATATACTTCATGACAATGTCTTGTCCTCACTGTATTTTGAAAACTCTCTTAAAACTAGTGTCTTTTGAGAATTCCATCCTAATTTGTTTTGCAAGTGTACTCTCCTCTTCATTTAAATTCATAAAAAGCTTTTATTGATTAATAATGACAATACTTCTTATCATCGACTATGACGTGACCTAAATAAAATTTGTTGCAAGTCCTGATATAGATCAGGTTAAAATTACCCTTATACCCTCGTGAATAAGCTAAAAGGCTAAAATGCACAAAGATTCGTGTGTTTTATATCCGGGCCACGACATGACCTGAAGTCACGAGTTAGGTCGCCCCACGACCTGACACCGTTGTTCTGCACTACGAAGGACCTAGGTGATCTCGACACATGGAGCTAGGTCGTACGGCCTACTGAAGTCCAACCTATAAATACAACACAATTTTCCTTGCTATATGTATCTTATTTATTATTGCTCACCTCGTTTTTCAGTTTCTAATGACCTTACAACATATATTTAACTTTAGCATCGGAGGGCCTTAGTTGGGGGTCCAACTGGCTAGCCTAACGTTCTTTCTTTTACAGGTCCTCAAACTAAGTACCTAAGATCGTGGCGTGGTGATCCGAAAGTATGTAGACCATATTTTGAGTACTCTGATTAGATTTAACATTTATTAAAAGAATTGGTCATGAGCTAACTGTTAGGAACTTTATTGTATAAATTTTGATAATGCGCAGAAAATTTTATATTAGGAAGTTGGCACCCAATTTTTAATGTAATTTTCACTTTGTAATATATAGATGAAAGCTGAATGAAAAGGCAGCCAAGTAGAATTACAGAAGACTTGCTGAAGAAATCATCTAGAGACTGGCAGTTGAGTGGTGAGAAGAACCAACTGACTTACAGCTGAATCAACAATCAGAAGACTCTCAACCAAGTGCGACAACCAAGTCTTTCAGAAGATTGACAATAGAGTCCATCAGAAGAATACATCAGAAAACTCAAGCTGAAGTCAAAGGTGGTAAAACAGTTGAAGGACTAAGTTATCTGAAGAAGTCCGTTGCACCAAGTCCAAAGTAGTTACTTATTTTAGTAACAAGGACATGTCAGAAACCTTAAAGTACTCAAGCTAAAAGGATGCAAATGAATGAACAAATGGGAAACATGCAGGCGCTAACAACTTTTCAAAAGAGCTACAGAAAGCTGAGGACGGGTCAACATCTAAAGCTGCAAAACAAGACAAGCCAACGAACACAAAGTAGAGTTGAATTTTTGTATCTCTTCAACGAACATAATTCAAACTCAAGAACATTTTTGAGAAAGAAATTCAAATATACTCTCTCACAAGCTTAATTGAAAATCCTCAAGCATATTCGAAGACACTTCATCCAACACATTCAGTGAAAGATTGAAGTTGTTCACCAGTTGAAGAGGAAACTGTTAACCCACAGAAGAAGAACTAATACCACTTTCTTTAATTAGTAGTTTTCCATATATAGGTGAACCAAAACTTCAAATCCAAAAAAGCTAACCAAAAAAAAGAAAAAGAGAAAATATGGAAACAATGTCATCAGGGTTTCGCTTTTATCCCACAGAAGAACTAATTTCTTTCTACCTCCACAACAAGCTTGAAGAAAATAATACCAACATAAATCATGTTATCCCACTCATCGACATTTATCAGCTCGATCCATGACATCTCCCAAGTACGACTACCGACTAATTTTCAAATTTCCTATCACACTTTTTCATTGTCGCCATTTAGGGTTAATTACAGAAAATATCCTTGAAATTTAGTCAAATTACCAAAAAATAATATTTCAAAATTATAAATACCCCTTTTTGTAATTGTATCTATTTTGCAAATTGCATCCCTTATTTGTTTCTATTTTACAAATTGCAGTCTGAATAAGGGGGTACAATTTGTATAATAGAAACAAATATGAAAGGGGTATTTATAATGTTAAACTTACTCGCTCGCAATTATTGTCAAACTTTTTAAATATTGCACATCTAGGAAAACCAATTGTGCACTAATCTATTTCAAATCCTCTATCGTACTATTAATTAAACTCTTCAAAATATTGAACATCTTTTGAAAAGATAGCAGGGACAACTCAGAGGTATATACCGAGGGTGACGGTCTAGAGCCCCTGATTTTATTAAGTTGTTTTTATAGGGACCCAAAAAATACCAAAAGATATTGAATATCATCAAATATCACTTGCGTTTTTCTATAGCACTTACCGAATATGCATTATTGCACTAATTGGGTTTTTTTTTTGTGGCTGTGTTTTATTATCAAATGCAGAACATTGTGGAGAGCTTTGCCATGGGGACACATACACTACTACACAAAACAGATTTAACAACGGGTGTTTACATCGGTCACTCAATGAACCGCTGTTAAAAAAAACTCGGTGGCATGATTGTAAATTAAATAAGAAAATTACAGCCGTTCTATTAAGTGACCGATGTAAGACTGTTAATTATTAACATCCTACATCGGTTATACCCTGAACCGATATAGAATTACGATATTTCACAGTGGCTGAGATGACAACAGATGTAAAACAATTCTTTATCTTTCGTCTCTCCCTCTCCTCCCACTCTTTGTCTCCTCTCCCAGTTCGCGCCTTTGGAACCACCCCACCACCTAATTGTTGTTGTATTGGTGTATATATATTTTGGTTAATTGTTGTAGTATTATTGTTGCTCTAGAAGGGCATATCGTTTTATAATTAATTTGTACAGGTTGTTGGTTGTGTATTATTGCAAAAATAAAAAAAATGACATCAGTTTCTATCCACAACCGATGTATAATATCTCATTTGACATCACTTGTCTGAAACAATCGATGTGAAATATTTCATTCTACATCGGCTGTTTCAAATAAGAGATGTAACAATTGTTATATATATCGGTCTTTTACATCGGTTAACAGAACAACCGCTGTAGAATTAATTTTCTACATCGATTCAAACACCGATGTAGAAAAGTTTCATTTTCAACATTGCTTCATTCAACATTGGTTGTAAAACCGATGTTGAATATTCCAGAATTGATGTAAAAAACATCATTTGTAGTAGTGGAGCAATGGTTCTTCTTCGTGCTGAGACAGGAAAGGGAGGTACGAGGGGGATGGCCATGTCGTACCACTTGCGCCGGCTACTAGAAGGCCACCGGCTCACCGAGTTACGTTTACTCGTCAGATAATAAGGTGGTCGGGGTAAAAAAAACATGATTTTTTACAAAGGGAAAGCTCCTACAGGAATAAAAACTAAGTGGAAAATGAATTGAGTATAGAATCATCAAAGAAGATTTGCACATTTCTATTCCCATGGTGCTTAAAACAAAAGTCTCTCTCTCTCTCTCTCTCTCTCTCTCTCTCTCTCTCTCTCTCTCACACACACACACACACACACACGAAAATTGGTTAATGACCAAAATTATTGTGAGATTTAACTTAACTGCCAAAAAAATGGATTTATTTTTTAAAATTACAAATATCCACTTTATATTTATTTTTATCTTACATTGCACCCTCAATGCAATCTCATATGACGTCATCAACCCTATTTACTAAAAGAGAAAAATAAAGTTGACACATGTCATCACCTCATTAATTTTGACATTTGTCATCTCCTCATTCTCCCTATTCCACATGTCTATTTTATAATTATTCATGTGGCAATCCTATGTACAAATTAAAGGTGAATTGATTTTTGAATTTTTGAATTTAAAAGATTGCAAATTTAAAAGATATAACAACTTTAAGAGATAAGAAGTAGTCTAAATAATAGAATTTATCTACGCTATCATTCAAAACTATTTCAAAAATATATTTGGTTTATATGCACCTTTAAATTTCCGATTTATGCTAACTCCAACATACATTTCAAATTACTCTTATTAAATCCAGGTTTGACCCACTAATCAATTATATTCACATTAAATAAATAATTCAAACCAAATTATAATCACCTTAAATAAGCTCATCATAGTTTTAAATGAACATATCCCAATAATTAAAATTAAAATATACCAATTTATTCAATTATCATCTGAGGCCGGATAGTGATTATACTACAGGATCCTATTAAATTATCATTAATTTTCTCAACAAATTCGTGAAACACATCAAGAATGTAACAACCAATAGAATTGGGGTTTGTCATACATTTAAAATTTCGCGGGCCATCGCTGTGTGGAAGAAGTTCACTGGCCCCTGCCATTCAAGCCAAGCCATTACCCTCGAGCGTCAAGCCTCCCGGAGTATGATGAAACCTGTTGGGAAAATTTATGTTTAGATTTTGATGATACCATGTAAAACTTAGATTAGGAAGTTGGCACCACATTTTCTATGTAATTCAACTTGTAATAGATAGGGTTGCATAAGTTGAGTTGAAGTCAGCTAAGTTGAAGATTACAAGACTCGACTGAAGATCGAAGAGAAGACCCAACTGTGTGTCAACTGTGTGAATCAAGTGAAGACTCAGTCAAGTGACAGAAAAGCTATCTCAGTCAGTTGACTGACAGCTAAGTCATTCCAAAATGATTGGAATCGAATGTCAAAGAGGTATACATCAGACAACACTTGAAGAAAGCTGAAAGAGATACGTTGTCAAGACAAGTCAATGTTTTGCTGGAAATAGGCATGTGTCAGACTGCCAACAATAAAGTTGTTTTGCTGAAAGAGTGCCAAAAGTAGGGAACCAATGAGATGTACCTAAAAACCTGCAGAGATTAAGGAAAGGCTGCAGAGCATTTAATTCATGGTACGACCTACATCAATGTTGCAAGATAAGACAAGCCAACAACCTATGAGTGTGATTTGAAATTTATGTCTATCTCTTCAACGGACATAATTTCAAATGTGCACTATAAAAAGTTGAGGAAGCAAGTGAGAGAAGTTTACGAATTTCACAGACTATCAAGCATACAAGCAATCAAGCAATAACCTGCAAATTTCTCTCAAGATTTTCAAAGAAATCCGCAAGCCTAACTTTGAAGGAATTCAATCCAACAGACTCAGTGTAGGAAAGATTACTTCATCAGTTGAAGAGGAAAATTATTTTCAAGAACAAAAGGGTCTTCTCTCTAATGTTGAAGGAGAAGTAGTGAGGTTCCAGTTCGAACCGGTGCTTTGAACCTGTTGGAGGGCTAAGTGATCAAGTCCAAGGGTTTCAAGGAGGCTG
Organism: Rehmannia glutinosa; assembly: GCA_016081115.2. Classification (NCBI taxonomy): domain Eukaryota; kingdom Viridiplantae; phylum Streptophyta; class Magnoliopsida; order Lamiales; family Orobanchaceae; genus Rehmannia; species Rehmannia glutinosa. Next base: position 567,090 of record JABTTQ020003122.1, read on the forward strand.
AAGTAACATGACAGCTGTCTTGTGAAGAAGGTTTGAGTCCCGGGAGTGAGCGACAAAGTTTGTGTGATCAAAGTTGTCTCGGACTGATAACTACTTTGTAACCGAGCTTAAATTATTTAGTGGATTCCTCCTGGAGTTAGAGAAGAGTGGACTAGAGGAATTACCCCATCCTCGAACCACTATAAAATCTTCTTGTGTCTTATTTACTTTACAACGTATTTATTTCTTACATTTATTCTATATCTGCTGTTAAGTTAAACTTGTTAAAGTCTGCTGACAATAACCATTGCTAAAACAAGTGTTGAAAAATGTGTTTAAAAACATAAGGGTGAAGAGTCTTCCGCTGACAAAACCAAATCAACTGTAATTCTAAGTGTTAGCTGAAAGCAGCAAAGTTATACTATCAACAACTCAGTCGAGTCTGTTGAGTGGGTAACTTTGATGTGTAAGCCAACCTAGTTGTCCTTCAAGGACTTAGCTGATTTGTGTTAACTCTGAAAATATTTTAAAAGGACTAGAATCTAGAAATTGGTAAGGTTTATTCAACCCCCTCTCTAAACCTTACACATCACCCCTGTGACCTACAAGTGGTATCAGAGCGGTTAGTTCATTGAGCCTTCCGCACTGATTACTGAACTAGATCTCATTGTTTTTCAAAGAATCAACACTTGAGTTTTTAAAAGCTTTTTATTTCAAAAGCAAAGTTATTATCATGGGAGCAAATCTTACTCGCATTCCAATGTTCACTGTTAAAGAATTTGATGATTGAAAAATTCGTATACAGGCTCATCTATCAGCCCTTCATGATGAAATGTGGCTAGTGATTGAAGATGGGCCACCACAAATCCTAATGGTCAACACTGCTTGAGAAGGGCAGCTCCTGCTGAAGGAGAGAATGTTGTACCAGCAGAGCCCAGACCTGCTATGGTGGAAAAACCTCGTTGTGAATGGACCAACGATGATCGAAAGAGATACAACCTTGACAATAAAGCTAAGGATATACTTTATAAAACTCTTGATAAGGCAATGTTTAATAAAGTTAAATCTTGTAAAACAGCCAAAGAGATTTGGGAAAAACTTACTTTGATTTGTGAAGGGTCTGATCAAATCAAAGAAAATAAATTAACTGTTGCAGTCCAAAAGTTTGAAAATTTTAAAACGATTGCAGGTGAAAGTCTGGATCAGCTAGATGCCAGATTCACAGATATCACTAATGTGCTTTCAGCTCTAGGGAAGGAATATACACAAAAGTAGATGTGTATGAAGATCCTAAGGTCCCTCCCAGCTGAGTGGGAAATGAAGGTCATGGCCTTGAGACATTCCATGTATCTCACCAAGACATCAAACCATGAGTTGTTATCTGATCTAATGGCCTATGAATTTGAGCTAAGAAGAAAAGAACAAGAAGAGATAGATGTACCCAAGACAGATGCAGTCATTGCTGGTGAATCAAAGAGAGCTGAATCCAAGGAAACCATCGAACAAGAGGAGATTGCCCTAATGCTAAAAAGATTCAACAAGTTCTTCAATAAGAACTACAAGAGAAATATGGGTAAATCATGTAGAAGATACTCAACACCCTCCAAACAAAGGGAGGACAAACCACCCAAGAGAGCTGAACATCAAAGAACTGAGTATCAGAGAGCTGATAATCAGACCACCCCTTTTGAAAGCTTGAGAGTATTTTCAGGTTTGCTTGCTTGAATGCTTGTAATTCGTGGAAACTTGGTAACCTTCTCTCACTTGTTTCCTTAGCCTTTTATAGTGAGGATTCGAAAATATGTCCATTGAAGAGATAAACATATATTTCAAATCCCACTCGTAGGTTGTTGGCATGTCTTGTCCTTGCAGCATTAATGAGGATCGTACCATGTTTTTAATGCTCTGCAGCCTTTCCTTGGTCTCTGCAGGTTTCCACGTATATCCTATTGGTTCCTTACTTTTTGCACTCTTTCGGCAAAACAGCTTTATTGCTGGCAGCTGTTCGCCTTATTTTTTTAGCTTCACCGCAAGTGTACGGTGCAGTTTATAGAATAGGGTTAACAAGGTCGAATCCACAGGGACTAATAAATTAATGTACTAAGTACTGGATTATAATAGCCTTATTTTTATCTAGACGATCGAAAGTGAGTGATTTGGTTTTATAAACTAAAGCAGAAATTTCTCCTAAAAGAAACAAAGCAGAGAGTGATTGAAAGATCAAGATGATGAATGGATTTCCTGGGTTATGATTTCAGTTAATATCTCCTTTTATTATCAGATTAATCAAACCAAAGTTAAACGTATTCTTCCCTATAGACCGATCACAAAAGTAATTTACCCTCTCTCTCGAGATGTATGTGAAAGCGTTGATTGGAATATCTATGCTAGCATCTCTACTCAACATGAGATATCCAACTCCCAAAAGATCAATAGATTAGAAAGCCTCACGAATATTCACAGACTTCTCAGTCATGCAAGATATTCATGTCAAGTACTCATAGATCTAGTATTGAAACTCATCGGTTAGAATTATGAATCAATACATCAAACAAGTTAAACCAAACGCTTTTTGATAAAACAAGAATTAAAGCAAAGTACTTGAATAGGGTTGGAAAACATTAACTTCAATTGTCATTAATCATCAAATAAAGGTATCCATTAACCTACTCCCAAACCCAGGAATCACAAGAAGTTTAGCTAGACATAGAAAACAAATAATTCATAGACAAATTATCCATGTTCATGTCTATTAATTGAATGATAAAAATACTATGGAGTGAGTGAACTCGGGGATGATGACGATCTCTCGATCTATCTTCAATCTTCGAAGGTGTGGTTGCGGTCTTGATCGATCTCTCCAAATCTCCGGTGGAAGATTGCTCTTTTCTCTACTTTCTAGGGCAAAAATCAGCGTATCTCTATTTGTGGCCGCCTCGTCTCTATTTGTACTCCATTTGGGTCGAAACCTAGTTGAACACGAGTCAGACTCTGTTTTTCCTGCAGAGGCGCACGGGCCGTGCGCTAGGGCACGCCCAGCCCGTGCTGGGTGCCGCAGGATTTGTCCAAACCACTGAAGGGAGCATGGGCCGTGTTATATAGCACGACCAGCCCGTGCTGGTAGTCGAACATTGAGACTTGAGTTTGGGTTGAGCACGGGCTGTGCTAGGGTAGCACGCCCTGCCCGTGCTCACCTGTAGCAACTAGTACCCGACCGTTTTCTTCCGTTTTTCGCCTGGTTCGTCTGACTTCTTCTTGATTCGACTCCAAACTTTGTCCTTCACACCAAGTATTGGCGCTTCTTTATTGCAATGCTCCGAATTGTTGCCAAAATGCTACAATTATCAATAAATTCCTACAAAACGAGCAAAGCGTAATCCTTTTCCACAAAACAGGAATAAAACCATATTTACTCATGTAATGCATGCATATCAACACATTCTAGCCAAAATTAAGCCCAAAATACATGCAAAATACATGCCAATCAAACCCCCAAACTTAAAATGTTGACAGTCCCGGTCAACACTTTGTAAACAAGACAACACAAATGGGGTAAATAGGAGCAACTCAAGAACACCGCATCACAATTCATGTCGTTTATCCATAGACATCAAGCACAAACCAACCAAGTTTCAAATATCTAACACGGAGCACAAGTCTATCAAAATCATGGCAAATACTTCAAATTACGCCTCTCATGGATAAAGTGTATACTCTACTCACTAGGATAATAAGGGACGTGTATTCGCTCAAGTCATATCAATGTTGAAGAATTACCATATGCTTGCAAATCGTCTCACATCTCCGCCACTCGATTGTATGCAATTCACAAATCAGAAAGGACTTTGCTTATGGTTGTAATGAAGGCTCTTTGATTAAGGTAGGGAAATATGGATAAAGTGACTCAAACTCAAGCGTATGGATTGGTAAGCACATTGTTTTTCTCAAACACTTATTCTTATTCAAATCAACTATGCACCCCAATCACCTTTTCCTAACACATATCTATTTCTCCCTTCTTTTTCATACAATTCATTTTCCTTCGCCTTACATCAAAATTTCCAGCCTACATATTACTTACGGCCGACTCACTTTTTTTCAGTCGTTTTTTTAGAGTTTTTTTTACTCTTTCGTGAGTATCCTCCCTTTTCCTCCTTTTCTTCTTTTATTCCCAATCACCCAACATATGTAAGTCCAAGCGGCTACGATAATCTAGGGGGGGTGAATAGATTATCTCCATCTTTTCGATTTCGCCCTCTTTTTTGAACCAAATGCTCAAACACAATAATAAAGGTGCGGAATATAAACAGCACACGTCGATTTATAGAGGTTCAACCCACCTAGGGCCTAATCCTCTACCACCCCAGTATATCTGGGATGGATTTGAAAAAGAAAAAAGATTTTATTAATTTACCAAAAATTAATACAACACCAACTTACAACAACACCTTGAAGAGCACCACACTCTTCTTCAACACCACCTTTGAGATTACCACAATCTCACTTGAAGATTACCACAATCTCCAACGGCACCTTGTGAAGATTACCACAATATTCAACCTTGAAGAATACCAAATTCTTCACACCTCAATAAGAAGATTACCACAATCTTCTCACACCTAACACCTAGATCACCCATGTGTGTTCTTACCACAAGAACACTCACAAGGATATGTCGTGTTGAATGATTACCCAAAAATCAAGATTACAACTCAATAATGAATATTACAATTTGAGTGCAAAGTGTAATCAAGAATAGCCTAGACCTCAAGGATGTGAAAGTGAATAGCTAGGCAAATCATTAAAAGCGTTGTCCAATTTTGTCGAAAATAAACTAGAAGAAATACTCCGGAAAATATTAAAACCATTTTAAATTATTTAGGAGTATTTGGACAACCTTTAAAAACATTGTTTTGGTGTAAAAACAAAATCATCAAAATCATGATAAAACCATTTATCAAACAATCTCTCCCTTTTTGATGATTACAAACCAAAATAATTTGACAAGCCCGATTTTGAAAACAAAACAATTTTGAGAGGCGATTTTGAAAACAAAACAAGTTTTCTGGTCAAAAATAAATATCCGTTGAGAGCGACAACATTCCACGCAATATAAACACAAGGATGGGAGTAGAGATATTCAAACACATATAGCAAATGCTCCCCCTATCAATATGCACAACAAGAGTAATATAGAAGCAACTTCAATATAACTTAAAATCTCAGCTTTTCGATATTGAGCTTAAGTATCGAAAACTTAAAAGCTCCCCCTGTCAAAGAGACATCATTAGAACCGTATATAAGTCCATACTACAACCAATGGACCATGATTCATACATAACCATAATGCACCAAGTGGACTAAATATGATCCACAACTTATGGCTTTATGAAGCCATATCTTATAGCTTCTTTTCGTTAAGCTTATCTTAGCTTCTTTGAGCTAAAGAGCTTATAACCTATTTCTCCCCCTTTGGAATCATCAAAAAGAATGTTAGCACGATAAATACATCATATATTCATATCAAAGTGCGCAACAAAACCGATGTATCGAGCTATTTGAACATTGAAGCTTATAAACCAAATAAGAAGGTAAAAGTCGAATCATACGACTTGAAGAAGCTTAAGAAAACTCATTTTATGAGCAAAACATGATTTCTATAAATATATAAGACTTTTGAAACAAGAGAATCATGTAAGTGATGAATTTTTCATTGAATCATTTTATCGAACACTTGGCGGGCGCCAAAATTAGAAAATGATATATATAGCCCTTGTAAATGTAATCAAGCCAAGTTTTTCATCACCAAATACAATTTAACAAATATCATTCATCAACAATCAATAAGCTCATCACAAAAATATATGAATTTCATCAAGAAAAATACATATAAGCCACAAACTCAAGGGTTCAACCCAATTGAGCTAAAGAGAGTGAAATTCTTACCATTCGATCGGTAAAGACGAGCAACAATGATGATAACCGAGCTAGATAATCCCCAAAATATATAATTCATGCATCAAAACACATTTGAAGTGAAATGTGTGTGAAAATGACAAAGGAGACGAAAATAGAGTTAAAAGGCCAAAATGCCAAAGTCTGGAAACATAACTCATTTTAACTGAAATATCACCAAGGGCGACCGGTCTAGGGCATGGGCGACCGGTCGAGCTGGTGGGCGACCGATCGGCCCCTGCCCTGGCAACCCACTATTTTGGTTCTGTTTGAAAAATCCGTAGTTTGATCCAAAAATCCGATTTTTTGCCCCTAAGTTTTAAAACGTGCAAAATGCATACGTAGACCTCATTCAATATACACTATGTCATAATAAAGCTCGAAATGAGGTAAAATACTCAGCGGTTAACGATCAAAAAGTCCGCAAGTTATCCTTGAGACGGAATTAAACACATCTCAAGTTTTTGTTAAAAATCGCAATCCCTAAAAACATTTATCGAATCTCAATATGTTTAGTTCGATTATGACGAACCAAATTTTGAATACGAATAATCGTATAATAGATACCGAACTTGTTATCCCGAAAAAATAAGAACGTTTTAAAGCTTTGGATACAACAAGTCATAAGAAGAAGTGCCTTTCAAATATTTGAAAATTTCTTTTAATGTCACTTTAATGAGATTCGTTGGGACAGTTTTTGAAGTCGAGCATATAGACATAAGGCATATTGAATGTCGAGTCTATAGGAATAATACAAGAAAACATACCTCGAATTTGTTTGTCGACTGACATGCCTTTCTCAACCTTTGTCAATCTTTAGCCATATAGGTTGAGAATGTTCTTCTTTCTTCAATGCTTAACTCCTTCAAGAGTTCTTTTGAAATATAACCATCTTCTTGGCATTAAGTAATTTGTAGTCCAAGCAAGAAATTGAGCTCCCCCATCATGCTCATCTCAAGTTCACCTAGTATCAACTTAGAAAAACATCTTGCACAAATATTCATTAGTAGCACCAAAAATATTCTCATAAATATGCACAAGTAAATAATCTTGCCCTTTAAAAAAAATTAGTATCAACTTTACCTCTTGTAAAATCATTTAGCAAAAATAGCTAAGTCTATCATACCATGCATGGGGTACTTGTTTTAAACCATACAAGGCCTTTTATAAAAATCAGTTGGCCTAGAAAAATTTTAAACCCCGGAGGTTGTTTTACATAGACTTCTTCTTGAATAAAACCATTGAGAAAATTGGATTTAACATCCATTTGGTAAAGCTTGAAATTTTCTTAAAACAAGAATGGGCAAGTAAAATGCAAATAGCTACTAAATGTGCTATAAGTGCAAATGTTACATCAAAATCAATTACCTTCTTCTTGAAAATACCTTTGAGCTACTAACCTCGCCTTAGTTCGACCAATGTTGCCTTGGTCATCGAGTTTGTTCCAGAATACCCTTTTTGTCTTCTTCATCACTATCATCATAGGGCATCCAATTGATCTAAGGTGTTCATAATAGAACATTTACATCCAAATATTTTGAGGTAACTAATATTTGGAGTACTTCATTTCTCATCTCGATAATTTATGCCTTTCTTGACAAATAATGACGTAAATGGCCATTTGTGAAACTATGTAAATCTTACACAATTTTTAAAACAAATCTAGCATAAATCATAATGATAAAAGTGTAGGCTAAGAGATATCACAAGTAAGCTCATGCCATAAAAATCCATAAGAGAAGATAACACACTTTAGTCTACAAAAATGCACAAGAGTTTTTAAAAACATCATATAAGGTCTTCTTTTTCAAAAATATTTTAAAAGCAAAAATATATATTGAAGACCTTAATTAAAAAATAAATACTTGAAAACTCATGTTGCAATAAAGACACAAATAAAAACATGCATAACAAAATAAAATGCATATTTTAAATGGGGAGATACGGGTTACCAATTACGCCATTTCAATGGGTTGTGCCGTTCCCATTGTTGATGATATCTTTCCCTTGAGAAGTCACTTTGTTGATGATGACTTCTTTGATTACTCCATTTCCAAGGTTTGTTGCCTTCCCATTGTTGAAGGTCTCTTCTTCTTTGAAAATCAGCTTGTTGATGATGTCTTTGCCATTCCAAGGATTATGTTCTTCCCATTTTTGATTATATCCTCTTCTTGGAAATTGGCTTTGTCGAAAATAGTTTCTCCTTATTTGATCAAATGAAATGGTCATTTGATGTCTTCTTGGCGGTATAAATTTTCTTCGATCATTATTTCGCCGGGTACCTAATATGACATTGTTTTGCGGTACCCTCATGTATTTGGGTCCTTTGGGATTAGTCTTGAGACTTTTAGGTCTCCAACAATAATTAGAGCTATTTCTAGCCCGACAAGTATTTACCGTATGACCCTTTTTACCGCAATAAAAACATGTAATAATTCTAGGAGCATAATGACCAACGTGCTTAGAGACTTGATTCTTTTTCATGTGATTGACACCCAGCTTGTGATCAAGTTCTAGTTTCGAATTATCACAACAATCAACAATATCGGTCATTCTATCGGTACTCAAGTTGGATTTAGATAAATCATTTTTCAAGCAATTTATATCCTCAACAAGAGTACTATTTTATTTCTCAAGGTTTCTAACCTTGTCAAGAGTGGTGGTGTGAGCACATGATAGTGATTCATAGGAAGTAAATAAACTATCCTTATCATTTTTCAAAACAATGAATTCCTTTTTCAAATTTTTGTATTTAACAAGTAAGTTTTGGAATTCATCTTGTAGTTCATCAAAATCATTTTGCAAATCACTATAATCATTATCATAGGAAGTAGAGGGTTTAGAACTTACCTCGTTTTTGTTAGATAAATGTTTTTATCAAGATTTTGATGATTTTGTTTAAATGAGTTTTTATACCAAAACAATGTTTTTATATGTTGTTTAAATACTCCTAAATGATTTAAAATGTTTTTACTAATTTTTGGAGTATTTCTTAGAGTTTTTAATTTGATTAAAATTGGACAACACTTTTGATGATTTTGTTTATATTGGTTTTTACACCAACACAATGTTTGTAAATGCTGTCCAAATACTCCCAATTGATTTAAAATATTTTTATTAATTTTTTGGAGTATTTCTTGAAGTTTATTTTTGACAAAAATCGGACAACATTTAAAATTGAAGGTCGACCGGTCACCCAAATGGTCGATTGCACTGCACAAGAAAAGAAAACACGAAATGTAAGAACATCGACTTGAAAAATGGAGCGGGGACCGGTCCGAGGGGAGGCCGACCGTCGCACCGGGCACGGCCGACCCCCTCCGACCGTCGCACCCCCGCAACCCCTACCGGATCGCACTATTTTTTTCAAATGGTCGAAATCTTCAACAGGGCAACCGTCACCCTATGTTATTTTGTGATAAACAAAGTTATCTTTGTTTGAAATGTTTTGACAAGATTTACTTTTGATTTTTGTACAATATTTCTACATCTTGTGATGTTCTTTTTGTAGACAAAAGTGAAGATAGAGGAGCCTATGTTGGGAGCCTATGTTGGTGAAGCTTCCCTATAAATAGAGGATGAATTGAAGACACAAGATACAACACACACAAGCAAAATACACAACAAGAAATCTGCAAATTGTTCAAGCTTTCATTTTTACATTCTTGTTGTAATAGCCTAAGTATTTTCACTTGCACATCTTTGAGGTCTAGGCTTTTTGATTCTTGATTACACTTGCACTCAATCTTTGTATTGGTTTCATAAAGTTGTAATCTTTAATTTTTGTCCATCATTCAACACAAGACATCCTTGTGAGTATTCTTGTGGTAAGAATACACTTGGGTGATCTAGGTGATAGGTGTTTGAAGAGTGTGGTACTCTTCAAAGGTGGTGAAGGAAGATTGTGGTAATCTCCTTGAAGGTGTTGTAAGAGGATTGTGGTGATCCTCAAGGTGTTGTATTAATTGTGATAATTAATAAAATCTTTTTTTTTTAAAATCCATCCCGGAGATACTGGGGTGGTAGAGGATTAGGCCCTAGGTGGGTTGAACCTCTTTAAATCAACGAGTGTTGTTTAATTTCCGCATTTACATTCTTGTCATTTACTTGTTGATTCGAAAAAGAGGGTGATTTGCGAAAAATCGGCATAATCTATTCACCCCCCTCTAGATTATCGTAGCCACTTGGACTAACAAGTGGTATTAGAGCCAAACTCTTTGGCTAGCTCGTTCCGAGTAAAGAGGAAAGATCCATGGCTACGAATGAAGCTTATCTCACAACCGGCGCCTCCACCAACAAGCCACCACTATTCGACGCCAACAACTACGCATTTTGGAAAGACCGCATGGAGTGCTTTCTACAAGGGTACGGATTTGATATTTGGAATGTGGTCATTGAAGGAGTTGCTCAACCAACAACAAAATTGGAGGATGGTACCACTACTCCCAAGCCGTTCAAGGAATACGATGAAAATGACAAGAAGGCTTTCTCTTTAAACGGTGAGGCCTTAAACATTTTACATTGCTCTCTTACCGCCACCGAATATAATCGCATAAGAGGCATTCGGTCGGCACATGAAGTTTTGGAAAAATTAGAAACCATCTATGAGGGCACAAAGAAAGTGAAGCAAGCAAGAAAAACAATGCTTGTGAAAGACTTTGAAAATTTCAATATGCATGATGGTGAAAGCATATAAAAAATGGTGGAAAGGCTTGACAACATTGTCAATCCTCTTGTGGCTCTTGGAAAGGTCATCTCCGAAGAAGATAAGGTGACTAAAGTCTTAAATGCCCTTCCCGGCTCATGGTCCGAAAAGGTGACGGCAATCACAGAAGCTCAAAATCTTGAGACACTCAAGTTTGATGAGCTCATTGGGAATCTCCTTATTTATGAAGTATATCTCAAGGAGAGGAAAAATTCTCAACCATCCACCTCTAAACCGGATGCACGCAAAATATTATTAAAGGCTTAAGCATCTTCTTCTAATAATGTTTATTATGCTAGTGATGAGGATGATGAAGAAACGGTGCTCTTGTTAGAAAATTTGCAAAATTTGTAAACAAAAATAAAGCAAGAAAGCCAAGAGACAATTCTTTTTCAAATGCGGAAAATCCGGGCACTACATAGCCGATTGCCGAAATTAGCGGAAGAGGAACAAAGAAGAAAAAGCATTTTCCGAAAAAGAAGGCGTTAAATGCGGACGTCAAAACTTGGGATGAATTACTTGAAACAACCGACGAAGAAGGAGAATCCGAACATGGTCTTATGGCTATAGACGATGAAAATACCGAGGTACGCTCTAATGCCTCATTTTCTTCCCTAGTTGATGAATTATAATGTGATTTTGATGAATTGCAAAATGAGTTTCAAAATTTGATTATTAAATACAAGAATTTGAAAAAGGAGCATAAAGAGCTTAAACTAGAAAAAGATAAATTATTTACTTCTTATGACTCTCTTGATAAAGCTCATGCTATTACTCTTACTATGGTCCGTACACTTGAAACCGAAAAATAAACGCTCACAAATGATATTGAAAATTTGAAAAAGGATGTGCATCGATTCAATTTAAGTACGGATAAAGTCACAAAAATTTTAGATGCACAAAGAGGTGAGCATTCTAAATTAGGACTTGGTTACAAACCTTTTCAAAATGCTTTTAAGAAAAAAGACCAAGGTCCAACCTTTGTACATGCTAGTAGTCCTCGTATTATTACTTGTTTTTATTGTGGTAAGAATGGACACTATGCTAGCAATTGTAAATTGAAGAATAATTTTAGCTATTATTGGAGACCTAAAGGTCTCAAGGCTAACCCCTATGGACCCCAAAATTACAGGGTACCTAAAAATAATTCCTTTGTAGGTTATAGGGGCTATAACAACAATGGAAGATTCAAAATGGCTCGTGGACAGCGGATGTTCACGCCATATGACCGGAAAGAGAGAACTTTTTACCAACATCAAGCTCCAAGAAGAGGGTATAGTCATGTTCGGCAATGGCAAAGGAAGAATTCTTGGAAATGGAGAAATTGGTGACTCTTCTTTCTCTCTTAGTAATGTTCTTTTAGTAGAAGGGCTTAAGTTCAATTTGATAAGTGTTAGCCAACTTTGTGATTCAAATTATAATGTTGTTTTTAATAAAGAAAATGCCTTATTTCCAAAAATGATAAAATTATTTGTGAAGCAATTAGAAAAGGCAATCTTTACAAAATTTGTACAAGTGATTTGGTTAGTCAAAATGTTTCTTGTCTTGTCGCCAATAATGATTTAACTAGTTTATGGCATAGGCGACTTGGACATGTTGGATACAAAAATTTGCAAACTATTTACAAAAAGCAACATGTAAAAGGACTACCCAAATTGAATTTTGAAAATCTTGGCTTATGTGACACTTGTCAAAAGAACAAATTAGTTAAGAGTAGTTTTAAGCCTAAAAATGAAATTTCCACTACCAAACCCCTATAAATGCTTCATCTTGATTTGTATGGGGATATTGGTACGACAAGTCTAAGTGGAAAACATTGCACTTTTGTTATAGTTGATGATTTTTCTAGATATACTTGGGCTCTATTTCTTACAAATAAAAGTGATGCCGTTAATGAGTTTGTTAAGTTGTGCAGACTCATTGAAAATGAAAAGGAAGATACTATTAAGTCCATTCGAAGTGATCGAGGTGGAGAATTTGATGGCGAATTTAGAGTCTTTTGTGAAACCAAGGGATATAGTCATATTTTTGGCTCCAAGGACACCTCAACAAAATGGAGTAGCCGAAAGGAATAATCGGACACTTCAAGAAATGAGTCGGTCCATGTTAAATTAATTTTCACTTCAAAAATATTTTTGGGCCGAAGCCGTAAGTACCGCTTGCTATGTCATTAATCGAGTTTATATTCGTCCTAAAATGAATAAAACTCCATATGAACTTTGGAAAGGAAGAACTCCAAATATTAGTTATTTCAAAATATTTGGATGTAAATGTTTTATTTTGAATACTAAGGATCAATTAGACAAACTTGATCCTAAGGCCGATGAAGGAATATTTATGGGGTATTCAACCAAGAGCAAAGCATATCGGGTTTACAATAAGACTAGTGGGGTTGTTGAAGAATCCATCCATGTCAAATTCAATGAAGCTTCGGGTGTTGAAAGGATGCCCAATGATGAAAGTGATGAAGAGGATATTGTTGAACCCATTGTTCAAGATGATACTCAAAATGATCAACCTTCAAGCTCAAATGTTCCTCAAGAAGATAAAGGTGATACTTCGAATCTTCCCGTAGCATTGAAATTTAAGGGAGATCACCCAAAAGATCTTATTATTGGTGATCCCCTTGATAAAGTAATGACTCGAGGAAAATTTGCCGAGAAAGCTCTTATTTCTCAAAAAGAGCCTAAAAATGCTAAGAAAGCCATTGAAGATGAGGATTGGTTTTTAGAAATGCAAGAGGAGTTGAATCAATTTGAAAGGAATGATGTATGGGAATTAGTACCTTGTCCTCCATCTCAAACCATTATTGGTACAAAATGGGTATTTCGGAACAAGCTCGATGACCAAGGCAATATTGTTCGAAACAAAGCAAGGTTAGTAGCTCAAGGTTATTGTCAAGAAGAAGGTATTGATTATGATGAAACATTTGCACCCGTAGCACGTTTAGAAGCTATTCGTATTTTACTTGCCTATTCTTGTTTTAAAAATTTCAAGCTTTACCAAATGGATGTAAAATCCGCATTTTTAAATGGTATTATTCAAGAAGAAGTCTATGTAAAACAACCTCCGGGGTTTGAAAATTTTTCTAGTCCTAATGATGTTTATAGACTTAAAAAGGCCTTGTATGGTTTGAAACAAGCACCCCGTACATGGTATGATAGACTTAGCTATTTTCTTTTGCAAAATGGTTTCACAAGAGGTAAAGTTGATACTACTCTCTTTGTTTTTGAAAAGGGGCAAGATTGCTTATTAGTGCAAATTTATGTTGATGATATTATTGTTGGTGCTACTAATGAATCCTTGTGCAAGAAATTTTCTAAGTTAATGCAAGGTGAATTTGAAATGAGCATGATGGGGGAGCTCAACTTCTTCCTTGGACTTCAAATTAAGCAATGCCAAGAAGGAATTTATATTTCTCAATCAAAATATACAAAGGAGCTTTTGAAGAAATTTGGCATTGAAGAAGGAAGAACCGTCTCAACCCCAATGGCAACAAACGTCAAGATTGACAAAGATGAAAAAGGCAAGTCGGTTGATGAATCCAAATATAGAGGTATGATTGGTAGTTTACTTTATTTAACTGCAAGTAGATCGGACATTCTTCATGCCGTATGCCTATGTGCTCGTTTTCAAAGCAATCCCAAAGAATCTCATATGAGTGCCGTTAAAAGGATTTTTCAATATTTGAAAGGCACTAATCAATATGGTTTATTCTATCCAAAGAATGAAAAATTTTCTCTTAAAGGTTATAGTGATTCGGATTATGCGGGAAATATTGATGATCGGAAAAGTACTTCCGGATCATGTCAATTTTTAGGCGATTGCCTAGTATCTTGGTTTTCAAAGAAGCAAAAATGTGTTTCTCTTTCAACGGCCGAAGCCGAATATATTTCCGCGGCATTTTGTTGTACACAACTTCTTTGGATGAAACAAACCTTAGCGGATTATAAATGTTCTTTTGAAAGTGTTCCTATCTTTTGTGATAATATATCCGCTATAAACATTGCTCAAAACCCGGTTCATCATAACCGTACTAAACATATTGAGATTCGACATCATTTTCTAAGGGATTGTGTTTCAAAACGAAAAATTGAGATATCTTTTGTACCATCTCAAGACCAATTAGTGGACATCATACAAAACCGCTATCTTCCGATACTTTTGCATCGATACGAGCTCGGTTAGGCATAATGCATATTGAATGAGGCTTACGTTTGCATTTTGCACGTTTTTAAAACTTAGGGGCGAAAAATCGGATTTTTGGTTGAAAATTCGGATTTTTGAAAAACTGACAAACAGTGGGCTGAAAGGGTTGAGGGCAACCGGTCGCCCTCAACCTCGACTGGTCGCCCAAGGCTATAATTTGGATTAAAATGGTTCGGTCTTCATCATTCGTCATTTTAACAAATTTTGGCCATTTTTTGTCCCCGTTGCTAAATTCACTCAAATTTCATTCAAAAATGGTTTTCATGAATTTTTTTCACAACATGGACATTATATAGCATGATCATCATCATTATAGCTCATCTTCACCGATCAAATGGTAAGAATTCTACTCTCTCTACTCATTTGGGTTGAACCCTTGAGATTTTGACTTATTTGCAAAATTCTTGTTGCTAGTTTCATATGAATGTGATGAACTTAATATTTATGATGTATTGAATGTTGTTTGAACTGAATTGGTGATGAAAATTTTTGGCTTAAATGAATTTCAAAGGCGTTATATACTTTTAGTTTTATTCGACGCATGCCAAGTGTTCGACGAAATGTTTCAATGAAAAATTCATCACCTACATGATTCTCTCGATTTGATAAGTCTTATAAGTTTATAGAGATCATGTTTTATCAATCAAATGAGCTTTTGCAAGTCAATTGATCAATTTTTTCCTTTTATTTGGAATTTAAGCTCCTAATTTCAAAACGCTCGATAAATCGATAAATTTGCGTACTTTGATATGTATATATTATGTTTTTATCGTGCTAACATTCTTTTTGATGATTCCAAAGGGAGAGAAAACGGAAAGAACGCTCATACGCTCAAAGAAGCGAAAATAAGCTTGCTAGAAAAGCTATAAGCTAGGGCTCTTAAAAGCCATAAGCTGTGATATTGCTTAGTCCATTTGATGTATTGTATGCTTGACCAATGATGTTTTGTGACAGGGAGAGCTTATAAGCTCATGGAATTCAAGCTTTAGTTGAAAAAGCCAAGCTTTTAGCTTTTAGTTGATTGCTTTAATGCTTGTTCTTTATATGCATGTTGATAGGGGGAGCTTGTGCAAAAATGATTTTGAATAATCTTTGCTCCTACTCTTGTGTGTTGTACTTATGATAAATCTTGTTTGAAATAGTTGATGCTTTAAGACCGGAAAATTGGTTTTGTTTTAAAATCAACTTCCTAAAATTGTTTTGGTTTGTAATCATCAAAAAGGGGGAGTTTCTTAGATAAATGTTTTTATCAAGATTTTGATGATTTTGTTAAAATGAGTTTTTATACCAAAACAATGTTTTTATATGTTGTCTAAATACTCCTAAATGATTTAAAATATTTTTACTAATTTTTGGACTATTTCTTAGAGTTTTTAATTTGATTAAAATTGGACAACACTTTTGATGATTTTGTTTATATTGGTTTTTACACCAAAACAGTGTTTGTAAATGTTGTCCAAATACTCCCAATTGATTTAAAATGTTTTTACTAATTTTTGGAGTATTTCTTGAAGTTTATTTTTGACAAAAATCGGACAACATTTCAAATTGAAGTCGACAAATTGCCGCCCAAATGGTCGACCTGTACCTGAAGAAAAGAAAACACGAAACAAAACTTACTGACTTGAAAAATGGAGCAGGGGGACCGGTCCAGGGGAGGGCCGACCGGTCGCACCCCTGGGCGGCACCTGGTCGACCCCCGACCGGTCGCACCCCCCTGCAACCCCTACCTGGATCGCACTATTGTTTTCAAACGGCCGAAATCTTCAACAGGCAACCGGTCAGCCTCTATGCTATTTTGTGACAAAGAAAGTTATCTTTGTTTGAAATGTTTGACAGCAAGATTTACTTTTGATTTTTGTACAATATTTCTACATCTTGTGATCTTCTTTTTGTAGACAAAAGTGAAGATAGAGGAGCCTATGTTGGGAGCCTATGTTGGTGAAGCTTCCCTATAAATAGAGGATGAATTGAAGACACAAGATACAACACATACAAGCAAAATACACAACAAGAAATCTGCAAATTGTTCAAGCTTTCATTTTTACATTCTTGTTGTAATAGCCTAAGTACTTTCACTTGCACATCTTTGAGGTCTAGGCTTTTTGATTCTTGATTACACTTGCACTCAATCTTTGTATTGGTTTCATAGAGTTGTAATCTTGAATTTTTGTCCATCATTCAACACAAGACATCCTTGTGAGTATTCTTGTGGTAAGAATACACTTGGGTTATCTAGGTGATAGGTGTTTGAAGAGTGTGTTACTCTTCAAAGGTGGTGAAGGAAGATTGCGGTAATCTCCTTGAAGGTGTTGTAAGAGGATTGTGGTGATCCTCAAGGTGTTGTATTAATTGTGATAATTAATAAAATCTTTTTTTTTTGAAATATATCCCGGAGATACTGGGGTGGTAGAGGATTAGGCCCTAGGTGGGTTGAACCTCTTTAAATCAACGAGTGTTGTTTAATTTCCGCATTTACATTCTTGTCATTTACTTGTTGATTCGAAAAAGAGGGTGATTTGCGGAAAATCGGCATAATCTATTCACCCCCCCTCTAGATTATCGTAGCCACTTGGACTAACAGTTTTCTTCTTCGATGCCCATAAGACAATGTTCAACTTCTTCATAGTTGGAAGTTGTAAGAGGCTTGTTCCTTAGATTTGACATTGTATCCCTTTGAGAAGTAGATGCTTTTGTTTGACTCCTTTCATTTGCAAATACTCCATAGATGGCTTCTAATTTTTGCCATACTTCATGTGCCGATCGAATTCCTACAATATGTTCATATTCCAAATTAGTAAATGAACAATACAAAATATTGAGAGCTTTACCGTTTAAGGAGATGATTTTCTTCTCTTCATCATTTAGCTCTTTGAGGCCTTTGGAGGTGTGTGGTGTATCTATCATCGGAATGAATTCTCCATTTATGACAGTGTTCCAAATATCAAACCCGCAACCTTGTAAATAACATTCCATTCTTTCTTTCCAAAATATAAATTTTTTGGAATCAAATAGTGGTGGCTTGGTAGTGGAGGTGCCGGTAAGATGAGCTTCGTTCGTAGCCGATGATTGTTTCTCTTTACTCGCGATGTGAAACGAGCTTGCCAAAGAGTTTGACTTTGATACCACTTATAAGTCCAAGTGGCTACGATAATCTAGAGGGGGGTGAATAGATTATCTTCATCTTTTCGTTTTCGCCCTCTTTTTCGAACCAAATGCTCAAACACAATAATAAAGGTGCGGAATATAAACAGCACACGTCGATTTATAGAGGTTCAACCCACCTAGGGCCTAATCCTCTACCACCCCAGTATATCCGAGATGGGTTTCAAAAAGAAAAAAGATTTTATTAATATACCAAAAATTAATACAACACCAACTTACAACAACACCTTGAAGAGCACCACACTCTTCTTCAACACCACCTTTGAGATTACCACAATCTCACTTGAAGATCACCACAATCTCCAACGACACCTTGTGAAGATTACCACAATCTTCAACCTTGAAGAATACCAAATTCTTCACACCTCAACAAGAAGATTACCACAATCTTCTCACACCTAACACCTAGATCACCCAAGTGTGTTCTTACCACAAGAACACTCACAAGGATATCTTGTGTTGAATGATTACCCAAAAATCAAGATTACAACTCAATAATGAATATTACAATTTGAGTGCAAAGTGTAATCAAGAATAGCCTAGACCTCAAGGATGTGAAAGTGAATAGCTAGGCAAATTACAACAAGAAATAAGACAATGTAAGAACAAGTGTATTCTTGAGTGTATCTTGTTGTGTTGTAGTTTTCTCTCTTGTAGTGTTGCTTCAATTCTTCCTCTATTTATAGAAGATGTCTTGTACATGATAGGCTCCTCTTGGGGACATGAATTCTGTAAAAAATTGCAAGACAATTGAAGAAAAGAGTTGTTAGAAATCAATCCCACAAATTACGGAAAAGATGTATGCTGTCAAATGGTCATATTTTTGCTGTCAAACTTGAGGACGACCGGTCGCGCAGAGATAAGTTGAAATTGAATTCTCTGCGAATTTTACACAGGGGGACCGGTCGACGGGGGGTCCGACCGGTCGCCCCTATGTTGGACCGGTCGAGGAGACCAAAAATAAGAAACATATTGATCTGTTCTTCGATGGGGCGCCCAGACACCGGTCGCCCTAGGGTCGACCGGTCGCCCTCACCGGTCGACCTCCGGGTCGACCGGTCGCCCTCCTCAATTTTGTCTCCGTCCTTTTTTCTGTTCCAAAACTCAACACAGGTACGGGTTGCCCTATAGGGCGACCGGTCGAGACTGAAACATAAGTGTGGTCCAATTTTATATCGAAAATAAACTTCAAGAAATACTCCAAAAATTAGTAAAAACATTTTTAGTAAAAACATTTTAAATCGATCGGGAGTATTTGGACAACATTTAGGGACATTGTTTTGTTGTAAAAACACATTGACACAAAATCATTAAAAGCGTTGTCCAATTTTGTCGAAAATAAACTAGAAGAAATACTCCGGAAAATATTAAAACCATTTTAAATTATTTAGGAGTATTTGGACAACCTTTAAAAACATTGTTTTGGTATAAAAACACAATCATCAAAATCATGATAAAACCATTTATCAAACAACATATACACTATTTTCTAACTTCTCTATATTATTTCATTCAACCCTTTATTCAATCCATTTACTAAATGCTATACGCTCAAGCTTAGGGTAACAGATATATCAAGTTAAGTTTTAAGGCTTAAAATGTGGCTATCAAAAATCAGGCAATAGGCACAAATTGGCTAACTAGGGAAATCAAATATCATAAGGTAGGTAAAAAGGCTTGAAAGGCTTAACAAAAATGGCCTAAAATCATTTTCATGAATGCATACAACTTGTGACTTTGACGGAGATACCAGAGCAAGTTCTAGAATTCAAATCAACATGAATGACACACTCAATCAACAAACAAGACTGCATAATATGAAAGCAGTAAAGGCTCAAAAACCTCACAGGCTTGTAAGTGCATAATTCAAAGTATATTACCCATGATCCCAATAATCACATGCTCCATATTAATTATTCTCAACCCGGTCAACTCACGCTCAACACCCAATTCAAAACAACATAAACTGTTCAACACATGCTCCCAAGATCAACAAACACACAATAGCGGTCAACTCACTCCCTAAACAACCAAGAAAGCAATAAACGTGCTAAAGCAATAAACGTGCTAAAAAATCAAAAACATCTAATGCAATGCATACTACATGCTCTAAATGCAACTACATGAATGCAAAAACGCCACACCCTTCAACAAAATTACTACCTCTCCCCCCCAAACTTGAATGAAATTATAGCGCATAGAAGAGAAGGTAGAATTTCAAAGAAAAGTGTGGATAGGACCTGGATTACTGTGGGGGTGGCGGCGGAAAGTGGCCCTGGGAGATATGCCACATTTGAATCTGATGTAACGTCTGCAATATCTCCAACTCCCGCTACTCCTGTGTCTGGTACCTTTGCTCCTGGGCTAGGTACCTTTGCTCCTGGTGATGCCAGAAGTCGTCCCTATGATGTCGCATGCTCTCCTCAAGAGCATAGAGTCTATCATGATCATACTGTCCCCCACGCTCCTCACCTTTGTGGGAGCTCTCTGAAATGTCGGGCCACCCCTGTGGAAAGCCCTGCTCGAAGCCCCTCTCGTGCCGATCGTATTCCCTCGCCTCCATCACCAAATCCTCTTCATCGGGTAACCCTTCTACCCTCCTCCTTTTTCGTGCAGTCAGACCGTCCATGACCCTGATATGTGCCACAGAGTTCAGGAGCCAGTTACTTTGATTGTCCACCACAGCAGTGAGCTGCGGGTTAGAGAGGGGGAAAGCAGACCTGACTTTTTGTTGAAAACAGAGGATGTTCTCCTCTTCAGTTATGATCTTCATGCTGCGGAGGACGTGCATGTTGATGCTTCGACTGCCCTCTATCGGCTCCATTCGGCGCATATCAACCCCAAAATGTTGAGCAATGGGGGTTATCATTCCCCCAATTAATATTATCCCCGCGTCCTGCTGAGAAATGTAAACGGTGTGTTCCACAAAGTACGCCGCCATATTATAAGGGGTGCGGGTGAGCATACACCAAAGTAGGTATAGCTCCCGAGCTTGCATACCCCCGTTGTTGTGCCGAGCGTACACTGAATGGGCCATCACTTTTTGGATGTAGCGGAATACGGGGTTGCGAATTGACGAGGCCTTGGATGTGCGTCTTTGCATATTGCATCAGGCCGGTTTAAGGGTTTCGATCAACAATCGCCAGAATTCATGCGAGCTATAATTTGCAGCGGTCCGGTACGGGGCATCTGATGGTACCCCAAAAATCTGGTTAAGTTTGGCGATAGTGACGTTCCTCTATTCATTGCCCAATCTAAACTGGATTTTCTGAGGTTCACTTCTGACTCATATCTCCGTAACCTCCATGGTGCTCAGGAACTCGAGCGCGAGTGTCTTAAATGTCGGCCACCGCCCTTGCATGAAGGCGGTCGCCAAACCTCCTCATGTATCCCGAGAGCTCGGGTACACTCATTATCGGCATAGCGTGTGGGCGTGAAAGAACGAGTGATCAACCAGTTCCACCTATCAAGTTCGTCATTCTCTGTCAAAGTGAGCCCGTAAGCCTCGGGGCTGTCTGGGTGTGGTGGCGCACGTGCGGCGGTGGCCCCCCATCCTCGTCTACCTCTATTCAGTTGATTCTTTGGTTCAGCCATTTGTTTGAATGAGTACCTGGCAAAATAATTGTGAGAATCCGTACGTGCCAAGTTGAAAAAAAACAATGAATTCCATACAACAATCCACATAAGGTATAGTGTCTCATCTCGACAATTGAATTCACAATTAAGATTCCAAACCCAAACAACAATGTAATTGCAGAGAATCCTAGTCACTAACACCCTAAACAATCGAGCTCATGTATAATTCATCAAACAAACAACTACAAACAACCTAATTCAACCACCCACAAGGTGTTCGATAAAATGCCCAATAGAAAAAATCAATCCAATTCATGGCAAAATCATCAAACATGCACCACATAACATCTCTAATCCATAATCCTTAAGACATTCGAAATAAAAAGTGCAATTCATACCTTAAATCCCGAGAATTCGAAAACATTTGAAAGTTGAACCCTAGGTGCCCTCCTACCCCAAATCCTTACTTCAAAGCAAGTTGAAAGGTGTAATTCTTGTGTGGGTAGTGTGGGAGGTGAGTATGTAGTTAAAACCAAGAGAAATTTTCGAAAAAATTGAGAGGGATTCGGTTTTTTGTATGTCTGCTCGAGAGAGGGAGAAATTTTGTGAAAAACAAATGGCCTCCTGCCCGTCTTAAGTCTGTCCCAGCAGACGGGAGCACGGGTCGTGCTATATGGTACGGGCTGCCCATGCTAGGGGTCGAGCCTTTGGTTCAAAAGTCTGGGGACCGCACAGGCTGCCCGTGTGGGGTGCCAAGAATTGCATTCCTTGGGTTGGTGCCCGCACGAGCCGTGCGCATGGCGCACGCCCTGCCCGTGCTGGGCACCGCACTTCAGCTCGAATTTTTAATTTTTTTTTTTAGGGAAAGCAAGAAAATCCTAACCTATGAAAGAAAATAAATCATAACTTAGAAAAGTGAAAACAAACCAAGAAAACATGGGAAAAAATAAAACAGCAAACCGTTGTGTTGCCTCCCAACAAGCGCTAAATTTAACGCCTATAGCTTGACTCATGTTTGTAGGTCCCAAGGGGTGTGAGTAAGGTTTTGAAGGGGGGGTTGAATAAACCCTACCAACTTTTCGATTTTAGTCCTTTTAAAATAATACAAAGTCAATTTCGCAGCTAAGTCCTTGAGAGACAGCTAAGTTAGTTAACCAGCAGAGTCAACCACTCAATAGACTCGATTGAGCTGTTGATAGAATAACTCAGCTGTTTAGTCTAAACTTAACTTAACTTTTGTGATGAGATTTTCACTTGAGGAAGACTTAACACCCTTGAATTTGGTTTAAGTTTGTTTTAACACTTGGTTTTAGCACTTTGTAAATTATCAGTTGGATAGCAGATTATCAACAGATATAAAGTGATATGCAGAAATAAAATGTTGAAATGTAAATGACACAATAATTTTTATAGAGGTTCGAAGATGGGGTAATTCTTCTACTCCTCTCTTCTCCAACTCCTGGAGGAATCCACTAAATATTGATCAGAGTACTAAGTGGTTATCAGTCCAGATACAAGTCTTGATCACACAACTGACTTGATCCTTTGGTCACACAGCTCAGTTTGGAGATGCCTTGGTCACACAGCTGGCTTCTCGTCCGACTCAGCTTCTTCACAGGGCGACTGCCTTGCTACTTCGGCTCACTTGCTCAAGCTTCTTGGATTTGATCACGAAGCCCTCCAATAACTTGACACTGGTTTGACCTTGAACTTTTCTACAATCCTCCTTGGAATGTAGACCCCTTTTGATTCTTTAAAAGTTTTCTCTTCAACAATTTGAAGTTGTCTTTCCTTCACAGCTTGGTGTTGGATCGATTTCCTTCGAAATTTAGGCTTGAGAATTTGCTTGAATAACTTGAGAATATTTTGCAGGTTACAGTGTGAATAAATGCTTGATTGCTCGTGGTTCAGGTAACCTTCTCTCAATGAGATTTCTCAGACTTTTATAGTGAAGTTTAAAAAATCTGCCCGTTGAAGAGATAGGCTGATTTTCAAAAGTCACTTGTGTTCATTGGCTTGTCTTGTTGCAGTCCTTGATGTTGACATTTCCTCGTATTAAATGAATGTTTAGCTTTTCAGAGTCTGACACGAGGTGCAGTGCTTCCCATTGGTTTATTCCTTTTGCACGCTTCTGGGACTGAACACTTTCAGACATGGCATCATGGAAGTATTACTTATTTAAGTAAGCTTCTTGACTTCTGTGCAACGGATTTTTTTCAGTTGTCTTGACTTGACTGTAGTTCTCTAACTTCCCCTGGTGACTTCGAGTTAGCTTCCAATCATTGGATGACTCATCTGTCACTTCAGCTTGAGACTTGGCTTCTTGAGTTGGCTTGGCTGACACTTCACACACCAGTATCGGTGATACTCCTTGATCGAGTTCTTGACTTCTCCTTCTTGCCATACTCATTGTTTCACAAATGAGTCTTCATTCGATCTTGATTGAATTCTTGTATATCCAGCCATAGCTGACTTCACTCAGCTTATACACCCCTATCTATTACAATGCAAATTACAAGGAAAATGGGGTGCCAATTTTCTAGTCTAAGTTTTACATGGAATTCATCAAAATCTAAACAATAAATTTCCCAACACTGTTTACTCGATCACGGCCCTAGCAAAGTGAGGCGTGTCACCTCTTCCTTTTGATCTCTATTAAGGTAATGATTGATCCTCTGGCCATTTACAATAAACGTCTCCCCATCTCAGCTCAACAACTCCACTATTCCCGGAGGATTTAACACCTTCTTTATCACAAACGGCCCCGACCATCTAGACTTAAGTTTTCTCAGAAAGAGTTTAGGACGCGAGTTAAACAAAGGGACTTGTTCACCCGGTAAAAACTCTCTCTTCTTTAACATTCGATCGTGCCATCTTTTGGTTCGCTCCTTGTAGATCCGAGAATTTTCATAAGCTTCATCCAGGAACTCCTCCATCTCATTTAAGTGCAAGAGAGTCTTCTCACCCGCTACTTGGAAGTCAAAATTTAACTTCTTCACAGCCCAAAATGCCTTATGCTCCAATTCTACGGGCAAGTGACATGATTTCCCGAATACTAACTAATACGATGATGTGCCAATGGTGTCTTGTACGCAGTCCGATATGCCCACAATGCATCATCTAACTTCATGGCCCAATCCTTGCGATTTATATTTATTGTCTTCTCCAAGATTTGCTTAATCTCGCGACTGGCTACCTCTGTTTGCCCGTTCGCTTGCGGATGATATGCTAATGCCAACTTGTGCTTGACCCCGTACTTCGCAAGTAAAGTGCTCATCAATTTATTCACAAAGTGTGACCCCCTGTTGCTAATCAAAGCTCTCGGGGTTCCAAACTGAGTGAATATATTTTCTTTAGGAATTTGAGCACTACTCGCGCATCATTGGTTTGTGCCGTAGTCGCCTCAACCCATCGAGATATGTACTCCACTGCAAGTAGAATGTACTGATAACCCGACGAAGATGGGAAGGGGCCCATAAAGTCGATCCCCCACACGTCAAAGAGTTCGACCTCCATCACATTGGTCATAGGCATCTCATGTCGTCTCGAGATGTTCCCCATCCGCTGGCACATATCACACTGTTGCACATATATATAGCAATCATTAGATAATGTAGGCCAGTATAAACCACTTTGCAATACCTTTGCCGCCGTACGTGTCAGACCGAGGTGTCCCGGAAGGTGAAGAATGGAACTGTTGTAGAACTCCTTCCCATTCTTCTTGAGGCACACATCATCGAATGATAGTGTCTGCGCACCTCTTAAAGAGCAAGGGGTCGTCCCACATGTAGAACTTGACATCGTGGAGAAACTACTTCTTTTGATAGGACGATAAATCTGGAGGCATGACCCCTGCAACCAAATAGTTAACAAAATCTGCATACCATGGGAATTTAGTCTGTAACATTAGAAGTTGCTCATCGGGGAACTCCTCCTTAATTGCCTCCGTGCTTTCTTTCTCCTCTTTCTTATATTCCAACATGGACAAGTGATCTGCCACCACATTCTCGCAACCCTTTCGATCTCGAATTTCCACATCGAACTCCTGCAATAAAAGGATCCACCGAATTAGTCTCGGTTTGGCATCTTTCTTGTCAAATAGATATTTGACGCCGCGTGGTCGGTGTGGACTACCATCTTAGTTCCAATCAAGTAAGATCGGAACTTATCGAATGCGAACACAATTGCCAACATTTCCTTCTCAGTGGTGGTGTAGTTTTGTTGGGCGATGTCTAAAGTTCTGCTCGCATAATATATGGCTCTGAACAACTTGTCTCTTTTCTAGCCCAAAACAACCCCAACTGCAAAGTCACTGGCATCGCACATCAGCTCGAAGGGCTGACTCCAATCCGGAACTACAAGAATTGGTGCTGTCACCAAAGCCTTCTTCAAAATCTCAAAAGCCTGCAAACAATCATCCGAAAAATTGAAAATAGTATATTTTTCTAGCAAATGACTTAAAGGTTTAGTGATTTTTGAAAAGTCACGAATAAACCTTCTGTAGAATCCGGCATGCCCCAAAAAGCTTCGAATGGCCTTCTCGTTTGTTGGAGGTGGGAGTTTCTCAATTGCGATGATCTTCGCTCTATCAACTTCTAAACCTGTAGAAGAGACTCGGTGGCCTAATACAATACCATCACGTACCATGAAATGGCACTTTTCCCAATTTAAAACAAGGTTAGTCTCCTCGCATCTCTGCAAAACTAGAGCAAGATTATCCAAGCAATGATCAAATGAGTCTCCAAACACAGAAAAATCATCCATAAAAACCTCTATTATTTTCTCAATAAAGTCATGAAAGATAGCCATCATGCATCGCTGAAAAGTTGTGGGTGCATTACATAGGCCGAATGGTATTCTGCAAAATGCAAATGTACCATAGGGGCATGTAAATGTCGTCTTCTCTTGGTCTTCCGGGGCAATCATGATTTGATTATACCCGGAATAACCATCAAGAAAACAATAATAATCGTATCCCGCCAAGCGATCTAGCATCATATCAATAAAGGGAAGGGGAAAGTGATCTTTGCGAGTAGCATCAGTTAACTTTTTATAATCAATGCAAATACGCCATCCAGTAACTACTCGAGTTGCAATAAGCTCATCACTTTCGTTTCTAACTACAGTCATCCACCTTTCTTCGGTACCACTTGCACCGGACTTACCCAAGAACTATCAGAAATAGCATATATAATTCCAGCATCTAACCAATTTAAAACCTTTTTTCTAACGACTTCTTGCATTATAGGGTTTAATCTTCTTTGATTTTGCACCAAAGGTTTATAGACATCTTCCATTCTAATTTTATGCATTACAATCGATGGACTGATGCCTTTTAAATCAGAGATTGACCAACCTATCGCCGACTTATGTTTTCTTAATACCCTAAGCAATTTATCGAGTTGAACTGAAGTTAAAAGAGATGATACAATTACCGGACTCGTGTTATTCGCTCCAAGGAATGCATATTTGAGATGCTCGGGCAAGGGTTTGAGTTCTGGGTTCGAAGTGGCCTCTTCGGATGGATGCACGGGCTGCCCGTGCTCAGGGGCACGGGCCGTGCTTTCTTCAGGTATCTCGTCTTTTCTCTCGACCTTAGGCACGGGCTGCCCATGCTCAGATGCACGGGTCGTGCTCTCTTTAGGTTTTCCAGCTTTTTCTTCGACTATGCGTACGCCCTGGGCGTGCTCTGGAGCACGGGTCGTGCGCCCTTATAGAATGGACTCCCGCATGTTTTTCTGCATGTGTGCACCTCTTGCGCTTCTCGATAGCTCCTGCATATTATCTAAAGCACAAACGCAATCATACAAGTCTTGGTTATCATAATCAATCATCATGTTTGATGTTGAACACGAATGTGTCAAACCAAACTCTAAATCATCCCTAAACAATGTATGATCCGCATACTCATCAATGCAAGATTCAACTACGTCTATGAAATTATAATTTTCAACACCATCAAGAAATTGAAGTGCCTTATAGATAGTAAATAAAACATGCTCATCATTAACCCGTAATGTGAGCTCTCCCTTTTGCACATCTATCAAGGCCTCCCCCGTACCTAGGAATGGATGCCCAAGTATCAAAGGGACGTCTTTGTCCTCCTCCATATCGAGCGCCAAAAAATCCACAGGGAATATGAATTTATCAACTTTGACAAGCACATCCTCGATGATTCCCTTCGGATACGTGGGTGATCGATCCGCGAGTTGTAAGGTGACCGTAGATGGCTTCACCTCTTGCAATCCAAGTTGACTGAAAATGGACAAAGGCATCAAGTTAATACTCGCTCCTAAATCACATAGTGCTTTCTTAAAGAAAACATCACCAATAGCACAAGGGATAATGAAACTCCCCGGATCTTTTAATTTCTGTGGTAGTTTACTCTAGATTATCGCACTACATTCTTCTGTCAGATTGTTTGTCTCGAAACCAGTCATCTTTCTCTTCTTTGACATAACATCCTTCAGAAATTTAGCGTAATTGAGCATCTGCTCCAATGCATCTGCAAAAGGAATGTTAATATGCAGTTTCTTAAATATATCAAAAAACTTAGCAAATTGCGCATCTAACTTTTTCTTTTGAAAACGTTAGGGAAAAGGAAGGGGAACATTAAGTTTAGAAATATCAGGGTTAGAGGAAGATTTAAGCTTCTCAGCCCCTTTTTGTTCAGCAAGATGATCCTCATTTCCTTCCTCGGCCTCAACATCGCCCTTTGCTTCAGTTTTTGCGTCTCCCGGCATAACGATCGCAGCCCCAGCAGGGCACACGGGCTGGCCGTGCGGTGGTGCACGGATCGTGCCCCCCTGCGACTGTTCAGTACTTTCTGGTATTTTCGGCCCCTCGTATTCCGTTCCACTCCTCAGACGAAAGGCTTTATACTAATCCTTTGGATTAACCTCAGTGTTTCTCGGAATATGGCCTTTCTGATGCTGCCCACCAATAATCGTAGCTATTTGACCAATTTGGGTTTCAAGATTCTTCATCTGGGACCCCAATTGTGTGACATGGTTTTCGATTTTATCCAACTTCGCCTCATCCTTATTGAATCTGTTCCTCGTCTCACTCATAAACGAGGTGAAAATATCCTCCGTGGTTGGCTTAGGCTCCATAGTAATGACACCGTTTGTCACATTAAACCCCGGTGGTGGTTGCATCACATTCTTCGTGTTTGCATAGGAGAAGTTCTCGTGGTTCATCAAACCCGGATGGTAATGGGTAAGAGTTTGATTGTTCCGGAAATTGTTGAAA
Source organism: Rehmannia glutinosa (assembly GCA_016081115.2). Taxonomy (NCBI): domain Eukaryota; kingdom Viridiplantae; phylum Streptophyta; class Magnoliopsida; order Lamiales; family Orobanchaceae; genus Rehmannia; species Rehmannia glutinosa. The sequence goes on from JABTTQ020003122.1 coordinate 595,930, forward strand.
TTCCGGTTATTAACATAATTTGCTTCCTCTATCAGGTCTAGAGGAACTCCCCCATTACTTGCACCCACGTTTCCCTCATTTGCCTTTGTCAAAGCACACAATTAGTTTGTCAATACGGCAATCTGGGTTGTCAACTCTTTAATTGGGCCTGAATCGAAACTTTGGCTACCCTTTTCACATTAGTCCTTTCGGAGGGCCACTGATAGCGATTCATGGCCATCTCCTCCAACAAGTTGATTGCATCCTCCGGAAACCTCGCAAGTAGGGCGCCCCCTACTGCAGCATCCACAAACGATCTAGTCTGTCCCATCAACCCATTGTAAAAGAAACAGAGCTGTTGATCTTCAGGAAATCCGTGATGCGGGCACCTCCTCAACAAATCCCGGAATCTCTCCCAGGCCTCATACAAAGGCTCAGAGTCAAACTTCCTGAATTGAGTGATCTCACTTTTGAGCTGTAGTGTCTTGCCTGGTGGAAAGTATTTAAACAAAAACGTCTGACTCAGCTCATCCCAGTTGTTCACACTCCCTTGAGTTAGGGTGCCTAGCTAGTTCCTAGCCTTATCCCTTAAAGAGAAGGGGAATAGGAAAAGACGTATAACATCATCAGTCACCCCATTCATCTTGATAGTATTGCAAATCGTATGAAGTTCGCAAGATGAGAGTTGGGATCTTAGACGGGAAACCCCAAGGCGATTACATTGCACCATCGAGATCGGTCTTTGGCTTGACTCAAAGTTATTCGCATTGATTGGGACATTGGCAATTCCACCATAGTTGCGATTGGTCTATGGGAGAAAGTAGTCGCGAATCGCCTCTTCTTTGGATCGGAATCGCTAGGAACCTGGTATTGGTAACTCGACATTGACCTGTTGGCCCGATTGTTACCTCCGTTATCGACCCCATTATTGCCTCTGTTGTTATATTCTACGTCTGCCATAGCTTGTTCTTGCTGTCTTTCTGCCCGTTTAGTAGCCACACTAATTCGCCTAGCAAAAGCCTCAACCTCCGGTATGAATGGTGCTAATTCTCCTTGCTTCGAGCGAGTGTTCATGCACTACCTGAACCAACTAAAGAAAACAAGTCAAACGCAGTAGAAGTAAAATTAAACAACAAAATAAAAAAGAAAAAAAATGTCTAAATTAAAAATAATTATATTACCGCAATATTAGTACTAAAAATTTAATTAGTCCCCGGTAACGGTGCCAAAAACTTGTTCGCCTTATTTTTTTAGCTTCACCGCAAGTGTACGGTGCAGTTTATAGAATAGGGTTAGCAAGGTCGAATCCACAGGGACTAATAAATGTACTAAGTACTGGATTATAATAGCCTTATTTTTATCTAGACGATCGAAAGTGAGTGATTTGGTTTATAAACTAAAGCCAGAATTTCTCCTAAAAGAAACAAAGCAAAGAGTAATTGAAAGATCACGATGATGAATGGATTCCTGGGTTATGGTTTCAGTTAATATCCCCTTTTATTATCAGATTAATCAAACCAAAGTTAAACGTATTCTTCCCTATAGACCGATCACAAAAGTAATTTACCCTCTCTCTAGAGATGTATGTAAAAGCGTTGATGGGAATATCTATGCTAGCAACATGAGATATCCAACTCCCAAAAGATCAAAAGATTAGAAAGCCACACGAATATTCACAGACTTCTCAATCATGCAAGATATTCATGTCAAGTACTCATAGATCTAGTATTGAAACTCATCGGTTAGAATTATGAATCAATACATCAAACAAGTTAAACCAAACGCGTTTTGATAAAACAAGAATTAAAGAAAAGTACTTGAAGAGGGTTGGAAAACATTAACTTCAATTGTCATTAATCATCAAATAAAAGTATCCATTAACCTACTCCCAAACCCGGGAATCACAAGAAGTTTAGCTAGACATAGAAAATAAATAATTCATAGACAAATTATCCATGTTCATGTCTACTAATTGAATGATAAAAATACTATGGAGTGAGTGAACTCAGGGATCATGATGATCTCTCGATCTATCTTCAATCCTCGAAGGTTTGGTTGCGGTCTTGATCGATCTCTCCAAATCTCCGGTGGAAAATTACTCTTTTCTCTGCTTTCCAGGGCACAAATCAGTGTATCACTGTTTGTGGCCGCCTTGTCTCTATTTGTACTCCGTTTGGGTCGAAACCTAGTTGAACACGAGTCAGACTCTATTTTTCCCGCAGAGGCGCATGGGTCGTGCGCTAGGGCACGCCCAGCCCGTGCTGGGTGCCGCAGGATTTGTCCAAACTACTAAAGGGAGCACGGGCCGTGCTATATAGCACGACCAGCCCGTGCTGGTAGTCGAACATTGAGACTTGAGTTTGGGTTGAGCACGGGCTGTGCTAGGGTAGCACGCCCTACCCGTCCTCACCTGTAGCAACTAGTACCTGGTCGTTTTCTTCTGTTTTTTGCCGAAATCGTCTGACTTCTTCTCGATTCGACTCCAACTTCGTCCTTCACATCAAGTATTGGTGCTTATTGCAATGCTCCGAATTGTTGCCAAAATACTACAATTATCAATAAATTCCTACAAAACGAGGAAAGCGTAATCTTTTTCCACAATAAAGCCCTATTTACTCATGTAATGCATGCATACCAATACATTCTAGCCAAAATTAAGCCCAAACTACATGCAAAATACATGCCAATCAACAGCCTGACATAGGCCTATTTTCAAAAAAGTCTTCACTTGTGTTGACAACGGATCTCTATCCGCTTTCTTCAAGTCTTGTCTGCCACAAACCCCTTTGACATTCGATTCCAATCATGTTGGAATGACTTAGCTGCCAGTCAGCTGACTGAGACAGCTTTTTTGTCACTTGACTGATTCTTCACTTGGCTTCACACAGCTGACACACAGCTGGGTCTTCACTTTAATCTTCAGTTGACTCTTGTATTTCTACAACTTAGCTGACTTCAACTCAGTTCATGCAATCCTATCTATTACAAGTTGAATTATAAGGAAAATGGGGTGCCAACTTCCTATTCCAAGTTTTACATGGTATCATCAAAATCTAAACATAAATTTTCCTAATAATTTCCCCTTTTTTGATGATGCCAAAACTTAAATAATTGCATCAAAAATAAGTAGTGCAGTAACAAAGAAAGTATGAGTAGAATATGTCAATTTTATTGATAATATCATTCTTGTACTTTACAAATGCACTTTGCAGAGTTGTTACATAGTATACCATATACACTGTATCAGAGCTATACTATCTATTACAAATGTATCAGAGTTTATTATAAAACTAAAATACAACAAGTATTAGAGCATATCATGAGTTTGAGCAATATGATATTACAAGAACACTTACAAAACTTGTATTTACAATTGAGTAATGTACACTTAAGGGGTTTCAGCCGTCTTCAATGCATCGGCTGCTTCCTTCTTCTCTCATCTTCTTCAGCTCTTTCCCTTATCTTCTTCTCATAAGCTCTTTTTGCAGTAGGGTCTTTCCTTCATTGTCTTTCCTCCAATTCTCGATTCACTCTCTCGTTTTCATCTTCTTGTCTCTTTCTAGTCTCCTCATTTTTGCGCTCCACTTCTAGATTTGCAAGAGTGTTGAACCCAACCCAGTAGTTGATTCCTTTCTTTTGAGGATCAATGAATCTTACATCTTTAGGTCTTGGCTGTGGTGGAGTGCCTCTGCCCCTTCCACCACTTCCAAGCCTTTCCCTTCATCTGTATGACTCAACTCCTCCTCTAAGAGTGTACTATAAGAGTGTCTTTCCAGTCGAGTGACTGCTAGAACTCTGCTGCTTCTCAGTTGATTTGCATAACTCGAGTTCTTTCTCCCAATACAAGTCCCACGCCTGTGGTAGAGTTATATTCTTGAAATAGCCTTCAACATCTAGAGTTTGAAACTCCTCTAGTGATCTAGGTTCAGAAACTGCATCGGGCATCGTGATTTCTTGAGGGGGTCTTACAGCTGGGGAGTCTCTTAATAAACTAGTTGAGGGGCCTTCAAACCTTGCTTTAATATCTTTGATTCTCTCGGAGTGCTTCTCAGCTACCTTATCAAACTCAGCTTCCATGGCTTTTCTTGATTGCTTGACTTTCATTTCAGCTTTCTCTTCTATGGTCAGCTCCTTCGGTAGTTTTCTGATAATCGAGCCGTGACTTCACTCTACTGTGGGGTCTTAGCAAACATTATTTTCAAAGGAGGTTTCTTAAATGAACTACCTTCCCCTTGCTTGCTTCCCCTTTCACTCATTCCTTATCACTCCGCTGCCCTTCCTTCAATTCTTCTTTCCCCTTTTTGGCATCATCACCAGGGGTAGAGCCAAGTTAGGGAATATACCACTCAGGAGTAGATCAATCTTGTTATTTGTCATGTCATGCTTATCATGAGTCTTGGAGTATGCTTTTCTCAATTCTGATCTTAAGGCCATGGTCTCAGCTGCTATCAGCTTCATCTCTGTCTGGAACACCTTAATCTGATGTTCAACATTCGCTTCCATTCTCTGAATTTCTGATCTGTGCTGAGCCTTAAGCAACTCCATATTAGACCTATGCGATTCATCCATCCTGAACATGTGGTCCCTTTGCCTTTGCTGGAACTTGGCATTATCTGAGCTCCAGATCACAATTTTCGCGAATATATTTTTAAAGTAGGTGACCAGCGCACGCCTTAATGCCTTTGTCTGTCCAATCTATTCTCTAATTCTTAGTACTGTTCCTCGGATATCTCCAGTGATAGTAGCGTCTCTGTTGTCTAGACGTTGGTCCAATGTTGCAAAACTATGCTCCATCTTTTCTATTTCAGCACAGATGGCTTTAAAGGCTTTTCGGAAGTCGGCTGTCTCAGCGGACTGGTCCTCAGGCCATATAGCATCGAAATCAAAACCAATTGGCACCATAGCAGTCTCAGTTGGAGTTCCGATTTCTTCTGGAGAGACTTGGACATTGTATCTGGCACGTTCTGTGGCTGACTCAACTTCGAAAGGAATATGGGCTTCAAACGGAAAGTATTCCGCAAACAAATCCTCAGGGAAAATTAGAATCTCCACGTTCTCGACTGTGGAGCCTTTCCCTTTTCTTTCAAGATTTCCTCAGCTCTATGTGCCTCATTTGTTTCAATGTCATTGGCATCTTGAGCAGCTGTGTTAGCCTGCTGAGCTGACTGATCCTCAGATGTCTTAACAGCTTTCTCGGCACCAGTTGTTTCTTCCTGTTGAGTTGTCTATTCCTCGGCTGACTTATCAGCTTCATCAGAGGGTGATGGCGCCATTGGAGGTGGGCTATCAACCATTGTAAATTTCATTGGAGAAGCCTTATCACTAGCCTGACTATGTGTTGCATGTGCTTCCTCGTCAACTTTGTCCTGTTAGATTGATCAATGGGGCTGGACTGAGCTTCATTTTCAGATTCCAAGAATCCAGTGTCAATATTTTCCTAAGAATCGTGAATGGCGTTGATCTCTTATTGTTCAACAACCTCCACATGAGGAGCAGGCACTTCCTCAATAACCTTCTTACCCAGGGAAGTCTCAACCTCCTCTAGGCCCTCATTACCCTCAACAGTCTCAACTGTTGATGGGCCTTGTACATCCCTTTGTGCAGTCTCAACTGCAGTAGGGTCTTCTACAATTATCACTTCAGCAGATGAAGCTGCTTTAGGGTCTTCAATGGCATCCGTTGGAGTCTCAACACGTTGGATTGCACTTTTAGGGCCAAGAGTCTAAACTCCCATGGCCTCACTTCCATCATTTGCCTTAGCTGCATCAACAGCGTCATCGGTATGCATGGTTGTTGAAGTTTCAGCTGAGATAGTCGAAACCGTCCGAGCTTCGTCAACTTCACGTTGCTGAACGTTAAGATTATCTCCGTCGCCTCCTAACTCCTTTATAGGTTGGTCTCCCACAACATCCTCCGACCTAGCTGTGGTGGTTTGAGTTTCCTCCTCAGCCGACGCACCAACTGAGTCTTGAGTAGTGGGGTTACTCAAAATTTGAGACCCGACTATTATTCCAATTGAGTGTTCAATCGTCCGGGAAGGTGTCTCAACACCTTCTGCAGGAATTGGCTTGGCTAAGGTGCCCAATTCATCACCTTCCTTAGCTTCATCGCCAGTCTTCCCAAAATTTTAATCCTCAGAGTGCACAGGAGATATGGTTTCTTGAATGTTTTTAACCATCTCCATTATGTCAGGGCTAGGGGTAATCATGAAAGATGAGGATTCCCAGGCCCCTATTCAGGTGTTGCTCGTGCATCTCCTTGGATTCCCTTATAGCTTGTCGTAGCTCAGCTCTTTCGACTTCAGCAGCAGGGTCTAATTCTTCCACATCGGTGCTGAGCTGATTCCAGGGCATCGCAGAAGCATCAGTGAATGGGCAAGAATGGGGCTTTTGCGATTCAGCAAGAGCCTTTGCCTTTTCAGCCTCCATTATTTTTGCACCCTCCTTGATTGCGGTCAACATGTCTGCACAACTGTCATCATCCAGTGCAGATCGAATATAAACTCCCAAGAATAATAAGAGATATTCTTCCTCTTTAATGAATTCAGGCTGTTGAAACTGGGATCTGGCTTCACTGAGTTTCCACGATCTCCATGCAACCTTTCTGGAATCTCTGGATATGTAGGAGATAATATCACAAGATCATCATCTCCTTCTTCCTCCTTCACAGGTGCAAGTGGAGCATGTTCCTCCTCAGGTGTTCGTGCATCAGTCTGAGAGGACTGAACAACTAACTCTTCAGACTGGTCAGCTGTGCCTGCTCCTTGTTCTTCAGCTGTATCTCGAACAACTGACTCTTGTTCAATTGGCTGACCCTCATCAGCTAACTTCTCTTTTTAAGTGGTGAGTGCTATACCACCTACAACTCCCTTAGACTACTCTTCGAGCTTGGCAGATCTCTTTCATTTGGTTGAGTGCCGAAAGGCTTCTCAAGTTCTGACTTCTTGAACAGTCTTATTCTTTTGGTTGGAACTAGAGGGACTTCAGGCTCCACATCTTCAGGCTCATCAGAGGTGAAGGCCTTTTCTCCTGTCGTCTGCTTCTTGGACGCAATTACCTTTCTAGTCACAGCAGTGCGCCTCTTTTCACAACTGGAGAAGGTACTAGAGGTTTCTTCTCGATCTCATTTCTTCAGGGCGGGGATGGTTCGAGGGCATTTGCATGGGCGGTCTTTCTCTAAAACGGCTGCAGGGGCAGGTGCTTTCTTAGCTGCAACAACTCTCTTCTTCTTTTGGATTGGCTTTGGAGTAGGAGCTGGGATGGTTGCAGCAGTGTCCTCGGGGACAGGATCAGCTGACTCACCTTCACTGGTGTCAGCCCTTCTAGTATGAGCTTGCCTCTGAGCTCCAAAGAGGTTAGCTTTAAACATTCTCTTGTTAACATGGAATGGCTTCCCATGCCTTAGTGGAATCCCTTTCACCTCCATCATATGGCCAATGACCAAGCAATGTCCTTCATTCCCACCGAAGCCAGGTAGTAGTGTTTGGCTAAGTCTGCAGAAGTAATCTTAATGTCCTTGATGTGGACTGAAGACCTAATCTCCCCATCGTGAACCTCAGTGTTCATATAGAACATCGCGACTTCCTCTGAGTATGTGTGAGAGTATTACATCGTGAGAAATCCTTTCAGACCTAATTTCTCTAGTTTCGAAGCAATATTTTGGACCAGGGCCTTATCAACTCCCTATTTCACCATCCCTCCGAAATACACAGTTGAGCTAGAGTGGATTTTCTCGGACATTTTGACGAAATCATAAGTAGCAGCCATTTTCTTGAAAAATAATCGGTGAACGATTTGCGGAACAGATACTTGAAAAACTAGGGTTTTATTGCTTTGCAGAGAAAAACTTGATCTTTCTTGCTGGAGAAGAGAGTATTGTAAGGATAGAGAAAGTTGAGTTTTTGGTTTATATGGGACGTGAGGAGACGGTTTTAGAATTTGAAAAGTTTGATCAAAATCAACAATAAGGATTAAACCTTTTAAACCATAATAATTTCCTCGCATTAAATGCAACAATATTTATATCCAATCATAGGCTAAACGTGTGCAGCTTTTAGTTTGACACAATAATTACCCCGACGTAATGCCCAAATATATTCCATTTTCGTAGAAGCTTTTTGCCTTTTGTCACTTAGCTCATAAATAACTCAGCTATATTCCAAAAGTGACTTAATTCTGCTTCTCTCTTCACATAATGATCACTCATTTTGTCAGTGCCTAACTTGATACAATTGATTTCCGTCTTGCATTTTGTTTCACATTTGGAAAATGAAACTTTGCTTATTTTTCATTTCTCTCTTCTTTGACTCTGTTGATTGAGTCTTCTGAGTCTCCTAACTCTGCTCAATCAAACTTAGCTCATTCTTAAGCTCTTCAAATCTTGATTCACATAGAGTATTTGTGAATATGTCAGCTAATTGCTTATCAGTTGAGTTATATTCCAAAGTGATATCTTTATTTTCAACATGATCTCTTATAAAATGATATCTGACATCAATGTATTTTGCTCTTGAATACAATACCGGATTCTGAGTAATTCCAATAGCACTTGTATTATCACACATAATTAGAATCTCTTTTTCTTCTACATCATAGTCTCTTAGTTGCTGCCTCATCCGTAGAACTTGGGCACAATAGCTGACCGTAGCTATGTACTCTACTTCAACTATGGATGTAGCTATTGAATTTTGTTTCTTGCTGAACCAAGAAACCAATCTTTTTCCAAGCATTTGGCAAGTACCTGATGTACTTTTCTGTCCACTCTATATCGGCATAGTCGAAGTCAGGTAACTACCGGCTTGAATCCTCCATCCTTTGGATACCATAAGCCAACTTCTTGGAATCCTTCAAATACCTTAGGATTCTCTTGGTTTGCGATCATGTGACTCTTTTTTGGTGCGATTGAAATCTAGCACATACACCTACAACAAAGGTGATGTCCGGCCTCTACTTTGTTAGATAGAGCAATGATCGATGAGAGCTCTATATCGGTTTGATCAACGGCTTTGCCATCATCCGCATCCATATCCATATTAAGCGAGGTGTTCATTGGAATCTTCATCGATGACTTCTCTTCCATACCAAATTTCTTCATCAAATCTCTAGTGTATTTTATTTGACTTATGAAGGTTTCATCTTTCATTTTCTTGACTTGAAGACCTAGAAAGAAAGTCAGCTCTCCCATCATGCTCATTTCAAACTTCCCTTGCATGAGGTTTGAAAACTTGTCACACAACTCTTTATTTGTGGATCCAAATATGAACAAGCATGATGGGAGAGCTAACTTTCTTCCTAGGTCTTCAAGTCAAGCAAATCAAAGATGGAACCTTCATAAGTCAAACAAAATATACGGGAGATTTGATGAAGAAATTTGGTATGGAAGAGAAGTCATCAGTGAAGATTCCAATGAATACATCACTCAAGATGGATATGGATGCAGATAGAAAACCTGCTGATCAAACCAGATATAGAGCCTTTATTGGATCATTGCTCTATTTGACAACAAGTAGGCCAGACATCACCTTTGTTGTAGGTGTATGTGCTAGATTTCAATCTGCGCCAAAAGAGAGTCATATGACTACAGCCAAGAGAATCCTAAGGTATTTGAAGAGATGCCAAGAAGTTGGCTTATGGTACCCAAAGAATGGATGATTCAAGCTAGTAGGCTACTCAGACTCAGACTATGTTGTATGTAGAGTAGACAGTAAAAGTACATCAGGTACCTGTCAAATGCTTGGAAATAGATTAGTTTCTTGGTTCAGCAAGAAACAAAATTCAATAGCCACATCCACAGATGAAGCAGAGTACATAGCTACAGGCAGCTGTTGTGCCCAAGTGTTATGGATGAGGCAACAACTGAGGATTATGATATAGAAGAAAAGGAGATTCCAATTATGTGTGATAACACAAGTACTATTGCAATAACTCTAGAACCCAATATTGCACTCAAGACCTAAGCACATTGATGTCAGATATATTTTCATACGAGATCATGTTGAGAAGAAAGAAATCACTTTGGAATACATATCAACTGACAAGCAGTTAGCTGATATATTCACTAAGCCATTATGTGAATCAAGATTTGAAAAGCTTAAAAATGAGCTAGGATTGATTGAGCAGAGTTAGAAGGTTTAGAAGACTCAATCAACAAAGTCAAGGAAGAGAGAATTGGAAATCAGCACAGTTTCATGTTTCAATCAAGTGAAACAATCAAGATGGCGAGTCAGCTGTATCGAGTTAGATGACAGCTAAGTGATCAGTATGGAAGAGAAAAGTAGAGTTAAGTCACTTTCGAAAGATTGTTGAGTTATTTATGAGCTAAGTGACGAAACGCAGTTGTTTTCTGTGAGCGGGAATGTTTTTGGGCATGAATTCTAAAAACCGTCCCTCACATCCCATATATACTCAAATTTTATTTTCTCTCTCCTCATTTTACACTCATCTCTCTCAAAGCAAAGGTAAGTTCTTTCTGCAACCGAAGCAAAACCCTAGTTCGTACGTCATTCAAGTTCAAGCTTTCAAGTTCGTGTTTCCAAGTTTCATTTTCGGAAATGGCTTTAAGTAGAGACTTTGTGAAGATGGCCGAGAAGATACACTCCGGTTCAATGGTGGATTTTTATGGACTGGTGAAGCAATGGGTTGACAAAGACCTTGCTAAGAAGATCGCTGGAAAATTGGAGAAATCTGGCCTTAAGGGATTTCTCACTATGGAGTTTTCGCACACATATCTTGAAGAGATAGCCATGTTCTACATGAACGCTGAGGTTCACAATGGAGAAATTTGTTCTTCAATCCACAACACCGACATAAAGATTATTGCTGCAAATTTGGCTAAGTACTACCACCTTCCTTCGTCTGGATTGAAAGAAGTCACTGAAAAAGACACAAACCTGGCTGTGGCATGAAAAGAAATCGCGAAGCCAGAGTCTGTTGCTAAAGTTGTTTACTCATCCAAGAAGTTGCTGATCAAGGAGACTATCATAAATTAATGGACGTGGTGTCCAAATGTGTGGATATGAAGTTTGGCAGCTTCAATCAGCTGTCTAGGACGAAGCTGATGGTCATGGCTAATATTTTAGAGGAGAAGAAGGTGAACTGGGCTGAGTTCATCTTCAGTCGAATTTGCCAGAATGTAATAAATAAGACTATCAATGATCCCTGTCTTTTTGGAAGTTCGTTGGGGTATGGCCTTGTGATTGGCCATCTGATGGAGGTGAAAGACATTCCCCTCAGGCATGGGAAACCCTTCCACATTAACAAGAGAATGTTCAAGGCGAAACTCTCAGCTACTCAGAGGCAAGCCCATGCACGAAAATCTGACACCAGCGAAGGTGTGTCAGCTGATCCTATCCCCGAGGCACTGCTACAACTACCAAGGCTTCCTCTCCAAAGCCTGTGCCGAAGAAGAAAGAAGTTGTTGCAGCAAAGTCTGCCCCTGCCCCCGCAGCCGTGGAAGACCCAGCACCTGCCCCAGAAGCCGAGACTCGATGGATTCCCTTGTACTTTCTCCAGTCGTAAGAAAGATGCGCACAGTTTTGCCAAGGAAGACAGCTCCATCGAAAAAGATGAAGACGGGTGAATCAGATTTTACATTTGAGGAACCTGAGGACATGGAACCCGAAGTTCCTTTTGTTAAGACCAATAGAAGGTAGGCAATCTGCCTTGGAAAAGCCAGTTGAGTCTGGCACTGAAGCTGTGAAAGAGACTGCTGAAGTAAAGGAGCAGCAGTCTAAGGAAACAAAAGGTGGTGAGGAGGCCACTAGTGATGTAAAGGATTCTATTGAAGAGATCCAGTAGATTATGGATGAGACAGTTGTATGTGAAATAGCTGAAGAAAAGGAAATTAAGACAGCTGACCAGTCTGAGGAGTTGGCTGTTAATTCCCCTCAAACTGATGCTTGAATTGTTGAGGAGGAAAGTGCTCCTCTCGTGCCCAATGTCGAAGATGAGGATGATGATGTGGTCATACTATCTCATATGTACCCGGATGTACATGAGAGGTTGAAAGTTTGGAGGAACTGGAAGCTGATCTATGCCAGAGCTCAATTTGAATATCCAGAGTTCATAGAAGAAGAAGAAGAGGAACTCTTGAGTTTCTTAGGGAACATTCCAGTCCGTTCCACACTGGACTCGGATTTCTGCATGTCCATCCTCTTTGACAAAAAGGATGAGGAGAAGCAAAGAACAAAGGCTAAGGCAATTGAGGAAGCGAAGGAACCTCAACCATGCCCCTTTGAAGGAGTGCCTGAAAGTGCTTTTGTGCGTACGAGCAGCAACGACGATGAGATAGAATATGCTGATCCAGTAGAGAAAGCTGAGCTGTAGCAAGCACTAAAAGAATCCAAAGAGATGCATGAGCAAAGATTGCAAAAGGGCCCAGGAGATTCTTCCTCTATTATGATTACTCCTAGCCCATATATAATGGAGGTGGTGAGAACAATTGATGCCACCACATCTCCAATGCACTTGAAGGATGAAGATACCAGGAAGATTGGCGATGAAGCTAAGGAAGGTGTAGAAGAGGGCACCTTAGCCAAGAAAATCCTTGAAGAAGGTGTTGAGACGCCTGCCCTAACGGCTGAAAACTCAAAAAGAAACACCATCGTATCTCAAGTTTCGAGTGACCCCACTGCTCGAGACTCAGCTGGTGCGCCAGCTGAGGGAAACTCAAACCACCCCAGCCGGGTCGGAGGAGGTTGTGGGATACCAACCAAAAGAGAAGTTTGGAGGCGAAGGTGAGACAACTGATGTACAATAGACTGAGGTTAACGATGCTCAGATGGTTTCGACTGTCTCAGCTGAAACTTCATTTGCCATGCAGGCCAATGAAGCTGCTGATGCAGCCAAGTCATAGGATGGTATTTAGGCCACAGAAGTTGAGACTCTTGGCCATGAAAGTGCAATCCAAAGAATTGAGACTCTAACAGATTTTTGTTGAAGACCCTGCTGCAGTTGAGACTGCAAAAGGGACAGCTGAAGGCCCATCAGTGGTTGAGGCTACTGAGGGTAATGAGGGCCCGGAGGAGATTGAGACTTCCCTGGGTAAGAAAGTCGAAGAACAAGTGCCAGCCCCTCACTAAGAAATCATGGAAGAAGAGGAAATAAGTGCTCTTCATGATTCCCAAGAGAATGTCGATGTTGAATTCTTGGGAACCGACGACGAAGCTGAGTCCAGTCCTATTGAAAAATCATTTGAGGACAAAGCTGCTGAGGAGGCACTGGCAAAATAGAGGCAAGCAAGTGACAAAGCTATTCCGATAAATTTTACACTGGTTGATGGCCCATTTCCCATGGTGCAATCACCTTCCCATGACGCTGATAAGTCAGCCGAGGAACAAATACTCAAAAGAAAGATAACATTGATAGCAATGAAGCTGTTAAGATAGCTGAGGATCAGTCAGCTCCGCAGGATAACACAGCTACACAAGATGTCGATGACACTGAGACAACTGAGGCACAAAGAGCTGAAGAAATATTGAAGGAAAAGGGAAAGGCTCAACAGGTCGAGGATGTCGAAATTCCTATTTTTCCGGAGGATTTGTTTGCTGACTACTTTCCTTTCAAGGCTCATGTACCCTTGGAAGCAGAGTCAGTTGTTGAACGTGCGAAGTACACCGTCTAAGTCCCAGCTGAAGAACTTGGAACTCCTACTGAAACAACAATGGTGTCGATTGGGTTTGACTTCGATGTTGTCTGGACAGAAGAGCAGCCCGCTAATTGGAATATGGAACATGGATTCGCAGCACTCAACCAACGACTTGATACATAGATGCAAACATCACAGGAGACATCCGAGGAACTGTTTTAAGAATTAGGGAATGGATTGGGCAAACTAAAGAACTAAGGTGTGAGCAGGTCACATACATTAAATCTCTTTTTGCTAAAATGGTGATCTGGATCTCCGAAAATGCAAAATTTCAGCAGCGTCAAAGGGACCATATCTTCAGGATGGATCAGTCTCATAAAAGTGACATGGAGTTGCTCAAAGCACAACACAAGGTAGAACTTCAGAAAACAGAGGCCAACATGTGTGCGGAGGTAATGATGCTCCAAACATAAATGAAGTTGATGGTAGCTGAGGTGAAGACTCTGCGATCCGAATTCCGAGCAGCATACTCCAAGAGTCATGAAATGATGGACATGACCAACAACAAGATTGATCTACTCCTTGGAGGAGTGTCTCCTCAACTGGCTCTACCCCTTGGTGATGATGCCAAAAAGGGGGAAGATGAAAGTAAGAAGTTAGGGAGTTATAAAGAAAGAAGTAGAAGTAAGGGGAAGCACGCGTTGATATGGGGAGCGGAAAGTGAAGAAGCCGCCCTTGAAAATTTTGCTTGCTAAGACCCCTCAGCAAGGTGACGTGACTGCCTCTATCCTCAGTCAGCTACCTCAAAATCTGAATGTTGAAGAGAAAGTTGATTTGGCCTTCAAGAAGTCTCGAAGGGCCATTGAAACTGAATTTGAAAAGATAGCTGAGAAACATCATGGAAGAATTGAAAATCTAAAGGCAAAATATGAAAGCCCCCAAGCTGGACTGTTAAAGGATTCCCCAGCTGCGAGACCCCCTCGTGAGCTTACATTGCCTGATGCAGGATCTGAGCCAATGTCCATATAGGAATTTTAAAATCTAACTGCAGAAGGATATTTCAAGAATATGACTCTACCTCAGGCGTAGGATCTGTATTGGGAGAAAGGACTCAACTTGTGTAAATCGGTGTCTGATACGTGTGAGTTCAAGCTATCAGCAGACTACAAAAGCACCCGTACAGTACACTCCAAGAGGAGGAGCTGAGTCGCAACAAGAAAGAGAAAGGTTTGGTAGTGGTGGAAGAGGCAAAGGTACTCTATCACATCCAAAACCTAAGGATGTTCACTATGTTGATCCACAAAAAAAGAGATAAATCTACTGGGTTGGGCTGGATGAGCTTTCGAATAGAGAGGTGGAAAAGAAGAATGAAGAGAGTAGAATGAGGCAAGAAGAAGAAAATGAAAGGCTCAATTGCGAACGGGAAGAAAGACAAAGGAGAGAAGACCTTTCAGCTAAAAGAGCTTATGAGAAGAAGAAAATAGAAGAAGAAGACAGAAAAAGAAGAAGAGTAGAAGAATATAGAAGGAGAGCTGGGGATGAAGAGAGAAGAGGGAAGCAGCCAAGGCGTTGAAGATGGCCGAACATTTTCATTGTATTTTACTTAACTGTAAATGCACAATTGTAAGTATTTTGTAATATCATAATGCTCTGATACATTTGTAAAGATACTTGTGTATAGCTCGCTCAGATACATTGTATAGGTTATACTTTGTAAAAAGCATTGTAAAGTGCGTTTGTAAAGTACAAGAATGATATGTTCAAATAAAATTGACATATTCTACACATTCATTCCTTGTTACGACACTATTTACTTTGATGTATTTATTTAAGTTTTGGCATCATCAAAAAGGGGAAAATTTATGTTTATATTTTGATGATACCATGTAAAACTTAGATTAGGAAGTTGGCACCCCATTTTCTATGTAATTCAACTTGTAATAGAATGAGTTGAAGTCAGCTAAGTTGAAGATTAGAAGACTCGACTGAAGATCAAAGAGAATACCCAATTGTGTGTCAGCTGTGTGTAATGAAGTGAAGACTCTCAAGTGATAAAAAAACTGTCTTAATCAGCTGACTGACAGCTAAGTCATTCCTAAGTGATTGGAATCGAATGTCAAAGGGGTATGCAGCAGATAAGACTTGAAGAAAGTTGAAAGAGATTCGTTGTCAATACAAGTCAAGGTTTTGCTAGAAATACGCACGTGTCAGGCTGCCAGCAATAAAGTTATTTTGCTGAAAGAGTGCAAAAAGTAGGGAACCAATGAGATGTACCTGAAAACCTGTAGAGATTAAGGAAACGCTACAGAGCATTTAGTTCAAGGTACGACCTACATCAATGCTGCAAGACAAGACAAGCCAACAACCTACGAGTGTGATTTGAAATTTATGTTTATCTCTTCAACGGACATAATTTCAGATGTACACTATAAAAGGCTGAGGAAGCAAGTGAGAGAAGGTAACGAACTTCACAGACTATCAAGCATACAAGCAAACAAGCAATAACCTGCAAATTTCTCTCAAGCTTTTCAAAGAAATCCTCAAGCCTAACTTCGAAGGAATTCAATCCAGCACACTCAGTGTAGGAAAGATTACTTCATCAGTTGAAGAGGAAAATTGTTTTCAAGAACAAATGGGTATACTCTCCAAGGTTGAAGGAGAAGTAGTGAGGTTCCAGTTCGAACCGGTGCTTTGAACCTGTTGAAGGGCTAAGTGATCAAGTCAATGGTTTGAAGGAGGCTGAAGTAACAGGACAGTTGTCTTGTGAAGAGTTGAGTCCCAGGAGCAGCAGGCTGTATGATCAAAGTTGTCTCGGACTGATATCTACTTTGTAACCAAGCTTAAGTTACTTAGTGGATTCCTCCAGGAGTTGGAGAAGAGTGGACTAGAGGAATTACCCCATCCTCGAACCACTATAAAAATTGCTTATGTTTTATTTACTTTATAGCATATTTGTTTCTTGCATTTATTTTATATCTGCTGTTAAGTTAAACTTGCTAAAGTCTGCTGACAATAACAATTGCTAAAACAAGTGTTGAAAAATGTGTTTAAAAACATAAGGGTGAAAAATCTTCCGCTGACAAAACCAAATCAACTGTAATATTAAGTCTTAGCTGAAAGCAGCTAAGTTATACTATCAACAACTTAGTCGAGTCTATTGAGTGGGTAACTTTGTTGTGTAAGCCAACCTAGCTATCCCTCAAGGACTTAGCTGATTTGAGTTAACTCTGACAATATTTTAAAAGGACTAAAATCGAGAAATTGTTAAGGTTTATTCAACCCCCCCTTCTAAACCTTACACATCCCTTCTTGCGACCTACAAAACCAGAGTTCACCATAAGCACTTAGACGAACTCCATGCAAAGGCGGATCTCTACACTAACGGGGTTGATGAGCTCCCAATTAGACCTCCCACTAGGAGGGATAAACTCACTACTGCCTTAGCACGACGATTCTCCATCAGAAGGAAGTATTTAGAGACCATGGCTCATCTTTTTCAACTGGAAAGAGAGTTACTGCAAGACCTTGTGAAGTGATTTGGGGAAGCCGCAGGCTCCAAAGCCTGAAACACCAAGCAAGAAGGCATATCATGAGAAGACATAAGGAATTAAGGATAGACCCTTCCTTCCAAATGGACGCCATTCAACAACTCAGAGAGCTGAAAGAGGCGCCCTGGCCTGAGTAAAGAGGGCGCCCTTGCCCACTCAAGGGAACGCCCCTGCCTGGTCAAAAGGGCGCCTTCTGCAATTTTTTCCTCCTGAAGGGCTCTGCTCACCAGATAAGTCCGCTGAACCCGGGTAGCTCTCCAAGCTCATTGGAACTACCTGGAAGACTCTAAGACATTAATTCTCTCAGAGCCGCATGAGGATATCCCCAAGCTCCACGAGCTGCATGAAGACCCCTCGTAAGGGCACCTTGCTGTTGCAGGCCGCAGCAGTAGTTGCATGAAGAATGACCCTCACTCGGCTAGAACGGAAGAGAGGAAAAATGAACTGGAGAGAAACCAGATACTGAAGAAGTCATCACATTTATTGAGGACAAACAAACCTTCAAGTCCAGAAATTATAGGCACAAACTCCACTCAGCGCTCAGGCTGGGAGTCCAAGAGCCATCCAGACTAGTCAAGTTATTTCGGGAACAAGAAACCCTATACAGAAAGAAAGAACTCCCCAGACAATATGTCGATGAATCATTCTTAGCTTGAGGAAGATCAATAAAAACTTCGTTCATTGGAGAGATACACCCCAGCGCAAAAGGAGAGAGAAATGCCCAACTCTTTGGAGAAGACCAAGACTTCAAAAGATGAATAGAGTTGGACCATTAAGGAATCAACCCAAGAACATCTAGCTTCGGGAATCGAGACCATCAAAAACCTACTCCAGCGTGAGATGGAAGTGCCATTACGCAATCTCATGGGACGACTCGTGGAAACTGTAAATGAAGTGACCAAAGTCCAGCAAAAGACTTTTATAAGGATGCAACGACGTATCGCCCTCCGAATAGCGTGCTCAGGGCGTCTCAAAGGGGGAACTCTCCCCACTCCAGGGAGAAATGCCCACTACAAAAGAGCACCCGACAAGGGAGATTAATGCCACCCCGGAGGAACAAGGGAAGGGTCGAAGAAGATCTTTAGAGTCACCTTAAAAGCTGCAAGAATAAGTTGGGGCAGATAATAATTCCATTCAACGCACCGCTATTGGAAATACTGACCACTGCTCGGAGATAAAATTATAGAACCTCCGCGGGGCGCAAGTCCAATATTTTTTGTTACTTTCATCATGACAGATGACACACCACAAAGGCTTGCATCCAGTTAAGAGCCTCCATCGAAAAGTTGATTCCGAAAGGCCACTTACAAGAGTACGTGGATTACCTGGACCATGACTGGATTCAGAAAGAAAACAGATGGAGACGCCTTACATCACACAAGAAGGACATTCCGACTCATCACTTTGAAAATACGTTGTCCCCGTGATGTGAGCTCCGGACATCATCTCCTGGGTTGTCTTCGGATCACCTCACCAATACTTCCCCTTTGGCCAGAACTCGTCCAGAAGACAGATATATGCACCACTATTGGGGACATAGATTTTATCCGGAGACACTGACTGCCAACACTGAAGATGAAGTGAATTCTCCTTACCTTCCATCTACATCGGCTCTTATCAGCCTCACAAAGGCCTCTATATATTTTACTTTATTTTGTCATTTTCAGTTGGTTTCCGCCCAAGAGCCGTTAAATATTTATTTATATATATTCGTCATGTTTCCGCCAACATGACGTAAAGATTTTCATTATAATGAATAAAAGTGCTTTCACATTTTCTACCTTGATGTAATGAATGCGGATAATGGCCACACATGGCTAGGGCGCAACTAATGGCCACATATGGCCAGGGTCAATGACCAGTTAGACGCTCTCATCAACAAACCCCATCTTTCTGGCTACGGACCCGTATGAGAGGGGTCTCCTCACGGGGGTCCTCGTAAATAACCTCCTCCGGCTAAGACCCCGGAGGGGATGGCCTCACCCGGATAAAACCTTGGTTGGGATGACCTCTTCCGGCTAAGACCCCGGATAGGAGGGGCCTCCTCATAAGAGGTCCAAGTAATTTACTGTTAGATAAATATTTTTATCATAATTTTGATGATTTTATTTAACTGAGTTTTTTGTTAGATAAATATTTTTATCAAGATTTTGATGATTTTGTTTAAATGAGTTTTTATACCAAAACAATGTTTATAAATGTTGTCCAAATACTCCCAATTGATTTAAAATGTTTTTACTAATTTTTTGGAGTATTTTTTAAAGTTTATTTTTGACAATAATCGGACAACATTTTAAGTTGAGGTCGGCCAGAGTCAAACAAGCGTCGGCCCAGTACCTGGAGAATGAAAAACAAAGAACAAAATGTCTTGGACTTGAAAATTAAAGAGGGGGACCAGTCCAAGGTAGGGCCGACCGGTTGGACCCTAGGTAACCGGTCGGACCCCCCTGTGACTGGTCGGACCTCCCTGCAACCTGTGTCTGGATCGCAATAATTTCATTTAACGTTCGAAATTTTATACATGGCGACCGATCGCGCTGTGTAATCTTTTGGCAGCAAATTTGTGCCGTTGAAACTCCATATTAGCAAGATTTGCTTTTCATTTTGTACATTATTTTTACATCTTGTGATCCTCTTTTTGTAGACAAAAGTGAAGAAGGAGGAGCCTATGTTTGTGAAGACTCTTCTATAAATAGAGGATGATTTGAAGACACAAAGAACAACAACACAAGCAAATACACAACAAGAAATCTGCAAATTTCTAAGCTTTCATATTCAACACTCTTGTTGTATTTATAGCTTAAGTATTTTACTTTCACATCTTGAGGTCTAGGCTTGATTCTTGATTACACTTGCACTCAAATTGTATTGTTCATTATAGAGTTGTAATCTTGAATTTTTAGGTTCATCATTCAACACAAGATATCCTTGTGAGTGTTCTTGTGGTAAGAACACACTTGGGTGATCTAGGTGTTAGGTGCAAGAAGATTGTGGTAATCTTCTTATTGAAGAGTTTGGTGCTCTTGAGGTGTTGAAGAATTTTGTATTCTTCAAGGTTGAAGATTGTAGTAATCTTCACAAGGTGCCGTAGAAGATTGTGGTAATCTTCAAGGGAGATTAAGGTAATCTCCAAAGAGGTGTTGTAAGGTGATGTTGTATTAATTGTGGTAATTAATAAAATCTTTTTTTCTTTTTGAAATCCATCCCGGAGATACTGGGGTGGTAGAGGACTAGGCCCTAGGTGGGTTGAACCTCTATAAATCGAGGTGTGTTGTTTAATTAATAAAAAAGGGCTAATTGCAAAAAATCGGCATAATCGATTCACCCCCTCTCTAGATTATCGTAGCCACTTGGACTAACAAGTGGTATCAAAGCCAAACTCTTTGGCTAGCTCGTTCAAGTAAAGAGGAAAGATCCAGCTACGACAGAGCTATCTACCAACCAGCGCATCATTCAATAGACCGCCTCTTTTCGACTCAACAATTATTCTTTTTGGAAAGATAGAATGGAATGCTTCTTACAAGGTTGTGGGTTTGATATTTGGGACACGGTTATAAACGAATTATCCATCCCGATGAAGAAAAAGGAAGCGGCACCCAAATTCCCAAAGCCCTCAAGGAGTATGATGATGAAGACAAGAAAATATTCTCATTAAGCGGTAAAGCTCTTAATATTCTTCATGGTTCTCTTACCGCTACAGAATATAATCGAATTAGAGGTATACGATCTGCTCATGAAGTTTGGGAAAAATTAAAAACTATTTATGAAGGCACCAAGAAAGTTACAAGCTAGAAAAACAATGCTTGTTAAAGATTTTGAAAATTTCACAATGCTCGAGGGTGAAGGGATTTCAAAAATGGTTGAAAGGCTCGATAACATTGTAAATTCTTTGTGGGCACTCGGAAAAGTCATTTCGGAAGAAGACAAAGTTACCAAAGTTTTAAATGCTCTTACCGGCTCTTGGTCCGAAAAGGTGGCGGCTATCATGGAAGCTCAAAATTTAGAAACTCTAAATTTTGATGAGCTTATTGGAAATCTTATCATCTATGCAGCATATGCAAATGAAAGCAGTAATTCAAAAGCATCCACCTCTCAACCGGATTTTATAACAACTTGGGATAAACTTCTTACAACTTCCGATGATGAAGAAGCCGAGCAATGTCTAATGGGAATCGAAGAAGAAAATGAGGTACGCTCTAATCCCTCTACTTCTTTTAGTAATGAATTGCATGATGATTATGATGAATTACAAAATGATTTTGATGAGCTTCAAAATGAATTCCAAAGCTTGCTCTTTACATACAAAAATTTGAAAAAGGAATTCAACACCATGACAAATGAAAAGGATAGTTTACATGGTTCTTATGAATCTCTTACTAGTGCTCATAATGTTATACTTGATAAGGTTAGAATTCTTGAAGAAGGAAATAGTACTCTAGTTAAGGATATTGATTGCATGAAAAAAGGATATGTTGAAGTTTAACTTGAGTACCGATAAAATGACCAAAATTCTTGATGTTCAATGTTGTGATCATTTGAAACTAGGACTTGGTTGTAAGCTTTAATGTTATTAATGTTATGGAAAAGAACCAAGTCTCTATGCATATTGGTCATTATGCTTCTAGAACTATTACGTGTTTCTATTGTGGTAAAAGCTGGTCACCACGACTAATACTTGTCGGGTTAAAAATAGTTCTAATTATTATTGGAGACCTAAAAGTCTCAATGTTAATCCCAAAGGACCCAAACACTTGAGGTACCACAAGAAAATTTTATGTTAGGTACTCGGCGCAATAAAAATCAAAGGAGTTTTAAATTGTCATATAGACAACAAGCGATCGCGCCATATGATCAAGCGATGAGATATTATCAACAAAATTATTTTTCAAGAAGAAGGTATAATCAATAATGGGAAAGATATAACCACTTGGCAATGGAGAAATTGATAACTCTTATCCTCTTCTTGTAGTATGCATTGTCTTTTATAATTATTGCACATTTTCATGTCTTTAATTTTGTATTATTTGGTAAACTTCTTTATAAAAAATGGTTCTTAAAATGAGGTCTTGTTAGGAATTTTATTGTTTAGATTTTGATGAATGCCATGTAAAACTTAGAATAGAAAGTTGGCACCCCAATTCTTGTTGTAAAATGCATTGTAATGAATAGAGTGGCCAAGCCGAGTCAAGACGACTACGCCCTAAACATGCAAGAAGACGAAGGCTGGAAGGAAGACTCTTTGTGAGGCAGTGAGTATGGCAAGAAGAGTAGAGCGGGAACGCTATCGAAGAAGCGGTGAGATGCGGTGAGTGGAGCATCGGTCAAGTCAACTCAAGAAAAGCCAAGTCTCAAGTTGAAGTGAGGAAGAGTCATCCGATGATTGGAAGGCGACTAAGTCACCTGGGGAAAGCAAGGAAATGCGGTCAAGTCGAGATAAGCGTAAAAAGAACCGTTGCCGAGAAATCAAGAGATTTACTTAAACAAGTAATATCTCCATACAACCTTTCTTGGAGTGCTCGATCCCAGGAAGCGTGCAAAAGGAATGAACAATGGGAAGCACGACATCGTGTCGAACTACGAAAAGGTGAATAGAATAATTCATACGAGGAAAGCGGCAATTCCAAGAAGCGCAAGCCAATTGCCAAAGTGACTTTCAAAAATAAGCCTATCTCTTCAACGGGCAAATTTTTGAAAGTTCACTATAAAAATTTGAGGAGTTAGTTTGAGAAAAAGAATGCAT
Organism: Rehmannia glutinosa; assembly: GCA_016081115.2. Lineage (NCBI taxonomy): Eukaryota > Viridiplantae > Streptophyta > Magnoliopsida > Lamiales > Orobanchaceae > Rehmannia > Rehmannia glutinosa. The sequence continues at coordinate 618,781 of JABTTQ020003122.1, forward strand.
GAATGACACATACGTGAGATATACAAGCACATTAGAAAAACTGAAACAATCTCAATCCTCAAGCCTATATTCGAAGTACATCAATCCAACACTTTGTGAAGGAAGAGAGCTTCAACTTGATTGAAGAGGAAACCTTTGAAAACAAGGGTCTACTTTCCGGGAAGGATTGTAGAAAAGTTCAAAGTTGAACTAAGTCTTAAGCATTTGGAGGGCTTCGTGATCAAATCCAAAGAGCTTGAGCAAGTGAGTAGTAGCAAAGCGGTGCCCTGTGAAGAAGGGAGTCGAGCGAGAAGCCGGTGAGTGATCAAGGCGTCTCAGGCATCGAGTCCCAAAGGATCAAGTCAATTTTGTTGTGATCAAGACTTTATACTGGACATTACCACTTTGTAAAGCGATCATTACTTAGTGGATTCCTCCAGGAGTTGGAGAAGAGAGGAGTAGAAGAATTACCCCATCTTGAACCTCTATAAAAACTTTTTGTGTCATTTACATTTCGGCATTTAAATTCTGCACTTTTAATTGCTTATATCTATTTGATAAATTTGCTATCCATTTGATAATTTATAAGTACTAAATTAAACTCTAATATCTTGCTTAATCAAACTTAAGGGTGTTAAGTCTTACGAGAATAAAACCACAGTGAGTTAAATTGTAGTGCACGGTGAGTTACTCCATCAACGGCTCGGTGAGTGCATTTGAGAGATTAACTCTCTTGAGTGACTAATTATTTTGTCCATCGAGGACTGGTATTGTGTAGAATTAACTCTGTAGATTTAAAAGGACTAAATCGAAAATTTGGTAAGGTTTATTCAACCCCCCTTCTAAACCTTACACTTACACCCCTTGGGACCTACAAGTGGTATCGGAGCGGTTGGTTCATTGAACCCCTCCTTTGAGTTCTTGAACTAGATCTCCAAATTTTTCAAAGTCTGCTTTAGTACTTAAACTTTCAAAACTCTTTTTATTAAAAGTCATTATCATGGAAGCAAATCTAACACGCATCCCTATGTTCACCATTGAAGAATTTGATGATTGGAAAATTCGTATGCGGGCTCATCTATCGGACATTACATGATGAGATGTGGATAGTAATAGAAGATGGGCCTCTACAAATATTAAAGGTGAAACACGGTATGCGAGTTGCGGTGAAGGAGTAGAAAGATGTTGCTCCTAGACCGTCATGGTTGAAAAACCAAGAACCGAGTGGACAAATGATGACAGAAAAAGATACAACCTGGATAATGTAGCCAAGGACATCCTCTACAAAACCTTGGACAAAGCCATGTTCAACAAAGTCAAATCATGCAAAACGGCTAAAGAAATGCGGGACAAGTGACATTAATCTGTGAAGGCTCGAGCAAATCAAAGAAAACAAATTGTCGATGCGAGTACAAAAATTTGAAAATTTCAAAATGATCTCGGAGAAAACCTGGATCAACTAGGCCTCGGTTCACGAAATCACAAGCGTAAGCATCTACACTTGGAAAAGGAATATACACGAGAAGAAATGTGTATGAAGATCTAAAAAGTCTTCGGTGAATGGGAAATGAAGGTCATGGCGAGACATTCCATGGACCTATCAAAGACATCCAACCATGAACTATTCTCGGACCTCAAAGCCTATGAGTTTGGTGAGAAGAAAAGACCGAGGAAGAGGCATTTGTACCCAAAACGGATGTTCTAATTGTCAAAGATGGGAAGAAGGCGGAGGTCAAAAGCAATTGACCCGGAAGAAATAGCCCCGATGGTCAAAAGATTTAACAAGTTCTTTAACAAGAACTACAAGAGAGGAAAGGGTGAATCTTCGGAAGACACTCGGCTCCCTCCAAATCAAGGGATGATAGGCCAACAAGAGAGCAGATCATCAACAAGTTGAGTATCAAAGGTGACAACTCAAGAGTAGAAAAGAGTGATCAAAGGTGAATATCTATGTTGGAATTGTAGACAACCAGGTCACTATGCCATTATTTGCTCATATCTGTAGTCAACAAGTACGAGGAATGAAGAAGAAAGAAAAGTCTTGAGAGAAAGAAAGACAAGAAAAAAAAAGGCAATGATGGCTGCAGAGACTGCTGAAACAACCAAGTCAAAAGAGCAGTTGATTGAGAAAGCAGTGAAGCTGACTACTCGAGTGACTCTGAAGAAGAAGCCTTGATCTGCTTAATGGCCAAAGAACAAGATCAAGAAGATGAGGTACAATCTAATTCAACAAGCTCAGACACTAGTGATAGTGACTGTGACACACACACTTCATCACCTACTGATCTTTATGATTCATTAGGCAAAATGATGAAAGATTTTGAGCACATTAAATCCTCACACACACTATTGAATGAGAAAACAGCCTACTTAAAAGTCAAAACTCAAAGCTGACTAAGGAGCTGAGTACTCTAAGTCAAATAGCTGTTGAAAATGAAAGTTTAAAGGCTGAAAATGCTAAATTAGTAGCTGAAATTGCTGCTATAGAAAAGAGGGAGAATGACCTCAAAAATGTTATTGCCTCGTTCACTAAGGCATCTAAATCATTGGATGATCTTATTATGAGTCAAAGAGAATGTGGAGACAAGACAGGCTTAGGATTTAATTCCTTTGTGCCATGTCAAACCTCAAGAGTAATTTTGGAAAAAGGATCTTCAAGTCATGAAGAGTCTGAAAAACCCAAAACTCTAAATGTTGCACACACATTCACTCCAAAGCACAATACTAAGCAAAGCGGCCTTGGTTACAAAGGAAAAAAAACTTGCCGATTGAGTGTCTTTGAAAGGACAAGCGAGAATAGATTAGCCGAGTCCTTGACAAACTCCTAACGAAAAATACTCTGTAAAGAAGAAAGCGAGCTACCAAAAATTCGGAAAATCCATAAAAGAAATACATATGATGGGAATGGTAGAAAATATCCAAGCCAAGCGATTGGAACAATGTGAACTATCGGATAGACTTATGGAATATAAGCCCAAGTGGCAAAGGCCTAGAACTCAACAAAGGCCATTCCAAAAGTATAAGAGCTTTCATCGGCACACACATGCACCTAGGCACTACACTCAAAAGCACCACAATTACCCAAGGAAGGCAATTGCTAAAACACATATCACCGGCATACGGACAAAAAGGCAATTTTTTGTATGAACCTAGAATCCCAAGCAATTTGCGAATTAATTATGATTATGGCAGCGATAGATGGCAACCCCTTAGAAGTCAAATCATTTGGCTATAGGTTGGTTGGATCATCTTACAATTCTAACCCCTCGGGACCCGGACAAGTATGGGTACCTAAAACTTAATTTCCTTGATTGCGGGTTCAAGAGCAGTGAGTGCGGAACCTGGTACATGGATAGTGGTACATTCCCGGACATATGAGGAAATAAGAGAAATCTGTCAAAATTCAAGAAAGTCAAAGGAGCCAAAGTCATATTTGGAAATGAAGCTCTGGTGAAATAAGAGGCATTGGATCCATCAAGAGGAATGGATTAGAAATCACTGAGATGTTGCATATGTTGAAGGACTCAATTTCAACCTCTGCGAGTATCGATCGGCTACGTGACAAGGGCTACAATGTTGGATTCAACATGGGTGTATGCCAAATCAAGGATATTGAATCAAATGAAGTTGTCTTTGCCAAGGAAATAACGAGAAGAATATGTATGTAGTGGATTGGTCAATCGCAACACCAGACCTGTCTACTAGCAAAAAGCGGTGAATCAAGTTGGTTGTGGCACTGGTGAGTCACCTGAATTTCAAAACAATTAACAAGCTAGCAAGAAGTCATCGGTAGAAGTACTTCCGGACTCGATATCTGAAGGAGAGTATATGTGATGCATGTCGGAAGGAAAACAAATCAAGTCGTCATTCAAAGAAAAGACATGCCCATCCTCAACAAGAATCTGCATCTACTTCATATGGATCTATTTGGTGTGGAACCGGCCCGGCATAAGTGGAAAAGAAAACACCTTGGTGGTAGTAGATGACTACTCAAGATATACATGGACAATATTCATGTGCAAGAAAAGAAACCCTACAAAAACTACCCACGGTGATGAAGAGAATTCAAAATGAGAAGAGTCAAACCATTATCAAAATAAGATCGGATAGAGGAACTGAGTTTGTCAATGGAATAATAACTCGATATTGTATTGAGAATGGTATTGGTCATGAACTATCGGTGACAAGGACTCCACAATGAGAATGGAGTTGCGAGAAAGAAGAGCAGAACCCTCAAAAAGAAGCGGCAAAGGACCATGTTATTGTTGAGCGGGGTTACAAAAAAAAGATTTTGGTGAAGCGATTAACACGACTTGCTACACCCAAAAGCGGATGTATGATAAATGAGCGGTGACAAAGACTCCTATGAGATCACGGGTGGAAGAAAACCAAATGTTGCATATTTGAGAATATTTGGATGTAAATGCTTAAATCATAACAATGGCAAAGACAACTTTAAAGGCTTTTGATGCTAAAGGTGATGAAGGTATCTTCTTAGGATACTCGGTGAAAGCAAAGCCTCTGAGAATACTCAATAAAAGAACTATGGTTCTGAGAGGAATCCATTCATGTAGTATTCGATGAGCAAATGTAAATGGAGAAGACATTGAAAGAGTCGGTGATAAGTTGAAACATCAATCATCTGAGAGAAGAGTCCCTACTTATTTGAAGCTGAAGTTGGGATTATCAACTCGAGAAGAAGATGAGATAGTGAACCTCAAAAGCGGTGGAAAATTTGCGGCTAAGTGACCACGAAAAGAAGTGACCCGAGCAACACAACTGCAAGTCTGAATCAGCTAACTTACTCCAACTTTGATGTAAGATGGCTAAGAGACCATCCACGAGAACTTGTCATTGGAGATATGAGAGAAGGTGTCAAAACAAGATCGAGAACTCAACAAGAAGCTATGTTCACATGCTTCATTTCGCAAATAGAGCCAAAAGATGTGTCACAAGCATTGGATGACACACATTGGATTCAAGCTATGCAAGAAGAAGCTGAATCGGTTTGAGAGAAATAAAGTATGGGAACTAGTGCAAAGACCCATACATCAAAATGTTATTGGAACCAAATGGGTATTCGAGAAATAAGATGAGCGAGGAAGGCTCGTGGTAAGGAATAAAGCAAGACTAGTAGCCAAAGGATATTGCCAAGAAGAAGGGATAGATTTTGATGAAACATTTGCCCCTGTAGCAAGATTGGAAGCTATAAGGATGTTTCTTGCCTATGCAGACTCACAAGAATTTCATTGTATATCGAGATGGATGTAAAAGTGCATTCTAAGCGGTTTATTGGAAGAAAAGTATATGTTGAACAACCTCCAGGATTTGAGCGAGAAGACTCTTGGAGACAAGGTATACAAACTCAAAGAAAGCCCTGTATGGATTGAAACAGGCACGGAGCATGGTATGATACACACTGTCACAATTCTAAGCGAGAATGGATTCACAAAAGGAAAAGTAGATAGAACACTTTTCAGAATTCAAGACAAGAAGAGTATCTTGCTTGTTCAAATATATGTGGATGACATCATTTTTGGATCCACTAACAAAGAGCTATGTGAAAAATTCTCAAACCTCATGCAAAGCAAATTTGAAATGAGCATGATGGGAGAACCCGACATTTTTCCTTGGACTTCAAGTGAAGCGGTGAAGGATGGAACCTTCATAAGTCAAACAAAATATACCAGGGATTTAATGAAGAAGTTTGGTATGGAAGAAGTCTTACGTAAAAATACCAATGAACACATCGATCCAAAATGGACATGGATGCGGATGGCAAAGCTGTAGATCAAACAAGATCTGAGCACTTATTGGATCATTGCTCTATCTCACGGCAAGCGGGCCGGACATCACATTTCTTTGTAGGTGTATGTGCAAGATTTCAATCTGCTCCAAAGAGAGCCATATAATGACTAAGAGAATTTTGAGATACTTGAAAGGAAGCAAGAAGTAGGCCTATGGTATCAAAGGAAGGTGGATTCAAGCTAATTGGCTATTGATCCCGACTATCTTTGGATGCGAGTGGACGGGAAAAGCACTTGAGGCTGTCAAATCTTTAGGAAACAGACTAATTTCTGGTTTAGCAAGAAGCAAAACTCAATAGCCACCTCTGGTGAGCGGAGAATACATAGGCAGGCAGTTTGTTGTGCCCAAGTCTATGGATGAGACAATTGGTGAGAGACTATGAAGTTGAAGAAAAAGAAATTCCAATCATGTGTGATAACACAAGTGCCATTGCAATCACTCAAAATCTGTCTGCACTCAAGAACAAAACATATTGATGTCGGATATCATTTCATAAGAGATCATGTTGAAAAAGAAGGACATTATCTTGGAATATATCTCAAGCGATAAACAACTAGGTGACATATTCACAAAACCATTATGTGAGTCAAGATTTGAAGAACTCAAGCATGAGTTGGGGTTAATTGGTGGTGACACTCGAGACGAATCAAAGAAGAGTATTAGAGAAAAAAGAAGTGAAAAAGAGCCAAAGCAATCATTTCGATGTCATCCGGTATGTCGGAAAGACTACACCGAGTCGGTGATAGGAGTCGCTAAGAAGAAAATGTGAAAAGTAGAGTTAAATCGGCTAAGAGATGGTGAATAACTTAGCGAAGTGACAAAAACGATCGTTTAACTTAAGCGGGAATGTTTTAAGGAACACGTCGGCATAATGATGATGTGTACGGACATAAAAGCTGCACTAAAGCATGATTGGATATAAATCTTTGCGCGCATTAAATACGAGGCGTGAAATTCTCAATAGGCGTGCGAAATCAAGCCGTTGATTTCGATCACAATTCAAAAACGTCACGACGTCCTTTCATAAACCATATTTAAACCATTTTCGTCGTTTCTCTCTCACACTTCCAAAAAGCTGTTCATCTTTTTCTCTCAAAAGGCAAAGGCAAATACTCTCGAAACCTATCAACCTTCAAATCAAATTTGAACTTTTCCTTGAAATTATTAGAAATGGCACCAACGTATGACTTTACCAAGTTGGGAAAACAAATCCACACCGGTTATAGTAGATTTAAAGACGGAATGGTGAAGCGGTCAAGCGACACCCTGGTGAAGAAAATCGCGGAGAAGTTGGAAAGCGTCGGTAGAAACCGTTTCTATTTGGAATATCCTATGACCTATGTGGAGGAGGTCGCACAATTCTCGTGAATCTTTGAGATTCACGACGAAGGAATCAAGTCATCATTCACGGGAGCGGTGACTATTCTTGCCAAGGATTTGGTGAATATTGCTCACTACTGCGAAGGAGCAAGCGAAATTAAGGAAAGGCGATGTAAACTTGGTTGGCCATGGAAAGAGATAGCCAAGTCGGCGCTGGCTGATAAAATTATATACCACGACAAACAAGAAGCTGGCGAAGGAGGATTATCATAAATTGTTGGACATAGTTGCCAAATGTATCGACATCAAATTTGGCGAGCTTTGACCAACTATCAAAACAAAAAGCTGGTTGTGATGGCTGCAATCATGGAAGAAAAGAAGATAAAGTGGGTGAGTTTATCTCTGACAAGGAAAGAAACATTCTGCCCGAGCGTATTGGGGAACAAGTCCTTCAAAGAAGATGGCACATTTGGAGGAGCCCGAGTCGAGAAAGGACTACTTAGTCACCAGCCTAAGGTAATCCCGAAAAGGAGGAAGAAATGACAAGCCGGGCAGCCGGCTCTCGAGCAAACACCGACCATGGCCCCGCCGCCCGGGGCTTCGAGAGGATCTGGCGCCGGTGAAATTCCCACCGGGCACAAACCGGGAGACGAGCAATACGTAGC